>FR990125.1:3678311-4303311 GCA_905404295.2 Ochlodes sylvanus | reverse complement strand
ATAAATTTAAATAAGAATTTTATAGCCTTGACATCGGATATAATTTATTATGTTTTTAAGTATTAGAAAACGATTATTAGATTATTTAGTTTTAATTACATGTGCTTATGTGATGCATGTTTTATCATATTATGTGAATATAAAACTGCAAATAAATAATTCTTTTATTAAACTTTAGTGGATCAAGTTCAACACGTACACTATAGTAGTTACATGTGAGTTCCGCTTTCACTGAAAGCATTCTTTACCAGTTATCCTTTACACCAATGATATATTACACTAGATACGCCACCAAGGCTCCTAACGCGTGCAGTGGAAACGACCCTACGTGTGACCGTTTCAATCGGTCGAGCTGTCGGCTGTCATTGTGAGCGCACGATACTAAAAAAGGTAAAATGCCTGCTTGTGCATTTCGAAAGTGCAACAATTATGATAGAAAGGTGAAGAAAGAGGACGGTATATCATATCACAGGTAAATGTATAAAAATATTGAAATTTTAAATAGATTAATTTATAATTTGTAATTTTAATGAATCACAGCTTGTTTCCAAACGATAAAAGAGACAGAACATTGCTTCACTCACAGGTGTAACAAAGATAGCACAAACGCTAAGATCATAGATTAGAGGCAACAATGCAGACAGTAGGTACAATAGGTAGACAAGAAATTGTTAGTATAACGATGAGATTTTTTTATGAATTTAGGCTGAATTATTTTGTTTCTATGTTAAGTAAACCGTTATTTGTTTAATGTTCCGTAGATTTCCTACCAACAAAAACAAAACAAAAAGTTTGAGTTTATGAAATTGCTGTTTTACTCTCTCGCAGTAATTAGTTTCTAATTTAATTTAATTTTTTTGTTTAATGTAAATTAAATTTAATGTTCTTTTTTGGTTATGATCCTTAATTAAAATTAAATGTTAATAATATGTACTTCCAAGAGTCATAGCAGTTTTAGGCATAAATCATTCTAAGAATAAATGTCTCGTCTGTAACATTTATCTATGACACTTATGGTTAACGTCAATAGACGTCAGTGCAATATTTCGGATCGTTTGTCAGGTTCAATTTTCCAAGTAACATGTCTACCTCTTTTTACTTATAATGTCATTGCTTTACACTACGTACTACATGAGCGACTCAACGCGAACGCGATTGCGAAGCTATCCGATGCGAATTCAATGCGGTCATCAATGTCAACATCTGTCATGGATGGACAGAAGCTAATGTTGTTGGAAAATTCATTTCATGTTGTACTTACTTGTAGTCCCAATAATTTTAGCCATATCCTCCCATTCGCGGGTCGAAAGTAACCGATTATGATATGTTTTACACCTTTTATCCCATAATATGGGACGCTTTTGGATCGCATTTATTAAAATTTCTGCTTCTGACATATTGTGACAAAAAATTGTGACAGCGCGCAACGCACCTTTACGTCATTTGGTCATGTAGGCCACTTCAATAGCTATCGACTGTTTGTTGTTTCCGCGCCGCACCGCGCCGCTTCGCGTTCGCATCAGATCGCCCACGTAGTACGCTGCCTTAGTTATTCTATTTAATAAACTTATTTAATAATATAGTTATTCTAGTTAATAAACTTCATAACATAAATATACGAGCAATTTGTATGAATTTAAAAAAGGCTATATTAATACAGTAGATATTTGAATTAATTTTTTCTACATATGATATCACAGAAATAAAATACGGCTTCAGTTAGTTAAATGACACTACTTAAGTTTTATTGTATAGTTAGTTGACACTCAATCTATTCTTATTGATATTATCTCATGCTTCAGCGCTACCTTAAGGATAGGGAACTAGAAAGTTCTAGAGGAACGCGTCTTCGCTGTTAACAGACACTGAGACATAGTTATGAGAAGTGTCTACCTGCGCGTCGTAATGCGGCAGTTATGGCACTGCAATTAGTAGCAATAAAAAAGTCAAATTTAAATCCCTCGTTAATGTCAGATTAATTGAAATGCGTACAAAATGGATAAAAATCTCTTAACGTAGTCGCAGTCACACTAACTTCGAAAACACTTCGAAACATGAGAACTGCCCCTTAAGGGACACATACCTTGCGAATGAAACGAGGCCAGTGACCCACACGTTGATGGTTACGTCTAAGATACTTATCACTAAGGCTTGGGTGATACAACCCTCATAATCGTAAAAATCGTATGACACCTTTAAACTTAACGCATTGTTAGAGCTCCTCAGAGTTACAGATAATACACGTACAGCCAGCGGTATAAGATGTTTACTAAAATTAATAATAAATACTATTTATAATACCTTAATGGAACAGTCGGGAAAATTCTACTACGCCGTAGATTTACTCCATCTGACGTATTTTTGGTGCTGACGTTACCTTATAATGATGATCCAATTTATTTCCATAAATAGAACCTGATATTGAATACCTCCTTTCCTGCTTTTATTAAATACGATCTAATTTTAGGTCCTCAATCTCCTGTCAAGAGTTCTAATTAGTTTTGAGAGAAAATTGCAAGATTACATTTAAATTAAACATTCATAATTAGTGACAAATAATAATATACCTACTTCGTTTTTCTTGGGAAAGAACGCTAGAATGAATTCAATAAAAGTGACTCAGTCAAAGAAGTCATTACCCATTAAAAAAGTACATACGAAGAAATTCTTGTAGGAAATTAACAAAACGCATTTAATTCTAACTGCCATTAGTTATGATATCCGCAATAAATATTAATAAACTGTTATCTAATCATAATGGACATATTTATTTGTAGAATGGTTATATCTAATGTTATTGCATATTCTTTGATTTAAGAGTTTTTTTGATTTAAGAGGTTTCTTAGATCGGTCTTAATAATATAGATTCTGGTCATCCATTACAACCTATAATTATTTCACCGTTGAGCTTAGCTCCTGCAGTGATTAAAAGTTTGAGGCCACAGTGCACCACGGTGATCAGTGTACCTTCATATAATTATATACCTTCATATAAGTACGCCTTCATATAAGTATACCGCATATTTTGAGGACATTATATTGAACGCTTGTGTAAGCCGGTTTCCTGTTAGTAATAGTCCAGTAAGTATTTTTTAATAAGAGTCTTGTTCTAATTCGGTCACAGATGCGTTGCTACAATTGAGGATTAGGATGCTTACCTCTAAAAAGTGTAACCGGCTCCACACCTTTTTAATGAAACACAATTGCTGGTAAAACAATTGTTTAAAATTTGTTTTCGGTCTGGATGTGTGTGTCTTGTTTTTGGAATGTTTCCTTGTATGTCTTGTCTTTCTATGGCGCCCACGACACAAGGAGTCCTAGTGTGAGGCTGTGAGTATGTGACGTCATTTATTTATCATTGCTGAATATACGAGTAGGTACCTCTACATATTAAAGTCACTATCCACAACAAATGCTTAAGGTATTCAATCCTGTACTAAATATAAACAAAAATAAACAGTCACCACGGTTCGAAGTCTCATTAGTCAAGTATTTAGAAAATGTACAGTTGACCATTGGAATTCACTAACGAATCTGTCATACATTTTAATAGAATTAACAGGAAATGTTTATGAGTAATGATAACAATGTCGGAACAAATGATCAGCTTTGATCGTGTTTCTGGCTGTTCCAAAAAGCGCACTGAACACCTGTCGATCCAAGATAGTTCCAAGATTGTGTGGGTATCCGATGTATTCAGACAACGTACCCATGACTGTGGTCAAGGCTAGTAATAGTACCGTGTTACAATGTATACTAAAATTACAAGTTGATACTAATTATAGAAACTTCCCGAAAATCACACTCTTCAGTTGCAATACTTCGATATAACTAACCGTTTTGTACAAAGGGTTGGTCTTGAGATTTTTTGTGAATGAAATCTTTCCTTTCAGAAAATTTTAATTTCTGTAAATTTATATTTATTTTATACTAGCTGACTCGACAGACGTTGTCATGTCTTAATTATGAATATTGAAATTCGAATTTACGCACAACGTCTAGAATCCCCAATTGAGAGTCATCGTTTTTCTCTGAATATATTCCAGCGTTGTTAGTTGGATGGATGACCGCTTGTGGCAAAATTTCTTGAGATTTTCCGTGCTTCGAAGCCGAAGCCATAGTTACCGGTTGGTATCGTTAGATATCCGTCGTTAAGCCATTTCCAACTCCAACATTTAGTTTGGTCACCAACCCATCCATCCGCACTGGTGCAGCATAGTGGAGTATTATTCTCTAGGTCTCTTCGGTTTTGCATTGCTTTATGCATTATCGTCCGCGGGCTACACCGTATTAATGCATTAATTACATTACAAACAAATGCATTAATTTCGTAACAAACAAGTCGGTTTCGTGTATAACGTAGCTACATAAGTCCATAGCTATTTAGAGATTCTGAAATTTGTATCCAATTTTCTTCGAGCACAAAACTTAATAACTCTTAATTGTCGTTAACGTTATTGGGCATGAAAACCGTATTTGTTTTATGTGTAAATACATTTTCGCGTAATTATATTTCACGACCCTTTATTAGGTTCTTTCATTATTTAATGGTAAGTGAACCGTGTCAGAAAATGTTATATCGGTTCCCAATTGAATGTAGGTCTCCAACGAATGTTGGTAATTTGTTCGCGTTGCGTCTTTGTCTCAATTACAGGACAGAGGGAGTTATTTTAAAGTGTAGCCTTCAATTTTGCTCTTTCAATGTTATTTTTAGTGATGGCGATCAATGAAAAATCCATACAAACACACGGTATTTACCGCAAAATAGTCCGTTTCGTGCCAACATGTTCACTATTTTATTACTGTACGCAATCTTTTGTTAAAATTATTACGATCAAATGAACGTATCATTATCGAAAGTTACCAGAAAAAAACAAGATTGAGGTAAACTGTACGCGGATTATCCGGGTTAGTGGCACAATTAACTAATAAACAATTTTATTACATCGAACAAAGAACAGAATGTAGAAAACATCGGTTTTTCTGTCGATTTTTATTACGTAGGTACTCGTAACTGTTACATTTTATATGCTCTTGATTTATTAATTAGATACTTATTATTATAGATTAATTAGACCATTGATTAAAATCGCAAGACATCGCATTAAAAATACTTCCCAAGAAAAAAGGATTTGAAATCACAAGAGAGTTGAAGTTTCCGCTGTCTGACTTTCATTTCAGGCGTTTATAAAACCTACTTCTATTTAAAATTTAATTTAATTTACCGCTTAATTATTCAGAAATCTCTTCCTACCTACTGATATAAACTAATCTACAGTCATTAGTTGTTATTATTGCATACAATCAATCGAATAGATGAGCAAATATTTATTGTATTGTAAAAAAAAAATTGAGCGTGCTTTCATTCGATTCTGAATTTTAATTTCGAGGTTTCGCACGTCAAGCGTAAAACTTTTTTAATGTTATACTAGCCCTCTTGATTCACTTTACCGGATATAACAAGATCCCAAGAAGATAATATAATAATAAGTGCCTCAACAACAGATTGAGTAAATATTTCTCAGTGGAACTGTTGACAAGTTTCACGATCAATAACAGATGCTACAACAGATGCTTCAACAGATATTCAAAAATATTTCAAGAGACAATCCAGCTAACATTTTTATAGCCGCCACTTGTCTTGCACAGAAATGTCATGCACTAGTATCGCATTGTATACGGTGATTGTCGTTCCAATGCTACGATAAGCTTCTATTTTAAGGAAAAGCCTTATACCTCTTAGCTTATATAAAGTAGCGCTACGGTTTAAATGTTTTATGTCGTCATCACAACCTACATAATTATAGTCTTGTTTCTCGGTCTGTTTGTCAGTCCTCGTTTAATAAAATATTATCCAGTGCGGATTGACTTAAAACATTCTCGAATATATTGTGGATAATCTTTTTCTATTATCGAAGCAAGTGATTCATAGATTCTTGTACCTTATAATGCATATTTGTATTCCTGTATGGTACACATACATTTGATACTTATAAATTAACGCTAAGCCTATGTGTAAGCCTATCATACCCCTTACAAGGATTCCCTGTGTCGCGGGTGGCATGGAAAACACAAATAACACATCACTAACACCCATGACTCGAGAACAAATATTTATCCGTCACATAAATATCTGCCCCTGCCGGGTATCAAACACGGGATTGTTAAGGCGTTACATTTAGCAAATGATCATGGCGAAATTTAAGTTATTTTTAGTTAAGATACAAGAGAATGTTGCGAGTGCTTTTGCCAATTAATTAATTAATGTAACGTTACTAAAGAGAAATTCATCTGAAGTTAATTTGAAACGGATAAGTTGTGTAATTAAATTCAAGAACATAATAAACTTGCTAATTTTAACTTTCTTATTGTATCACCAATGAAGTTTTAAAAATAAACGACATTATTTGCCGCCCACCTGTTCAGAATTAATCGTGATACATTGAGACCGTGGCTTGAATAATGAGTACTCAGGTATGCGACAATCTTCAGCTAATCTGTATACATTAAGGATCAAACCAAATTTTTAAGGACTTATCTACAGCGGCTGTTTCACTAAGTGAATTATATTAAATATTTATAATTCAACAATCATTGAAGAAACAATATTTATTCGATACGTTTATTAAAAACGATCATACAGGGTGGAGTAGTTCAAGACATAAAGCGCCATGACAGACAGACAGGGTTCCGTTTATCATCCCGCGGGCCCGGAACCTTATCATAATATAACATTGGGTGAACTACAGCGAGCTAGAGATAGTTGACAACGAAGTTCCGCAGCTCATAGGTAACCATTACATTTATGTACATGTCCAACTCAGAATCCTAATATTCATACCTAATAATAATATACTCACACTAGATACCTCAGAGTTATGTTATAACGAAAACTAAGCTGTTTTAACACTTGAGCGGTTAGTGAGTGGTCTGAATACATAACATGGATATGTATATCGTGGCTTACCTCACGTTTTATATAAGTTGGATATGCCCGACTAGTTTTAATCCTTTCTCGAGAGCTATCGCTGCTGAAAGCTCGCTGGCGTAGCTTGAGGTAACTCGTCCACTCATTTGTCGGGTATTTACTTACATAAAAAAATAATATAACTGAGAATCGAGTAGACAACCCACCTAAAGGACATCATTAGTTACATCAGTAACATTAAAGGTATCACGAATGACGACTGACCAATGAAGACACGACACGGAATTGCATTAAGACGAAAAATAATCTAAAACACCATTTTTTGTTCACAGATTAAACGTTTTCATTAATGAAAATCAGTTTAACTAATATTTAGTGTTAGTTATGAACAGGTATTTGCTTTTACACCTCCTTATTGTCTCGCGGTTGTTTCCATTTCGGTACAAAAGTGTTTGGTATTCATCATGGTCAAACATTCATTATCGGCGGGGCGTCCATCAATTCGAAAATTCTCGCGTATAAGGGAAACGATGTGTTTATTTACACCCGTTAGCCAGGGAACACGCACGAGCACGGCATCCGGCGCCGTCCGGGAGGGTCGTTCCTCCTGAGAACGTCGGATTCCGCTGTGACAACTTAATCGAGACATCTTAATTTGTTGGAAGCCAAGCGGAATGTTCCCGTGTCAAGATCTCAGCGGTCAAAAACCTCACCTGTTTCTATCCGTAATCCAAGCCCCACCTTCCACCCGATTGTAAATCACAGGTCATCAACCAAGTCTTATTTTTAATCTTGTTTGTTTATGAACGGAAAAAATAAAAACAAATGCTTCTGCAATGTTTGAAAATGTTTAATTGCTTTAAAGAGAAATGATGTTAAATAATTGGCATGATATTAACAAGAAGTTCAAGAATGGGAAAGGTTTGATAAAATAAAGGTTTCACTTGAAAAGAATTTAATTAAGCTATGCATATTTTTTTCTTACAGTTCAGGGAATTTGAGTTGTGCCCCTGTGTTGTTTCGCTTGTTATTTTGACCCCTGATGCAAAACAGGGGTCTTGTACATCTGACGGCTCTGAGTATCTTTCTATGACATCGTAGCTTTGAAATAAATTGGATTTTATCGGTTTAATCGAAGCAGTTTTTAGCTGCATTTCTCGACAGTAGGTTCGGCCCTTCAAAGGCCGTCAACTCTCTTACTATATAGCCGGTGAGGTATGCACTAGAATTGAATTCCATCACGTGTGTAATTTGCGTACCATACATGTTAAACCAAGGTGAAGCAAAACATCGTGAGGAAACTACAGACCAAAGAGTTCAGTTCTCCATAATGTTATCTAAGATGTGTGAAGTCCGCCAATCCGCACTTGGCCAGCGTGGTGGACTATGGCCTGTACACCTCACGTTGTGAGAAGAACCGAGCCCATCAGTGGGACAGAACGGTTGCGATGATGAGGTATCGTGTACACAAACAAACTTTTGATGTATGGACAGGTCGAAGTGATGAGTGACGCAGCAAGTGCCAGCCACGTGGTCTCGTGACTTCCAGTAATTAGAACAATATTCGCTACATGCGTGGTACATACTTTTCATCAGAGTCTGAAAATGATTAAGTAACCCATTTATATCTTGCTCATCTCGACGGCCGTATTTTAACGTTAGAAAATCAATATTTTTGGTAGTGTATACAAAATATTTAAAATTATTATTTACGTAGGTATAGTCACGGCATGATATGAACCCCTTTGACACATTAAAAAATTGGTTGTCTGTAAAGTCGGTTTACTGACGATAGTTGAACGTGACAACGTCTTAAGAAAATACTGATGGAATGGTAGCATTTTTCAAAAGAAAATTTTAATTTCATTTGTTTAATAGATTTGTCAATGTCAATTATAGCATAACCTACAATCGCTGCACTAGCGGACCGATGCTATTCATTTTAATGATGAAAGCACGAATACCTATTCGACAATATATCACTGAATATATAATTAATATCGAAAGAATCATTACCTTTATCGCTGCAATTATCGTTGCTATAAACAATTGACACCACATTCACTTTTCACTGCACTTGATACTCGATCAAAACATATAAATGTACTATAGTATAGCAGCTGTCCACGCAGACTCATCGCTCACTCAAGTAGGAGAGAGACGGATGTCGGACGCTGCCGAACGCTGCCGAACGCAAAGGCCGATTGCTACGCCGTTACGGTAACGACGGTAACGACGCATGAGTCATGTTTTTTCATGCGTGCCACCGGCTCTATCGAATTATAAGACGTTGTCACGTCAAAAAGTGTCGAGAAATATGTTAATTTAGTATCGAAAAATTATGAGGAACGAAGCCATTCGACATACAAAGCACTAACAACAAGATTCTGACTTCCGTATACCTAAACCTAAAATTGTATATCGAACTCAGATCCAAACTTACATAACTCAGTTCTCGTTAAATTGATCACGTGATGAACGTGTTGGTTCTAACAGAATTTTCCCGAAGCCGTCACAATTACAACCCGTTCACATGCAACCTGCAAGCGGTTATGGACTGGACTACGTAACCACTCACGTGAACCTAAAACGTGCGTGACCACAGATGTTTGTGTTGAAGCTTTTGGTAAACAAACATGAATAATATTTAACTAGCAATATACGCGTGATTCACGCAACTTGGTCCGCGCGTTACGTCTATCTTTTGAGGGTAGTTACGTGAGAGCATTGAGCATATAATTGAGCCCATTCCGGTTATATGCCCGATGTGTGAAGGCTACAGTCGTGACCTATGACCCTTACTTAATGTTTTGTTATCAACAAGTTTATACGAATTATAAAACTGTCTGCACATTGAAGATATGTAAGAAGAATAATAAGGGTGTATTTATTAACATAATAGATCCCATAACTTTGATATTTAGATTTTTGGAAGTCTGTGCATTTATTTTGTTCCCGCTAAAACTCAAAAACGGCCTAAGCAATTTAGTCGCGGTTTCCACAAATGTTTTGTAGTAAGATTGAAGTTACATTGTTTGTTTTATTGCAATCGGTTACCAACAAAAAATATTTTATCTTTAAAGATGGTATCAAGTATAACTATTTATTTTTCAAATTAAAAAAATAAATTCTCGAAACAAAGCGAAATTTACTAGATACAGTATCGGCCAAAGCATGTCATCTTGTACATACAACTAGTTTGTTGTATATTAATTCAGTATATTGCAGATGATATGAAAGCAAACAATTTACAAACGAGCATTGAGTTCAAAATAATAGGTACATATCTCGTACCTGTGACGATCCCACAGGCATTGATTTTGTCTTTGGGGCTGCTTCAATCATTGAGCCCAAGACATTCTCCTTCGTTCATGCTGCTTCCTGTTGAATTATAGATGAGGCAATAGTGAGGTCAATTACTTTGGAGTTCGATGGCTTTTGTACCACGCGACAGAATTTGTGCTTGAATTTGGAATTCTTTAATAACTGAAATATTTTATAGAGAACTTCGCTTGTGTTGGCTATTAAATTAAATTTAAATATCGGTTAAATGAGAGGATTGCAATGCAACAGACTCCTACATGGTGGACACCACCGCCACCTATGTGTCAAGAGCGGGGATAAAACGGAGCGACGCACATTGCGAGGGTCATTCATACTCGAGTCTTTGTTAAGCCGTTACGTTGCCGGATTATGTATTGATTGATTAATTAATTAATAGTTAATGCCGTGTTATATTAGGTCTATAGATATAGATATTGATAAAGCGGTAAAGTGAGCTTTTGTTAACGCTTGCAATGTTAGAGAGCTGTGGATGTATTGCTGATTGTAATGTAAAAATGAGGTTTACCCCTTCATCCTTGGCCGGTAATGCGTTAGTGATGCTCCCAGTGCCATAGATAACATGGGCGGCGATGGCCACTTATCATCACGTGGCTTGGCTGTTTGTTCCGCGCCCGTATAAATAACAAGTAGCATATGGGAGTGCCGATATCTGAAACTGCGACTATTCGTTCGTCGAAAGTCATGACCAAGGAATGTATTATACAATATTAAAATATCGGCATAAACCGTAAAAGCTAAAATAGCCTTATCCATTAATATAAATTAAAAAATAAAGAACGGTCAATTGACTCTGACAAAATTGCGTCGCGCGCGAATTGCATGATTGACACATACAGTTGTGTTTTAAAAGAAAATCATTAGTTGAAAGAATAACCATCGGAACGAAAAATAAAAATTAAGTAGATAAAAATGTAGGTATTTAAATAATTATAAGTTAAAAATAACATGTTTGAAAGAATGATATCTGTATATTTATACATCTATAATTATCTACTTTTACAATTATTTTTTAATTTTTGTCTATTTGTCGGTCTGTCTGTTTGTTAGGCTAATCTCTGGAACGGCTGGACCGATTTTGACGGGAACTGGTAGATAGCTGATGTAATAAGGAGTAACTTAGGCAACTTTTATTTTAAAATTTTCGCCATAACAATTAAAATTCCACGCGGCCGAAGTCGCGGGTACCTACAGCTAGTTATTATATAAATAAACAAA
The DNA here is from genome assembly GCA_905404295.2 of Ochlodes sylvanus. Classification (NCBI taxonomy): domain Eukaryota; kingdom Metazoa; phylum Arthropoda; class Insecta; order Lepidoptera; family Hesperiidae; genus Ochlodes; species Ochlodes sylvanus. Next base: position 4,291,823 of record FR990125.1, on the reverse strand, counting down.
AGAAGTAGATATCTCACTAGCGCACGAAAACTGGGTCAGTCAAACTCGGCGAATTAGCGTACTTTTCATGTAGCTGACTCTTTCTATCTTACACGTTCCGTAATTATCTTTCTCATCCAAAGTAACGCATCTATAGTTTTAATATGAAAGAGATTAGTCGATGGAGAGTAACTCAAATTATGTTCTTAGATAAATCTGAGGGAAGTAAGATATAGTCTTAGCCTCTGAACAAATGTCACGGTATATTTTACTCCCACAGTAAGAAATTATTGTTTATTAAGTGGATACGTATCGTATCTCAGAGAAATCTCATAAAACATCACCCACATCGTTTCACATTTAACCTTTCAGGAGAATTATTAGAATGATTACAAAGCCGGCTTAGTCTATAAAAGTCTAGGAATTCATAGAAAATAAAAAGGAACTTTGTTATATTTCTACAATTTATATACGAATACATTTATTTCTAGTGCTTATGTGCTGTTCCGTACCTTTAATCTGAACACTAAACTGATTCTGTTCAAAATAAGTTTAATAGATTTCTTATTTGATAAGACCGCGACAAAGGGAATCCTATTGCAGGGGTAGGAGTGTGTAAGCGTTTATTTATATTAGTTCTGAACAAATAAGAAATTCTTTAATTACATCAAACAATACTAATGTTTTTAAAACAAAAATTCTGAAACCGCTTTATTTACGGTGTAAGGCGTCGTCCTAATTGGCAGCGATTGTACGATGGCGATGGCGCGATGCGTTGTCGTCGTGCGATGGGTATTTCATTACACTTACTTGCGAGGTTAAAATAGGACACTCTGATGAAATCTGTATGTTTGAACTCATCGCAAGACGAGAACGCATCGCGCCATCGTACGATCGCTGCCAATTAGAACGACGCCGACGCCGACCAAGTCAACAGGCCACTTTACACTACTACCACGGCAATAGTATCATACCGTGCTACAACTACATTGCAAGCTAAATGCCAGGACGCCTGGAAATAAGAGTGCGCGTCCAGTTTGGCGTAGATTAGTAATCGGTCACGTAAGTCCGAGTACAATAGTATTTACTGATTTAGAGGAAGTTCTGAGAAGTTTTTTTTCGCCGTTTCTTCTTTACGAAACTTTACCAAACAGTTGTAAAAGCAAAAAGTGCTGTTCATAAAATTGTAATGTAATAACGTTTATAAGTGTACTATAAAAATTCTTACATGAATAAATTATTTTAAATTTGAGTAAGGAACTCTAAAAGTCCCATAAAGAAAAAAGCGTAACTTCTATTGTAAAATAGAGGAGAGATGTAGGTCAGACCACAGACCACAGCCAAACCTCATGACTTGATGAGTCTTGTCATACCGAAGCAAACAAAGGGCAGAAAAAGAAGTCATTCTCATCACACAGGCGGACGCAACAATGCAACTGTTTTTCCTATAATTATTTATTTGTCAGAAATAAATACACAGAAAACCAATGTATTTTCTCAAAAGTTAGAAACAATCTTATAGTTTTAATGATAGTTTAACGGTTCGGTAAAAAGTAAGAAAGAAGAAATAATATATTTAGGTAAGTATGTTGTTCTGTTTTATTTAAGATAATGTGAAAGTTATTAAAATTATGCACAATATAACTCACAAATTACAAATAATATAAATAATATCTGTATAAAACCATAATCTATGATCCATGCTAATCTCTTTTTTCTATATATAAAAGGAGAAGCTAACTAACTGACATATCAACGCAGGGCCTAAACTATAAGGGTTAGAAACTTGAAACTTTGCACAGGGGTTCCTTTTATAACGTAAGGGAGCACTAAGAAGGGATTTTTTAAAATTCACCCCCTAAGGGGGTGCAAAGTTGCTATGAAAGTTCTCTGATTTTTAACTTTTATATACCTACAAGCCTACACCCGCGGCTTCGCCCGCCAAAAATCCCTGAAAATTCGCGATAAACTCAAAACTACTGAACGGATTTTCATTCGGTTTTCACCAATAGATAGAGAGATTCATGACGAACGTATATAATTTATTAAAGTTTTGTGTAAATTGGTTGAAATATGAAGCTAACTGTTTAGAAAGTCGGAACAAATCAGGCCGTCTGCGAGCTTTCAGCGAAAACGCTGCCTAATCCTTTTGAGATATAAGAGAGGTTTCCTGAAGCGAAACGAGGGCGGGTTTACAAGTAAACTAGTTATTAGTTAGTTTATTAGTACAATATTCTAAATGCGACAATATGTTTATTGGTTTGTCCGTCTTTCACGTCAAAACGGAGCAACGGATCGCGTGATTTTTGGTATGGAGATAGTTCAACTACATACTTAGACTATTTTTTTCGCGGAAAGTTATCTTTTTTCACTGAAAAAACCTGTTTTAATCAAAAAAGCCTTATAAATTATAACTAAAGCACTTATACATATATACACCATATTAGACACCATTTCAAATACTACATACCTAATATATTCACAGAGACAAGAAAAAGAAAGACAGTCTTCGTAGAACCTTTCAGTATTTTCAAAACAGTTCGTTTGAATTCGAATGTTTTCGGGAAAATTAATGATCCGAAATAAAAGACACTCGAGGCGCGTTAAGAAAAATAATCGCACAGGCATAACGAGAAAACTGTGTTATTTAAATGATGTATGATATTATAGAGAAGAGATAATATTATTATTGTTGTTCCTTGCTGTTGTTACAATACAGTACAGGCATGCGTACTAACAATGAGTCACGCAGCGCCGGTATTCAGGGCGAGCTGAGCGAGAGCTCGAGAAGGCCGCGCGACTGCGGACATTGTCTCTCCAATCTCTCCATATGAGTATTGTAAATAGAAGTAAAAATATTAGGTACTCTTCTTCATTCAGTTTACATCAAAGATATTATAACAATAGATGCGTTCCATTTATATATGCGAGTGGCAGTAGAACGTATGAGACAGAAAGAGATAAAAATGACGTGAATTAGTGTATATGTAGGAATTAGTGACATATCTACATTGACATACATACTATCGATGCATATCTACATATGTTTATACTACATAGCTTTTATCAAACAGCACAAATATTATTCAATATTCAATCATAAATTATTGTTCCAGCATTGATCGAAAATACATAGAAGACATATTTGTAAGCAATACATAATGGCTTCGTTCCCGCCTTGATATTTATTTCCTCTTTATAAAACGTCGTTGGGTTCTGGATTCTTTCCTGAATATTAAGTTGTTGTTTATTCAACGTTTGGAATATTCAAGTGGTGTCGTATAGCGTTGTCAACTGGCCTTCTCATTGTTGGCAGGTCGGCCGATGTGTCTCATACCGCTAATTGTCATGAAAGTAATATAACGGATAATGTTGGAGACCTCACGACCTCCGGGTGACATCTCGTAGCAATGAAATAAAAAGTAATTTTCCGACACTTAGGCTTAGCAGGCCAGTGAAGTAGAATTTACAGATAAATTAATTCGGGAATCGTGATACGGTTGTATTATTTGCGGTGAATAACGATTTTGTATTTCCATATTATCTATATTCCATACTTAATATTATAAATGCGAAAAGCGTGTTTGTTTGTGCTTCTTTCACGTCAATATGAAGCAACGGATAGATGTGAATGTGATGTGTTTTTGTTATGGAGTTTAAAGGCTGGAGAATGATATAGGCGTCTTTTTCTCGCAGAAGTAATAAAGAAGAAACATATAGTATTTTTTACTTTCAACATTGATATAAAAATTCAATGATAAGGAAGCGTGCATGCGCTGTCTGTCACTGGTGCAAACACCTTATGAGTTACATACGTCTTGGAAACGTGATATATTATGTGAATAATTTTATGACGTCACATTTACTCGATTTCAAAGTGTGTTTTTAATTTATAAATAATTATTTTGTTTGTATTTAGAATGCTACGATAAACAGGAAAAGGATCTCATTTTTTTTACGAAGTAATTAGTGTCTCATGTATGTATGTAACAGCATAAGGATGAAGATATTAATTTCAAAAAGATTCAACTTTATAGGTTCAATGACACCGCCTGCTTTTCCCGAAGAAAGACTTTGTTAATCTGGCTAACCCTGGCCCGCCAGGCTAACGCATGTTAGTCAACGAAAGATATAATTATTATCTCTACTTAGCCTTGTTCTTCATCATATATAAAGCACGTCTGTTGGACCTGTTGTCAACAACTTTACGTGGATCGCAGCGGTAATCCGTCCACTGGGCCATTTGTCAGCTACCTCGTAAACATTTCTAGTGGGCTCTGGAAACATCGCAATGTATTTCATTCACCGTCTCGTTCTTAGTCCTCTGCCGCTGTCTAAGCATATTTCAAGACGATCTGAAATACCTGAATAGGTATGTACAGACAGCAACACAACGTACGAGCGTCGACAGGTTTTCATTTTCTCCCTCATATATTGTCTTCAAGGTATTATTTATGTATGTAAGCAAGAGGGTTATCACCATACCGCGGACTTAACGGTAAGACGATAATACTAGTAACAATATTAATGACCTAATATAATAGATAATCATAATATAATCCTTACATGAATCCTCTACCGGGGTAAATTTCTGTTCTTGGTCTGGGCGTGTGTTTTCTTGTCATGTGTGCTGTCCGTGACACCCACGAGCGTGTAGAATTATTTATTCTTCAATATCCGCAGGGTCAGCTGGTATTAATTATAATTAATTATTTTTACATTCTCTCTAAATCTATGAACATTTGAGTCCCAAACAGAGATGCACGCACCTCTTGTTTACAAAAATTGTGTGCGTATTATAAATTAATTATCATTAGCTTCGTTGAATTGAAGGAAAACATCTTGAGGAAACCAGGTGTCCATAATTTTCTCCACGGTGTGTCAAGTCCTCTCTCTCTCTGGTGTTAGTATTTTAAATTTCTTTGTCAATTACAATTGTTACGACCACCTACAGTTTCGTAACACGGTATTAATAATGTCAGAGTGTCAAAGAACTCGGAAGGAGACTGCGAACAGCTCATCCAAGCAACTCGTAAAAGCTTAATTCATTTCAGAATTTTACTCGTGTAAACTCAATCGTTTACAATAATCTTGTTCTTGCGGTTATAATTTTTAAACAGGAAGTGATAATAAATCAAGGGACTTACTGTTGTTTGGACATCATAGAAGTGTAGCTACGCGTAGACTGAGATAAGTTATTTTGGTAACGGATTCCGTTTCGGGGCAGAAGACGATAGGGATTTGATCATGTTTTGAATAGTTGTCATAAAAGTATAAAGACGAGCCCTGAATCGTCCATATTTACGTTGCGCAGGCGCCGGTAAAGGGCGGCGTTCGAATTGGTTTCGAATTCTTGAGAGCCCAGTATCCGGCGAGAGTGCAATTGGCGTCGCGCCAAGCATGCGCGCTAAGACGCTGTGGCATCCACCGGGAAATTATCATTTTACAACCCTGATTTTACAGATGTCGTGAAATTTCAGAGAACTCGAAACGCTTGTAGAGACTTGCAAAAGTTTGTTTGACATTGGAGTTCAAAGAAATCACCATGGCCATATTGTTACAAATATTTACATAGGATGAGGACTTACTGGAAAACTGTCTGAAGTACTACAAAGCAAGGTCTGCATATCTTGTGTTATTTCAATACATACTTTACACATAAAAATGGTTAGGCGTGAATGGACGTGGTAACATCATTAATTAAATTAGAGACTCCGCTTTGCGCTCGAAATTAGACTTTCAAAGGGTTACTTGTTACTTAACATTTACCCTATAATACATTTCAAACGTCGTGTAATACTTATGGCAGTGTGAATAGGGTAACTTATATAAGTGTGTGTAATGTTTTATTTATGAATATTAGCATTCTGCACTCCTTCTCTATATCTTAATATATTATAATTCGAGTGTGAGTGTGTATGTCACTGAACTCCTCCTAAACGGCTTGACCGATTTGGTTGAAATTTTTTGTGTGTCTTCAGGTGGATCCGAGAATTATTTAGATTCACAATTGGACCCGGTAGGTGGCGTTGCTGTCGATATATCACCAAAACATTTTTTAATTATAAAGCGGTACGAAGTACGCCGGGACAACTTGTAAACTATAAGTGTACCAAACTTTGAAGATTTTAATTGACTCGAGTTATCGCCGTAATATGGTTTGTGATTGTGATAAAGCGCCTAAAAAGCTCTTTCCACATGTTTTAGCCGCGGCTGAGCCGACACGGCGACGACCCGCGGCCGAACGAGAGCCCGGCGCCACACGACTTACAGCGCCCGTCCTCCAAACTTGCTAAGACATCTACCCTAGAAAATTAAATACACTTTGGTATCTTGTATATCATTAATGTTAGCCGCCCAGTATGGAGCATACGGTTCAGTCGTCATATCGGAGGCTTTCAGGCGGCAAAGATATTCCGATACTTGGGTTTCCACTAACCCCTGCACCAATCCGCACCGGAGCAGCGTGGCGGAGTATGCTCTAAGCTTAGAATAATAACACTATAGAAAGACAGTCTTCATACAAACGCTCTGTCTAAAGTGAAGCACTAAACCGAAACTTTCCCGAAAGCGGGGAATGATTCGGCTGCGGATAATCATATGTTTTTAGCAATAATACATAAATAGCTTTTCAGATATTTTGTGACACAATGTAACTGGACAAATCGTCATAATCCTTTTTTTTCGCGAGACACGTTTGGACTTTGGCGTGCTTTGACATGAGCTGCTCAGTGTTTGGAGCCATTTCTGGTTCCAAATAAGGCGCTTCAAAACGGCCGCGCGGACTTCGTTTTATAGTGTAATTATTCTAAGGTTCTAAGTCTCTTCAATGATGAGAAGAGATCCGTGCTCAGTAGTGGGTTGAAGCCATGTAGCATAGTATTCCCTTCCTAATTAAAGAGGCCTCATCGGTACTCTACGCTGCGTCAGTGTTAAAATTCTGGTGAGTCTGGTAATTTATGCGGCATATTAAGCTCAACGTTTTAATGTGCCCTTCGAAGATCGAAAGTAATTAAGAAATTTAAATTATATCACTATCAATCAGTCATCCAAACGCGCGTGTAATTGCTTAACTTGGATAATCATTTAGAATTGTAAAAATTGTAATTTTAAATATTGTATAAAATTAAATTAAATTTAAAATTAAAGTTGTAAAATTTAGTGTTTTTTTTTTTAGATATTCGTTAATGCCTGAAATGCAACTAGTTCGAGTTATTATTCGTTTTCTTTGATACTGACCTACTTTTACATTAACGTACGCTTTAACGCTGAAACCGTTTACGTTTCATTACGAATTTTGTTATTATGAAAACAGGTGTTGGATTCCTACGCAAAACTCATTCAGTTGTAGTTCGATGTGTATTTAGTCATGCTGCCATGAATAAAATGTCGTGGGTTAGGTTAGCAACACGTATGGTTGGCAACACGTGGCCATTCAGTCGGCAGATGTCGAAACGCGTCGTTGCGCAACCCACAACGGGTATAAGACATTTCCGGGGTGCCGGTCGCATTGTTTACAGTATTTAAAAAAAAATTGACAACCATTTCAACATTCGGGTGTTTTAACTGTCTTTGTATTTAGTCGACAAGGGCGACAGATTGGAGTTATGATTTCTTCCTCAATCCTAAAGTAATAATAACTCAATGACTATGACAATGATATTACTGCCTTCCATGCTAATATAATAATATTATAAGTGCGAAAGAACCTCTGTCTGTCTGTCAGCTACCTTTTGACGCTTAATCCGCTGAATGGGTTAAGATGAAGATTGATATGTAGGCCGTTTGAGACCCCGAAAAGGACATGGAATAGTATTGATATCGGTAATTGTAACTGGGACAGAAGTCCAAGTCAAAACTTGGGATCATTTCGACGGTATTTCCTCGTCTTCCGAGTCCACGCGAGCGAAAACGTGGTTCGGAAACTTCGGAAAACATTTGAATGGCTTAACCCAATTCTTGATAAACGTGCTGTAAATTGTTAATATTTTGTTTCGAACAGCGGAATGTGTTGTTTATGTAATATTGCATCAAATATACGGCCTGATTTAGCAGCTGCAATAAAATATATACATGCTATAAGAATATAAATTTATTTAGACTCAATTAATTAGCTGGAATTTCGTACGTTAAGTAAAATAAAATACATTCAATACACTTATAAAAATCTTGAAAGGACAAAGGTCTTGTAAATTTTGTTGTGGGTACAGAACATAGATTGCCATCGTTACAGCGTTACAGGTTTTCAAAAATGTAAAAAAAAAACAGTCGCAAAAGAATACTCGAGCATTTCAGTTATTAATAGTGTACGCGCCCCAAGTCTTTCTGATGACGGAAATATATTAATCTGCCGGTTTCACAGACCACACTGTGTGGTCTATGGCCGGATTGTATAGTGGAGTGGCCGTACGAAGGGATTGAAAATAAGAAAAAAATATTCGAGCTTGTCAGAAATTGACGATCGATTGATCGATTTTTTTACTAATCTGATCGGCTGCCCTAGACGTTTGACCCTATACAAAGGGCTTAGGTATAGTGTGAGACTGTGAGTACTTCACAAAGTGCAAGGTTGCCCCCCATATGTTATTCTGCCGCGCTCTAGTAAATCCCGAAATCCCCGCTTGGGCGCCCGTACTATTAAGAATAGTAGAAACCGTGAATGATCACCGCTTGTACAGATCACGCTCGTTATTGGAATCAGTTTCGGATGTTGATAGAAGGCGACCTTTACTCCGGAAATACTCAACCTTTTGGATATAATTCATGGCAATAGTCGGCCGATATTAGGTAGCTCATTCTGGCCGGCTTTCAAACGGCCCTTCGATCATTGAGGGCAGCGATTCTATAACCGTCAATAGTTAGGGAATGCTATTATTGTAAGCAAGCTCTCGCGCCGACCCGCTTTCGGATTTTTTTATTTGGGTTAACTGTAATAAAATACGCATGGTTTAATGCATTTTGTTGGGTAATTTAACTGAGGAACTACCAATTAGTAGATAACTGTTTTATTGCGTTATTATATATACCTTCTTTATATTCTTTATTGCGTACGTCTGGATGTTTTAACAGTAATGCAAAATCGTATTCATGTAGGTAGTAAGTACATCTAATATTTCTATGGGTTTTACACTTTATTTTCTATGGACTATCTGTATATCAAAATATGGTCGATATTTTGTAAAAATATTTTAAATAAACAATATAGGTACATATTTAGTAAATAAATAATTTCAAGAATAAAAGTTTTCCGTGCAAATATTGGAAGGTATTAATTTTGATCCGATTTATCAATAATCGAGTTTTCATTCGAATCGAACGGCTTCAGGTTCAGGAAAACTATTTTGAATTATTTTAGGATACAGTACCTACATAATTAAATTGAACATAATACATATTGTGATTGAAATAGTAGTAAATTTGGAATAACATCGTGGTAATATTTGTTTTATTACTGTATTTCAATCGATTTATAAATATAAAAGACAATTCAAAGAATCCAGTCTAATATTTATTCAAGTGCGGTTACTAATACATGATAACGTATGTTTTGATATGAGGTAAACGAGGGCGGGCGGTTACAATTTTCATCAATAAAAATGTACGGCGTTGACAGTTAATTCATATTTTAACGAAAGAACGATACTTCACTATACGATTGAGTCTCATTGGTAAAAGGGTAGAAAAGTGAAAGTTATTAAGGCAGTTGTCTTACCGCCGGCGACTAACGAGTAGCGAGTACAGCTAGAAACTGAAAGCGAGTTGGCGAGCAGCGAGTAAGGCGAGTATGTAGATCCGATAGTTTTGTCGCTGGGCTATCGGCGACTGACAGAGTGCGACGGGCGATTACTCGCACTACTCGCTGGGGGCGATACTGTTTGTACTGACGACTGACGACTGAGCGAGTCATTGTACGTTTCTTGAGCGAGAAAATAGCCAATAGTCACTAACTTCCTCGCCGGTGGCGGGACAACTGCCTAAAACAGTTGTATTACACAACACGTTACCCTGGCAACAGCGATGTGTAAACAAGCGAGTGTTGTAACTCAAGCCCTGGGACTCACTGTGTGACCTTCCTCCGTAATGATAATATTTATCGCGATCCTCACTTCCTTCTCTTCGTAGTACAACTATTACCCGGATACCAGTTCGGTTGTGTCTTGTTTATTTAATAAACTCAACGTAATATTCTTTCATGATATTTACCACGTGTTATTTCGTTACTTGTTTTTATTTTTTGTAATGTTTGTTGAATTTGTTAGAATTTGGCAAGTAGTTTATAAACATTGTGTTTGCAGCATTAATTTATAAAAAGTATATTTTAATTTAGAACAGGTGTGAAATAAATCAATGTTGGCCGACAAAAGAAAGTAGTTTTTATTTGCCATTTCTTTGTTTTAATTTATTGCGTGTGTGAGTGTTAGCCGTGTAGTTTGACTTTGTAGTTTGGACTCCAGAACCGGAGCGCGGAACCCGCGCTGGTTCAAATTCTTCGCGTGCTTCTAATTTTCAAAGATTATGTGTTCACTATCACTTGTTTCGGTGAAGGAAAACGTCGTGAGGAAACCTGCACACCTAGAGATCTCCACAATGTTGTTAAAGGCGTGTGATGTCCGGCTGCACTTTCCCGGGGTGGTGGACTATGGCCTGTACTCTTGTTGTGAGGAGCGAGGAGACCCGTGCCCGGCGTGGGATAGTTATGGGTTGACATGAGGATGTAGATGATAAGTGAGTGTATGAGTTGGTTATTGAGTATGTGTATGTTACGTGAGACCGAGCATTAGAAAGATTAAAAACTTGTAATGTGAGAAACTATATTTCATTATTAGCAGTTATTTCATATCTAAATGCGTAACTAAAGTCAATAAATCGTCGTGGTATGGACTCTCACGCAGCAATCCATCGCTTTAACAAGTAATCACGGAAAGTTATCGCTCGCTATTTCGTTATTTGTCCCAAATCCAGAAAAATAATTTAATTTAAATGAAAGTAGGACTGCAATAATATAAAACAGAAAATACTTTCGACACATTATGCAATCAAATTAAAACAAATGAGGTTACCGGCGTCCAAAGATAATTCTGGAGAATCTGGAGAGTCGACAATTGGTAAAAATGACCGCAATGGCATCGTGCAGTTATAGCCAGTTTTATCTTTACTAATTTCTATCTGAGAGATTTGTTGCCATGACTTGATAATGATACTTGATGGTGAACGGTCTTCAATAACATCATCGATGCGTTGGTGGTCACCCACATTATTTTGGTTCCACCATCACCACGCACTGGTCCTGACTAGATTAAACTTATGGTACAGACACTACCGACAGGACAAACTTGGCGCCATAGTGAGCACCATACCATAAGAACCACATAATTCACCAAAAGCAGAGCCCCTAGCCCAAATGTACCTTTGCCTTTAAAGTACGGTTTTAATATGTATATCAAATTGTTATGTGTTTGCTTCTGTTGGCATTAAAATCTTAGTATGCTAACAATTTTAATCGAAATACGAGTATGTAACTTATCATTGGATATTAAACAGGTAAGATGTTTACGTTAGATTTTCTGCGAAATCGCTGTTCTTTGATATTAACCTGTTGTTAAGGCAGTTATGATCAGCAGCGCCTCACTGTCGCCAGAGGATGTTAGCTGGTTTATGGGTTAACTCAATTTATTGGTTGTGAGGTACCTATTTATAGTTGCATCATGTCTTGTGATGTCATATGTATGTTATAATAATTTAGATAACAGAAGCAAGAAGACCGTATGTAGTTCATGAAAATTTTCGTCAATATTAATTAAAGATATATTTTAGAAAGTTAAGGTGCCTATCGTGTGTAGGTACGCACATGCACATAAGATGACCAAAAGTTTCAAACATGTCAAAATATGCTTAATATTTTCAGAAATATCTCAGCATCCAAATGTTGGCACTGATTCCACATATTTACTAAACATTCAAATCATTAATCGACAAGAAATTAATGTATTTAAAACATTTTTTTTTTGCTTCGCTGTATCTGTGTTTTGTTGTGTCATAAATGACAAAATATAAGAATATGAATAGATTTATCTCAGAAATATCCGTAAGTACTTACGAGTATCTAAGTATACATATAGGAAGAGATAATGCATAATGTTTTGATTGTATTCTAAAGGCCTTGTCGTGTTATCGGCCTCGATCTAGGCCTGTCGGCCTTGTCAACAGCCTGGATAGCTCCATTCATATTCCGTGCGAAATCGATACTCACCGTGTTTTGACGTACTCGTACATGCCGCAGTGATAGCTGGTCATGTGCATTATAAGGCAGTTTATTTAATACTCGTTCGTCGCAGTTTATTAAGTACCTACGCTTAATGCATTATGCTAATTATTTGTTCCAAATCTTTATTTATTTTATAATTACGTAGAAGAGAAATATGTAGGCCAACTATTAGGTCCATGTATAATTGTTATGACAAGAAACATAAAAATTCTAAACGCAAACTAAAATTGTGTTTTATCACAAGCATTGATCTTGGCAAAAATAGAGCATGTCAATTCTTTCATTGTTTTTAAAAATCGGACGTTTGGCAGCGTTTGAAAATGGAATTGAATTGTATTATTGTTATTGCATCGTCGCCAGAGTTCAAAGGGGAACATCCCGATCCAGACGTTTAGAAGTGGGTAAAATCGAATTGATTGACAAGAAAGAAATCCATTTCATCCACGTTCCAACGTTAAATGAGGATAAAACTGAAAGAGCCGATTTCACGAATGTCGTATAAGTCTTATTCCCGGGATAATTAGTCAATTACTCGCGAGTAACACCATTTTACGTTTCACCAACATATAAAATCTCTATATTAAAGTATACTAGAGTAAAATCATATACCGCCGATTTCGGCCGAATAAGCTGTTATTCGTAATTAAGTAGTGTCACTGTCTGTGCCACTAGTCACGGTCAACTCAACTGTCAGGTACGTATTATTCGAATAAATAAACGAATACGCAGCGCTATTGCGAAAGTTTGCGTCAAACTGTCTATTTTACTTGGGTGCATTACGCATTCACTCAATTCATTCGTTCAAAGTCGCAGAGTAACTATGCGAGAGTAAGATAACGTGGTGAAACGAATTTGAAGTTAACCAAGGCATAAATCGACGGACTAAAGTTATACTGGGAAAGCTACTCTTGTGTAAATTCTGTGTTGGTGAAATCGGCCCTAAATGGGATTATACATATAAATGAATTTGCTACTAAAATTTACCTAACTTACGTATAAATGTCACATCTGTAAATTTGACGTATAATTGATGACATGATTAAGACGATCCTACAAGTGACGTACTATCATAATTATACGAGGACTTCGTCTGAATTGATTGATTGATTTATTGCTTAACTCAGCAATAAATCAATCTTTGTATCAATAACTTTAGCAAAATAATTTTATTTCACATTATCTAAAATGTAAATATTTCTATTAACATGTTGTTGTTGGAAAAAGCACAGATAGAAAAAGAAAACATACAATTGTAGGAATTTAAATGCCTTGTCAAAAGAGACACGGCACACGGCATTTAAATTTTGAAAATACCATTTGGTCTGAAGCAGGAATTATTACATTCTCACTGAAAAGACTAGCAAGGCTATTATGACGATTCAAACTGATTAATTATAAAGAAAACATTGGCATTAAAAATGAGCCTATCAGTTTCAATGCTATCCCGCTGACAAGGGTCAATTTTCGTACGGAAGTTGCGTATCGTCTCTCGAGTGGGCGACCATCACAAATTTCCAATGAAATGTGTGGCCAATCTAAATTTAATTTTTGTTAATCGGAAAATCTGAAGTCGAAATATTGACGTAATAACTTTAATTATAACCATTCATTTCATCACAGTCTGTCAATAATATTATTCTCTTCGTGGAGGTGACAACGATGAGAGCAGGAAAATTTTGGAGGTATAAATTTTCCTGTGAGATTGTTGAAAACTGTATCAGCGACAGTTGGTCTCGATTCTAATTTGGCTTCTATATCGTGTACATTATTTGTACCAACATAATGTTTTCTGACGTTTTGGAGAATACATGTACAATATTTTTCCCAAATGAATAACTGTTTCTGTAGTTTGATCATGTAGGTTCAGGTAATTTAGACTTTTACTAAATTTTGATTGTCATTTCCCCGCACATCTGTGAAGTGGGAATGCATAATTATTGCCGAATTATGGTCGCTTGAGACATCTTTAATTAAACCCTATGTGTGTTTACCTGTTGTTCCTGACCCGGTATTTATTATACAAATAAACAAAACGTACTCTACGTTTTCCTCCACGAGGAATCATTGAATTACGTTGCAGTTATATGTTGCCAAATGCATTATTGGTTTGTAAATGCGCCAATTCAATTATTTACGGCGATTTCTCGTTCCAAATATGGAGTGACAGCAACTAAATATGCTACTTGTGTTATAAAGCCGACTGTACTGGCTGAACTAAACTGTCCCGATGGTGAGTAGTTACGTCGCTGATGGACATTAAGTGAGTTAATCCAGGTGAATAAAGTAAGTACATACGGCACCAACCACAGAATAGAGAAACAAGTCTGTCACTGTCTTCCATGGGTATAACCGACGCATTGACGGTCAAAAAGGAGCCAGGGAACCCTTATTAATTCCAATAAATAAAAATCGACAAACTGCTCGAGTTGCACCACGTAGACTAAAAAGCGAGGCAAGTGTGCTAGATCAGTTGGGGTGATTAACCTCCTTTAATCCATTCCTAGTGTAAAGCGTTAACATTTTTTTATGTTCATTAATAAATCGAGGACGGTATTTTTGGGAGGCGGGTTTGGAATTTCATCATGCATTTATTCATATTTCATTTCATATTTCAATCATATTTCATTTTATATTAATTTCGTTTTCTTTCTGGCAGACTGTGTATTGCCCATGGGCGGCTGTGACTGTACTCAAGTAGCCCATGTTCTCGTTACCGAGTTATTAACACAAAAACATTTTTATTAACAATTCGTAAAATAACTGTGCCACCATAATCATAACGTTGAAATACGGCGCATCATAAGTAATTTATTATCAAATGTATCTCGCTTTACAAAGTCTACGCTACTATTATTATAATGTACGCAAGGCGCAATTAAATCGAATGCTAAAATACTTAGACACATAAATTTTGCTATAAAAATTAAAATAAACTACGAAATCTAAACTTTATGGCAGGCAAATGCGATTTAATACAAGGTCTTAATTTTATATCAATCTCAATGCTTATTCGCACGTGCGTCTTGTGTCCTTAGTGTATTTTTTGTTCGTTGGATGTGTTGTGAAGCTATTTTCACGCTAGTGTTGTGTTCTACAGGATTCTGTGTCAAACTTTAGCAAAGACGGGACATTAAACATTGTTCAAACATATGTACCAGGTAAATACCCACACAACAAGATGGTGATTGGTGGATGCAAAATGGGATAAAAGTATACTTTTAATAATACTTTACTTTTATTGTTATATTTTTTTAGATGTGAAAAAATTTTGTGTTGCTGTTTTTTCTCATCTATAACAATGTACATTTTCCAATAATGTAGATATCTTTACTAAAAATAACGAAATGTAATTCAGCAGTAATTACCTTGTTCTAGTAAGAATTGGCTGAATCGTTACCATATCGTAGGTAACTCAGTAATTATGTACCCGTGAAAACTTGCCACGTTGCCATGCTGTGATTTGGCGTGGTTGTTGTGCATGCGAATGGGGATTAAGAATCACAATTTTGTTTACAATATCCAAACTACATTAAACTCGTATTTTAAGAAACTTGTGATGACAGATAACCTTTAGAAAACAACAACTAAACCAGAATCATGTCGCATCGGGGTATTTATTTTATTCAAGGAAATATGACCACTAAATGATATGGATTAATTACCGAAACATCGTTCGGGTGATAAAAATAAACTGCAATAACATGTTATGGTCGCTCCGTAGAACTATGACTGAAGCGTGACTCATATTAAGCTGTTCGCGAAACTCGAAGAAAAAACAATACTGTCGTTGACGGTCAATGTGAATGAGATACGTACATGTGAGGCCTCGACCTTCGTATTCTTATTGGCAGAGCAAAAAACACTGGGCCATGATACTCACATGAAAACCATCTCATTTGTATAGAGTTCGTTCGTTTCGTTGCGAAAACACAATCTGCGCTTTGTGATTTTTAAGTCCGTGAAAAAATTTAATAGCAGATCGCATGTGTGTCTCTTGTGCGAAACATTTAGTTGACATTTGATATTCCTATAATTATGTAAGTATAACTAAGTAAACCCATCGTGGAAGCATATATTATCAAAAATAAACGAATTGTATGAATACATTTAAGCGGATTTAGCTTTTGTTTCACCAGACCTGCAATGACAAATCCTAAATAGTAAAAAACAAAATCGACTTAATTATATTTAAAAAATTAAGTATTTTTTGTTGTCGACTGAATGTATGTATTGTTTTAATTACTTTTATTTCTAAATTTTTTGTCAGCTAAATATATTTTTTGGTCATTTAATGATTCTTATATGCGCACAAGAATTCCACCAAGGTTTTGGGATGTAATTATCCTTTGACCGAGCAGAGAGCAACATTTTCTTACCAATAACAAAACAAAGGTGTGATATGATTAAGGTGACGACAAAATGTAATTCCATAAAAGGGCTTCGACCTTTCAGAAGATAATGTTAATCTGTACGAGAAAAGATTATCCCTTCCATGGAACACTGTTTGTCAGTCCAGCGTTACATACCTGTAGACGGATAAAGGTCTGCGCACATTACATCTACTCAACGCCGTAGTACATTATAGACGTAAGTAATATTATACACCTTGAAATTCTATAGCTATAGAAACATGACGACGGAACCCCGCTTAAACTGGCAACCTTTTATTTTAGTCTCAACAAGTTTCTTTAATATCCTTTTCTTGTATCTGTAATTTTGTATTCTGTTGTATGCAAATATTTCAATATCCGTGTAAAATTTAATTTATAAGGTAAGGTACTTGTAGTAGATTACTTTAGACAAAATCGACATGCATAATTAATTTTGCGCTAAGGAGTTGTATTTGTCTGTAATATAATTTATGTACAAGTATGTCCGTAATTGTTGTAAAGCGGTTGATTATGAAACGATACAAAAGGCGCTTGTTGAGATGTAATTTTATCCGACCATATAAACGTGAATGAACCACCCCTGCAGAACTAATACATGACGTGTATATCTACCTGTCATGTTATACGGCGTTGGTTACATCGTTGCCATCCACGACTGTAGACAGATTAGCATTTAGATAGAGTTACGAGTAGGCAAGAACACGTGCCTCTTTGTAGGTTTACATGGCTTTATACGGCATGAGAATTTGTTATTAGGCTAGAAACGATAAATATATTGAAGTGAAAACTTCTTTAGCATCGTTGTGATTTGAAATGAAACGGAAATGACGCGCAAATGAAACGAAAGGGAAACGAAAAAGACACATTTTAACGTGGGAGAAAATGACATAGGAAGCATTATCCGCTTGCGTGCTCCAAGGTCGGGGTCCGAGAGCAATAGCTTTTACGACAAAATGGCGGCTTACGTAAGCAAAGCAAAACACAATATTTGGACTGACACTATTCGATTTTTTTTGAAGTTTCACTACTACACAATTTGATTTTTTTTCTCCTTGATACGCTGCCGCCCATGACTGTGACCGACCCGATAACATAAATATTTTTATCATACCCTAAAATGATACTTGATTTAATTGTAATTTTAATTAGAAAGATAATATGCCCACCCTACACGTTCGTTTACAATATTGATGAAAGAATATTCAAAATGTGAAGGTTAATTCCGAAGATCGCCGGTTACATCCTAACTTTACCTATTTATAACATCATAAGTATATAAGACTACATTAGTTCTTGTGTAATTTTAGTGATTACGAGTAATAGATTATTTCTAAGTACCTATTAGTCAATAATCATAATGGTATTGATATAACGTCCTGATTTTAATTTTCCTGTACAGCAATTGCTAAATTATTTAAAGAGAACATCATTACGATCTACACATGGAAAGTAGGAAGAGATAAATCAATAGCAAATTAATTGAAGCCGAGTCCGAAATATGAGCAATACATTTTTTACCCGGGAAAAAGATGAATGGATTACGATTAGGTCATTTAGAACGTAAACAAATCTTAAATCAGTTTTAATGGTCCGTTTATTAATGGATGCGGCAAGTGCAGAAATGGCCGGCCGTTTCCCGCTCAGAGGTCATGCACTTGATATCCCATTTTGGCAAGCAAGGACAGAAACATCATAGTATGTATGTAGATCAATAAACTAATCGCATTGTATGACATGTCTAGGTCGGACGAGGAAGTTGGATTAAGACTTACCTTGATCATTTTAAATATTTATTTCAGTTGCAGTATTAAAAGTGCGTACCTATTTGTCAAGTAAACAACGTAAATTTAGTTACACTTTGAAGTCATGTGCCGTCGTGTTACAAACGCACGAGTGTGACGGAAATTTTATTTATTTTATTTTGGGATTACTTTTTAATTTTACCGCCTCATAAAATGTTTTTATTAATATTTTTTAGATTTACGGCTATGCGTTGTTTCCTATAATAGATAATCTCAGAATAGATTTAGATGCGGTTTTCATTGATGTAGTAAGCGTGAGTATAATTTAATGTTTGTTTTATTTCAATCGGTTCACAAATAAAAGTACATAATAATATAAGTCAATTTAATTTATATTAATTTTAATTTAAAAAAATCTAGGACAGTTACTGGTCGATAATAAAATTGATCATATTCACATAATTACTCAAAGGAAAACAAAAAAAAACACAGATTTGGATCTATGTTCAAAGTAAAAGGGTTAAGAAGTTTATAAGTTCACGCCAAAATTTATCAACACGGATTCTTCGAACAGTGAATGGAATAAAACTACCCTTTTATTTCAGGTTCAACTAATAGAACCTGCTGGTGTTGGGTCAATGTCTTCTTGATTCAATAAAATCCTTATAAATAGAAATAGGACCAACTCAGTCACTGTGAAGGGATCGAAGCTCTAATTTGATTACCTCAATTGTCAGTGCTTCGCTCCATAGATAATTGAACATCTGTATTGATACTCTTGAATTGCCCTTTGGGAGTTCAAATTTAAGTATCAGTTATCACGTTTAAGATTGTACTTAAATTATTCCTAACTTAAATTTAAATTATTCTTAATTTAAAATCTGATTTTGAAGCTGAACTAGAGTAACATTATTTAGGTTTCATATAAACAGCCTTCTTGCGGCATAAAAACTACCGTCAATTGGGTGGGTTAGCCTATAACACTTACAAGAAGCCGAATTACTACAGCGTGGTGGTGCACGGGGCCTAGAGAAGCCGCCAAATTTATTTTAACGCTACTCGTGCTTGGTGATAAGATTCTTCACCTATCCAGCACCCTTCTTTTTAAAAGAAAACAGTCTTTGAGTCCTTGGCTGCTATTCTGGTATACCAGTGATAACGCATATTTGATTTTATAACAACCTAATATTTTCATAATAACTTTGAGGACATGGGCGTACCTATAACGTATTGATATAGAGAAAAAACACGAAGGCCTTCAATTTGATTTATTGGTTTTCTTAATACATATCGCTACGGTAGAAGGTCTTATAATGTAAAGTAGGTAAGTAAAACAAAAAATTCAGAACAAAAATTCAGGATTACACTCCAATACATACCATAACAATTGCAATATTATTCAACAATAACAATATTATCGTTAACAAAGATATATTATGTAGCAACTTTAATGTACGAGTATAATCCTGTGAAAAAAAATATTTGTTATATTTGCAAATTGACTTTGGAAAACGTACTGGCCGTCTAGCGGAAGTTTTCTACCGATGTTTACAGAGTCCATAAATATTGGGTCGACCTGCTTCAAACAAAACACATCAAATAAGTTTTTCTGGCGCCGAAATAGCCATTCAAGTGCTATAAATATAATTAAATTACTCATTTTTCCAGCGTATACCACAAATTAGTCTGGGTCGCTTAACATAAAAGCGTTTTATTGGACACGATGTAATTTTAAACGCCTCACGATTACGTAAACGGCATTTCTTAATTTTAATCCTGACTGTTCTTTTTAAGGCAAAAATACTGCTCTATCTTAAAATATAATTGTTCTGATATTAAAATACATATCGATGATATTATAGACATATTGTAAATAGTAACTGTAAAATATTAAACAAATAAATTCTTTACACACTTGCCTTTCTTAACTGCCTTAGTGACAGACGTGTTGAAAGTACGCTAATACTTAGATAGTTTTAAAATAATTGTGTCAGATTATTTTCAGTAATTTTATTTATCTGGTACAAAATGTTGCTGAATAATTTTATTTGTAAATGATTTTGATAAAAAATATTTCATACCCCTGGAGCTTTTTTACATTATTTATTTCGATTCGTTGCCCGCACTTCAGCGTTCGTTAATATTTTCGTTAGTGAATCGATAAAATTCGAAACATATTGTGTATATGTAGATTCAATCGCTAACACATTAAAATAATTATTTCACTGAAAGCTGTGTTGGTGTAAAGCGTTAAAATTGCGCTCAATTACTACGCAGAACTGTCCCGTCACATTATATTGAGTCCTTGCGCAAACAAACAACACGATCGGAAAATTTCGAGCGAACGCTAACATGGTCGGTGTTTAATCGGTTCTGTTGATACGAATAATTTGTTCCATTTAGAGTGACAGATCAATCACCGAAGCTTCCGTGTTATGTGCTCCTGTATTTAGATCACTGGCTTGTAACGCACTGCCACAATCTAATAAAGTACCATGTGCGATAAACTTGACGCTGTAATGCTCACATTTTGAGTAGGGATATTGAATAACTGCCTATGCTATACGCTATAAAATACTGAGCAATACCAGAGGTAATAAGAATTTAGATACATAAATAGACAAAGAAGCACTAACAATCAATAACAATTCCTGCCCAAGTCCTCATACCTACTAACGAACCAACCAGCATTGTAATATCGTCTACTAACTGGACTAATCATCCTGGTCCCGATTTGAGTCACAGCTGTCATGGGTGGCAGCGAAAGGGCGGTGCTGCATGCTCGTTTGCTATCGTAATTGTGAGCTATAATGTTCTGAGAAATACGCGAGGTTATCAGAGTTTAGACAGATAAATAAACAAAGAAATCAATGCATGAAAGAAAGACGAGACAAGATATAAAGTAGGTACTAAAGTCGAGCGAAAACAAACCAATTAATGAGAAGAATAATTAATGTAGCAACGGGTAACACGATAATATAATTTAACATTCCTTATCCCCTTTCCATCCCTCCTTTGTTACTGAAGGTAAACGCTCTTCAGTGTCATTTGTTGTTTTCGTCCATAATGAAGCAAGTGCCTCCCATTTGCATAGAAAAGTTTCTAGGTCGAGGGTGAAAGACCTAAGCCGGCTTAAATTGTTGTTATGCTTCTTCCCAGTGTAACGAACTTATAGCATTAGGTATTTTAATTCTGTTTCAGGTACGAGGTAAACTAGGATTTATACTTTATTAGAAAAGGGAAAGAATTCGGAACCTCGAAGGGTTGGCCCAGCCAAGTTTTTTTTACTTGACGACCCGTATGGCGCAATGGTTACCAAGCCGGATCGCCGTTCCAAGGGTTCTGGGTTCGATTCCCAGCGAGGCGGAAATTTGAATGATGGTAATCCTTACCTATTTAGGATTACCAAACTAACACTACTTACCTGCACTACCTACTCATTGAAACCACAGTATTAAGTTTTACCTACATCAGTCTCGTAAATCAAAATACTCATGTCGTGTTTCGATAAGGCCCTATTCATTAGGGAAATGGAGCGGAAAGTCACGAAAAAAATAAAGCTTGTAAAAATAATAAAGTAAATTTTCATTCTTTCTCTCCTCTGCTTTCTATTTAGACCGGCGACGCGTCGGTGATGATTTTCGTGTTGTTGGTGTCCATGGAATAACATAAAAAATACTGACCCGGCAAACGTTGTCCTGCAAATTATATTATTTGACACTTCCAGCATTACAACTTTACTACGAAACCCACATCGAATTTCATTCAGTTGTTTTTGCGTGTTGCGCGGACAAACATACAAAAGATGTCTTCATACGGACTATGAATATAATATAAGTATGTATTTTCAATACCTTGGATTCAATTCAGTAAGTTTGATGCGATGTAACACACACACAAATAGACAAAATTTCAGAATACCTATTACGTAGGTACTATTAATTCTAAATCCCCAAACGCCTTTTTTACAATTATTATATTCGGCATAGAGACACGCGGTAGTTTCAATTTTATTACGTATATGTAAAGATTTTAGATAAGAATCCAGGTTCGCTCCGTGTGGGGAGATATCCCGCCTGGACAACGCACAGTAACGAATTGCAGTGTCAGAGTTCAAAGGTCAGGTCCCGTGGGGTCGCCGACCCCCAAACGGAAGCCAACCCACTTGGAAAAATAGGACGAGGTGCTCATGCTTGTATGCCTACGCGTAAATAAGACGACTAAGCAAAATCACAATTTTCGTCTTAAGTAACGAAGGAAAACGCGGTTATTAAATATTTCCCTTACTAGCTTTTTAGTAAGATTGATAAAAGATGATTTGAAGTTCCTTAAGAACATTCCCTTTTACATTAAGTTTGTACTACTTACTAATAAAAACCGTAACGGGACAAAATTTTAAATCTGATATTACTTTCTGAGCTGTGATTTATAATGTAGATTGGCTTTGTAATAAATTTAATTTATTTATTCAACTAGTAAACCCGCCCTCGCTTCGCTACGGGATCCTGTCCCTTAGTAGCGGTAGTACCAGTTGGTACTCCAAAATTGTAAGACGTAATTTTTAATGTATGTACATAATTACATATTATATGACAGCAGTTAGGGGCGCGGCGCCGACCCGCGCTCGATTTTAACCGCGATAACCGAAGATATTCATTTAAATTATATGGTGTAAAGGATTCTCATAAAGTGCCTGAAATTCTTAAGGTAAACTAACGTATTTAAGTTGATAATTTACAACAATTTCAGTAGGCCATACAAAGAACCAAATTGTCCATTATAATTTAAATAGTTTTAGGTGTAATGAATGAAGAAAAATGTTTTTGACAATCAACTGACAAAACTCAAATGATTAGAAGTAAGTACAATGTCATTCCATGTCTGTCTCTAGTGTCTAGTGAAATTTGTAAGTTCTACTATTTTTGCGTTAATTTAGATATACTTCAATGCTATAATAAAGATGTACTCAAAGACAATCACTACTTCCAAGGAATGCAACGGCAAATTCAGTCATCCTCGATAGATGCTGCTCTCGAAAAACCTGAAAATGAAGAACAGTTCTTCACGGCAAGTGTTCAATTTTTACAGAAGCGCCTGCAAGAAAAGAAATGCAATCTCCAGTCGTCAGCACAACAGCGCCATATCTCACATAGTTGCTGTAACCTGAGTAACTCTTCAGGCCCCAATGACCAGTCCAGCAAATCCGAACGATCAAACATTACTTCAATTCCGATGAACGGACGAGCTCCATCACTATCAATGCATCAAATTCTTCCATTCCCCAAATCTAGTAAGGAGAACTTCTTTACGAGAATTATAAATACTTTCCGTAAAAGTAAGAGAATCTTGGATATATCTGAGGTAACAACGGATAATAATAATATTAATACTTCTGAATTTATGTCCAACTTCAAATTCCCGCGGTGTGAACGCTATAGCAAAGGCCATACGTCGGGATTAGTTGATATATCGGAGGAACAATCGTAACGAGAATGTATCAACGCTAGTACCGAGTAGGAGAGACGGAGGTAATTAAGCCTGCTTGACTATATCTCGCCATACAACAATAAACATGTAAATAATAAATAAATGATTTTGTTGTATTATTAAATCGTTTACATAATTATTCTTGTTCGATATTACCGATAATATGGTTTATTATAACACGACTTCAGTGTGCATTTTGAGTTTTTATGGACAGCATATGAATAGATTGACTAAAATACCTACATACATAAATGGTACAGTACAATTCAATTAGTTGGTCTTTCGCGCAGAACACGACTTAAATTTTTTCAGTATTGTGTTATAACGAGGAAATTTGTAAAGGTATCTGCTAGATCTACATGATTCTCTCAAATATGTGAAGTCTGCCAATCCACAATTGGCCAGCGTTGTGAAGTATGGTCTTACCCCTTTTCATTGTGCAGTTTTGCCGTTATTTTCTTGTGATGATAATAATGATGAAAATTAAAAGGTATTAATTAAATTAAAGTAATTAATTAAATTAAATTAAATTCAGTCAAATTTAAGCAGTGTTGACGCTGTATGACCTTTTACTCTTTTATTATATTTTTAAATGAGTTTAAAATCGTACTTTTGTGTAAAATGTAAACATGTTATAAAATGACATCAGTTTTCTTTCAGCAGAGAGTATGTGCAAATATTTGAAAATCAGTTTAATTGAATATTCGAGATACCTCTTGTTTCTATACTGTTTTCTCATATCGTAGAGTACCTTAATATAATTATAGAGTGTAGAACTAACACTCCATGCCCATGCCAGCATGCGTCAAACCAATAAACGATGACACGTCTACACGTGTATGACGATTAAAGGAAAGGTATGGATGGAGCTGTCAACGCAAAACCATAATGTGTACGGTACCCTGTCACGATTCATCTGGTTAACAAGCTTTGAAATTCACGTACTTACCGGGTGTTTCTTTAAGGTCAATGTTCGAAATATCACATGAAAGTTAGATCTCATTGAGATCTGTGAAAAAATAAGCGTTAAACTCAATTTTCGTTTCTGTAAATGTGAGGTCATTGGTCTTGTTCGTTGGTGGTGATACTGGGTTGTTGATCTGACTTACCCTATATCACGTACTGGAGTAATTTTAATTAGATTAAGAGCATGTAGCCGAGGGTAAACTCTCAAGTCAACAGAGTAATTATAAGTTGATTTGAAAATAATGGAACTCTTGTATAAATTGTTTCTTACATGCAAAGGTGAATGACCAAAGGTTAAAAGCACGTTGGGGGTAACCTACATTCTGGTGACAAGGGTTAAGGCTTTCATGATCGTGGATTGAAGTAATCTCAACATGAAATCTTTTCGACATCAAAATTCATAAGAATTCTCAAGTAGCGAAATAAACCGGTATTTTGCGATATGATACTCGTATTTTAAATAGTTACGAAATTTAAAAAATACAAAAAATATTCAGACTAACAACACCTTCACACGATAACGTAAGTGGGATGTCTATGTTAGATAACCCTTAAATAATAAGAAAAAAGACCAAATATAATTTAGTCAGTATCTTTATTAATACACTAAGAGAGCTTTATAGGTATTTCACGTATAGTAAGTACATAATTAATATCTCAAAGTATTACACAGTATTACAAAGTATTACACATTTCTTCACTGATCTATACCGTATTAACGGTGATTTGATTGGAAATAACTCCTGACACTTGACACTAATGCGCTTGACAATGTTACGTCCAGTTCCAGTTCCTTTCACGTCCACTATAGTTTTTGTACATTCACGATACACGACACAAACCTCATCTTCAGGCACAGTTATTTGGAGAGTATTATCACAAAATATAGAGTATTATTTAGACCTATACAATTATACATGCATAAAATACAAATGTAAGTACATATAAAATACGTGTGATTTATTTTTTACAAAAATCTATCACAGATTTTTTGACGAATTTTCTTAAAATTACACAAAACAAACATACAGGTACAATCGTTTTTATAATATAACTATGTCATTTTGATTACATATCTAAGACTAAGACTTACTCACATCAGTTTATGTAACTGTTTTTATCATAAAAACTAGCAGATTCAAAGAACGCTTATGTTAATACAACGCCTTCTCTTTTCAATTCCCTCACAACATCTGGAGCCAATTCTTCTTCTCTAAACTTGTAACCAAATGTCATCATTTCTTTGGGGACTGTAACATTTTTTCTTAAACTCTCAAGCCAATTTGTATAGGAGTAATCTGGCCATATTCCGCCATACCTCTCTGGTAGATATTCGGGGTGGATGTGTTTGTGAAGCGACGTGACGTCATACCCATGGAAGTAAATGCGCGAGCGCATAGCTGAGGTAAGTAAGGGCTTGAAGATATTGTACATCTTGTCGAACATCCAAGAATGATTGATGATGTGGATTGCATGCGTGATTGCCGGGAAACTGGACTGGAAAATAAAAACAACAATTAGGAACAATGCGAACAGTGAAACAATTATATAACCTTATTTTTTTAATTGATAAATATTATCGCCATGTAATGTCACATAGTATGACAAATGCGATTAATGATGCGATCAATTAATGCGATGGGTGGGAGTTATTTATAAAAATTATGACCTAAATAATTAGCTCAATAAGCATCTCCTTTTTTAATCCAGGAACCACTAAGATTTAATTGGTGAACCCCTAGGGTTTGCGATTCATACTTTAAGAAACCCTGGCTTACACCGACATTGGTTACAGTTTCTTTACATTAAAGTATATCTTATTATTATCTATAAATCGGTCTTTATAACAATTTAATATATACATAATATACATTACATAATAAAGCACGTCATTGATCTTCCATTGTCTTTGGTTTCCGTACTTCTATTAAGTGAATGTATTCTGTGGCTTTTATAAGTACTCGGTGCAAAATGGGTTCGTGGGCGAATTATATTCCACGTGCCTGGAGACGCTTATTTATTGTTTAGATAATGGAACTCCTGAAGCGTTAACTTCAAGATAAACGTGCCCTTTAGATCGTCTCTTCTATGAAGGTCAGAATAAATAAACTTCGCGTTGATTTAAATGAAATGTAGGTTGCATTGGGCCAAAGGCCAATGCTAATTAATTTGTCTGTATTAGAATATAAGGTTAGATTTAAATTAAATGTTTCATTAAAATTTTTAGGAGTATCAATAACTTTTTGGATCCCTTTGATAAAAAGAATAAATATAATATAGGGTTATAAGAAAAGGTCACTTTTGACTTTGTTCGTAGCCATCTGATGATAAGTCACCACTGACCACGGGCAGCTCCAGACGAGATTTTAGTAAACTCAATTCTATCGTAACTCAATCGATTCGACGCGATGCTGGTCAAGAAGGAATGACTCAAGGCGAAAAGAAACTCTCAACTCTCAAGCAATTAATTTTCCACTCTCATTACCAGAACACAATTCAAGTCTTACTTAACTTAAACTCAACTACTCGTGAGATTTAACTGTTTAACGGGTACTCACGATATTTGTTTCGTACACCTATTGAACTCAATTGCATAGATCGTGACCAACAATATATGTATTTCACAGTCGTGTACGGTAGTCACTGACTCTATACAATAAAAACCTTATCTTTTTTCTTCTCTATTCTTTCTTGGCCGAAAACGCATCAGATGCCGTTAGTGTTACTGTTGTCCACGGGCGACAGTGACGGCTCACCATTATAAGGCTTGTCTGCTCGTATGCCCTCATTGGTTGGATATTTACATAAAAAATACATATTCAATACTTACAACCAAAAGCTTGACAATTTTAGCAGCGACCGAGGGTGTCAGCTGCCAGGCGTGCTGAGTGCCGATGTTCTCCAGGTCGAACAGGGCCACGCCCCCCAGGATCTGCGTCCGCTGCTCCAACAAGCCGAGCTCCAGCGCGAATATCGTTGCTTTGAACAGGTCATCAACGGGGATTGCTTTTGGATCCCAACAGCCTAGGAAATAATAATAGGTTCAAATCAAAATTAATTATTCATGTTGGTACCATTGATACACTTGGACACGTTTTTTTATTCTACGGCCGTTACGCAAAAGCGCTTTAAAATGCTTTATAATTGAGGAAAAGAAACGGAGAAAGGAAATCCACAGCCCATTTAAAGAATTGTTTTGGGTGTGGGTACTGAGTCTCCTGAGTGGAATGAGGTCAGAAAATAAATGTAGATTATATTACCAATTCTATACATTAATATTCTTCTCCCATCCTGGTCACGATACGGTGGTACTGCAATGATGTTAGCGTCGCCTATTTTTCGCAGATCTAAGGGATATATGTCTTCAAACAACTGTGGGTTTTCTTGCTTGAACCGGTAATAGTTCACCATCTGAAATGATAAAAAAGTTTATTATTGGTCATGCGGTTTTAAAAAGATGTATTCATGGTCATTAATTAACATATTTTCAGATGGTAAAATTATTTTGACAGTTTCCGTGCTTCAAGCCTGCATAACTGAAATTCTCCATTATATCACAAAATAAAAAATAGGGGCCCGATTATAGGATTTCGTTTATGATCCTCTCCTCCGTGCTTCGATGTCCTCACTGTTGAGACTCGTGACCCCCTCCACGGATCAATTTATCCCTGACTATATTGTGCCAACGGTGCCGGTTCTCCGCATTGTGGATGGTTTCTCTGCATCTTATTGTCGAGAGTGGTGCGGATTTGGTCCGACCAACGCATCGGACTACGTCCTCGTTTCGTCCCCTGGACCTTGCTGGTGATGACTATCTTTTCTAAATTATCATCGCTTCTCCGGGCGATATGACCGAAATACTCAATTAATCGTTGAAGGCAGATGGTTAAAGACTCGTTGTGAATGGATCACCAACAGTTAAATCAATAGACTGCATTTGTAATAAGTGAATCGGTGTAAGAATAAAACTAATCGAAGAGTATTTTCATTAGTAAATATAAGGAGATTCATCGTACCAATCTATGTGCTCTTTGTGGAACAAAGTGTCTTGCTCGCAAAAACTTAATCAGGAATTCATCGTCCATACGATGCGGAGTGCATTCACCTCGTTCTGAAAAAATATAATTTAAATTTTAACGAACGGAAGCTTGTATAGATAATACATGATTATGTAGATATAAAATAACTATAAAATGTTACTTCGAAGTCGGTCGGCAGGGTCACTATAATTAGAGCTACAGGGTCGTCCAGTTTCGGAGACAGCTATTAGAAGTTGTTTAGGAACCTAGAAAACTCTGTATAAATATTTAATATTTTTTATAAGTAGTTAGTAGAGCAGCATGGTGGAGTATGCTCTAGGCCAGTGTTCCGTAAACTTTTTGTGTTCAAGGTACATCTAGGAAAACGAAATTTCTTAGATGAACACCACAAATTAAAACGCGAAACAAAATCGCGAAAAATGCACCAAACGAAACCACTGAATTAGATGAACGAAACAAAACATCTCGCTCGTGTGCTCGCTCCCTTATTTTTTGCAGGGCACACCAACTAATGACCACTGGGCGATTAATGGATTGAAGCCAAATAGTTTATGGTATTAAGTTATATCACAAATATCAGAGTTGTTTTATGTGCCACTCGCAGTACCTATGACGCCAGTATGTGCGTTTCATTATTATAACTTTCGATCGACTTCGTAACGAAAATCGATGCAAATATAAATTATTGAACCAGCGTGCACATATTTATCTCATTCTTTATCTGCAACATTTCACAATACGTAAACAATGAGAATGATTTGGGTGATTTATCTATTCTCGATGTGATTTATCTTCGGAGCTACAATGGATTAAACTCCTGACCCCTGCTTTGCACGGCACCAACATGTTACCTTGGCACCGATAAATAGAAGCATGCATTATAGGTACTCCTCTCAAATCTATTGCCAAGGCTATGTGGCGCGTGTTTGCATTTTAAAATTGAATGTCAATCTTGAGATACTAGTGTCACTGCCCTATTGCGAGAGTGATTAAATTATTATAAGCCGTATTGCAAACCTGTTTATAGATTTAATACTTATACGCCTGTTGGTAAAAATGGTAAATTAAGACATTGTCCTAATTTGGATAAGCTTAACTTCTAGTTATATTATTTATTATTGTCATTGTTATTATTGTAAAAATTGTGTTTTTAAGTCTTAACGCAATATATTTTGAAATTTAAATATATTTCTTTCAACGAAAAAAAAGATCATTATTGTGATAAAATTAGTACCTACCTATTTTAGTGCCAGCTTTTTATTTCTCGCCTGTCTCCGATAAAATCCGTATTATCAATTTCGTTTTCTTGCCGATTTTATCTTTTCTAGTTGATCGGATTGTAATACGACAACGGCTCTGGTGTTGAATTATACATAATAATATGCAAGCCGTTATTTAATAAATGGTTTACCTACATTTAAACTGTTGCGTAATGCCGTTAGTCATAGACGTGTCTCCCAGTTTTTCACACGCGACGACAAAACACGAGAATATTTTAAATTGCAGTTTTAGGATTTGAAACGGTGTGTGAAATAATAAGGAAGGTGGAGAATGATGTAGGGTAATTCTGACCGTGGGAAAATGCCTTTTTTCACTAAAAATTCAATAACCACCGTACTACACTACTACTACTACTACACTACCGTAAGATTATTTGTCATAAATAGTCTTTAAAAAGTCCGCAACAATACCTTTTACGTGGAAGCCACTATACCCAAAATAGTGAGCTATAAATACAATTAAATTGGGTACTTTTAGTAGGCCATTTTAAAAGTTATCACGATAAGATTGGAGATTATGTGACAGATCAAAATCCACGCGGCCGAAGCGGCGGGCAAAGGCTAGTACGGTCATAATTTTTAATAATTAGAAAGCAGGATTAGATGCAATAACTCTTATGCGGGAATTCGAAGTGCATACCACTAGGCTAACCCATCACTAATTTTCAAAAATTAATTATCACTTGCTTCAGTGAAGGAAAACATCATAAGGACGCAAAAAAATTCTCCATAATGTGCCGTTGAGCACAGTCACCGTTGTGAAGTCTGCCAATCCGCACTTGGCCAGCGTGGTGAACCCCTTAGTTTTTGAGAGGAGACTCGACCCCAGCAATGGGTTATTGCTGGGGTCAAGTCTCCTCTCAGTCATGGGAAGTAATCATGAATCACACACAAGCAATACAATTCATACTTTAACTTTAAAGGATACCAATGGGTATAGGATGACATGAAATCCACCTAGTACCTACTGAGTGACACAATTCATATCCGTATTACTCTTTCATGGATCTTCTCCTCTGACTCACCATATTTTATTTAAACCGTATAAAATATTCGCAGAATTTAGTAAATGACTGGTGATTTCTGATGTTTACATCGTTTCCGATATATCGATAATTTGTAAAATTAATTTATTTCTTGCCACAAAAATAACATTGACCTTCTCCGTTCAAGGTGTTTACACGAATATTATTGAAGTTCTTCCGATAACGCGTAACACCAAAGTTCAAAGCTTACAGTCTTATGTTTACTGTATAAATGAATACCCACCCTAAAATATGAGAAGAATAAACTATTATAATAGAAATAGACCAAAGCATCAATATAATAATATCAATAATTATAATGTAATAGGTTGGGGTAAAAAGAAATCTATTATTTTTTCGGTAGATGGCTGTAGTGATCGATATCTCGTAAAGTATCGATCACACAATATCAAATTTATGTTCATTGTCAAGGGAGGTTCCACACCAAAAAAAGTCATTTACTCACTATTTTTTGTTTGGTCCATTCAGTTGTGAGTTACAGGGTGTTAAAATGGAAGTCAACAAAGAGAAATTCGGTACTTTTTACAGTTTTAAAAATTGATTACTAGAGTTTTTCGCCAATAAGGACCAAGACTTCTATGAGAGAGGCATTATGAAGCTACCTTTAAAATGGCAACAAATTATACAACAAAACGGTGCATATATGACCAAAATCGGCAATCCGAAACACGTTAAATAAAGTCATTAATTTCACGCAAAAATAATGGATTTCTTTTCCTCAACCCTATTTATCTTTTTATTATATAAATTACTAAATCATTTCAAAACTAAATAGTTCAACGAAAAATAAAGTCAAAAGTTCGGGTCTGATCTTTCGGAAAGGTGACAACTCTATCTGCGATAGACGCATACAAGATGAAATGAATGATGAATGAATGACTTACCAAATATCATGTCTTTCAGTTCGTAGATGGCTTGGAGCCGCGTGGAGGGGTCTTCGCCGCAGTGCTCCCGGGAGTACTGCACCAGCTCCGGCGGGGGCTCTCCCAGGTCCAGCTCGAAACTGAAGTCCGAGCTTGGCATACCGCTCTGATGAACAATTTTAAAAATTAAATGCTAAGCAAAATAATATCAACTTGAGTATATTCAAACTTCATACAAAATAAATTAATAATAAAGAAATGAAATATTTTATGCAGTTATATTTTTTGAAATAAAATAATACTTCATCAGTGTAACATGCAATATAAAAGACGGAATTCTATTGTTATGAAACACTAATATTCAAGGACCGTTGTAGAATAGATTAATATTATATTGAATATTCTTGTAGTACCTCATTGTTCTTGTCGACTAAACTAGTTGTATTCATGTATAAATAGGATTCAAATGTTCTCTAAATACAAATTAAACTGACATACATAATTATAAGGAATATGGTCGTACATACACACGTAACTTTTGTATCTTATAATTATAATAATGGACAAGTCTTAACCAGACTTAACTCATTGTGAACCAGAGATGCAATATTATTGGCTGTGATAATATATTGGGAGAGATTATTTACATTCTAAAAATATATTATTATTGTGTAATTATCATAACACACCTAACCTTACTAAAATAGTGTCAGTCTGAACATGTCATTGTTATCAAACGGGTTTTAAAACAATGTAATGTTAATTATATTATTATCAAGTTTATTTCCCATGGCTTAAGTCCACAAAGACTCCATTTTATTCTATGTCGTTAAGTTAAAACAATATTATCACTTACGCAATTCAGTTTTTCTATTCGAAGCCTATTCAGTTTTAGTTTTTTTGGGAACAATAACAAAAAGATATTTTTTTAATTATTATTTGTCTACGCGAATTATCATAATTAAATTTAAATGACGACATATTCACATAATAATCTTTGTCAAAGCGAGAATGTGTTAACCGTGTAACAAAAATTCCAATTCACACACAAAAACGTGAAAAATCTTATGCCAATTAATTTAAACAACTAAATTAAAAAAGAATGTCGACATATACATACTTCGTTGCAACATGAAAATATTTGAAATTCGAAAAACTTGCTTCAGATTTTATAAATTTTCTTCGTAAATAATTTTTAACGTCCAGAGAGATTTCAATCACTGTCAGCGTAATTTAAAACTGTGTGATTTGAATCTTAACCTGTTGATTCATTCCAATCTCATCAAATTGATTACAAGTGACCTATTTCGTGGATAAATAAATACGCACAAAAATCTGAGTTAAGCACGGTGAAATAGTAAATACTTTATTTATTTAAAGTTCTTTAAGTAATACAGCTATGTAGGTAATTAGTCCTATAGCCATAGTATTTTACGCTTATTATTCTGCTGAATACTGCATACTACGAATACGGGATGAAATAGTTTGATTTGTGAGATTCGAGTTGTAAGTAATTCAATCGTTGGACTACCAAACAAAAAGGCCTGGGAATCCGAAGAAATTAATTATCAATATGGCTTGCACCCCTCATATTGCGTCAGTGGAACATTTATGGGTAGCGAAGCAGAAAAAGACGTAGCTAGATGTGTTTAACTGAATAAGGAAGTTCATGCTAACAGCGTCGCGATAAGTCGTGGTATATAACACAGTGCATGGCCATTGAAACTGGGAAATGCAATGATACGCCTGAGGAAAGTGGTTACACGGCACGGAAAACAGTTGCTATGTGAGCTTATTGCTATATGAGGAGTCACAACACTTTGCCCACGTAATGTCTTGCGTCAGCAGTTTGTCAAACGAACCGCTGTTTGTTACTTTTAAATATTTACGTAGTTTACATATCGTACAAAACATAATATGTACTTCTAGATGGTCTCCGAAGTCGATGTTAGTGGCTTCAGCGAGGAAAGATTGCGCTGGTCCGACGACAATAAATAATTAATATTCAAAATATATAGATGTCACGAAAACTACTAACCGTTTTTGCATTTATTATTTGAAACTTTGTTCTGTAGTGGTGTTGTATTGTAAGCACTTCCACCTCGTCCAATTCGTGTAAAGAGAATTCCAAGTATTTTTTTAAACACTACGCACTTGTTGCCCACATCCTGATGTGGGAAAATTAATGAACGAGTACGAGAGAACGTGCTACCCACGACTCCGACACAGGGAACGACAACACATTCAGACCGAGAACGGAACCATTGTATCATACGGAACAGTAAGTCAAAACCATACAGGTAAATAGTTTAAATTTTAAAATAAAATATGAATTTCTTAAAGGCTTACCTGGGGTACTTCTTCGGGTAACGTTGTAGACATTGTGTTAAAATAAAATAAAAATCTGTTGTTTAAGAACTTTTAGTAAAGCTGAAACTTTGGTGTCAGCTTTACTATAATATTTATTACGATTTGTTTATTTGGTACCCTAAACACGACTTATTCAATATTAACAGATACCACGATTATTATATACGAGTATACTTATCGTGTGGAAATACTGTTATATCTTAAAAATAAGTCCCTTATCGCTTGATAAAAATAATTTGAAATAACTAGGTAGGTAGATAACTATACCTAAGAGTCCTATGACCGAGATACAGAATTTATATCGAGGTCAAATAGTAGGCAAACTAAAGCTGTTATTGTTTGTAATAATAACAACAACTGAATACTAATATCATAATCTCAAAACTCTACTTCCAAGATTTTAGAAGAGTGGTCGCTAGCCAGACGCGTAAAAAACCTTACCACCATGGATATGTACTAAAGGATTGAACTGGGTGTGAGAGTCTCATTACCAATATCCAACAGGAGAAACCTGGCGTCATAGCCTCGTCCGTTGTTCAACATGGTGCACCACAAGCAGAAAAGTTTGCTCGTCTAGTCTCTATCCATCTCTATTCTAGATGGAATGTAGATGGATACAGATTACATCCCGCGTGTATTAGTTCTTTAGTAATTAGTCCATGAATTAACCTGAGTTGATGGCAGTGAATTTCGTGTCTTGGAATAGTCACCACTGGACTAAAGTTATGCTAATTACTTGCTATTAAAATTAAAATAACATTTAAATTATACTACTTTAGTTTGCTAATTTTGGTTGTCCTTGACGTTGGCATTGCAAGTTATGTAAATCCAACCGAGAATAAAGTTTTTATATTACTACTCAGAGATACTACTATATAGCTACTCCACCCCGCTATGGACGGTGGAGTAGGAAAGGTGCCATATCCCAACCGAATTGTATAAATTCCATTTCTGATATACCTACCGTGTTGGCTTTAATGTCCACGTATAAAATTACATCCCATTTTGTCAGCACCTTAACATATTTCATATAATTGTTTCAAAATGCATATTTCCTACTTTAACGTAATAATATTAATTACCCCAACCTTTTTACTTTTAAATTAACTTTAAAAAATTAATGAATAATTTACTTGATTTTCATACAGTACCTAAGTTTGCTTTTAAATGACTGAATTAATTGACCATGAACTTTTACAAATTATTATGAATGTGTAGATTACAGCAACTTGTGTTGAACTTAAAAATGAAATGTTTTAACTTTGTAAGGTAAGTCTAGATAAGTAATTATAAATTTCTATTCACAGCGTGGAACACGCCACTGTTCCTCGTATCTAAGTGATTAATCTTAAAGGGCAGCGGGGCTTAGAAAGTGGTGAAAAGCGTATTCTAAAATGGTCCGTGGGGAAAATACTCCCAGTGGATTTACTAGTCACGAATCGCCTGTCGATGATATCGAGCAACGAGTGAGAACTAACCGGATTCATGCCATTTCGAAACTAATACTGTTGTAATACATTATTCGACATCCCTGGTGGACGTTGTATGTATTTAAATGTAAACTAATATTGTAAACCTGAAAAGTTTGATAATTTGTTTCAAACGAGTGTGCAACACCAGCCTTCCGGCGCCGATGACAACAGTGACCAACCCAGGACATATCCTTGCCACAAGAAAATATGTATTAAGTTACATACCTACTTAGTATACTTAGAGACATAAAGCATGATAATATAATTTATAAGTTATTGTTGTCGAGATGTCTCAGTTCGTAAAGCAATACAACTATATATTTTGACATCGGTACAGCAAGTAACCTTCGGAGTCATCGTAAATTCTTTGTAATTGTGCATATTTAATCGAAATGCCAGATTTGTAACCTCGGATGCTAAATATTAATTAAAAATACCATTTTTATTACTTGAATGTAAAAACCAAAACTGAAGAAACTAATGCTAATTATTTTTAAACGTCTGCGTCGTTACAATTTATTGTATGATGTAAATTCTAGTCTATCTGAAAGTGGCTGATAACCCCCTCTTATGGGCGCTAAGACCTAAGGCGAGTGATAGAAATTATAAAAACATTTAAAGACAGTCTACGTTACAAACACGTAAAGATATCTAATAAAAATCGGCTAAGTTTTTAGAGATTTATGTTATTTTTAATCTAGGGAGGAGATTCTGACTTGAGAATGGATGGTAAAAACTTCTTTTTTGACATACCAGGCATGACAGAACACCAATATTTGACGCGCTCTAACATAGCCTAGGAGGAACTATTTAGGTACCTCTCTATTAGGTACCTATTGACTAATTAGTAAGACTACATACTAATTTTAAATGATCCTGTATTTCTGCAATTCAATTGGCTATGACCCTGCAGATTGACTAGTCCCAGGTTCGATTCCCAGCCGAGGCTAATATAGTAACAGATAAATATTTTCTCCGCCGTGTTCGTCATCATGTTCTGTTTATAATTTATTTTCAGCTCGGCTGCAGCACAATAAATCGTAATGTGGCAGTGCATTAATATTTCGTATGTTTATTATAATGTGTTGAACAACACAAATTTCAATCTAGACTTTAATTGTTGTTATAAAATTTACACAATCTAATTTCTTATGTTATTATCTCATAATTTTTTGTGATTTAGTAATTGGTCTTGACTCGAAGGATAAAGTTCATTACAAACCTGTATTGCAAAATGCATAAGTAATCATCGAAGCGAAACTAACATTAGAAATAGTCAATTTGTGGGGGGTTAGACCAGGCTGCATATTGTCGCCGCTACTTTTTAACTTGTACCCCGAAACTATTTTAGGGGCGCCGTGGTAGAATGTTAATAAAGGGGATGAATATTGCGTTGATAATGGCGGTATAGAGTATAGAGATGTGGTGTTCAGACCGCAAATCAGGCCCTAAGTGCTCTGTTTGAAATGAGGACTGCTTGTGTTAGACGGCATTGTTAAACTATGTAATGTGACATTTATGCAATGACTTAAAGAGATTTTCACCAAAAGAAGTGCTTATAACAATTAAAAAAAGATGTCTACAACATTTGGACAACATACTGAGAAACAACAACAAGTACGAATTTTTTACAGTTTATTATTCAAACCAAGATAAAAGGTAAGGAAGATATTAAGAACCGCTGGTCTTAGAAGAACATCTTGGCTTCAAAAACCTCCGCCATTGTTTGAAGAAAGCAGCCGATCATTATTGAGAGCTGCAGAGTCCAAGTTTGAGGTCACACAATAAACGCAAACTATGTTAGAAGATGGCACGAGTTACTGATTAGTAAAGTTTGACTTGGACTGAAAGGGCGAATAGAAAACTTTATTATTTTTTCATTAGTTTAATAGACATCAATTGATTACAAGTGTATTGATATCGTCAGTTTTCTCGATGTCACGCCTAACCAAACCGAATATTATCTTTTTTTGCATGTCTTCTTATTATTTATTTTTCTTATTTACTATTATTTCACTTATGTGATAACAATATTGGAATAAAAAATGTATTTGCCTTTTATTTTTTACATAATACCCAAAAGGTTCAGTGATTTTGAATTTGACTATGAATTTAATAAACTTTAGAAAAGACGCCACTGCAGTAAAGTTATCTGGGCTTAAAGCTTTGTTCAATTAGTATTTTGCTATACCTACTTAATATATCCCAACAATGAAACAATATACGACGCAATATAATAATTAAGTTGTATAAAGTCAATGTTATATTGTTTGGCTTATTAAATACATCTTAATTAACACTTAATTAATCTCTTTGCATCTACATTGCAAGATGTTTACCAACGTGCGTTATCGTTCAGCAAAACGGTATAATTTATTTAAGTGACGTAGAGTTTATTTCACATAATTTATATAACTGGCTGGCTTCAACCCATTAATGGCCCACTACTGAGCACGGGTCTCTCCTCATACATGAGGAGGGCTAGAGCATACTCCACTACGCTGCTCCAGTGCGGATTGGCGGAGGGGTCAGTGGCCCAAAACCCAAGTGTTGGATTTTTTTAAGCCGCCCGAAGGAATCCAAGATGGCTTAACGGCCGCTACCAAATGGTAACAACCGTAACCGACGCCTTTACGTGCCTTCCGCAGCACGGAAGCGCCCAAGAAATTTTGCCACTAGCGGTCACCCATCCAACTACCGAACCGCGCCCGATGTCTTAGAATATTTATCAAATTCTTATCAAAATTGGTATATTGTTGCTTTTAGTATTTAATGTAGATAAACTGTCTTTTACACTAAGTACATTGGGCGAATAGTTTAAAAGTTATCACTATAAGATTGAAAGTTACGTGATAGATCAAATTCCACGCGAGCGAAGCCACGGGCAAAGTCTAGTTTATTATTTAGCATACTTTATTCAACCTTGATTCCACTATTTAAAAATACATTAAAGCAACATTACTGCGACACAGTGGTAGATTTTTATAGGACAGGATACAAATCAAAATGATTTACATTACCATGTTGATCGAATGTGCGAGTAAGTTGAATAAAAGAAACATTGATTACGTCATGATTCCACAGAAACATCGAAGCCACAGTTATTGTAATAGCGTACTAAACTATTATGTCGGTAATAACATCTTTCATGTAGTATTGTTACTAACAACATTATTTTTATTATGTCTCTATTCTTGTTTAGTGGTGTTGTCTAACAACCTGGGGTCGACATTCTGCTTGCTAATTTATAAATGCTGTAATTGCGTCGTGTTTGAATAGTTTGACACATTTCGTATAAATACCAAATGTGTCAAACTATTCAAACACGACGCAATTGAAGCATGCATAAAACAGCAGAATTGTGTCCTTGTATAGCGCAATGGTAACAATGCCAGGCCGCCGTTCGTAAGGTCCTGGGTTCGATTCGCAGCGAGGCGGCACCTTGAAGGTTGAGTTTAAATTTCTGTTCTCGGTCAAGCTGTATAAAATAAAAATAAAATTGGGAAAGGGGCAGGAAGGTGTATGTGATTTTGTACAGCGTGTTGTCCATGTGCAAGATGTAATCAACTTATGTCAATGAATGTATGATCTATTATTCTATTCATTAGTGTACCTATATGCTGTGGGTTGTGATCATGCTGTTCACCTTGAGCAGTAACAAACTGGCAAGTTGTGGACCAACTGACGTCATCGGAAGGTTGTAACAGACAAAATACGACTAATATTACGAATACAAATATTGAAAGGTTATATAATTGTACATAATTATGTTAAGGTGTTCGGATGTTTGTTTACTTAAGAAGTTCTATTAATAGATTAAAAATTAATGTTATGACTGTTTATATGTATCTATCCCTTGTTTTATAATTCACACATATTTAACTTGTCTTTCCCAATTAAAAACTACGCAGTCGTTTAGTTCTAACTGTATTTTAAAGGAACAAACGAAATAACACGTTACACATAATAACAATAATATGATAATGTATACTCAGAAAATATGGTTTTTATTTCCGTATACGAAGCCAAATGGTTTATTTAAACCAATTAATCTCAGAAAACACGATTTACTTTGTTTTTAAAGATGATTTTAGTAAGCATTTATTAAATTTATTTACCAAATAGATGTTTTCTCAATGTCTTAAACTACTTTGGTCATAGAATAGCAGGTACATAATTATCCTAACTGCCGATGATAGGTCAGAAGCTATAAACTCATGTCTGCGTTTCAATAAACCATATCAAACGACACGTCATATTTGTGGGATTTTTCCTAAATGGAAACGAAATCAGCTTTGGTTAGTTGTAATATAAACCTGTTCAAGTCTCAGGTCTCAGATATCGGGATGTTTTGTTTTTGTTTTAGAAACATGATAATTATACCAAGCTAAATGGCAGAAGTCCAC
Source organism: Ochlodes sylvanus (assembly GCA_905404295.2). Lineage (NCBI taxonomy): Eukaryota > Metazoa > Arthropoda > Insecta > Lepidoptera > Hesperiidae > Ochlodes > Ochlodes sylvanus. The sequence goes on along the minus strand of FR990125.1, from coordinate 4,251,516 downwards.
CACACTGGCAAGTGCGCTCTGACATTTTAATCCATTGATGTATATGTTACCATTTTACTGTTTATTTAACTCACTAGTAAAAATATGTGTCAAATTTAAGCATCCCGTCAAAATTACATTACAAAAATTCTTTGCAAAGCATAGGTAAGGTTAAATTGAATTGCTGAAAATGATACTGATTCCGTTACACACATACGTACGTTAGGTCAAGCTGCAATAAAATTTAAGCGTGTTAAAAACTAAATTTGTAATAAGGAATACGTATTCGAAGCGAAGCAAGGGTAGGTTTACTTGTTATCAATATAGAACCTGAATTGATAAAGATCGCGGGCCTTGAGCGTGGGGACCGAATCCAGAAATTCCGTAACGAAAAAAACCTAACACCCCCAATCAGCGCCATCTAGTACCTTAATACTAAGGTATGGTACGTATGTTTTCTACAAACTAGATGGCGCTGTTCTGATATAACTATATAACTTCTAATAATTATAATTGCATAAGTTGATAAAAAATGCTATGCAATAGCTTTACCGCGGCAGTCTCCGAGTGCCTTTTAGTGTTTATTTAATTTTATTAGGATCCATTCAAACACTACTACATATTATATCCGGCTAACGAACCTGTAGAAATAAAGAATTTATTCTCATGAAGACACAGACTACAGTCAATTACATGAGAACTTATTATAACTTGAGAAGATCTAGAACAATCGTTTGTATACGTAAAATGCGTAAAACAGATATATTATCCGCTTCGTTGTGTTATAATATAATTTTTAATATATTTCCTAATTACATATTTAATTAATTTACCAGCTAAAGTTAACTTAAACAAAAAAAAATGTTCTACCGGATCTTACTTTACGACGTCATGCTCTAAGTCACGTCGAGCATGACCTTTACAAAATTCAATACGTCTAAAGAACTAAACACCGATAGTTAAATTCGTTTTGCTGTTCTAAAAGATCTTCAAGTTTCACACGATTTTACTAGATTACGGAAAGTATTATATAACAAAATAAAAATTAAAAAAGCACAGAATTTAATCCAAACATAATATCCAAACATGGGTCTAGTCTTTTCTACTTCCATATGCGAGGAAAACTATCATTTAAAAAAAAAATTAGCGATTCGGATGCCATTTTCTTAGATTTAAGCTTTAGTTTTGTGGGGTTGTGTTGGCCATCACTGCCTCAAATATAATTAACTTATTTTGTTTTTATCTTTAGCGTAATTAAGCTAAGAAGCTAGCTAGCTAGCTAAGAGTATAAAATTAAATAACATCGATATAAATGTAATGTTAAACTTAATCGTATTAGGTATGTGTCCATGTATAATATGTGTCCATTACCGACGAACAAGGAAGTGATAACGTGGAACGCGCTTGATAAATATAATAAATTATTTTTTATTCCAAGTTTTTCCAACACTTTTCTAAGATGTAAGTCATCGCTATAAAAAAATTTCTACCAAAAATGGTCTCGGAAGAAGATGCGGCAAGAAACTAAAACTATTTTTTTCCTAGTCACAAATGTAAAGAACCATCACATCACCGATGCGTGGGCGGCCAAGAAGGAAGTATGAGGAAAAAAGGAAGGAAAAAAGAAGAAGAGGCAGGAAGGAGGAAAGCTGGTTCCCAGCCCTACCACCAAGCAAGACCAGCAGAGCTTTTGTCGCCACTTTCGACGCCCTGGTTTCCCATCATGGAAATGAGATTAGTAACCCTGGGCTTCCCCAATACGGCCAGCCGGCTGATTATTTTTGTATTTTTACGGCCTCTATTACGTCACGTATCACACGGTAGTGCGGAAGGCATAACCACGATTTAACCTTCGATACATAAAGACCAACTCCAATAGCTTTTCACACAGTTCAGTTCACGAGCGGCGACCACTAATGCTGAAGGCTAGTTTGATTAAATTACGTAAATACAGCTAATATTACCTTAATACACACTACATAAATAAGCAACGTCTGCAACACAATAATACACTATCTACACTCGGCTATCCCCGCTTAGTCTGCTTGGACACTGATGGATGTATCTGATATCTGTATAGATCTGTAATTATGATTATGTATATGGTTATAAAATAGTATAGAAACATCGTCATCATGCAATATGCGTAAATGAGTAGTACCCATATAATCAATCCGCACGTGCACGAAGCCGCATCCAAGGCCAGGCCGCTCGCCGACAAAGGGCAATGCCATGCGATGTGGCGCGCGAATGAGTCGACTGGGCAGTGCATATTTCTTTCCATGCTATTATTTCCAACTCCAGTAACCGCCCTTACTTTTCTGTGGTATAACTGTGCTCTTATGCTTAGGTAGTCGAAATAATGCAATTCTTTTTTTTTGAGGCACTCGTATATCTTCTTATTCACATTCCGATTTAGGCAAAGGATTAGAGTTATGCTTTTTTCGAAGTAGTTTTTGCAGTTCATGGAGTTCGCTAGCTGTACTGTAACAGTACCTAGCTACCTATACGCCTGGAAGATTAAACGCATCGAGATAATCTAACTTACCTGATGTTAACCAATTTACCTAGCTTACATTATAATAATCTTCCGCGGAATCATTAGTGAATTATTTCTTATTATATTCTTATTTTAGCACAAGTTTGGCTGAATGCACAAAAAATTGCGCTTCTCCATTCTCCAGTAGCTTTAGGATAATCGTTCTGATTTCAAACTCGCACAGCCGCGTTCTAATTCTAAATGATGTGTATGAAGGTTGTAGTGTAGGTTCGTTATTGGTATTCAATCTACTCTGTGCGAATGCGGTCAACACACAATAGGAATGTTAACTTAATTATAGGCACTATTAATTACAAAAACAAAGCTCCAGTGAGAATTTATAATTATTTCATCTCGAAACCTTATAACAATACAAACAATGTTAGTATGTTTTTATAGTTTTAATTTTAAAAAATCGGTTGCACAAAAATGACGCAATTACTTGACCAGCACCACAAAGTAGATAGAGAAAGAGCTGGATATAGAAAAACCAGCACGTTATGGTGAGTGAATCCATTGTTAACACCTTGATTGTTTTGATAACTGATTAAAAACGTATTAATAGTTTTTATACACTTCGCGAATATAGTGTAAAGAACACAATATTATAAAGTAAGGTCCATGTCTAAGGGTCCATGATTTGATGATGATAATGGCGCTAGGCATCAACAGGCATTCTACATTCAAATAAAGTTTTTAGGAAATATTATGAATTATTTAGGTATACATTGATTGCATTGCATTCTTATTTTTATATAAATTTCTACATAACTCCGTGGTATTTTTAAATTTCGGACAATTCACCATCTTCTAGCATAGCGTTTGAAACTAAGAACCTCTGCTCTATAAATTACCCTATCGCGGGACGTACATTGTTTAATGTTTCTCCGTCTAAATACAGAATATAAAACAAATTCAGTATATTTTATATTTTGGACATTGGACACGTAACGACACGAACAGCCAACTGTTGGGCAGACGGCATCTGTTCACCACATTCACGGCCACATTCGCCTGCGAGCACCACACTATCTTACCTTATTACTGTTTTCTTATTCTGTACTTATTTTAAACTACTTACTTCTGACTAGTAATAACTTTTTTGTATAATTATAAGCATTGTACGCCTACCTCGCATTCCGCCCGTCACCGTGGGTCAGCTGGTAAATAAAGCCAATAGGCATTTCTATCCGGAACACAATTGCTGATAAAGTAATTATTACACGGTAAAAATGATACTAAGTACCGTGGCGGGCGGTTTCAATAGTTTGTAATTTTTATTATTTAATACTTAACTGTAGTTTTAATACCTGTTAAAACTGTCAATTGATGAAGTACAGAAAATTACAATATTTTATATTTGTCACAAAGCTTTTCTACGCTTATTTTTAATCATTGATCTTTGCGAAATTTAAATTTTATTGGTGTGAATGTGCTTTAATTTAATTTAATTTGCTCTTTGCATTATTATTATAGCTAAATGAACTCTGATAATGAAATCAAAACTCGAACAAAATACCTACTTAGGTACTTATTACAATTTCTTTTTTAGAATATTTAGTAGATTATAAATCATGAGAAATATTTCCTAATTTTTGTATTATAATACTTATGGATTTTCATAATTCTGACAACATCGTCTGGTAATAAAAAAGCAGTTTGCATTTTGATTGCAGATACCCAAAATGCTAACCTTATTAAAATACTCAATGCTCACTCGATCAAAATTGCTTGATTAAATTAAAAAAAAACAAAATTAAGAGCTTTATGAAAATGAAAATAATCAAACAACCTTTATTCGCATTTCCTAATTGTAGCAAGAACCCAAAATTAACAAAATAAATTTTCCGAATAACTATGACGATATCAATAAAATAACGTCCAAGACCTTATAAATTAAACCTAAGTAATAAATCAGTTTTTCCAGTTCAATATACCTGCATCGAAAATAGGGAAAAAAAATTCAGTATAAACTGCTCCTAGGTCACTGAACGAAGCCAACATAAACAAAGAATATCATAACAACGCGAACCGGCGTAACATAACATAACATAAACCTTAAAATACAACATAACTCAACAGAGCTATGGTGCATGTATTAGTATACGTGATATTAACATAATATTAATAAGGCAGAAAAAACTTACCCTCTGCCTTTGACAGCCAATAAAAAATCAAAATGCGCGCGCTCAACACTGCGTCTAGTCACGAACTGCGTGCGCGGGAGACTCCGCCTCTGCAAGTCCTTCGTTTATTTTAATATTATCTACTAGTAAACCCGCCCTCGCCTCGCTTCGGGAAACCTGTCCCTTAGTACCCAAGTCCAAAATTGTTAAACGTAACCAGCGCACGAATTTATTTTCACGCGCGTTATTTTTCATTTTGCGAAAATCTATAATATATACATATAAACTTTCCTCTTGAATCATTCTATCTACTAAAAAAAAAACCACCAAAATCCGACGCGTAGTTTTAAAGATCTAAGCATACATAGGGACAGGGGAAGCGACTTTGTTTTATACTATGTAGTGATATTCCCTTTTTCGCATCCATCACACACACAGTAATACATTGACTTGCTCTATATACTCACACATGCACACAACGTTGCAAATGTTAACGTATTTGGTCAAAAAGATTTTTCTAGTTTACAAGACACTGGCGTGCCCTTGTAATGTCGTTTATTCTATTTCATTCATTAGAAATGTACTCGTAATTCTAGACTTAAAAATGACTGTGAATATCCGTTAAGTTCAAAATACTCAAGGATATAAGATGTAGAGCCTTGAAAGCGATGGCGAAATTTAAAGAGCTTGAAATGATGAATCAATGGCATTGTTTAAAAGCTTTCAGGTCAGAAAGGTGCTAATAAGAAGGCGTACAGGAGGTCTCCCAAAGGCGGATAGATGAAACAGCTTATATAAAAAATGTATATTTTGTTAATTATTTTCAAGTAAATGAAGCAAGCAGGTTAATTGACATTAAACATCCAATAAACATAATAAAGACGTAAATTGATTATGTTTCCATTCGTGTTAATTGATATTATAATTTATGAATCATCAGCAGCTATCGCTGGCATGCTAAGCGATTGTGACGCTAAATAGTACATACTAGACCTCAAAGATACTGCGAACGATATTTGTAATATAAAATCCGTTTAACGGTAACAGACTATGATCAAACCCAAACGGGTTAAGCATAATAATATTCAGTGATAAAAAAATACATAGATTTTCAAATTTAATTTAATAATATTATTTTAGCAGTGGGAATAATGTAGTATTAAGTGCTCTAGTTTCATCGCTCGGGAAACCTATGCTTTACCTATTCAAAAAAATGTGAATATGATAAATATGAATAAATTAACATTAAAGTTACCGTGCATGCAAATAATATTTATTAGGTATAAAATAGCAATATTTGCTCTGAACATTTTTCCCTTGTCCCTCTCATTTTTCAGTAAATTGTTGTAAAAATTTGTTGTAATCAAGATCTGGCATTTTTCCTTTTTAAAGTGAAACTTTTATTACATCGTCTCAAACTTTTTACCTTTTTTATTTGAGCTTTTAACAATGCAGTCCAATAGTTTTTATGAAGATTCATTGGGCCCTGGATTCCGAGATTTTACAATTTTTATGCCATATGGTAGGGGAGCCCGTGGTGCTAAATGGGGATTTACTCGAGCGTCACAGAGACCTACTGGGTTGCAAAGCTTAGATGATAAGAAGAAAAAAATGTTATATGATATATACCTTTTCATCGGTGGGGGAAGCGGCTATAGATTTTTAAATATGTAAAAAAAAACTGATGCATGGACATCCTCGAGCGCGTCAGATATTGATAGCATCAATGCCCTACGTATTTTTAATAATGTACGTATGTTAATCTGACCGTTTGCATGGTGGGGGTGGTTGTATGTAAGGGTTGAAAATGAAAAAAAAAAAATTTAATCGAGCGCGTCAGATTTTCTAAGGGAGTGTTAAGTGCACCAAAAATAAGCTCTCATTCACTAATCTGACGATTTCGATGGGACGCAAACTCGTGGCCATTCTCATAATATGCAAAAAAAATTCGCCATTTTGACATACTCAAGCGCGTCAGATTAAGATATATATGGTTCATCTTTATGTTCTAAACGTACTGTCTCATAATCTGACGATTATCTAGAGGGATTCGCCTAATCTGACAAAAAAAACGGTTCACCCTAAAGGCCATCCCTGCAATTTCCCGCTAATTCCATTCCTGGGCGCTTAAAATTGTACTTATGACATTTATTTTGAGCTCGCGGAGTTCAAAGAAATAATATTTCTATGCATTTGAGCTCTCCCAGCTCAAAAGTCTGATAGAAGTTTCATAAAACACTATTTTTGGAATTTTCAAACTGCAATAACTTTTGAATGGATTAACCAATTTTCACGCAGTTGGCGGCATGCGACGCAGTTTTATCATCCTCATAAGTAATTTAAAAGTTTTAATTAATCGAACCAAAAATTTCGGAGTAATCCCGAAAAAACACTTTTTCGGGTTTCTTTCGTTCACGATATCTCTCGAATGAATCAACCGATTTTGACCAACTTGGTGGCGATCGACGTGGTTTTTCAAGTTCAAGGGCGGATTAGTTTTTGAAGTTGATCGATAAAGCCGTTTAAAAGTTATTCCAAAAAAACCACTTTCAAAAAAAAATTTGCTGGAATATGGTGATGGCGTCATGACAGCAGAAACTGGAGTGGGGACGGAGTGAGAGAGTAATAGATAGAGAAAGAGTGAGAGAGGAATAGAAACGCGGAGAAGGAAATATAGGCATCACGCAGCTGCACGCATTTAACTTTATCGACGATTTTTTTGTTATTTCGGCTTGCGGAAATCGTCAGATTATATATTTTTCGTTATTCTTGAATTATTTCCTTCAAAATAAAAAAAAATTAACTACGCTCGAGAATGTCAAGATGACGTTTTTTTTTTACAACTTTGCTGCCCTCCCCTTTCTTTACGTCACTCTCAAATTGTCAGATTAGTGGAATATACACTTTTTAGGAGGTAATTAACTCACCCTACCTTAATCTGACGCGCTCGAGAATGTCTGATGATCAATTTTTTTTTACTAATCTGATCCTGTATCCTTCACGTGCGGCCTTATATATGAGGCTCATTTTTGGTGGAGTTACATAACCGGGTACAGGGTATCGCCCTGTATATTAATCTGCCGCGCTTCTGTAAATCCCGAAATCCCCTCTTGGGCTCCCCTACCAATACGGCACTTCACTATTATTGGTAGTGGATCAATACAGACATCGATCGAAATGGTTATATTAGGGCGGTTATATTGGTTACATTGGAATATTAGGGCGGTCTAGAATATTGACCCCAGTTCCATGCCAGTGTCCAGGGTGTCATACGAAGGGACAAACCCTGCTTGGTGGTAGTGCTGCAGCCCGGCGAAAATCCTTTCTTCCTTACTACATGGTGCGTCCTCAGACTATATAACTAAGCCAAATGAAAAATTACAATGCTATTCATAACATGGGGGATTTAGGGGATTAATAAAATGGTAGTGGGTTCGAAAAAAAATAATATTATCGGCGTTTGAACATAAAATAGTTTATCCAGTGATAAAATAAATTAAGGACAAACAGTAAAAATAATATAAAATACAATACAATGTAGTAATGATAGTTCAGATACTGCTTTATTTATGTATGTGTAAATAGAGATTTATATTATTTAGAATGAGCTTAGATGAGAGAGAATGACAGCAGCAGCAGCAGGAAAGTGTGTGACTGTTATGATACTATTTTAGAATAATATTCTACAAAACATAAAAATCAGCCATGTAAAAATAAGTAACTCTTATTTTTAGCTACCTTTCTTACCTGGTACCTGTCCAGGTGCTGCACGAGGTGAGATTCCAAAAGCACGCAGATCGCTCTGGGATCTTGGACTATAAAACCGAGGTGGGCCAAATCGCACTTGGCCCTTTTACTCGACCCTTTTTGTTTCTTCTTGGCCAAAAATAATTTATTCTTAATCAGTGATCAGAAGGGCTTTTATGGGTGTTTTTACAATCGACAGAGCGAAGAAGGTGTATGTTAAGTACCACCGCTTTCGAACAAGATAAACCTACCGCCATCCAATAAGAGAAACCAACCGCCCTTCAAGGAGAGAATCCTGGCACAGTTAATTAATTTTTTATATGGTTAGATACAATGATCAAATTAAATGTGCTGCTGGATTTGAACTCCTTTCAAACCGTTAAACTATTATGGTTTCTTAATAATTATATTGGAAGTGTGAATGAAGAAACACCAATTTTTGAAGTTGTACATATATCAATATCATACAAGATATCTTATAGCAATAAAGTTGATTTTGCCCTTGGAAACTATTGCAAGTACTCCCTTCTACTGTCCTTAATCTTTTACTCTTAACCTTTAAAGTGATTATTTTCGACCTTATTGAACTTCTCATCCGATAAAGAATAAGGTAATGAAATTTATTAATCACAAGCATTCATAAGCACAAAAGGACACATTGTAGGTCACGACTTTCTTAATTATCAAGGGCCTTTGTTCCCTCCGTGAAAAGGATTCGGCATAATTATGTAAGATCCTTGCCAACAAAAGATACTGATCAAGTGCGAATCGGACTTGCAAACGTAGAGTTCTGTACAACCGAGATAGAATGAAGAAAATCTTATGGTTATTATATGGGGACCTGCTTTGGAATCTAACTTTTGTACTATGTGATAGAAGACACAGACGCATTCTGTGAAAATTTTAGGTATCTACCTATTTCCGTTCAAGAGATCCCTGTGACTGACAGAGAGACAGACAGCGGAGGTATATTAATAGGGTTCTGTTTGTCACCCTTTAGGTACTGAATCGTAATTAACAACGTGGACCCACTTTATGTGCCCTCCGAAGGTTGCTTCGCTTCGATTTTGCTACTAGCGGTCACCAATCCATTAGCCACTCGAGCCCAAAATTGCTTACTCGGATTACTTGGAATTTTATTGACTTTAGTAATCACGCCAAAAGTTCATCATTCAATGTCACTTAACGCCACTAATTATACATTTTAACACCTAAGTATAAGTATCGCAGATACTTATCTACTGTGCTTTAATTCGGTGAACTTTGAAAGTGTATATATTTATTGGCATGTTCAAAACATAAATTTTTAATTTTATGTCATTAAATTTTAGTTGACACACGTACACACATTACAGAAGAAGGATTTATGCGTCTTCTATGGGTTGGTAAATGTTGAAACTTAGAAAGTAATGACAAATGTAAATACTTTATGTGTGTTAAAAACCATGATATTTCACCATCAATATTACATCAGCACTTAAATTTGCAAATGTAGAAAATGGTTGAAGAATTTATTGTTGTTTTAATAATGCTTCGCCTGCGTGGGAGTTGAAAAAACTGATACGTACTGTTAAAATTATCCCAAGGGAAAGTACTTATCAGTGGGATATTATACTAAGTATTGTATTTATAAAACTATTGTAGGCTAGGACTTCTGGATTTGATTCCTGGCCGGGGCAAGCGTTTATGTGACAAATAAATGATTTTTTTTCGAGTCGTGGATGTTAATGGTGTGTTATTTGTGTTGTCCATACCACCCACGACACAGGGAATCCTAGTGCAGGGGGAATGAGCTTGTAAGCATTTATTTATGAGGTATTATTAATTTTTAAATCCCCAGTAGGAACACGATTCGTTTGACGGCTGAGTCAAGTGTGAGGGTAGTAGCCCAGGCAGGCTTCACTGATGATCTTTTGGTACCTACCTAGGTAGGATCTGACTGAAGGTATACTGATTTTTAACATGATTTTCCAAAAATATCTTCAATGTTTTTATTTTTTTTTATTAGTATTTATGTGACAAGAATCCCGCCTGATGGTAAGTAATGAAGTCCTTGATCTTGTCTTTTTGAAGACTCTCACATATTACATAAGCGGCAACACCGACGCAGGAAAGCGAATTTGGCTATTGATAAATCTATATTCCCATGATTCAGTGACGGTATGTGTAAAGCAATACGAAGAACTATCAAAACGTAACCGCTTAGCTGGAACTTACGGCCTCTGTCCGGTGTTAGGTAGGTACATATATCGTATATATTTAAATTTCAATTGCAGAAAAGGTGTCGTAACACGTGATAAAGTAAGACGTAAGGTCGCTTAAAGGATACATGATACATATTATGCCAATGTCTTATCTGTGTTTTAATTTATTGATGGTCAACCACTATAAGCGTGCGAGTGTTCTAAATAACATTTTACAAACTTTTCACCAAGTCACATAGCTAGGATATTATAGCTAGGATATAGGATATAGCATATTATTTTTAGGTCTAGGTTCTGAGTCCATTATTAAAGGCTTTATTAAAAACACTAGAGAACTGCTCTGCTTTCGAAATTCGTCGTAATTCAGTCAACATCTGACACCTAAGTTAGGCGCTAAGAGGATCAATTCGCACTGAAGCAGCCTGGTAGATTAACGTGTGCTTAATTCCACCAGATTTTAAAATATGTACCGATAATTACCGATAATCTGACCTTTCAGTAGATCGATAGAAAGTGGAGACCACAATTCATTTACATGCACAGAGGAAGTAAGGGGATTAGGAGTGGGTGGTTGACATTTTAACAAACATTAAAAGCAATACTTACCAAAACATTATGTGAAATGGTTTTGCAATATTGTACACATACAGCACGAGATGAATTTTGAACTTCATTTGTCTACATTGTTGTAGAGCCTAACCTCAGTTAGATCTGAATATTTATGTTTATCTCGTCTTAGCTACGGATGTCAATGCTGTCATTAGATTTCGTAAATGTAAGAAAGTTCGTTTAAATTGTGTAGTGCTTGTATTAAGCACGATTAGCCTTGCCACATTGAGGTAGCAAACTTCTATTTTAATTTTTAACCTCCCAACTAAAAATATTATTCGGATTTTTTAAATATAAAAAGCCGACAAACAAATAATGACCCGACCTGATGATAAGTATTCCCCGCACCAAGGACGCGTTGCGGATGATTATAGTGTTTCTGCCAGTACAATGGAATACATACCTACCTTACGTTACTTGAAATTCCGGGTGTTACGCCAAAAAAGGAAACCAGGCAAGTATGAAACCCTAACACGATGCAGGAAGCATGATTAAACTCAATGGTACAGAGTCCTACAACATACCCAACATAAGCAGCCGAGACACATTACCTCATCTGTTTTTAAGCAGAGTACCTAATCTGCGAGCAAATGAACTTGGCTTGGACTCAGGGAGTGAAAAGCTCCTTATACTCCTTACTTTAGAACTGTACTCCGAATAATATTTAAACTAGAAGTAAGTAATTAATTTTTAAGGGTTTTAATTAAAATGTATGTATTCAATTATTTATTATCGTTGGCTTACACTAGCTGTACCATAGTCCATAAGATCATTAAATGTACTATATCTATCCGAAACGTACGCATCCTACATTCGTATCTTCGCACTGGTGTTATTCTTTATAATCCGATTGATATCTGTCAAAATAATTCCTATTTTATTGGAACGAAGTTCCTTATGGCAGGCTTGGAGGGGATAGGTTTTGCTGCGGCGACCGAACTGAAAAATATGTGATAGTAAAACCGTAAGAAAAAATGCGTGGAATAAAAGCGTTAAATGAGACGTGCGCAGGCGCGACAGTGGCATACACAAGCGAGTAGTGTATAATACCTTTCTCTTTCTCCCTCTTTCTTTTCGTTCGCCTTTGCCTTCATTAGCCGAAGGAACTTCGTTCCTACCTGGTGTCCCACGACACCACATCATTTTTTTTTTTCAATTCTGGACGCAGTTGTGGGACTCAACTTTCAGAAAGGACTTTTTTTTAAACACCCGGCAAACGAATCAACTAATGTTCTAACACCGTCTGCTAACAGGACTAACCATCCTAGTATCCATTTGAGTCTTGTTCTGTGTCGGTCACAGTTGTCATGGGCGGCAGCGGAAGGGTGGTGCTGCATGCTCGTTTGCTACCTTAATTCCATAAAAAAACTTCCGAACTATTGCTACTTAGGTAAGTTTGTACAGTTTAAAACACAATTGTAAATCCACGGAAGCTGTATTTCTAATCCAAGAAATGCCACCGCAAACCTCACTTTTACTTAAAATGTTTATGTTATGCAACTACTCCGAAAGATTTATTTAATTTACTATTTAAATTATTGTGTTCTCATAGACTGAGTAATCTATTAACGTAATATAATTATATCAAACATACCGAAAATAGTGCTTATTAAATTTTATAGCTATCACCCGGTTTTAAGTGCTGCGTCGAAATACTAAGAAATCTAATTAAGATTAATTTCCTCTTAGTATTGAAAGGTGTCATTTGTCTCAGTTAATTAAGTAAGTGAGTTTCTCATAGCTCCTAGCTTAGATCAAAGATGTAGTGTATATTGTAAATGTATGTATATTATGTAGTATGTATAGTAATTAAAAGTAAAAAAATTAGAGCTGAAGTGTAATAAATGTAATTATTAATTGGTTGTCTATTAATTTTAACGTTGTTCAAAGCGTTATTTTTATAAATTCTTAACTAACATTACAAAGGTAACTAAGGGAACATTATAATAAAAACATACAAGTTTAAAATTTTAAACAAGTTTATTCAAATAAATAAAGAAATGTTAACACACTCATGCCTACTCTCGCACTAGGATTCGCTGTTTCGTGAGTGGCATGGACAACACAAATAACATCACTAACACCCATGGCAAAGCCAAGTGCAGATTTCACACACTTTTAAGAACATTAGGGTAAACTTTCAGGTGTGCAGGCGTCCTCATGATGTTTTCCCTCACCAAAGTGATGATTTAATTATACACATGTTTTGAGAATGAGATATGAAAAATATGAAAATAAGAGTCCAAATCCGTCCAATGGTCAAAATTGGCTATCACAGCTTGTACATAAACTACTGTGATAGCCAAGTTTGAACATTGATTTTGACATCGATTGAGTGGACCGATTACAATAAAATAAATGTAACCAAATAAATGTTAAGCATCAAGGAGAACGGTTTTAATGTAAATCTAAATCGATTAATCCGTTTCTGAGTATGATGGAAAGAGACACACAGACAGACGAATATTCTATAAGTCATTGTTATTGGATCTATTGCATTAATAAATGTCCCCAAATATCTCTATATTTACCTCATTTATCCAATATGTTATATGTAAGAAAGCCAATCTTATGCAAAGAAAAAAAAATGTACAGATATCAATCGGATAGAAAATGTTATAAAAGTGTGATAACAAGCCTTGGAGAACAAGAATTATTATAAAATGCCAGTTTACGATCTAATTAGTTGTGTGCAAATGATTGCGTTAATAAAATAATTGCTTAATTGCACATTTAATATTGAAATTATTATAATTTATAATAACTTCAAATTTAAATAATTAAATAACAATGCTCTATGTATTCCAAACCATACCTATATACATACATACAATAAAGCTGTAACTAATCGATGTTACATGGAAGATAAAATTATAGACAGAAAAACTATTAATGGGGGGAGATATAATTGAATCTGTTATTGGAATAGATCCCGTAAAAATGACTTAGAACACTCAGACAGGGTGTCGGGGCTTCTACCTGCTGAGCTTAGAATCAGCTAAAGCGTTTAGAATAAAGTTTTTACAGGTATTATAAGTTGAATCCGTTGATGATAGATTAACAACTTGTGTTTATCTTTAATCAGTTAATAAATACATATTATAAGTAAATTTAAACAATTCCGCTTAAAAGCGTTTCCGAGGGCATATTATAGCACTCTGGGGTACCTAGGCAAACCCCACTGTGGGTTATTACTTTGAAATAACATCGTCAATGGATTATTAAAGTCAGAATGATATTCGCGTGATAGATTTCCGGACCATTATATTTTTCCTGTGGAAATTTTAATAGAATTAATTTGACATTTATTCTTTTGTTTGAAATATAGTCTTACGTAGTAATAATTGTTCTGCGAGTACAAAAAATCTCCTTCGGAGTCTCTTGCCGCTTCTTCTAGTTCTACTAGTTGTACTGGTAGGGAGACAGATAACCGTCAAATTCCTTGTGTGGCACAAGGTACATACAATAGTATAAATTGTATAATTGTACCTATGATACAATTACTAAATCTTATTATTTTAAAATGAAATTTTTAAATATAATTATTGTTTCCTAATATACACAGTTATAACGTTTTACTCGTAATTTATCAAACCTTAATAATTTCATAATCAAAACTGCAAAATTTGGTCAATTAGTTTTATTTAACCTTCAAGAATAGATACTTATGTAGAAGGGGCCGTTAGATAATCAATGCAATATTAGGGATAACTTATGTCTACTCAACTTTGTGCTTTCTTAAAAGCAATCATAAACCTTGCAAAAAAATATTTATTTAGCCGCTTTGATTACTTTACCATAAATTTACTAATTGCGATTATAAATAATTGCAATGCAATAAATAAATAACTGTACACCATTGACCTCCTACGAGTATAAATAATTTGGCTTTAGAATTTATAGGCTTTTTTATAATGATTTACAAAAACAAAATTTTATATAGGTAATGATTTGTCACCGATTGTAAAAAACTATACTTAATGATTCTTTTAATAACTTAACACTTCGTAGTAAAAATTATAAATCATGTGTGATTTTTTAAGTAAGTAGATAATTATTTAACTTGTGTAACATAAAATAACATCACGTGAAGCCTATTTTTCGATTTAAATTGAGACACATCTCCCTTTATTTTTGCATCATTATATTGTTGTTGACTTCGACCTATCGACGACCTACCCCTATAAGGTTAATTTTTATTTGTACGGGCGTGGAGGGTGGTGGTATTAAAAGGAGTTCCGTGAACTTCAGTAATTGTCTCTAAATCCTTCTTAACTTAACATAATAAGAAAAAAAACTTGATGGTAACTAATTCATTTCATACAATACTTTCTTGCAGCAATTAATCTCTTTTTTACCCTCGACAGAACGGAGAAGTAGCCCCTGCCGATTTTCTAAGTTTTTACTAAAACTTAAGAAAATTCAGATTGTTCCTCATAGTCGAGGATTTTTCATTTTTTTCCTGTTCTTATTATCGTCATCATCATAATTATTATGATCATCGTCGTGAGTTTTTTCACAATTTATAACTTTATTTTTTAATGTTTATAACTTTAATTGTTAACAATAATGGTCGACTTTTCCGTAACAGGTAAATCCAAACTTCCAATAAAATTTTATTTTATTTCATTATGTAGGCTCTACCTCTGCAATGATGTCATCAAAAGATCTCTTGCCGTCAGCTTACCGGCTCAGCTGGATACATGGAAGGCAAATGCGGATTGGCGAAGTGACATCGAATACATTAATGTGTAAATGGTCTTGGGAATCGGATGCGAGCATTTTTATAGAATCCACGAATCTTGGGTAGGCTGCGAACCAGCTAGGTACATACGTCACCACTCACCAGTTGCTTACTTACCGATTAGCTAATAATAGCTAATAAGTTCACGGAATATAACTTTGGATGATACTTTTTATTTCAGGGTATTTTTCTTATACATTTTTTTGGTTATATTATTACGTTTTTGGTTTTTGGTATTTTAATTTAATTATTATTTACATTTTTGTAACCTTCCAGAATATATAACAACGACATCTAGCGACAAATGCAAAAACTTCGTTTCATCCGCATTGAATATTAGTACCGCTACTGGCTCCTAGGTGTCACTGTAAGGTAGGTAAGTGTAGATGTCGCTGTCTCATTTATTAAAACAAATGTTATCCTCATAATCCTATTCATTCATTTATTAAAATAAACTAGTAATCGGCATATAGATACTACACATATAGGTAGCTGGCACTATTAGGAATATGACCACATATTCCTTAACAACACACCAGTGTTACGATTAAAATTTCACAGTTTGACTGTAAATCACAATGCTAATGATATTTTTTAATAGTAATATAATGTTTCCTATTACCTAACTTACAATACAGTCAAGTCAAACAGTAATTTGAATATATTATTATGTTTATCGTTTGTAGGTTAATCTATGGCAAGAATACCCTCGTCGTATCACCAGTTCGTACCACTAGTGTACGTCATAACTCCAGTTCGTACCAAGATAAACGATAACACTCATACCTGTTTGCGAGTGGCATGGACAACATAAATTACACATCACTAACACTCATGACCCGACAACAAACATTTATCTGCCACATAAACGTCTGCCCCGGCCGGGAATCGAATCCGGGACCCGTCGCTTCGCAGGCAGGATCACTACTACCAACAAGGCTAATGATGTCAACGTGTAATGGATGGTTTATTTTTAATGTAATGGTTTATTTCCTTTAATAACTGTCTTTGTAACTTAAAAAATTAAATTTATCTTCCTGGACTACTCCATTTAAAAATTTATATATCTCCTTTTTTAAATCGATAAAAAAATAGAATGCTAAATTTTTTTATTGAATTAAGATAGCAATCGACCATGCAGCACCACCTTACCGTTGCTGCAAAAACGGTGGCCGTCAAGACTCAGATGGGGTACTTATGTACGGGATAAAACTTCTCCGTAGTATTGTTCAACTAGGTACTATCCAATATAATTTAATTTAAACTTTTAGAGATAGATAGAATGTATACAATACAAGGGTATTATTATTATTAATAACAATATTTATATTAAAATACTTACGCGAAGCCCCACCCCCAAACAAGGGGACCATAATTAAGTGAACCCTTTCAGTTAAAGCTTAAGCTAAGGATAGCTAACAGCTTAATGCTTTTACAAATACATACATTTCATCAATTAAACGTTAACGGTCATCAACCCCAGGTGTACAAAGGCAGAACCGTGTGTTCAAACTTCAATCCTTCAGGCATAATAATTTTATTCCTATGCGGTTGAGTTGAGTTTGATAAATATATATAAATAAATTTTAAATTAAACTTTTTAATAATTTAGGTATATTTATTTTAAAATTGTTGTGTTGATGTATTTATATTAAAACCTGGCAAGGCTAAATAAATTATAGATGAGGTCAGAATACCTACTTGTGTTAAATTTTCCGAGTATAGCTCTAAAACATCTAAAACTCTGTTTTGACAGAGAACCACTACTTTACTTTGGTATATTAGACTATGTAATAAACATATGCTGCAGTTTGTAAACAAACAAAATAACTCTATATGTAGGCCACAACATATTGCATATTGCTTTCAATATTGCTCTGCTACAACGAAATCACAGAATAAATAATAGTACTACGTCGAAATGTCGTTAGCATCTCGCAAGATGATCGATTCAGTGCAACCACTTTCTTTGTATGATGCAAATGCAACAATGCGAATTGACATCCCAAGTTTATAAACAAAGTTGTTAGTATGCGCTGCGCTATCGCTTGGCGCAGATGCAACTGCAGTTCTAATAGTGATCCACGGGGCATAATTAATTAGAATGTTTTGCTTTGTGGATATTACCGTATCCCGCGTATAATACAATCTGGCATCCACTCACACCACTCCGCAACCATAGATTATACTACGAGCATTACACCGTAACTGTTTTGATTCCGTTGTTGTGTGTGTTCTTGTGTTGTGTTGTGATTGTGACTCAGTCCGTCAGTCCACCTTTAACGTTGGGGCGCTATGCTCGTCTCTTTCTCTCGCGGTTTTTAATCGAGTGTCAATCATGAGATAAAACATATATTAAAACGTTTTTGTTATTGACTAAACATTTTAATAGGGTCGACGGGACTAAGTGAACGTTTGGTTTTAAATATAACATTAATTAAGTGGTAACGATGCCGGCTGAAATACAAGGACTAACCAGGGTGGTTATACAGCATTTAACGCCTGATGGTGAGTATCTGTTTATTTTTATAATCAACAGTAAACATTACAAATTGAATGGGGAGGTAATAAAAATAGAGCAAATAAAGGAGGTATCTAACGAGGTATTTAATATTTTAATGAAGTTTTTGGCGTTATCTGGTAAAAAATTGTATCGATCCTACTTCGACTTTTAACTTATTTAATATTACTTAAATTTAATCGATTCATTACATCGAATATTTTATCATGTAGATCTGAGGGCACGTGATTACCACTACCATGACGGCAATACTCAGGGTCTAGTCTAGCTAAGCCTAGCCCTACATTTTGCCCAAGATGTAGAGTTCGTATAGATTCTACAAGCCTCAAGCTTGTAGAATCATGCCTTGTTTACTTCGAGACTTAGCTCTTCGTGAGATCATCTTCATCCGATATTTTTTTAACATTGAAACCGTTATGAGATGACTTGACTAAATTCACATGAAATGTGTAATATCCACATTTCATGTGAAATAAGCTTAGATACTCGTTTCTACAAATTAACTGGACGAATAGATGTCGCGTCGCAGATGTTGCTTATTAACATATCACTCGACCAGATGTATTGCATTGCATATAAAGTGATATTAAAATAAACATAATATTTTATACATAAACATAATATTATTAATAAAAATTTGATGTAAGTACCTTTCTAATGGACTAGCAAACAATTCGGGTAATCATCCAACAAGATATTAGTAATTTCGTTTCCCTAAATAGGAAAGCTATTTACTGTCAATGCGTACATAGCATATGCATTTGCTATTTTAACTCCGTAAATTAAGGGGAAGTACTTCTTATTCGGCTTTTATATGCATGCACTTAATTATTCAAGCCAGTTCTAGTAGACACCCACACCACAGCTAGATGGAAACACCAATTCCGATGAGTTACAAGACCCGATACTATATTATAACCAACTTACAAAGCAATTTAAAATAATGTCAGCTAGTAATATTTTGGTTTACCTCATGCCCAGTAGGCTCAAGTAGCAGTCTTGGAAGCAATAAGTCCTTTTAACGAAGCTTACATTCTAAGGTCTCCGTCAAATCTATTATGCTGATGTTCCATAAGGGTTTGCGCTACTTCCTACGCTGTACATTCTGCATAACAATGATAAATACATTTTGTTAAAATGTGTATTTTGCGCCATTACCATTTCTTCCTTGAATATTCGTTAAAATAATCGTTCAAACTGTTCAAACTTACATATATAACAGTTAACAGCAGTTAACAGCAGCAAATTGTTTACATTCTTATGAAGTGTAATCTATCACAAACCAACGAAATTAAATCATCGTAAAGATATTAATCATTAGTCAATGAATATTCATCTTTTATCTTAATTGTTTTCAATAAAAAGATAAGATAAGATTCTCATCCTTATCTATTTCTTATCTAATCATACTTCTTATCTTATCGTGGTATCACACCTTTCATCTCATAATATCATAACATATATTTAACAATTATTTTTAAAGTTATGCATGTATTTAACTTATAATGTTTTGAATAAAATTAACTATTATTTAAATTCTATGAACACACCTCCATCGATGACTCCTGCGCCCCGAACATTGATTGACAAATGACGCTTTTAGCGTTAATATTTTCGCTAGATAATGAATGGCCTCTGCTTCGTACTTTTTGTAAGGTTCAAAAGTTTAAGTTAATAAAAACAATATCAACATAGTAGAATATACAACAAATAATATAGTAAAAACCTTGCAATTGTTAACATGAATAGGTAATACAAATTAAATACAAACAGCCGGCCCGAACCTTGACATCATCTATGTACAATGGAAACTAGATTCGAACGCACAGAGAAAAGAGTAAAAAATTTAATCGTTCTAAGTAATCGTATGTATGTCATATGGGCTACACCCTATTACATACTTACAAAGTTGAACAGGTTCCTTTTAAATTGTTGAGAAATCAGTGTTTGCCAATGCATTATTATTTATGTGCGATATTTCACTGAGAATTTTTACACACAATTGATTTTCTTTCTCCTAAAACAACTTTAGTGAATTCAAGACAATGTTTGGTATTTCTACGTGTTTTGATTGTAATTGTGAAATACAAAACACCGATTAAGTTTAGTGTTCACTAAACAAATCGTAAGAGCTTTCTATACTTTTAATTATTTCAAATTTAATATAAGGTTCATTCAGATTTGAAATTATTAAACTTGACGGGTATTCGGGATGTCCTCTCCACCTGTTGAAAACCAGAAAGATAATGGCACCAAATCTCTTATTTTTGAACTTTTTTAGTGTCTGGACTAAGTTCCATCAAGATCAGTCTCAGTTTGATGGTTTGGTTCCACTGTTCACCATGGTACTATTCGTTAATACACTTAAGTCGTCATTTTGGCGTATACCACCATATTGGAATCATAATTATCATCTATCATTGAGGCGAAGAAACAGGTTTCATTATGGACTTAAACACGTTCAAAACATCAGACTTTCCTAAATACACCAGAGAGTACCTGTAAAAACTCATGCAAAGATTATGCAAGACCAATTTAGACAAAAACAATCGCACATCGTTCATTATCAACGATCAAAGGTACGAAGAAGTCGACTGCATTATTAATTCTAACTTGAATAGGCATCGTTCAAGATCAGTCGATCCCAACTCGATCGATCTATTGTTTATCGGGAGTTCAATGAGTCCACAGACAAAGGTTAATGCCGATGAGTAACTCACTATTATTTTTAACCTAACGATAGTTCCGTGCCATATACAGAATGAGCTGTGTCTTATCTGGACTATAAATGGATATGAAAGGATGCATTAGCATGTCCTAAAACACGCTGTTACGCATGTTTTGAAAATAATTTGAATCTGGAATTCGAATTTTATATATTGATAATAAAAAAACTGCACTGATATTAATTTCAAAAGATCCCAGTATTGGTTTCAGAGTTGGTTTTCTTGAAAAGTTGGAATATTAATAATTTTTGTAAAACTTAATGAAGAAGAGTACTTAATAAATATTTGTGATGGTTGGTTACTGTATAATAATATTTTGTTTTCATTGTCAAAATTAAACATAATTAATTCTTTCCTAATTTGTAATCGATCTATAACGTTTAACACAAAGGTATTTTCGACACTACCCAACCCAGTGTACAATATATGAAAACCATTTTATAGACAGATATACCTAGAATTTACTGATGACCACTATAAAATTTTGATGGTTATTATGAAACGTATGATTCGTTGAGAACATGTAAACTATTATCGAATCAATGAGAAATACCCAGCATTTTTAAAAGCTATTAACTTTTTGAAAAATGCTAAAGACATCAGGGGTCTATCTGAGGTATCCTCCAACACGAAGAGGTATTCATCAGTATATAGCTTCTCTTGAAACATTGTAAAACCACGCTTCGTAATAATTACATTTATTATTATGTATATCGAAAACAATCATGTTTTCGATATACATAATAATAAATGTAATAAAAATTTTCCGTAAGTAAATGTTGATTCACTGGTAGATCGAGACCCCGCGCTGAAATACATAATAGAGTTGTTGTAAATAAAACTAGAGGCAGTTTTATCAAGCATGACTAATTTTTCCGGTCGAGCAAAACTAGATGATGATTGAGAACAAATGATATCTTAGTACTGATGTGTAATTATGAATCAGAAGTTTCAATTGCAAATTGTAATACGTGTCATCCATCGAAACATCCTTATTACATAAATATTCTCAAAGATTAATTAACATTCTGGAATTATTGATTTCAAATCAGTAGTTAATTACCTCAGCAATCACTTTAATGACAACTTAATCTCACTCTCTGTAATTGCAAAAGGTTAAAATATATTATTATCCTGATCTTTTATATTAGCTTTTATATTTATTATTTATATAGCTTTTATATTTATTATTTATATAGCTTTTATATTCAATCAAGTACGTCTGTACTTTTATACATACCTATTTCAAAATGTCTTACCATTCAACACTTTATTTCATTTTGAAATGCTCTTTATTTTGATTTAGTCCGCTTTTTATTGAACTATTATTCTGCTATTTTTATAAACTGTCATATAATTAACATCTTCATAGGCCAAGTAGTTCTTGAGATCAGTGAGTGAATATCTTTTCGCTTTTATATCTATATCCACCTCCTTTATTTCTATTTGATTTTTTATGTTTTGCTCTATATATCAAATGATAACATGTCCTAGTTATCCAGCTATTAAGGCCATTTCGCAACACATAATCAAGAAAACATGTTCGCCTAAACAAGCGATAAGCGAGAGCAATGGTCAGTGTTTAATTACGTTTATTACTGTTTTGCGCATAAAATTTATGTTGTTCTAGTTTCAGACAGTAATTTAGCAAATTGAATTGCCGTTTTACAGAACGAGCTGAACCCACGACTTGACGTCACATTTTTTTTATGAACTTATTGAAATAAAACAAACACTAAATATTAAGTGAACCACAATGCATTAATGAAAGCCGTACTTCAATCGGTTAGGCCATTTATGAGGTTAGCGCGTACAATAATATTACGATGATAAAGGCCCACAATAATAGATTTTCATATATCTTCGATACAGACAGTGATCAGTTACAAATTTATTATATGTATCAGATCAAAACATACCTAATTGTAGGACTTTTACGTCAATAGCCGAGCGGCAATGCTTGATGCTACACATGTTCAATGGTGTCTGGTCTCGTCTCGTGGAGGTTGTTAAGATTTTTACCCCGTAGATTTTTACCCCGTAGTTTAATCCCAGCGGTTCTCCCGCATGGTGATAAGGCTTTACATCCGCCTGACTAGCTGTCACATTCGTTCTAAAATCGAGTGATTATTTTTTACGTCAGTAGACCACAGTGCAAACAGATTTCCATTTTCCAGATTCCGTATTGAAGTTGCCTTCGGTATTAGTGTGGCATGAATATCCATGGACGATGGTGACCACTTATCATGAGGTGTTTAGTTTGGTCGTTTATTGGTATTTAAACCAAAAACATGCCACCGTTAAATCCAAAATTTAAATGTCGAGATTAAATAGGATCTTACAGAAAGTGAGAGGAAATGGGACATTAAAAACTATCGGGAAACTTAAATGTATTTGATTCACATTAGCACAACTTAAATAGATACATAGTTTGAAAAATAAATAATAAGATAAAAACAAATTACCTATACAAATTAATTGATGATTTTCGGTGCTCCCGCCTGTGTATGACGAGGGAGTCTTCAAGAAGAAAATAAATAAGTTTTTATAAGTTAGTGCGTTCAACATCTAAGACTTCATCGCCACTTACGATCAGGTAGGATTGTTGTCAAGCATTTGATTTTCTGTTAAAAAAATGTAAGGAGTCTCTAAATTAATTAGTGCGACTCTAAATTCGATTCTCCAATAATAATAAAAATATCAAATGAATTTGTCCAAGGAGTCCCATCAAAATCCATAATTATGTGGCACTAACCACTTTACACTTACAGTAGTCTTTATAATGCTAGCATAATATATACTCGTAATATAACAGAATAGGACAACCACCCAGTTTCACTTTTTAAGTTGACTACCCAGTTTATGATAATGAGGACATCCCTAATTATGATAGCGCCATTTGGGCTGTCCATTAATCCCTAGTAGAGTGGTAAAATTTTCTCGACGTTTCCTTAGTGATGCGCTGCATTCAGCTATGTTCTGTTTGGATGGTACCAGGTATTAACAAAAACACAATTTTAAACACTTTTTGAAGTACCTGCTCTTTCACCATAGTCAATATTAGAACACCATAAACGCAAAGCATTTAGATGCGCATAGTAAGTTCGCTCTAGAAATAGTTTACGATTGTGGTTTAACCCAGACGCAGCCCCACCTAGGTACCAGTCTTCAATCCGATCAATTGTGATTCTTAAATCTCACGAACTAAAGTCACTGATGATTCGGGCGATGACCATTTCACGATGCAACACTTAAGTCACTACCATTCAAAGTGGTTATTGTGATTAAATAATAATAACTGGTTATTATATTATTCTGTAGATTCTGTTAATCATCTGAATCATTATCGATTTTTAATTCCAAGATGTTTGTGTTTTAGATTACTAGAAATATGAGCGATGAAATTTCCTTTAAAATAACGTTTAAAAACATTCACACAAATAAACCTAACACAGAAAAGTAGGTCAGATGAAATCCAAGGGTCAATCATGTCTTGTTTTGACAAGATTATACTTATTCATATAACTTTGTTTTTGGAGGTCAATGGGTCAACTATCACCTATAAAAGCGATTAAGTCAATGACCCGTACGGACTGAGATGAAACTCTTACAAATAAGTCAACTAAAAATTCTAGGTACTCGCAGGACTTTACACGCACGACCCCGTAGTCTAGTTGGTAGTGAGTGTAGTGACGTTGCCTGTGAAGCGAGAGGTCGCGGGTCCGAATCCCGGGACCTCTCGCTTCACATACCGGGGCATATGTTTATGTGACGGATAAAAGTTTGTTCTCAGGTCATGGGTGTTAGTGATGTGTTATTCGTGATGTCCATACCACCTGCGACACAGGGAAGTCTAGTGCGGGGGTACGAGTGTGTTAACGGTTTAATAATTATGTATCTCTAAGCTTAAAATTTCACGGGTATGAGGTCAAAGTTTAAAAACATTTTAAACCTACAAAACATCCACGCCAACCTTTCGGCAACGCTGTAACTCTGCTATAACCATTTTGGGTGAAAGTATTAATAGCTTTTCGTAACAAACTCAAGGTTTCAGTACATTGAAATCTTACATAACGGTTTGGCTTATCGGGTTTTATTTGACTTTATGTCGTCAGACGCATTGCAGAAACCATTTTAATTTTTGTATGGATGTGTAATGTCAGTATAAGTGAAAGAGACTCTTTTCGTCCTTCAATCTAGGTAATGTTATCCTGTTTGTGCAAAACCTGCTGAGAAAGGGACTAGGCTCATTAAGTTCCAAAGTCAATAGCTGACCCAACGGATGTTTTTCGGTGCTAATAGAGAAAATAACATCCAGGACCCTATTAACATGTTCTCCAAAGCTTGAAAGCGTTTACTATTTTTTTCTCCTTTCGGTCACGAATCCTGAATCCAGCCATCGTTGCTGGATTCAGGATTCACAAATGCAATATAGACGCTATGAGCGTTTCGCCAATAAGATACACGTATCTCAGCAAACAGGTCTATGAAAGTATGTATATTTTTAGAACGGTACAATGAAGCAATAAGTTACGTCTGAATACCGGCCACGTGCAATCGTACAATACTCCCTAATTTGGCGTCTTCCCAAACGTGTGCTGCGCTATCACCATAGAAAGTCCACTATCTTCGAAGCAACAATATTGCTTTTTGACGTATATTGGCCATTCATGTAGGCGAAAAGACAAATTTACGCAAATCAAACTCAAACAAATGAAATATTAATTGGTATCCTACACAGAGGGAAATACCAAGCCATATGCAGACTCATAACTCATGGATAAATAGAATGGATTAATCTTCTTGTGCGTCACAAACGTGCACACTGACCACCTGAGAGTGAGTGGTCACCGTTACCGCCCATAGACGTCCGTAACTCAAGGCCATCAACAACACGTTGCCGGCGAAAGCTTCGTGGTTTGCTCATCCAATCATAGTTAATTTTAGACCTTATCAACAGACAGCACCGTAAACCGTACAAGTAAAGGGTATCCCCCTTTATTTGTATTGTTGTACCATAGTGCCGTTGAAATTAAACTGGATAGTACGAAACCACGTAAAGGGCGGTCCCATAGTGCCGTCGAAATTCACCCGTACGTAACAAAGAGGGGGTGAGGGGTAGACTTCTACCAGGAAGGACCTGGGGGCATTCGTCATTTGATTTTGAGTGGGTTGAACCAAGAGTAGGGAATGTTGGTAGATACAGAAAGAAGAGGTTGTTAGAACTCTACAGAGGCTGCTACTATTTTTTTTCTTAGCCTCTACTTACACCCCGACTTTATATTTAAGTTTGATGTTGTTGTTTGTTAAATGTTTATTAAATTTACTTTAAAGTACAGCGACATCATGTTATGTTTGTATGAATAACTAAGTGAAGACAGACGACTTAGAATAGGTGAAGGAAACCTACAACATTAATCACTATTAACATTAATTACACAGCAAATAATTACAGAAAAGGAACGACTAACGTTTATAAAGCATACAAATGTATTTAATTATGTTTATCTTGAGGAATAAAGAAAAGTATAATATGTCGTGTGTATGGCCGGGAATCCTCACATTATGAGAGATAACCAGAGCATTGGGACAGTTATGAGTTCGGTAACGATGATGATGATGATGATAAAAAAGAAATGTTTCGAAATGTTATGAGATATGTATATATTAAGATACCACCCTTGCTGCGTTTCGGACACAGACCAAGGTTAAGTGGTCTGTGGTTTCGGAAAAGAAATGCGTTATTTCCCCCCACACTTAAAAAACTAGACGAGACTTTTAAATTTACATAATATCTTTTTATTCTTGAACTAATATAAATAAAACAAATGCTAATGTTGTAATTAATATTTAGCTTCTTATTGGTGAACCGTGCGGGGGCGGCGCCGCAGCGGAAGACTGTGCCAATGCTAGATCAAGGCTTTGCCGAACAAAGGACGACACGATAGCGCTTGTGAACAACGTTGTTTGAAAACTAACTGCGAACATTATTGCTCCTATTAATAAGTAAAAATATTATTGACTTTAAAACCAGTAGCGGCCCCCTCGGTACAACACAATACAAAATATAAAGATTTATTATACGCGCGCGACTAACACATTTTAGGATAATAAGTAGGTATAAGTACAAATATATAATTCATGATAAAAAGTGTAGACAACCGAGTCTAATTAGAAGCCCGGTAGTAATCGTGAGGTAAAAGTTGTTAGCCAAGATGCAAGCCTCCAGACGGCAGGTGAACTACCGACACCAACTGACTATAATAATCTTTTATTCAACTGTAGCAACGTGGACATGACAGACTTTTAAAGTCATGACCTTAGAATAATTACACTATAGAAACGAAGTCCGCGCGGCTGTTTTGAAGCACCTTAATTGGAGTCAGAAATGACTCCAAACACCGGGCAGCTCATGTCAACGCACGTCAAACGTGTCTCGCGAAAAAAAAGAATTATGACGATTTGTCCAGTTAAATTCTGTCACAAAATATCTGAAAAGCTATGTATGTATTATTGCTAAAAACATAATTATGATTATCCGCAGCCGAATCATTCCCCGCTTTCGGGAAAGTTTCAGTTTAGTGCTTCACTTTAGACAGAGCGCTTGTATTACTGAAGACTGTCTTTCTATAGTGTTATTATTCTAAGGTCATGACGAGTATAATATTGTACTATTAATTAGAGTCAACGAGACTCCCCGCACCTACTTGGCCGTTAAAAAAATATTTGACTTTAATCAACAAAGCAAATGCCACAAGTAAAAAGTACTTATAAATAAGTTTTCGTACCAGGGAACGAACCGGGTGTGTGTTGCACTTGACCGGTTTTTCTATTGGAGTGGGGACGGAACCGGATAGTGCCAGCGGGCCCGGGCGCAATGCCCTCGCTGTGGCGCTTCTGGGTCAGGTGCAATCGATTGATATTCATACTCAATATTCAAGTAGTAAAAGGTATTTTGTCGTGCAATTTGAACTTAATAACAATGAAATCCATCTAGGAAGGTAGGTAGATGCTATTGTTATAGGAGCTATATAAGTGCAAGTAATAGATAATGCTTTATTCATTATTTATTGTATATATTTATACTTATTCTGATTGTTTAATTACAAAACAATTATCGTTATCGATTGCGCGGTTAGGATAAGACAATAATAAAATTATCATCATGACATGACTGCAATAATAGATGTTTAGTAAATTTAAACATGACAAACTTCTTGATTATAACACCATCTAGCGGTAAGAGGACATACTAAAATGTAACTGATTCAACCGCTTTTTCGATTCAAAGTTGCTATTCACTGATAGATGTCGTGTTATTTTACAATGTGTCACTATTAGATGGCAGCTTTTTTAATTTATTTTATCGCTTGGAGCACGGAAGACAAAGACAGACTTGTTTCTCTGTTCTGTGTCTTGGAGAGCGCTACTTATGTCCGTCAAATATCCTCTGAACATCATTACTATGATTATTGAATAGGTACATTAAAATAATTATATTACGATTATTCTAAGATATTACGCGTATGCTAGTTCATTTAATACACGATATAGGTAATTTTCTTGAATGAATGATGACAATATTATTATTTTCTTGTTTCATATGTTTCAGAATGTGCTTTTTCAGTAGGTAGTCGATTTTGAACGTATTTCATTAAAATTTTATTGTAAAGTTCT
This sequence comes from Ochlodes sylvanus, assembly GCA_905404295.2. Classification (NCBI taxonomy): domain Eukaryota; kingdom Metazoa; phylum Arthropoda; class Insecta; order Lepidoptera; family Hesperiidae; genus Ochlodes; species Ochlodes sylvanus. The sequence goes on along the minus strand of FR990125.1, from coordinate 4,222,644 downwards.
GAGATATTTAAATTAATTAGAAATGCAGAGTGCTAACGTCAGGTGTTTACGTTTAAACTTTTTGGCTTTGTTCCAGAATTAAAGATACCTGATCTACCTACTTATTGATATTCATCTGCACTGGGTTTCCCCCGTAACAAATTTGAATACCTTCCTCATCTTATCAATTTACTTTTATAATAAATCTTTCTGACAGTCATCCAACCCAACCTGACCTATTGATACCGTTACTCGTGAGTCGAGGTGTAAAATTAATCACAAATATAATGTCTTCCTAATGCGTCAAGAGGATGTACCTAGGTATAGCACAAGCGCAACACGACAACTATACTTTTATCTAGGGTTGCCATCTGTACTTTATTTATAAATAAATAAATATAGTATCGTAGCATTTCATTTATACAAAAATAATAAGTATAGGTAGGCCAAAAATACTTCGTACTTGTACATTTATATTTTTAAGATTTAATCATAAACGACATTTAATTTTTTATTTCATGTAGAAATGTGTTCGATTGCCAAATCTGGTCGCAAAACCGGCGTAATGACCCTACCGCAGTCGCTCCGCTTCGGTAAACTTACCATTTACCTTACCTTAGGGGGCTTTCAATTTAGGCGGTTGGTGCCGGACTGCTGTTATTACGACCGTGAGCAGCAGTGTATTGTGGTACCATTACCACACGATTTCGCTGAACGTTTTGGCACGTAGGTACTAAAAAATCTACCTACCTACTTCCTACTACTTCTAAGATTTTTTGTTTGTAAACAAGTACCGACCTACATTTAATTAGTAGGTATCTACTAAGCAAATACCCTTTTCAATTTCGTTGAAACCTTTCCAGTTTTGAACATTAAATGACCTTATCACAATTCATACAGTTTAAAAACCAGATTAAGTATAAATATGTATAATCATTTATAATTGGGTATAATTCATAATCACTTATAATCATTTTGTACATATTAATGTTCATAAAAACTGTTTTACCAACAGAATATTAATGCTTCTAGTGGCGATGATTAAAGAGTGATATACTACCTATCTTCGTCAAATTCGATTAAGTACCGCAAAAAATATAGGTAATAGGCAGGTTGGTACACTAAGTATGAAGAATTGAATAAATACAATTAGATTTATGGTCACTTATAGCCTGTTTACTTTTATTTATTTATTACTTATCACGTTAGATATCTGGTAAATAGACATAAGGTACATACGTTTCAACAAGGTGTGTAGGGTCCTTATGTCTCTAAATATGTTTTATTCATTTGCTTTACATGGTGTAGTCGGTTGTATAGTAAATTTTAATGCTTGCGTGAATTTAACTTGTGAATTTTGTATCTACTTAAATGTTATCTGGAAGAGATCGCTTTTAGCGATAAGATTTCCCTTTGTTTTACACTGTGTAACCTTTATGTATATTTTAAGTTCAAATTTGTACTTTCCTAAAATGGTGTGCATCAAAAGAGTTTTGTATTGTATGAACGACATTGACTTATTATAGTAGATAATAATAACTCAATGATTATGAGAATATATGATGATTGACTTATTATAGTAGATAATAATAAGTCAATGATTATGATATGATGATTGACTTATTATAGTAGATAATAATAAGTCAATGATGTACAAGATAATTTTTTAGTCACTTATTGGTACTCAGTAGGTACATATTCGATTCTCATTCCAAATAAATGTACTTACCTAATTAAAAAAGGGTGCTTAAGATTTGACGTAATTATCCATTACAAACCCATAGTATGGACCAACTGAGCGCCAGCTAAGCAAGGTAAGCTTTTTTGTAATTTTAAATCGGGAAGCAAGGTCTGGTTTACAAGTTATAAATAAAACTAGGATACCGACCTCCATTTCCCCGCCTTTTTCATTCGCATAGAGTTTGGACCGACCGCAACAGGCAATTAGGGATAATAGAAAAATTCAAAAATCATGAATTATTACAAAAAATCTAGTTAAATTAACGGCATGAGTGTTTTTATCCGTAAACATCTGCCGAATTGATTACACATGAGTAAAGACAACGCATATAAAGTGACTATCTTATCGTATGAAGACTTAAAAGTGACTAATGCCCGGATCCTACATTCGAAAAACGATTCGTTTTGCTTACGGTTAGAAGTAGTAGTATTAGTAGAACTATCTTCAAGGCATTACTAAAAAGTGTTCCGATAAGGGTATAAAATGCATACGTAATTACGTACACACAGTCTGGGCCGCGCGCTGTAAGTTCTGAAAGCCCATTGAAATAATTAAAGCAGAAAAACTAGTTATTAGACACTCGTCTTGCCAGTGCTTAAGTAGCGGAACAAATCTTAAAAATAAGGTGAAAACCCCTGGAGCGTAGTCATACTGTTATGCAGCAGTAATGTGTTTACCCATAATGTAACTTTGAATGAAATTTTTCGTACTCTATTTTTCCCGAAGCTAAGCGAGAGTGTGTTTGCTAGACTGTTACAAAATCGTTAGCGCGTCTAATGCGCTTCATAAAAGACATTTTAGCATCATGGAAAAATCGACCAGACGAGCCACCTGTTTGTAAGTGGCATCGCCCATGGATATCAGTGACGCCAAAGAAATCATTGACGCGGTCCTGGTCAAAAAAAGGACTCAAAAACGTTTCAAATTCGATTTTAGGAGGGTAGTTGGATCCAGGTGGGTCAAACGTTACGTTTAGAATCAAAGCGCTGACGAACCTTATTAAGATGTACCTATTTGTCGTTGGCCGCTTGGTTAGGACGCTTGTAAATACATTGCCACGTAAATGACACATCTCAGCAATTTTAGCAGCCATACTGATTGCTCGAAACTCGAAACGCATTTGACGGTATATCGAACCGCGTCGGTTAGTGTACAGACTACTTTACAATGTGCATGAAGAATTGAAGATGCTCTCTGGACGGGTTCCTCACTCGTGTGCTCACGAGCCGGTATTTTACGCCAGCTGATATTATAAGCGGGCACACTCGATGAGCCGCGCAGTCCGCGTAAGCATTCACCGTAAACATATCGCGCGATACTTCCAATATTTAGTGTTATTTTGAATGCGTTTTATTTTTAATAGAAATCTCGAAGTTGTGAAACATGGGTAAGGGTAAGTACAGTTAGATTCAGTAATTTTAAATGATTTATTTCTCGAAATAGGTCGGAAACTTGTTCACAAAAATCGCATTATTTTTAAATATTAGTCCATTTCAATCTGACTGAAAAATAATGCCGAACAACACTATTATTATTATTTAATATTCTCATTTGTTTGAAGCGTGGTACAACATTACCACGTAATATAATTGATACTTACTATTATGTATATCTTACTAGCGACCCGCCCTCGCTTCGCTTCGGGAAACTTATTCCTTCGGTTTGCAAAGATTTAGTTATATATTTTTGATAATTCACAATATATTTTTATAATTATAGCCTATGTGTTATTCTGATGTGTAAGCTATATTATTGTAAAGTTTCAGCAAAATGCATTCGGTAGTTTTAGCGTGAAAGAGTAACAAACATTCATACAAACTTTCGCATTTATAATATTAATAGGATTACTATCATATTCTCTGTTTCTAATAAAATTATGTTCTGGGCATGTATGTGTGACTAACTGCAATTTCAATTGATCGTAATTTTAATGTAAACACAATACCCCACCTAAATTGGCCACAAAATTATACTCTTTTTTCAGCAGTTACGAAAATTGGATTTGTATACCAATAACATGGACCTTCAGGTATAGTCATTACCGAATTTAAGGTCTTATTTTTTATGGTGTGGAAATCTGTCAATTTGTCAAAGCAATGCCACAAGTCATAACCTATGCAATAGGTAGTGTTATGCACCAATCTATTAGAATGGAAGAATATGCTACTATGTTGCAATATGTTTGTAATAGTTTAAAAAGTTAGAATGCAACTTTTCATCCTTTCACCTCAAGAAGGTATCACCAGCAACACATATTCTTATAACATAGGTAATAAAGATTTTTATTCTCTTTACGTAGTTTTCGTCAAAAATATAAATGTATTTTTTGCGGCAATGCGGTGATACTTAGGTAGGACATAATTATGTAGGTGCTCATTGGATAAATAAACACATTGATATTGAGTACGAAATATGATTATAAAGATTCATCCTTGTATAAATATATTCGACATTAATGTAGGTAGTTATTGATTACAATAACTTTTTCTGTCATTAATAAACATTATGAACACTACGCAGGTAGGTATACCTTCTAAAAATATACCTAATGTTTGCCTTGTATTTCATTCAATTTATTGAGTTTAATCCCGGTAATCTCTGAAACAGCTTAACCACTTGAACTGATTTTCACTAATGTAGGTAGGTACCTAACATGTATCTTGGTATTGTGTTTAAATCAGTTTAATTAAAAGAAAAAGGGTCGCATTTAAAAAAACATATATTATTGTAAACATTTTTCGAGTGTGGGTACTAAAAAATAGGGTTCCTGAAGTTACCTACTAGAAATGAATACGTTTCCTCTAAGTGGGATTGAAGTCGTCGCATTGTATAAAGTACTTTGTCACAGTGACATGCAAATATTAACTATAGGTATAAATAATATTATGGTCAAATATCCTGTAATTCGTCATGGAGTTGAGCAAAATGATGCAACAACACCATGAATGCCGATTATTTTATCCGTGAATCAGCCGAGAGGATATGCACCATCTTTACTCAAAACGTACCAGGACATCAGAAACAACGCTATGAAGGCTAAATAAGTTAATAATACTGAGTGACATTATAAAAAAATAAAACTTTAGTACGCGAAAGATGGCGTTATATTGTGTCAAAATATTCTGCAGGAAGTTGAGTGCAGTGTGTAATGTAGATACAAAACCAAGTAAACGGCCAGCCAACGTAATTAAGTGCCTTACCCCAGCACCAGCAGAAAAACTACAAGTTACGTGCTCGAAGTCATTCGGGCGTTCAGTGAATTCATATCCAGTTCCCGTTCATGCATTAACTAACACAAGTATCGTCCAGTCTTTCGGTAAGACTTAAAATGTAATTTTACTACGCCTTTTGACTTCTAATGGCGATCAGAGCACGAAATTGGCAGATGTATCTGCTGTATCGGATAGTAAAAAATCTCGCTTCGGTTGACTTATAAATTATAATTATAGACAGGATTTTTTATACTGAAGTTTGTGAACAGATTAAAATAAATATGCCCCTCAAACTTACTGCAATACATATACTTAAGAGTATAGTTTAAAAAAATATTACGAAAGATATGGCACAAAGCGCCCCACTTAATAATACTTGTATTATGAATTATTTTTTATTCCGATTTATTATAAAAGCATGTTTTTAGTTTTTTTGCCTATATTGACATAAGAACAAACGCACACACAAACAGACAAAAATTCTACAAATCATTGTTGTGTTCTATTGTATGAAATAAATAACCTCAATATTAATAGTATGTATTTCTCAAATATCTTGCATATCGACAGCAAACGATCGACTAGTTATGTAATGTCATGCATGGTCAGGTTGGTTCATTGACCGTCAGTGGAAAAATTGTGATGGTAAGGCACGATTTATCTGCCCCTTGGCAGATAAATTGAGCCCAAGTCAATCTTCTTCGCTTGCGGTTACACCTTGCGGAACCGCGCATGCCACATGGCAATTTTTTTTTGGAGGTCACTGAACCCTTCCAGCTATATTATTTCCAAAGATATTCGTGTATGTTCTTAGGGTTTTACATGCCTTCCATACCTATTGTACCTACCATACAAAAAAAAACAAAATGTGTGCAATTCATACGTGCTAGAAGTGAAATCTTAAAAAAACGAATAATGTCAGTCCAAATATTGATATTTTGCTTTTTGCTTACGTAAGCCGCCGTTTTATCGCCGTTTTATCGGTTCCGTTTCATTTCATTTGCGCGTGATTTCCGTTTCATCGAATTCCAAATCACAACCATACTATAGAAGTTTTCACTTCAAAAATCTGACCTGCGAATACGCTTCAAAATATGTTTGAAGTAAAATAAAATTTGGAGACGATTCGCGTTATTATCTTTTATACACATTTAATTTACATACAAATTACAATGATACAACCGAAATCATCTTGAATAAAATACGGCATAACTAACTTTATCTACTAAGCGACGACTCACCGCTCTCACAAGTCTAGCAAATTATACATAATTATTTTGTAACAAACTAACCATGATTTTATCATAACCTTTATGACAAAATCATGATTAATTTGGTAGTTATCTAATTCAAAACTTTGAATCTGTTTTAAAAAAAATGTACCTATAATGTATAAAACCGTCTACTTACCTAGAGAGGTATCACGCAGGTATCTTTTTTTACAAGAGCGTCGTAAAAAATGACATGTAATTGGACTCGTTGGATAATAAAGATTGAAAACCCCTGATGTATACAATAAGTTATTTCCTGCTGTCTACAGAACGTAATGACTAATAATGATTGTGATGATTATGTACAAACATTATTGATGACATTTGACTCCGTGTTAAGAACGAAAATACTATAATTAAATATGAAAAATTGTACTTTGGGATCTTGACACTTCTAATTTACATACTACAACATTATTAAATCACACAAGCTATGAATAAACATATTATACAATACTAGCTATTGACCGTAGCTTCGCTTGCGAAAATTAGATTTTCCAATACTAAATTGGAACGTAGTTGTTGAAACTAAGTTGAAACGTAGATAGTTTAAGTGAAATTAGAAAAGTAGATCCTAATAAGTGGAGCTATGAAAGGCATATAAAAGAGTTTTTGGCTGCGGATTTCCGATATCTACAGGATTAAAAGTAATTGAACAAAATATTTATGCCAGCATTCAAATATGTGAAGCAGAAGATGAGTGGATTAACCTTAATATTGTTTACTTTCAGTATCACTTCAGTTGCTGTCGGATATCGACAAGTTGCCCGCGGTGCAGCTTGGGGACTTCTTACTACAAATCGAAATCGAAGAACCATCGGATTCAGTACTGGACATCGCCCGGCGAGAGCTGAGAGAGACGCCTGATGTTGTCAAATCCGGCGTGGATGAACTCAGGAGGATACTGCAAGGTAACGGATCTCTGTAATAAGTATTACTCAATAAAAGATCTTGGCCGATAAGACTTTTCATGTGCCGTTTTAGGCTATGCATGTGTTCTTCTTCATATCATTTAAGGTTCGGTTTCCTCATTTAGATGAATTTAAAATATCATGATTTCATTCTTGTGATAAGTTAAAGCGTGACTGCAGCACTGAGTTTCCGGATAAAAAGTATCGATGTACTTTTTTTTTTTGGGATTTTATGACCTGGTATTTAAAACCTTTAGGTCATTTCTTATTTTCCATATCGATGTACTACTATATAGGTATAGGTTAGGTATATTTGATTACACAGACTATAAAATAATGAAAACACCCATCATTCCATTGTCTCTACTGGTGCTGTAACTAGCAAAAACCAAAAAAAAATTGTAACGTTCTGAATACTAAAGATAACCTGGTCCGAGCCCGCCTTAATCACAATAAAAAATAATAAATTCAATGACAAGAATTCAAGGACCCACGTAAATTCACGTAATGTCGCTTTCAGTATTTAATGTAGATATACTTTGTCTTTTACACTTAGATAGACAAAATTCCATGCGGGCGAAGCCGCGGGTAAAAGCTAGGATAAAATAAATTATTAATATTATTATCAGTTTGAGCGTGAGTGATTTGATTTGCTTTAGAATAAATTCAGTCACAGTTAAATATAAAATTGTTATGTTATTCATTTATTGTAAAATTTAATTAGTATTACCTAGTTTTTGCATATTTTTAAGGTAATGGTTTTAACTATAATGACGTAAATCACACAGCGTAAAATATTTGGCCTCTAATATGAAGCAGCAGCCATACTTTGCTATTAGGTGGCGCTGCTAAATTTTGTGATATCGTGTGGAGTAATAATTATGTATTACATTATTTTCATTACCTTACGCGCCTTAGTGAGTTAATTTTTTACACATTTTACTTAGTTTGCCTATTATTGGAACGAAGTTCCTTATGGCAGGCTTGGAGGGGATAGGGATTTTGCTGCGCGACCGAACTGAAAAATATGTGGAAAAAAGGTGAGCGTGGAATAAAACCGTTAAATGAGACGTGCGCAGGCGCGAGAGTAGCCGAAGGAACTTCGTTCCTACCTGGTGTCCCACGACACAATTAGTTTTTTGTTATCAATTCCACACTTAACTTGATCAAATCAAATGAAATGAAGTTTATTCGAAGTTGGCTTTTCGAACGTCAAACTACGCCATCGCGTCAACTAATCACTACTCGGAAGAAGAAGCGGTAAGAAACTCAAAAGGAAACTTAATAGTAGTAAATAATTTAATTTTCACCGTAAGCCGTAAGGACATGTAGTAACTCACTTATTTCTTCATAGACTCCAAATTATGATCTAAAAATAAAAGAAAAATAAATTAAATGTGGCACTCGGAGACTGCCGCGGTAAAGCTATTGCATAGCATTTTTTATCAACTTATGCAATTATAATTATTAGAAGTTATATAGTTATATCAGAACAGGACCATCTAGTTTGTAGAAAACATACGTACCATACCTTAGTATTAAGGTACTAGATGGCGCTGATTGGGGGTGTTAGGTTTTTTTCGTTACGGAATTTCTGGATTCGGTCCCCACGCTCAAGGCCCGCGTTGCAATAGCTTAAAAATATTTTTCCGGAAATATCAAATGACACGATGCTGTGTCGTAATTATCCTGTATAGGTACCTACGCTTCGTAGATTTCCGCGACACGACTGTTTTATCGTATCGTGCGTATGTATTTTTCCCCTTATTAATTTCGGATTTCCCATACATACAAAACACACAAAAATATTTGTCACGTACGTAAATACAATATCCATTAGCATGTTGAAGCGATTATAATCGATTTTTATTTTTGTTATTTAATAAATAGAGTAAGCCAGTATCTTCGATAAAAAATGTAAACAAACAATCGGTTTGAAACAAATTTAATAGGGTGTTAATAAAATTATTAACAATTTTATTATTCTAATAATTTGACCCATGTACCTACATACGTAGAAACATTGCAAGTTATATAAAAGTTTGTAAAATACATAATGTTTTTGCTAAAAAATACAATAATAATATTTGCATATTAAACTGTGGGATCGTCCATATGAGAGGCGTCATTTTTGAGGTGAGCTTAACCTTATCAATCTTCCCAGGCTTACGTTCGGACTTGGAGAACGGTTCGGTTTTATGTATATCAGTATGTCCTTACGTGTCCTTTTGCTGACTTTGGGTATTCGCACAGCTCAATGGTCGTTAAGTTTTTGAATCACAGCTAGTAAATATTGTCAGAATGCTATTCAACGACCGCAAATAATGGTTACCTCACACATCTTAAACATTCGACTTTTTATACATAGTGTAGAAGTACCTACAAATATTTATTTAATTGTTTTAGAACTTTGAACCCCTTTTGATCTGCCTTTGAACTTTAACCTTAAAGTGAGCGCTTAAATGATCGCAGTCATTTTTATTTATGACTGCGATGTCATTAATGACTCAGATTAGTAACTACTTGTGTTCTTTAACTTCTCGTCCGTGGCGTCTGCGCACGTGACCCCATTACATTACGCGCATCTGTGCGTCCCATTACAGGACTTCCCACAGACAGGGGTCTAGGTTTGGTAAAACTAGGTTTTCTCGGAATCTAATTGGAATTTTGTAAAAGTCCAATAAAATTTATTTTCTTTTGTAATACATGTATTTTTAATGTATTTTCTTACACTTTACTTAAGGTCTGCGCACATCACACCAACTTAATTATGAGCCTCATGTCGCGTTGCCTGACGGTTGAATTTCCAACATTTACACATTCAAACATTGCGACATTTTGTAACTACGGTCATGTCCGATCCAGCTGAAAATTCGACCACAAAAATAATGAAATTCATAAAAAAATTCATATTTCAATGTTTTCCTATGGGTTGAATATGGGCCAAGTTGGAGCTCAGTTAATGTAATGTAAGCAGAGCTACACGGCGCGGCGCTCCCTTACCGATATAATTCGCCTGTAATGTTTAAGTGTCGACCTTCACCATGACATTAAAATACTGCCTCACTCACCGACGAGCATTCACCTCTAAAGCTAGCCATACACGATAAGGTGTTCCTGACAGGTTTGCCTATACAATTAAACTTATCATGTGAACTTGAGCTACGTAGTGTAGGTACAATACACCATGTTAAACCGATGTAATGGGTATGTAGTAAAAAATTACTTTTATTTATTTTTATTTACAGAGGACAAGTCTCTTCACGTTCCTCTGCACAGCGACGCATGGCTCATCAGGTTCCTCCGACCCTGTAAGTTCTACCCTGAAAGCGCACATGAATTAGTAAGTTACTTTTTGTTTTATAATTATTTTGTTGACTGGGTTGACTGGTAGAGAATGCCATTAGGCATTAAGTCCGCCAATTGTAATTCCTAGCTTTAGGTCTTTCAATAAAGAGTGAAATAAATAAAATAAAAAAATATGTTGGTACTGATCTTCGTAAGACAACAGAAATGAGGGAATTTAAAAGAATGATAAAAATGTACAGAGAAACACACAAGCAAATATGTAACGGTTAATCAGATAGATAAATCAATGTTCCGTGACACTTTTCGCGATGCCTTTTAGATATTTCAAGCCGACAAACAAATAGACGAGCTACTTGATGGTAATTAACGGTCGTGGGCGAAATAACGGTCGATTGGCGACAGAGTTACATGGTCGAGAGATCCGGAATTATATCGAAATAATGCGTTTCGTCACACATCCGGTATTTTAGAAAACATAAAAGACTTTTACGATAACGCGACCAATTTAATTTACAGATAAAACGGTACTACACTTTCAAGGTGAAGCATCATCAGTTGTACGACGGATTATTGCCGAGCCGGGAACAGAACGTGTTCAACCAGAACATTCTGACGGTGCTGCCGAACCGGGACCAGTTGGGGCGGAGGGTGCTCATCCTTGAACTGGGCAGTGAGTATCTTTGGTTCAGGGTTCTGTACCCAAAGGGTGACTTTAAAGTTTAAACTCCTTATATGCTTCTTCCGTCGGTCTGTCATGGGATTCTATCTCTTTAACGGAAATAGGATTTTTTAACAGAATGCAATTATTTAATGCCTGTTAATGTGGCCGCTGTAACAACAAATGTAAAATAAACTTTTTTTAAAACAAGCTTTTATTTAAATGCGCTAAAAAGAACAAAATAAACCTTTTTCTTTAAAACTATCAAATTATAACGACATTACACAATTTATATGACATAAAAGATTGTCGCGAGATTTGCCTAGGTATAGCAAAAGATTATTTAACGACTCGTTACTGATAACTGGAAAACGTTAGATTTACTAAAACAGGAAGGGCAGTATAGCGCGGCGCGGCGGTGCGGCGGATTAAACGCGTTTTAAAATAATATATTCAGTGAAATTTATATCCCTAACAGTAAATAAATACTGACGCATTGATGGCAAAGAAAGAAGCTGGGTAACCGGTTTGTGGCATAAATTTGAATTGGAAATTATGCCTTAATCCGTTCAAAAAATATTTTATTGTATAAAACTTTTAAAATACGATGTTTATTGCGACTCCGAAGATTTAAACTGATTACCATAACGTATTAAAAGAGGAGACGAATTAGTACCTAACGCTTTGTTATTTTCCGCAAAATAATTGATATAATTATAACCGATGTGTATAAAATTATCGTATCTGGCATCGCTTCATAAAAACGAAAATAAAGCTACACGAATCATACCTGCTCTTGAACCTAAAGTAAAGTTTATTTTATTTTTAAACCAGTTCCTTGTCCTATATTCTGCCAACTTTTCCTGTTGATCCTTAGCGCATTCCGATTGCTTTTTTGTCTTATTAATACTTGTTAATTTATAGAAAACCAGTTACGTGGTCGTAGATCGTTAAGTTGTTATTCTCGGATGTATATCTCTAATATCTGCTTATTTATTACAATCATTTACATTATGGAAAGTTTTTAGCAATGGGAGCAAGTGATAATTAAATTCTAAGGCTCCGCGCAAGTCTGTGGCGCTTCTTTTAAAGTGAGATGCGGCCACGGGTAGCCGGAAGCCACTACTTGTTTTATACCTTTCTCTGCGATGTAATTATAATAATAATAATTATATTTCGATCATTTTTGATATTCAATTTTATGCAGATAATTTTAAAAATTAACAGTGAGTACATAATTAGACCCAGGTCCCCTTGTCAGGGAGTCCAACGTGCAAACCAGTCTAGTAGCTATTAGATTGCTGTGTCTCTATGTGTTTCAACTAGGTATTTATTTAGGACTCAAACATAATATATATCTTTAAGTTGTTTTACGTAGCTATAACTATGATTTACCGATACCTACTACTCAAAAAGTTGTTGTTGTAAAAACACTTTTGCGTTAAATACTTTTTGCAGCGTCACTATAACCACAATTAGGTATTATAACGCAAGTCATAGGTCACATGTGTCACAAACTTTTGAAGGTTAGGTAGAATATTTATTAATAATTGTTTAATATTTTATTTGTTTCATAGTTTCTACACCATAAAATTAATAATACACATAAAAGCACTAAGAATAAATGGGATGCCTTATCGCTTTAAAGTGACATCTTCCAGGTGGCACGGTATAGCAGTTAGAGACAGCACGAAAAGGCGTAAAGGTACTGACGTAAAAACAACAAACATCACAAAAAAAACAATATATATACATAAAGAAAGACGTGATGTTACATTATAAATGAACACTTCTATTAATCTGGCAATTCTGAGGGGCATAAATGAACATAATTATAATTAGAAATAATAGGTTATTAAGAATACCAAGGCAGGTTATTAAACACACCTTGAACATCCTACAGATTAGGCAAAAAACGTTTATTACACCATCTGAACATTAACAAGTAATTATTCATTTCCTGCCAAAATCAACGTCTCGTATTTTGTCTAAAATAAAACATATCACTTTTAAAACATTATTAGAACATTATTCACTTTGTAGAAGTTATAGCCTATGGGTAAGAACTTTGCACTCCCGAACAGGAGCTGGTTCGAATCCTACACGCACCTGTAAAAAAATAGGTATTAGAAATTAATCACCACTTGTCTCAATGAAGGAAAACATCGTGAGGGAATCTACACACCTGAGAGTTCTTCATAATGTTCTCAAAGGTGTGTAAAGTCTGCCAATCCGGGCTAAACCCCTCACACAGAGGAGTTCCGAGCCCAGCAGTGGGACGGTTACGGATTGCAATGATTATGATAATGAATCACTTTTAGCTGTCAAAACTCCCGCTAGTGAGGGAAACATTATTCTGAGCATTATCCATCTTTCCGGTTTTACGCGTAACAAAACTGATGATCTAATTATGATTCCAGAACACTGGAAACACAACAAATGTAGTTTGGACGAGGTCTTCAAAGGCTGTGTGCTTTTCCTGGAAGCCGCTATATTGGAGCCCGAGACGCAGATATGCGGAGCCGTGGTGATCCTAGATATGGACGGACTCTCGATGCAGCAGGTGTGGCAGTTCACCCCCGCTTTCGCCAAGAGGATCATTGACTGGCTGCAGGTATGTTTTGTGGTAAACACCGTCTATCGGTACACGGGACACCTCACTCGTACCCCCGCACAACATGGGCAACACAAATGTTGCGTCACTAGCACCCTCGACCCGAGAACAAACATTATCTGTCATTTAAATATCAACCCCGGTCAGGAATCGATCCCGAACTCCTCGCTTCGCAGTTAGGGCTACTTGCAACTCGGCTACAGGATCGTCTAAAAGCCGGCAAACGAGCTGACGAGCTGTCAAGTGGTCCACCGTTTATTTATTTATTTAGACTTTTTTGAACCATACAAAGTATAAGCTTAACTAGCTAACCGAAGCTTTGTCGGCCAAGAGAAAAAGACAAGAAGGAATAAATGATCAAAGCTAGAATACGACAATTCATTTGGCGGCTGACGCTTAAAAAGAGGGCACGGTTTTTTAACACCTTAATGATATAAAAACTTGATTTGGAAAAGTTATTATGTTTCTTTTCTTTGAGCCTACTACTTAATTCATGATACAATAGCCTATGGATTGTTCCATATTTGGCACACGGAAATCTCCCGTCAGGCGATGCGTCATGCCTGGGGAGCGAGCCAGCCGGAACTTATATATTTGCGAGTGGTGTAGGAAACTTCGACAGCGTGATTTAGGCTTGTCGTGACGTCACCGTTTGACGGGTAAGCGATGTCGCCACACATACAATTTTATCTAAAAGCCATATTTTCAATTGCAGGACAGCATACCACTCCGAGTGAAAGGATTCTACATCGTGAACCAGCCGTACATATTCAACATGGTCTTCCAGCTCTTCAAACCCTTCCTCAAAGACAAACTGCGATCCCGAATAGTGTTCATGGGCAACGACAGAGAACTACTCCACAAACACATAAGCCCCAAATGCCTGCCCGATTGCTACGGAGGAACCCTTACACTGCCCAGGGTCAGTGGCAATCAGTGGTTGGAGCTACTGTTGCTGTGCAATGAAGAGTTCAATGGTAAAATTAAAAATATTTGGTTCATTTTTATCGTAATTTTAGGTAATGTCGTCTTTATCCGGTTACTTACGTCATACAAGTGTTTTGTGTATGTGAAGATTCCCTATAGAAAATATTTTTCTTGGCAGTTTGTTGCCGCTTCCTTTCGGTATTGCTGCCACCAAGGCTTGTTGAAACGATGTCATAGTTTCGAAGTGTTTGTAAAAAAATCAATGCCTTATTACCTATAACTTGGTATAGTATAGATGAAGTCACACACATACACATGTAAGCATGCACACACGTACACAAAGGCATACCCATACTAACACCTTAGATATAGTATTATCTTCTTTATGTTCTCGGTTAGTTTCCTTTACTTAATATAATTAAACATTGTATTCAGAGGTGGGCGTAAACAGAGGCGCTACAGTTTATTTCCGCTGTTTACAAACATATTGTCGAAGCGATGGCGTAGATTGACTTTCGAAAAGTGTTTGTAAAAAACCAACTTCGAATAAATTTCATTTCATTTCATTTCATTTCATTTCATATCAAACACAATTCTTTTAGAAGCCTTTAAATATTTTAAATTGATAAACACTGAAATACACTTTTTATTAGCATACTGAGCACGGGTCTCTCCTCGTACCTGAGGAGGCCTAGAGCATACTCCACCACGCTGCTCCAGTGGGGATTGGAGGGGTTAGTGGCCAACCCAAGTGTCGGAAATTTTTAAGCCGCCCGAAGGTATCCGACATGGCTTAACGACTGCTACCAAATGATAACAACCGGGACCGACGGCTTTACGTGCCCTCCGAAGCACGGAAGCGCTCAAGATATTTAGCCACTATCGGTCACCCATCCAACTACCGACCGCGCCCGCTGTTGCTTAACTTTGTCGATCACTTGAGATCGACGCAAGCCGCCGGGCTATGAGCGCTTCCTTTTTATTATTTATAAGTTAATGCTTTAACACAATGGTATCCCCGCCCTAGGATTTCCTGTGTCGCAGGTGGCACACACATGACCCGAGAACAAAATTTTTCTGTCACATAAATATCTGCCCAGGCCGGAAATCGAATGCACGACCCTCGCTTCGGAGACAGGATCACTACCAACTAGGCTACGTTTAATTAAAGTTTCATCTTGTTCCAGTGATCAACTCCTACGGCTACAAGAAGGTGTAAGCGTCTGGTGGTCAGTTCAAGACATGATGTGATATACATAGCCTTTAATATTTGTTAATAATTACGTATATTTAGGTACTCAGAGACGTCAAGTAATTAACAGCGGGTAACTCCTGCATATCGTTACCTGATACTTCAATAAAATTGTTAAAATATATCAAATAATAGCTATTAATTTAAAAAGGGGTATAAATTAGGGGTATTTGAATTAATGTTGGTAAAAACCGTGATAAAAAATGTTGCTTTAAAAAGTACTGTACAAAATTTGCGATGTCTCGCGCAACGCTATGATGCAAATAGCACCTCTTATAAGCAAGTAAATAAAAACATATTCATTAAAATTTCTAAGTCTTGATTGCTTTTTATAATACGGAGTTAAACTCAATTGTTATTAATTTTTATTATTTTGAAAAATTGTGATCATCCTATCGTAAATTTTTGTATACTCTTGTTATAATTATTTATGCTTCGATCATTAAAACTATGATCGAAGTCTGTATGTGACAGCTCTGGGTACGATTTCTAGATTGAGGGTACAGTGTAAAATGTGTGGAACGGAACGTAACTTACAATTTAATGTTATTTTAAGTATCGTATTACCTTGAGCATACAATCATTTACATTATTAAAATTCTCCCTCACTCAGCTTATTTCAAGATATTTAGTGAGGTTACAGAATATTGCACACACATACGATGATACGATATTAATATACTAAGTACGTATTGGTGTCTGAGGTATTCATTCCTATTGTCAAAATGCTGTAAACTGAGAAGTTAACTATTATATTTTTTTAATAAATATAAAATTTAAAATTGTGATAGAATTAAAAATAGTTATCCACTGAATGAATTACCATTGATATATAATGTTTCGATTAGGTACCTAAAAACAATTATTTTAGAAATAGGTGGTTTTAATCTGAAACAGTAAATCTCAAGATATCGGATGTCCTCTAATTAATAATTAAAGGACATCAGATATTTCCTAATTGCATTAAGTAATATGAATTTTTTGCATCAAAATATTACGTTTATCACAAATAATCGCATTTCAACTGAGTAAATGAATTTTGAATACAATTGAATAAATTGAATTGTCTTGAATTATTTTACATAAATTTTATACAAATTAAAAAGAAGTCTATATTTAGGTATAGGAGAAGAATAATAAAAGGTATATTTTTGATTCTGTCGAAGTTTCATTTTGGAAATATTGTTTATACAATACGGACTAAATTATTACGCCGCAATCCTGAACTATATTTTCGAATGTATAAAGTGTCAAATATTTTATAGAGTAAACCATCTTAAACCTGTATAAAAATCAGTCGTTAAATACATAAAGTCGTTGGTTCATTTAAATTCCAATAATTATATTATTGGGCTTAAAACTTCTGGCCATTGGTCAAAAATGCATAATTCTTCTACGTGTTCTTTGACGTGTAGCCGCACGAGTTCGCCTCTGAAAAAAAAAATCAAATGTTAGCCAAAGATATTAAAAGATTAATTAAAGATACTTAGCTACGTTACGTCCATACAACGCGAGTCGCATTTTTTGATCCGCTTCGATGACATTGATCATGTGGATATGAAAGATAAGTTATGGAACGCACTCAACGAGACAGACCGAGACAGATACATAATGTACAAAGTAGGACAATTAGCAAACTTTTACTATTCTACTGATCGCACACCTAACATTTTTATTTAGTAGATTAATAAACGCGTAAAAAGGACTTGATGAAATCATTAGTTGGTTATTATTGTAATGTTTTTGAATTAAAATATCAATTTATTACATTGAAAAATATGTTATAGCTGGTTACAATTAGGACACTAAGATTTATATTGGAACGAAGTTCCTTACGGCAGGCTTGGAGGGGATAGGTTTTGCTACGGCGACCGAACTGAAAAATATATGATAGTAAAACCGTAAAGAAGAATGCGTGGAATAATGAGACGTGCGCATGCGCGACAGTCGCATACACAAGCGAGTAGTGTATATTACCTTTCTCTTTCTCCCTGTTTCATTTCGTTCGCCGTTGCCTTAATTAGTTTTCATATCATATAATAGGCGTGACGAAAGATTTTGAAATTTTATTCCGTAATGTGGGTATACATTTTCTGATTACGAAAAAACCTTTATTTCGGTAATAAACTTAAGTTAACGAATAATAAAGCCATTTTTCTAATATTTTTTAAATACGGCGCGAAAACAGCTCACATGTGTCATGGCGACGGCTCTGACGTCACGGTTAGGTAAACATGTCATTGTGTCTATGGCGTAGCGAAGAAAGTAAACAAAATATTAAAATAAGTCGGGTGATAAGATGAATTCCAAAGTTTATAAGTGGTGTGCAGTACCGCAGTGTCATACCACATCAATAAAAATACCCAACAAAGTGTTTGTAAACGTTCCAAACAATAAATTAAGTGGTTAAAGCTCGCGCGGCGAAACCCGAACGACGTATATAGTCACGAATTCGACAATTTATTTCTGTGAAGACTACTTTGATGTAAGTATATTATCCATATTGTTTATCCATATGGTTTTAAACTTAAAATGTTTCTTCGATGTGAAAAAGTAGAAATATTGAGGCTACTTAGAAAATAACTAATTTATTGAGGTTATGTTTCTTTTGGTCTTGGCTATCATTCTTAATAACAATTATTTTAATCGTTTACTTTTCTTTTTTCAGTTGCCAAATGATATGGAAAATTACATAGAGTATCATGTGATGGGGTCAGTATAACAAGTATGTATGAAACCAGGATGCATGCCTCATAAATTTATATGCCAACCAGACAGGAAAACACGAACCTCTGATACAACAGAGCGATCCTACATAGCTAAGAAACGAAGAATGATGATTCTTAAAGAGTGTAAACAGGAATTTGAAGAAAAATGTATAGTTACAGAACAATCAACTTTTGAAGAAATTGCATCCGGTAGTCAGGTACATATATATAGTATGAACTTGTGTTAGAATATAGCATTGAAAAAGTTAATTTTATTCTGAGTGTTAAACACTTACATACTAAGTACAATCAAAAGTACTTAGATTTTTCTGTGACCTAGTAATCTGCGATTTATGTTCATGATTATTTGATTGATTTATATGACATTTAAATAAAATATTTGTTTTACAGTTCAGCAGAATGCAGAAGTTCCCCAATCAAGAGTATCAGATAAAACAATTCGAGTAAACATATTAAAAAAAATCAGAAGTAAAGCCAACCAAACACAAGTCAGTTTGGTAAATCAGATGACATCACCCTCAAAGCCGTTTCTTCATTCTGTATCTACATCTCCATTTAAAATCAAGCATAATAATAATAATAGTAAACCATCAAGATCAAGTCGACATTATTTGAGTAAAATTGTTAAAAAATAGAACAATCAGATAGTGATACATCTTATACTCCCTCTGTAACTCTCACAGAATCATCAATATCTTTTCAAATGGATTCTTCTTCAGATTGTAGTGAGATGATACAGGATGACAAAAGACGAGAAAATTTAAATGCCTTAGAGTGTACCTTGAATAAAATTAAAAAAAGCCCCCGTTCTTACATTGGCAATTATTTAACTTGTTATTATTTAGTTAACTTGATTCAAGAACAGACAAATATACCATTTCACCATATTTTTACTATAGCTTGTGGTTTGATTAATATACAAGATTCTCTATATATTAAATAAAACACAAATGAAATTTATGCATTTTTATTTTCTATTCTATACTTTTATATAACAATGGATACACATGGGTTTTATATTATTGTTTTATATATTATATTTTATATTATTTTATATTATTTCCTAAAATACTGAATTTCCTAAATACTTTCTTGTACTTAAATAAAAACTAATCAGCAAAATTTAAGAGAAAAATCAAGAAAACCTACATAAAATTGAGCACGATTTTTTTTGCAATTTGTGTCGATTCTACATTAGCCGAAGGAACTTCGTTCCTGCCTGGTGTCCCACGACACCACATCATTTTCTTTTTCTTTTATTATTATACTAGCGACCCGCCCTCGCTTCGCTTCGGGAAACTTATTCCTTCGGTTTGCAAAGATTTAGTTATATATTTTGGATAATTCACAGGATATCTTTATAAATGATAGCTTTCCCCCGCGGCTTCGCCCGCCATAAACCCCTAAATATATAAAAGTTGATAAAAATTTGCGCCCCCCATTTACCCCCTTAAGGGATGTTTTTCGAAAAAATATTTTATACATGTTTCATAACTCTCAATGAAAAACCTTCATACTGAATTTCATTCGATTACCCTCAAAAACGGCAAAGTTTCATACTAATTTTGCACCCCCGTTTTACCCCCTTAGGGAGTGCATTTTCAAAAATCTTTTCATAGTGCTCCCTCACGTTATAAAAGGAGCCCCTGTGCAAAATTTCAAGTTTCTAACCCTTATAGTTTAGGCCCTGCATTGACATGTCAATCAGTCAGTCAGCTTCTCCTAGTGCAGAGCAACTTTTTTCTAATACTTAAATTATTAAACTCGTGATATCTTTCGAATGGAATGTCCGAATTGAATAATTTAAAAAGTTATATAAAGGTAATAAAGCAGTCTTGAACATGAATTAATTTATTTTGATAAGGATTAATACTAAGATACAAATAAGGAGCCTTTTCCAGCGGCAGTATCTCATTTAAGTTTTTTAAATAAAAAAAACACTTATTGTGGCATAACTATAATTGTTAGACATATGCCATCGCGGAATTTATTGTAGATATTGATGTCCTTTATAAAACTGTAGTACATCACTTTGCTCTATTATCCATAGTTTTCGCAGCGCACGCGATGTAAAGAATATTTTAGGTATTTTTTTTACACCTTGGGTTACATTATAAGGATCCCTATTTTTCTACCAAAATAAAATTTAGCCTATGTTACTCGTAGATAATGTAGCATTCGAATGGTGAAAGAATTTTTAAAATCGGTCCAGTACTTTTTGAGTTTATTCGTAACATACAAAAATACAAATCTTTCCTCTTTATAATATTAGTGTAGATTGCGCTTAAAATATTTATGACAAGCTTATTTTAATGTGTTGTATGTTCACAGCGGACGACTCAAGGCAAATCTTAATGTTGTTGATGTTTGTTGAATAATATTTGTTTCTTATAAAATTTGATTCACAAACAGACGTCAGAAATCCTTTGAAGGCGATCCTAATTAGTTTGTATGTAGTGTTGTTAACTATGTATGTAGTTAATTTGCATACTGGCCGGATGGATTCATCTTAATTAAGGCCAATGTAAAGACGACTTACAATAAACAGAAACACAGCCACTTCCTACACACCAAATTTCAAGTTATAAGATACTAGTTTTCCTCGCCGCTTCGCCCGCGTGGAAGTCGGAGTACGACAAAATACCTTTAAAATGATCCCAAGGGAACGTATTATCGGGATACAAACTGATCCACCCTGGTTAGCTACTGCTTGCCCAGTACTTCGGCTTAACGAAATCCATACCTTTTGTGAGTGAGTGAGTAAGAGAGTAGGTACGCACATCACCCTGCAGCGTATCTTACGAAGATTTTCTCCTCGAAAAAAAAGGCATGGATTTCGTTAAGCCGAAGTACTGAGCGAGCAGTAGCTAGCCAGTCTGGCTTCAATCCTACCTCCAAGTATAGTCGGCTTATGTCGCCTCCTACGACAACCTGGTTTAGCGGTGTGTGATTGGAGTCAGTATTCTCAGCCGCCACAATATGGCCAAAATTTCAAACTACATTTTGTCTTACGTTTAAAACTGTCTTCGTAATGGTGAAGCATCTTCCAAAGTACAGGGCCTGGAACCTCAGGTTCGGGGAGCAGACCTCCATGGCGCTTCCTCAGAGCCGCAGGATCGACATGGTTCAGCAAAGACTGTCGGTTGGAGCCGTGGAAAAAGATCCTTGAACGCAGCTTCTCACGTAAGAAAGGCTTGAAGATCGCGAACAGCATGTTGAATATAAACGGCTGGCTTACTACGTGAACGGCTTTTAGACGAATTGGAATACAATCCTGCAAAGAGGAAAATACAGTCAAGAGGAAAGTCAAGTTAAGAGTAAATAGGCTTCTAAGTTAATGCGATTTATCTCCCACGACTACATCGCTGCTTACCATCCGGTAGGATTGCAGTCGAGCATTAACTTATAATATTTAAAAAAAGACTAAGCCTGAATCCCCTGTATGGATGTCCCTACGGAACAAAGGACGAGGTCATGGTGGCAGCTTCTTCCTTTCCTTTTGGTTTAATCCCGTCGATACTGCTACTTAAAGATGGGTATTGTTTTAGATAACTACTACCTTTCCACAGTGTTCCACTGTTTCGGAGACCCAGTAATAAGCGGGTCCTCCAAATCCTTTTGGACTGTCAACACTTCGTCACTTACGAGCAGTGGCGGCTCGTCCTAAGGAGCGCTGGAGCAGTGCACTCCCACAAAATAAATGTATATCATCCCACAAAAACTACAAACATATTGTATATTATAACCCTATATAACCCTGTACATTAATTCTAAACACTCATAACAGTTATTTACTATAGTATAAAGTTATAAACAATTACCTACATACAAAGTTTAAATTTTCTTATCAAGATTTAAGTATGTAGTTTCAAGATGTATCGAGTGGAGCGCCCACAGATTCCGCTCCTATGAAAAAAAAGTTTAATACAATTCGTAGAACTAATTTCAATGAGTGCGAAAGAGAAGTAACAACGGTTGAAATAGAAGATTTCGTATGAAAAGTTAATCGAATTTGGAGCGCCGCTCACGCGCGGCGTTGCCAATTTGATGCGAATGCCAAATTTCGTTCGGGGCGGCAACGTGGGGATTACGCGCTGTAGTCGATCCCATGTAAACAAACAAACGTCGCGCGCGCATATTCCCTTTGCAATTTTAATTAGGTTATAGTAATTAGTAAGTATTAAAAATAGTTTAATTGCATGCATTTGTGCTAAAATGGAAAAATATAATGTTTCTTTTATTAAAAACTGTGAGAAGACACTCGAAATGCGCCTCGAATTAAAAGCAAAGGGACCACCACGACCCGGAATTGCACTTACTTAATCAAAAATGTATTACAAAAACTAAAACATTTACGCGTGTTTTTAAAAGTGAACAATATTTAAAAACTCCTTGGCTGTGTGGATGTGAACGTTAAAACTTTTATGTGTTATATATGTATTATGATGTTTATAATAATGGTAAGTAATAAAGTTATTTTATTTAGTGAACACCCACAAAAAAAATTCACGAGCCGCCACTGCTTACGAGTATTTGGCTCTTCTTTTACCTTTTAGATTACTTTTTACCATTTTTGTATCCCTCAGGATATCCGTCGAGCCGCCGATCTACTGAGGAAGCTAGATCTAACACTACACTCCTCTAATGTAGTAGGTTCTTACGTTGTTGTAGGCCTCTAAAGACTTTAACAAGGACACTTTTGTATGTTAATAGCCGACGAACGACCAGGCATCACCGATGCATTGCCGGCCTAGGATGACAGAAAAACTGGCTCTCAAGCCTCCAGCTGATACACGACAAGTCGTTTTCCAGTTGGCTCAAGCAAGAAGGTGGTTGCTAGCCAGCCGGGACCAAAACCTTACCACCAACCTAAGCAATCAATCACGCACCACGTTTATTAACGTCGCCGCGTCCGTTCATGGTTCTGCGGCGAGTAACTAGTACCTACACATTTTTCAACTATACGTTCGAAATTGAACCTTGCTGAACAAGATATAAAGGTCACAGTTGAGTTTTAGTTTCCTCGAAGAATCGGTGACGGGTGGGAGTTGAATGAGTCTAATGTGCTAAGACCTTAAATATGTTGTGCCATAAGCCGAGCGTAGCCGTTATTTACCTGAATCCAATCGACAACCATTTTAGCGAACATCGGTGTGAACTGCATAACTTGTGAGAAGGAGAGCCCCTTCATATCCAGTATAACGATGACTCCATGGACTTGGGTAGACGGCTCTGCCATGGCGGACTCCAGACACAACTGCATACCTCTGAACACTTCCTTCAGGGGCACTTCGCGATGATTCCAGAGGTCTGTGGTTGGTATATCACATTTTTGTTTTAATTATTTTGATAATATTATTCTTAGGTCACAAAAAATTTCAAAACTATAAGTAAATATATTATTACAAATATTAATATACAGTTTCATCAAAATCCATTTAGTAATTTTACCACGATAATATTTCAAAAAAAAACACTTGTTTATAGGTTTGTAGATGCAAAATGAGAGCGGATATCTAGCTATCGGAGCCCATATCAGAGAGCAGACGAGCCGTCCGATGACAAGTGGTCACCTTCCCCCATGGCATGGACATCAACAAAAGCATCACCGATGCCGACAACGAAAGAAAGAAGAGGGAAAAAAGAAAGAACTGAGGAGTTACTTTTTTTACTGTTACCTAGTTTACTTCACATGCGTTACTTATATGAATACTTAGGAAATAAAGGATTACCTCCAGATTCAACGACCATGATCCGCCGCCCATGTTGATCCCGCGGTGAGAGTATTGAAATGACGGAGTGATCGAACGCCAACCGAACGACGCTCGGCATCAGATCCTTACAGTAGTCCTCGTGATGCAGCCTGAATTTGTAATAAGCTTGGATCTGTAAAATACAATCATCGACTTAGCAACACGGTTTTGGATATCGAACACCATGAATGCTTGAGTTTCAAATTACTACTGCTACAGTGAGAAACAATGTTGATCCAACAATGCAACAGGGTCTGTACATCTGGCAGTGTATTTCCTATCCGGTTGCAATATTGAGGAAGCAGCATGGTTGTGGCAAACTTCGTTTGTCATCCTGTCAAGAATTGGACTAGGATTCATGGAAATGAATCGAAAGCGTATAAAAAACATCACGAGAACCCAAATCGTAGGAATATGAGAGCCAGTAAAGAAACGGGTTCACCGATTCCTTTCTTGGTCAGCAATGTAGTATGTCCTACGTCAATGACCAGTTACATCAGCTGGCCCATCTCACCAGACATTTCTATTAAGGGTTTCATAAGGTTCACAAACTTACCCGTTTAAAAGCACTTTCAGCATAAAACTTGGAAGGCCGCAAAAATTTCATCAAAAAATCATCATTGTCCAGTGGTACTCGTAAATTTCTCTCGCCTGGAATGTGATAGAAAATATTCTCTTAACTTTAATTCTTTACTAATGTCAATTACTTTGGTAAAGCACGACGGTGTAATCAATTATATTAATGCACTTTTTGTACTCGATATAAATATAATTTTAGTACGGCCGGCGGTTCTAGGCCGCGGCCGGTCTGAACTTTGTTCGGATCGCTGCGCAGAAGTCAATTTTAGGGTCGAAATGGTGGCAAGACGCGCGGGGTGTCACTTTGAGCATTGTTTGTTTCAGTCACACGCTCAGTGTTCGTGTCGCTAGCTCTCTCTAAAGTACAGTACATGCGCACTATATCCGAAAGCCTAACTTCAGAACGGCCTAGAACCGTCGGCCGTACTATATCTGGCTTTTAGAAAAAATAGTCTTGTTTGGTCTACTGTCGAACGATGACCTTTTTCCTTCAGGCTCTGTCCAACCGACGACATAATATCAATCCAATCAGTAGCACCACCAAGTGGCAACTAGCTGCAGGCTATTTTAATAAATCAATTACCATAATTTGTTTATTTACAACAATCCACAATAATAGTATTCATATCATACAAACGGTCACGGTCGCTTAAAGACAGTAAATCTAACGTCTTCACTAATCCCTCAGAAACAACACCACTGGTCGGCTGGCGAATGATCTAGGCAAGTGGATGGTAGCTAGCCAGGCAGACTTCACGTTTCCGCTACTATTGACGTATATCTACTCCGTTAAATTATAATAGCGTGTACTTCCGACACAGCCTCACGTGATTTTATATTTTATACCGATATTTCAGTCCAGACATATGGATCTTGGTCACGGTCCTGGCCTTACAAAAATTGTTAATGTCCGGTACAGTTAAATAGGTACTGAATGTACAGCCAGAGCCGAGGGCCACGAGCCGCAATGCTCTTAGTAAATTTACTCTGCGTTTCAAGCGTCACCGCTCGACGTTAAAAACAAAATTGACTAGGTATGTTCAACCTATAATCTATATTTTGTGCTATAATGCTTTGAAATTGAAGACCCCATAGCCTAGTTGATAGTGGACCTTCCTGCGAACCGAAGGGTCTAGGGTTCTATTCCATGCAGATGTGACAAATAAATGTTTCTTTGTTCTCGGGTCATGGGTGTTAGTGGCGTGTTATTTGTGTTGCCCATGCCACCCATGGGGAGTCCTACGCTACGAGGGCGACCGGTCGTGGTGGAGGGCCGGTCTAAGCCCCCACCATCTGAATATGTCGCCTCCAAATCGTCATTTACGGGTTTTAAACAATGGAAAGATTAAACCCAAGGCAATCCTAGTGCGGGTATGAGTTTATTAAAGTAGCGATATTATTTGCATTTGTTTGTGAGGTACAAATAACGCTTGTAGCGAATATACCTGTAGCGAGGCTAAGTTTGGTTGCCCTGTCATTAGAAGATACGTAATAATAATGGTGAAATCGGTGCCGCACCTCTCTACACCCCTAGCTGCTCGTGTCAATGTTGGCCCCAGGCCTATGCCACTTTACGGGGTCCTAGGGGCGGAGACTATCGTCGGTTGTATCATATTGTGCAATCGAGAATAAAATCCGCATTGTGTATCATACATGCACAACATCAAAGTGCCTCAAAGGAGCCGCTATATACGCATTGGACCTGTATTCCCACGCAAGCCTTACAAATGACCGGGTCCACTTACATCTAGGATTCGTGAAACTTTAAGTTTAGAGATACATCATAATAAATCTCATCATAACAATCATCTATGGATCATAGTAGATACATAATTATATAATAAACTAGCTGACCCGGCGAACTTCGATTCTTTAATCTGCTATTCGGGACACCTTCCACTAACACAGAAAAGTGTTGTTTTTAGACTTTTTCACGCATTTTTTTAAATTTTTTTCTCTAAGTAAGAACCATCTTCGTACTTTAATATACGTAATATTATAAAAAAAGAATTAGCGAAATCGAATCAGCTGTTCTCGAGATTTGCGCTTAGCAACAAAATCAGCGATTCATTTTTATATAATAGATAAAAAGATAAGGAACCCATGAAACAAATATACCTAGTCATTAATTTTATTACAGATTACAAACTCATAGGAATAATCTTACTAAATAATAAATATAATAATTATGTTTAATTAATTAATTAATTTTAATGAAAAATATGAAAACTAATTAAAGACAATAAAATAATATAATTAATTAGGAAACATGAACACTGTATAATTTATATTTCATTCATTACTGATTTGCCTTCAGCATAATTTATATTATAGGCACACGTGACGATTTTAGTTTTTCAGCAGTAAATCGCTATATTGCTTACTAGCGACGCTCGCTTCGCTTCGGGAAACTTATTCCTTCGGTTTGCAAAGGTTTAGTTGTATATTTTTGATAATTCACACTGTATCTTTATAAATTAAAGCCCATGTGTTATTATGATGTGTAAGCTATATTATTGTAAAGTTTCAGCAAAATCCATTCGGTAGTTTTACATACATCCATACAAACTTTCGCATTTATAATATTAATAGGATTTGCATTCCGAAATGGATATGGTAAGATCTGATAATGGGTTTTGAAAATAAAGAGTCAAGTGAAGAAACTCCTTAGCAGATGGAAATAATTGAACAGTGGTAGTAAAATATACCTACTCGTAAATGTATTTGTTGTTGGTTAGATTGTAAAACCAGTCCAACATTAAAATCTGTTATTTTCTTGTTAACATTTCGAATATTAGTAGATTCTTCGTTACAGTTCATGACTGCCTTTGTATCATTCTGAAGCCACCAATAGCTTATCTAAATATTGTTTTTCTTCGTGCTTAATAAATGCTATATACCTACTAAGTAGAGATACCCAGTGGTTTGAATGTCGGACTCCCGAACAAGGGAACCTGGGATCAAATTCTGCACGTGCACCACTAATTTTTTATTATGACTTGGAGGGCCTTGCTTCGGCGAAGGAAACATCGTGAGGAAACCTGAACACCTTAGAGTTCTCCATAATGTTCTAAAGGGAGTGTGATGACAAAAGTAATGTAGAAAATTCAAAATTAATAGGCTTGGAGGGGATAGGTTTTGCTGCGGCGACCGAACTGAAAAATATGTGATAGTAAAACCGTAAGAAAAAATGCGTGGAATAAAAGCGTTAAATGAGACGTGCGCAGGCGCGACAGTAGCCGAAGGAACTTCGTTCCTACCTGATGTCCCACGACACCAAATCATTTCTTTTTGTTCGATGCTTGTTTCGGTGCTTTTTCCCCATACCAACAGCTAATAGAGCACACAAATGGCTCTTTCGTATATAGCTCTGGTATATATTTCATTATTTATTCACACATCTGCATATATGTAGGTATCTGATCTGAGCATGACGGTCACGAGAGTTAAATACGTTCATACCCAAAAGTGCCCTAAGTTTTCACTTCAAAAATATTATGAGCCTTAACTCCCAAGTGTACCAAATACTGGTTTTGTAGGCCTGACCAATTATAAACTTTTGTTATTTACATAACATAATGTTGTATATCCACTCATTTGATTAAGAAAATATTTATTCACCAACGCCCGACTTTTGCTGCGGCGCGGCGATCGTAATTTTCTATGGAAAAAAACACGACGTGTCGTGATCCGCAACGAATGTGTTAAGTGTTTTTTTATTTCGTTTTTAAGTGTTTATTTTACTTAAGTATTTGAAACAGCATAATATATTAATACAAAATGTAATCAATACTATCGCTAATTTATGACAGAAGTATGTAATAAAACAACTTCTACAATCCACCTACACGTCTGCCAATAATTACTACGAACTATTCACGAAACAACTGCTTCCGATTGAGCTAGGCAATTACATTGTTTAAGATGGTATATTATTTCATCATTGTAGAGGACATTGCGTTTAATTGGTACGATGTTACTCGTTCAGTATGCCATGTCCATATTTCCTTGTCGCTGAACGTTATTGACGACGTAAATAAACCATTATGTGTCTCATACGACTTCTTATAAAAACCAAATACTTATTGTTTAAAATTATATAATAATTTATGATATAATTTTAAACAATAAAATATTGATCTGGTTGTTAGCCGTGTAACAATTTTATCACCAATTTAGGTATCTGTTTAGATAAGATAATTTTTATATTTATTATGTTATCAAAATAATTACGATTTTAAATTTATTAACTGTGTTTGTTCAAAGGCTGAAAAACAAAAAACACAGGCTGCTTCCGGATGAAAAAAAATCTAATTGAGCTGTGAAGCTACTTTGGTTATCAGTTATGAGATGTTGTTAACTTTTGACTTCAAATTTAATTGCTATCCAACGTTTGTTTGTACTACTATCGGCTTTGCAGTCGCTTAATGCTTAGTGAATCCTAGTGAAACCTGTCTTTAATTTTATTAATGACTACCTTGTAACAGCAGTCTGAGCTTCGAAAGTCCCTCCTTCACGTTGTCAGGTGTCTCTCTCAGTTCTTTTTCAGCTTTTTCTTTGCATTTTGAATCGGTGATCGGGGTTCTCTCAACTTTTATTTTGTGCTCTCCCCACACTACAAATGGTACTCCTTCTGTATCAAATTGCAAATCCATTTCTCCTATCTTTATAAAATAAAAATTGTAAAATACTTTACGGAAGTCGTAGAAACGTTATCTTTGCTATTAACGTAATCTACGTCTTAAATAAACATTCTAGCCTAAGCCGGTACGACGCAAAAATACGAGTAATCTTACGATCCCTTCACTTTTACTCTTTTCTAAGTAACTTAGCACAGATTTTATTCATTGTAACAGAATGTCATAACACGAAATAAATAAAAACCACTGATTTAAAATGAAGACATAATAAAAAGAATTCTCAGTTTTTCTATGATCCAACGTGGATTCACGATTTAAGTCTTCAAGCTTTCTAACTTTAAGTGGAGCGCGTGAAAGCTGTCCACTGTATACGGATCACTTTAGTATAACGATGGTGAAGCGCGCGCTTCTCGCAAAGAGCCGGACCGACTGACCGCCGGCACAGGTTTGTGATGAACCACTATGTACCACCTCTAATGACGCTGTGAGCCGCTCACTCGAGGTCTATACAACAAGAAAAGCAATAATATTAAACGGCTTTAAATTTCTATTTCGAACTTCGTTACTAACTATCCATCAAGCTTTCGGGTTTTAGATCGAGAAATGACGTTTTTTCGTTATTCTTCTTATATTATAAACGAATAGGAGTAATTTCGAGTAATTTAGCTATCAAAATCGACGTAGAGTATATTAGCTAGAATAACAATAGTACAATTAATTACGGAAGACCAAAACAAAATCCAAGACGGAATTCCGTGTTTTTGTGTTAAATAAAAATTAATATTTTCTGTATGCAGTAAATGAACATTGGTCATAATATGTAAATCTTTAGTTCAGTTTGATGACCTTAGCCGTTTATTTGGTAACATAATGATCGCGCCAGCATTATTGTACCATTTGTACCTTACCGACAAAAAACTCGGTCCAATGCACATGTAATATGAGATATTCGAGGTGAGGTACTAGATTTTTTACTAATTGAAAAATTAGAATAACAATAGTACAATTAATTACGGAAGACCAAAACAAAATCCAAGACGGAATTCCGTGTTTTTGTGTTAAATAAAAATTAATATTTTCTGTATGCAGTAAATGAACATTGGTCATAATATGTAAATCTTTAGTTCAGTTTGATGACCTTAGCCGTTTATTTGGTAACATAATGATCGCGCCAGCATTATTGTACCATTTGTACCTTATAATAATAATAATAATAATAAGCCTTTTATTTCATGCAAACAGTGTTACATCGTTTGAAGAAAAAGAAAATAGAATGATAATTTTTGACATTTGTACCTTACCGACAAAAAACTCGGTCCAATGCACATGTAATATGAGATATTCGAGGTGAGGTACTAGATTTTTTACTAATTGAAAAATATTGTTAAGTTTGAAAATGTGTAATCTTATAGTGAACCTTGAGATTATATAGATAGATTAGATGGAGGTACCTATAGGCTCATCATCACATCCCATAAAGGTCTCACGCACTGCTGGGTACCCTGACAACGTGAGGGGTGGCCATAGTCCACCACGCTAGCCAAGTGCGGATTGGCGGACTTCACACCTTTGAGAACCTTCACCGAACCGATGTAACATTATTTCATAACCAAGCTTCAATGGTTTCGTAAATCTTCGAACGTCTTCTCTAGTACTTTAGTAGATACATAATAGCTCAATGTTAGAATACGACATCTTTGTAATTTGTCAATTCTGCATTTTTTGCTGCTTTGATTGCTACATTCTGTTTTACAAATCAATTACTCAACATAAACATACACTAATATAACCATATTGCAATACATTTGCCTACCCCCAGAAATAGACAGAGTGATCCTTTTTCCGTGATTTCGATATTTATTAAGTCGTGAATCGTGATATTTTTCGATTAACGCTATTGTAGATTATTAATTTTTAATAAATCTTTTCAAGGGAGGAAGGGCATTGCCACTTACTGTCAGGTGGCTCGAATGCTTGTTTGTCAGTTAATTACGTAAAAACATCTTAAACAAACTATTGTAAATAAATTACACTGAGTTGTTTCGACAGTAATATAAACTTATCAACTATAGTTGAATTCTAATCCGCATAATATTTAAATATAGCAGTGATGGCCCAGTGGTCTGCACTTTAGACTTTCGAACCGGTCTAATTTTCAAAAATGATAATACATATTAGAATTTAATTATGACTTGCTTCGGTGAAGGAAAACATCTTGAGAAAACCTTTGCACACCTGAGAGCTCTCCATAATGTTCTCCAAGGTGTGTGAAGTCCGCCAATCTACACTTCGCCAGCGTGGTGGACTATGGTCTGTAACCCCCCACATTGTGAGCCGAGATCCGTGCTCAGCAGTGGGACAGTTATGGGTTGCGAGGATGATGACACATATAATAGTAATATTTTAAAAAAGGTGTATATGCACGGTATTGGAAGACAGGCGCCCTATAGGTACACCAGTTCGCCCATTTCTGTGCAGCGGAATTAAAATGTAGTTACGACATACTTAATACACGCTGGTTGTGACAATGCTAGCCTATGCCGTCTGTCCGTAGAATAATCTTTTAAGATTATCATATTAGGCTCATTAATACATGGTTACCTTATCTAGCGATCATCATATTTACAAAATCGTGAACCCTGCTCTACTTCTGTTGAGCAACGTTTAAAATAATTGGCTGGTACTTAGTTACAATGAAGCCACTGAACAAGTTACTTGTACTTAATTGTTTTGATATCATAAAGTTACGCGTTATTGCTCTTCATTTTGTAAAGGCGCTGAGTAGATTGGTGACCAGATTTTTCTATAGGTAAGTAGTTTAAATTCCCAGTAAAACTACTGTCAAAAATTCGGTAATTATTGGTCACTTAATAAAATTGCGTCACAATTCGTCACCAGTTATTTGTCAATCTTCAGGCATGTTGTTGGATGGCTACATCCAACTCATTGGCCCAAATTTCGCTTGCTAGACCATTTCAGTCAGTAGGTAGATATTAGGCGCAACTTCGCAAGACATAACACGAAATTAAAAACACTTAAGTATATTCGCTGTATGACCTTTTTAAATTTTTACGGGAGTGAATACGGGTAAAGGAAACAAATGGAAAATTGCAAATTTTCTTTATACACACAAAACGCCTATATTAATTAGTCAAACGGTAATTTAAAAAATTGCGTATAAAACATTTTGAGCAACATTTAAACTTACAATATAAATAACAATATATTTTTGTACGTTTAAATTGTCATAGAAAATTGAATTGATCTTTAGATTAGCAGTACCCTCGGACATTAATATGAAACATTACAAAACGTTTTTTTACAAAATAGACAATTAAATTCGGAATGCATTAACTACACGATTTGCACAAGCAAATTAAAATATTGAGCGACAATAAATTCAAACTAATTTATCATACATTTGTACCATTCATAATAATTATTACTAATATCAAATTCAAAAATCATCACATATACGAATGTAACACATTTAGCTACCACAACACACATTGCACGACACAAAAACTCGAATATTGTGTTGTTATCGTTTATATAATTAAATTGTAGTGTAAAGTTATTTAAAGTTACTTCAATGGTCCCCGCTTCAATGGTAACTTTGGCATAATATGGTCCGCATCTATCAACTAAACTTAAATTATGTCATTAGCGTCATGCCGTCTGTCTGTGGGTCAACTGTCACCAAAACAAGACGTTCGCAGTGTTGCCAGATCCAATCATACGAGAGATGGAAAAAAATTACTTTGACTATAAGTTTAAATTATCTTAAAATGTCCTAACAATATAAAATAAACTTTAGGGAACATGCCCTTTCTATAAATGTTTTATCCAATTAGGTTTGCTGATCGATATATAAAAAAATTTTAAAAAATATGTTTTTTTTATCGAGAGAGAGAGAGAGAGAATTTCGCAAAGTAATCTGACCCATTTAAAAATGATTTTTTTATAGGTATGTCTTGTCTAAGCAAGTTCTTAAGGCTTGCTGAATCTCAACGAATAATATTTCGAATTAATCGTATTCAAAATGCAGCTCGCTCAGTGCGCCGCAACCTTACGTAACCTACCTACTCTAGAGGTGAATACGTCATAACTCATAACACATTCACAGCCTCAATATTTTTTTTTTATTGTTTTTCTACTCTGTAAACTATGTCACTGAACCATGTATTAAAATTAAATATTTCTTTAAAGTTTAAAGAAATCGTGCGGATGAAAAAGAAAAAATAGTTGCAAAGTTAACTAGCTGAAATAAAAATGAAAACTTATAACATTAGGAACATTCTTTAACATCATTCAATGATTTTAAATTCGTTATCCAAATATTCCAGTCAGAGTTTTACATGGATAGAACTGGCCTCAAATACACCTATAGTTAATATCTGTTGTGTGCATAATATATATTTTATCGTCTGTAATATATAAAATTTTAGTTTGTACAGTAACTTTGATAGGATTAACTTTGTCATTAAATTACGTTACATAACTAACTATTGGATCATTGGACATAACCTCATTAAATGGATAATCAAAATAGATGTAATAAATTTGATCATGCGTAGCGATAAAAATATATTAGAATATGGCTCATATCATAACATTAAATAAAACTAATGGAACTATCAACCTACCCTACGTGGACCCGAACATCTAAGATCAAAAATTTTACTATCACTCTCCTAATAATAAATCGATTTGATACAAAGCTACGTATCCATTATGCAAGTATTGTATCACAGATAAAGTCTGTCCTAGACGATTCGTGTACTGGTCGCAAAACAAAACTGTTGCAATTCCATGATAAATGTTAAAGGTATCGTATCGTGGTGATACGGGTACTTACTCATGATCATATCCAAATCGATTCCCGATTCATACAACTCGCTCGTAATATCCACTTGTAATAAATATACGTGGTATATTAGAGACAATTAGTAGAGTCGATCGCCATAGTAAAAAACTTTTCGTGATTTACAACGAAGGTAACGTTAGATGAAATATAAATCATTATACTTAGTTCTTATCTAACATTACCTTGTACAGTCAGCATCAACAATAGTCGATCAAAACCAGAACGTTGACTCAGGCTGTATTTAATTCTAGTACCGTGTCATTTGGTAATCTGCCTATGATGCTGACTGTACTAATTACTTGCAAATGGAGACATAGCGTTAGGCTTAAGACTACATCAACACCTGATACCCTCGCACTCCAAAACAATTCTGAACTTGATTCGGTTTTTTATTCAATCATGCTTTATAATTGTTGATTCATTTAATTAATTATTTGTGTGATTCTGTTATATTCCAATATCAAACAGAATTTGTATATTTTTTAACTATCTTCAATAGGTACTATTCGTTTTTAAGACCTCATAACTGTTATCTTATCGACGTTAGTTCCAATTTTTGCCACCGCTCGATTCTGCACTGCCTTTGAAATTCAGTTCAATTCAGTTTTAGCGGGAGGGAGGCCACAGTTAAAGACGTGTTTACATTTACGCTTCCTTCTTGGCAAAGCCGTATGAGTTCCAGTTGTGGACGTGCGGCAGGATGTCGTTGATGACGGGGTACCAGTCGGCGCCGGAGTAGTCGATGGCGTCCAGCTCGCCGCCGTAGTCCGCCGGCAGATGCGACGGCTCCAGGTGTTTGTGGAGAGACGACATCTTTGAGCCGTGGAAGAAGATCTGTAAAACACAATATTGTTTTATAAATACATCATAGATTATTGTTTTATTAAACATACATTAAATACGTTTGAATATACATTATATTCAGTTTCTTAAAATAATGAAACTTAAGTATTATCTTATGAAGCATTGGTTCTGCCAGGACTAATTTCAGGTGTACCTACTTTCAGATGCAAAAGCATCACCGATTTTTATTAATAAAAACCTGAAAAATACTAACTCTGGTCTTAAGCTTCTCCCTGATGAAAGGCTTAAACATATTCCAGACGACATTGAACACCATGGGCTGCTTGACGAAATGCACTTCCTTGAGCCGCAGCGGCATGGCGTCTTGGATGAAGGTGAGCAACCGCTTGGAGAAGGCTGGTGTCAGTCCCATTGTCTGTAGAAGGTATTAAAAATAAATGTAAAAAAACTATTTAAAAGCTACACACATAATTATAGCCCCACATTAGGATTTCCTGTGGGTGCCATGAACAACAGAAAAATTAAACTCATAATAAAATTTTCCACCTCACCGGAAATCGAACCCAGGGTGTCTGCAGGGTAACCTTTTTGTTATCGATCGAAGCATTTCAATAATTACGCCTTACCAGTCGTTAATAAAACACTATATGTATGTATGTATATCATCATTCATCTCCTAAAGTGGTAAAATGAAAGATAAAACTTGTATGAGTGTTAACATAAGTTTCATCCGATTTACTTAATAAGTACATAAGACTCTTTAGTCTCTATTCTTTTTATCCCATATTATTATTACCGGAATTAATGAAAAACTTAATACGGGTTTGGTTTTAAATTCATCCATTAGAAAGAAAAACGTGATAGGTAGGTATGTAGCGATATAAAAGTCGCGAGCCCCAGATAAAGGGTATTAAAGCGCCAGGATGAAAATGAAATGAAAATGAAAAATGATTTATTAAGCAACCGACAAATTAATACATGAAAACGTAGCCACTAGCTCCCACATTAGGATTCCCTGTGTTGTGCGAAACTAGGATTATAGGGTTATACAAAAGTAGAAAAACGCAATTAGGTACATAATGTAATTAACTGTTCTTGGCGAATAAAAAAGACGTTACCGTTAATCAAACAAAAATGATTAATTAATTAATTAACGATAAGTTGTAAAATGGTAAAATAATAAGTACCTAGCAAGAAAAACAACCATATCTCCTTTAAGTAATGTAAAAATATGGTACATAGGTCTCTAATTATTTGGCCACCCAAATCTAAAATTGTTCATTGATAGCCTGATAGGTAAAGACATGACAATAAGTATCCGAGCCAGCGGGTAGCAAGTGTCAGACCCAGTTGCGGCAGACCACAATCATTGTCAATATCAAACACTCGCTCTACTATTACATTATACTTCAATAATAACAATATGTCCTAATAATTGTTTTTTGTTTTTTTTTTCTGTTTTTTGTAGGTTCTATTAAGTTAGAGCCAAAAAGGGATTTAAAGTAAACGCATGCACGATTTTTTACAGGTTACCCCACTCCACTCAATTGTTGGTTATTGACAATTTAACAATAATAGTAAAATAAGATATCAATAATCAAATAATCATTACATAATATTATTTCAAAATCGGAAAAGAGTCAAAAGTTAAAATAAGAACAATAATAATTTAATTACTCGTACACCGGCACAGTATTCCAAACTCTCACAGACCAAAATTAGCCAGAGTAAGTTCGACTCGCATCGTTCGGTTCGCATCTCAGCTGCTTCACGATTACCACACTGTTCACTAGATGGCGCTGTACCTATTTCTGAATCACGCTATCGACTGTACGGCGTAGATTATACAAGTATATCACAGAACAAGTCATCGTTAGCAACGCGTCGGAATGACGCTAGTGGTAAAATTTCTTTATTTTTTGTAATAGTAGATGCGAGTCACATCCTTCTACTTCATAAATTTCAATATTTCAGTTTCTTCGTATTTCATAATTATACTATTTCCATTTCTTTATTTTCTCGATGACAGCTCCTGTGAAAACTTGAACGAGCGTCTTTTTTACATTATGTATTAGAGGTGGGTCGTACTAGGTTAATTTTGGACTAGGTGTACCTGTTCCTAGTATTTAAAAATACGTGATCCAAATACCTGTTCTACCTATTCCACCTCGTCTCAAGGTCAAGGACGTCAAAGGACTAAGTACGCGTATCATATACGCGTACTTAGTCCTTTACTAAGTACATTGCTTGCGTACGTTGCGTTGTTTGCTGCATAGTGCGTCGTACTTTATAGACATTTAATCAGTACGTTTTGTAATGTTAATTACTTATGAAATTACTAATGATACAAAGGAGACCTTCAGTTTTTGGTCAAAGTCCGTAATCTATAATATATATACACAGACATGTGTGTGTGTGTGTGTCATAATATATAACATGATTATTGAAAAAATATTGTATACAAGTCTCATGACTTGCAATGAAAAACCTTCATACTGAATTTCATTCCAATACGTTGAAGAACGGCAAAGTTTCATACATACTTTGCAACTTCGTTTTCAAAATTTCAAGTTTCTAACCCTTAAAGGCCCTGCGTTGATATGTCAGTCAGTCTATCAGTCTGTCAGTCAGTCAGCTTCTCTTTTTATATATTTAGATTGTCAGATAAATAGTCAAAAAATATGTATTACCTATCAGAAACTATGTTCAATAGAACGTGCGTTGTCCTGATTTGACAACTATCAAAGTGACAGTGACATTGTATTGCAGGTTGCATTCATAAAATTCATGTTGTTTTCATAAAATCTAAAAATATGAATAATTTTATCTTCTTTTAATTAATAAAATGATAAAAATGGAATAACAAAAAACTAAATAACACTCCAAAGACGAAAATCAAACTAAATACAGAAACTGAATAAACAATAGGACGTTGACATGTCAATTGCGGCATGGATGACAGTTCACTTTTGTTTATCGGCTTGGATAGTGGTCTTTTAGCCAGCATTTTACATATTCCAATATAATTATGATGTGATCTTAATTAATTGATTAGAATAGAACTATGGTTTTTACACCTATTTAAGTCGATCAGTCCTACTTCTTTATTAAACCCGAGAATCGTGTGACGTATTGTCACACTAAAAGCATATTATTGCCATGAACAATAATGGACCAGGCAAACGAATTTTTTTTTACACGTCAAATAAATCTATAAAAAATTACAAGAAAAACTGTGTTTTTACTTTTTCCATATCTCAATAAATGGCTGAGATATTAACGATCAAAGTGCGTATTTACGGCCGTTGGTTTTTTTAAAAACGCAGGCGGGCGGTCACTACTCGATGACGTCATCACTCAGTAGTCGCGCGTAGTTGATAGGGATTTTTGACCGAAATGTTAATTTAAACTCAAGTAAAGCCGCGAGCAAACCTTAGTTATCAATAATAAAATAACATATATAATTCACATACTATCTACTACATCTATGCAAAATTTCAAGTCTGTATCTATAGAAATAAGAAAGTTATAGATTTTTGAACTGCATAGACCCATATTTTCTATACTTGCGCCGTATCTTGCTCGCGGCCGAGCCACGTCGTGACGTCATAGCGTAAGCGCGGAAATTCAAAAAAGGGCTTGAACTTCTCGTCTTTATAACTTCGGAAATACTGCATGTATTTAAGTGAAATAAAAAGTTATGTAATGTATATGACCTAAGCTTGGATTTTAGGTGTATTTGATAGTAATATTTTGACCCTTTTGCCTTCTCCATTGTGGTGCCACTTAACTATATCTTTGAACGATAATTTTGAGTGGTACAAATAATTTTAAAACGGAATTTAATTTTAATTTTTGATTTTTGAATCAAGATATAAAACTAAATTTTGTATTTTTAGATACGAGAAAAGTTACGTTATGATTAGGTGTCATTTGCATAGATACAGATGTAAAATCTCAAAGACGATCGCCAAAATTGGGTTATATATTTTCTGTTCGTTACAGAAACAATATTAGCACTAAAAAAAAAACTAGATTTTTTCTGTTTAAATATTTTATAAAAGGTTGTTAAGTTTCTATGGGAATGTGAAAACTTACTTTACTTGTTGGACAATTTGACAAGTAGGTTGACTAAAAACAAACGGTCATTCAATAGACAATCGAAATATTTAATGGACAAAATGACATTGTAGGCATGTACAAAAATAATAAACAAACGAGAAATTAATAAATAACATCTTATTTATTTTAGCGATTAAAGTATTAACGAGCAATCGCATCATTGGATTTTTATTTTGGTGTCAATCTACACTATCTATCGGTAGTCATATGTCAAAGACAATCTGTCAATCATAAATCTGTACCTAGTAAAGTCACTAATGTCAGTCGTACCGTATATTGATTGCTTGTCAATTGTCACTTTGTCTTGTCAGTTGTCACTTGTTAGTCTTGTCATTGTCACGCTCTCGGATCGGACGTACTCGCTACCTACTAGGTGGACTAGGTAGACTAGGTATAGAGTATACTAGCATAGCGCTAATACTAGTATTGGACTAGGTACTTTCAAAATTAGAATAGGTATAACCTAGTATCGTTAAATACCTGTTTCCCGTACCTGTTCTAGTACATACGACTCACCTCTATTATGTATGCATAATTTTATAAAAATATGCGTTTACATACGTACAAGGTTATACCTGATTCGGAGAAACTGATAGGGATGGGCTATATCGATAAACGTAACACGATAACAGACCCGATATTTTTTTACAAAATGTAAGAAACTAATTGCTGCCGGATACTTTTGTACCAATTTATTAACTAATATTATACTATATTTCATTACAAGATGTTACACGTATTTATTCTTGTTTATTTCGTATTTATTCTATTAAAATTTTCGAAGATGTAAAATAAGTAGGTATAGGTAGATACTCGACAATGAAACGTAATAATTATAACGACAGGTAATCTTTGTTTATTTATTTTAATCAAAATCTGATGAATTTAATATAATAAATATATGCGATCGATATCATTACTTATTTGGTCACAACACTACTACAGAACTGTCATCGAGAAAATAAAGAAATGGAACTAGTATAATTAGTATGAAATTAATTATGAATGAATGACATGAAACGGTGAGACGGTGTCATGTCATCTCATCACTGTGATCACTGATCAGTTGATGCTTGATCTTGATGATTTGATTTCATGATTCTTGACTTCTTCTTGTTCTTGTCTCTTCTAGTTTTCTCTTGACGTATGAAGGTATGAGTATGAGTTTGACTTGCTGCGCAATGCGCATAGATTATACACTTATGAGTTGCGTTTTGCGTTGAAAGTTGAAATCTTGGAATTATTAGCAAAGAGGATATAAACACTACGTTTTAATTATTAGGATTATTAATTCATTACGCTTCGAATATTTCGATTCGACGCATATAAGGAAGGGGCAAGACAAAGCCAAGGGTTAGCTATACCATACCATATGGTATATACCATACCATATGGCTATGGTAGTATGGTATGGTATAGCTATGGTAGTATGGTATGGTTGGCTAGGGTAGGTAGGGGTAATAAATATACTAAATACTAATCCACGAATATTATCTATCATTTATTTCTTATCACAAGTAAATAACAGATGAGGGTATATATGTATTTCTTATACCGGATCTCGTACCATTAGATCTTCTATTGGCTCATTGGACAATATTCCAACATTTATACAGTTATAGTTATATCATATTTATTACAATATTAATAAATCTAATCCGAGCAAGATTTGCATATTTGAAACTGCGGTTAATAAAATGTATACAGCATTTATATCACAATTAGAATAGAAGAAATCCAACAAAAATGAGAAAGAAGCAAAATAAAAAAAAATTACATTACGCTGATGTCTATCAAAACTGATATAATATCTACAGCTTACAGTCCAGATAATAAATAAAATCATGGATGGATGGATGGTTTATCATAGAAGGATACGTCAATTCACTAAACGTGTAGACTGTAGTTGTTTACCCGGCCCGTGTCCATCCGTTTGTCGTTGTCCTTACTCAGCTAGGAAAATCCACTTCCTTCTACACGACCGACAACGTTCGGATGTTTGACCTAAATGTTTATTTTTCATATTCTTGACTCCTAGTATCTTATCATTATTTAAAATGACCGATGTTAAAGTATTTCTGAAAACTAAGTTAGTAGGTACCTACTAGTAAGTTTGTTTTTGGTATGCCAAAAATCATTTTAGTACTTCAAAAATTTTCATATTTTTAATGGACATCATTATCATTTGTTAGTCAGTTATTATAAAACATTATTGTAATATTAATTATGCATTAATAAGTAATCAAAGCGCGGCGCCATGAACCCCCAGCAATCTGGAAACGCATTCCACCAACAGAAATAAATTACTTATTCATTTCACAGAAAGACTTATTTCATTATTATCTCTAAGTTTTATTTCCTACGTTTATTTCTTTTGTATATTTAACGTGCTTTTTAATCGTATAAATATGAAATGTAACAAATATAAGTAGGTACATAATTTATTTTTGGTCTGGTAGCAATTGATGAGCATTCAATCAATAAAAACATTAGATTCTAATTATTTGTAATAGTATTGAACTAATGTAAGTGCATAGTTATTATACTTTTTTTAACTGTAATTAATAGAATAGTGTATTTTATCATTGCATTGTATTGTATTTTTTTTAATATTTTTCCTTAAATTTTCAATAATGATTGTCCACATTTTCACCATTTGGGAGAACACTCATATAAATTATTGCGACAATTTGAAATCTGCAATATTAAAATAGATATCTTCTATACATTTTTTAAATTGTATCTACCTAGTTCTTTGACCTTGTCTCGACTCGCTATTAAAATAAGCGATGGAATTCAAGAGATGTAAACCTATAAACAATTAACTGAACTATACTTCTCCGGAATAAGCAATCGCTTGTTCAACCTCGCACGTGATGCCCCTTGATCTGAAACCCTGAGATGTGCGTTTTCCTGCACTTCAATGCACAAAATCAATTGATCTCCTCTAAACTATCTTAACTAACTTACGATCAGATGGGACCATAGTCAAGCATTAAATTGTAACTAACAGAAAAATTGGGACATTGATAATCTTTAGGAAAGTGTCACTTGAAGCTCACTAAAATTTGCATTTTGATTATAAGACATAAATATACTCGTATGTCCCATTAAAGACTGCAGTTTCGCGTCACAATATTTTTTATAACAGTCATTCTTCAATCGGTGTTTAAAAATCACGTGCGAAATAAAGAACAATCGGAAACAAGACAAATCATACAATTATATTGATACACAACAATGCGACTAGCAATACGTGATCAGTAAATAAATCCGTCTAATTTCGCGACTTCTATTCCGATCCTGACCGTCTCCGTCATTTTACTGCTAACGCGTTTGAACTTAAAGGTCATTCAAGTGCTTCGATCGACTATTTGTATGGGAAATAAACTTCCGCATGTA
Source organism: Ochlodes sylvanus (assembly GCA_905404295.2). Taxonomy (NCBI): domain Eukaryota; kingdom Metazoa; phylum Arthropoda; class Insecta; order Lepidoptera; family Hesperiidae; genus Ochlodes; species Ochlodes sylvanus. Next base: position 4,179,874 of record FR990125.1, on the reverse strand, counting down.
TGGTGCAATGGTTGCTGCAGGACTGGCGTTCGAAATTTCGACTTCAATTCCCAGCTAGGAGCAAAATTTGAATAAATAAATTTGGATCTCCGTCTGTGTATTATTGTCCTTGTGTTGTCCATGTCATTTACTAAACAGGGAATCCTAGTGTGTTTAGATAAGTATTACATTATAATTATGTTAGCTAAGTATTTCCTTATTTTTATTTCTTATTACCTTCTGTAAATTTTTGACATACAAGCAACGAGCTACGGCAAGGAGTGAACGTCGCGACCGACATGAAATGTCAAAGAAATTGACGACGCGTTGTCGGCCAAGAATGGGACAGAGTGAGAGAAATTAAAGGAAGTAAGAAAGGAAGGAGGAAGTCTGCACTAGTATGGTACACGCAATATATCGTAATTTATTCTTAACAAATGGGTACTTACCTATTGTTAAAAGTTGTATTAAAGTAATTAAACTACAAATAAATCTATGGATGTATGTAACGAAGTTCAGTTATATAAAACTATCGTCTCTTTTAAGGACAGACATTGATATATAAAAGAATATTGTAATATAGAAAACTAGAATATAGAAAACTTAGAACTAGACCATAAAATATGTTAGTAACAATGTTCCTTAACCTACGTTAGTACAATCCTACAAACTAAGAACTACTAAATCTTAAAACAAAGATGAACTCTTCAACTTCAATTTTGAAACAACTTACAGAATGAACGCGAATTAATTCCTGCCTATCACTTATCAACCAAACCAACACCTATAAAACACGTAGTCAGCTGGTTAATCATCAAAATTAAAGGCCCATTTGAATTATGCAATCAGTCGTACCGATGCCCTGATAGTTGTTATCTGAATAATATTAATAATCGTTGCTAAACCGTAGATAATGCAAGGTTATCCAATATCAGAGATCCTGGTAGGATCGCTGATACCGACAGAATGTGTTACAAAACACGTGGGGTAAAGTTTACTGGCTTAATCGGTAGTGATGTACCTACTAGACGTTATTCATACTACCGTACTAAGAATATAAAATGCACAAGTATCTGTCTGTCTGCTACCATTTCACGCGCTGAACCAATTTAGGTGAAATTTGGTCTGGACATTATACGAGACCCTGGAGAGGATATAGGATAGTTTTATCCTGGAATTTATCCCCTAAGGGGGTGAATATGGGGTGGGTGTACATAAGAGCTCTAAAACTCATCATCATCATATTTATCATCATACTTATCAGATTACGGTGAAATCTGGGACACGGGTAGGCCATGGACATGGACTGGGTGGATGGATGGATGGAATATAGGATACATGGGAGCCAGCACCGCAGTGCAAGGGGTTGCAAGTGCTGTCCGGAAAGACAGTACATAGAAAAAAATTACATATTTTTTAAGTGACTGAACCCGCGGGAGGGTAGTGGTTTTTGAGTGTATGAATGCACCTCCCTAATCCCGGCGGCGCCGCGCCCATGATAGCATAGGCACTATATTACCAGTAATAAGTTCCCTTGGGATAATTTTAACGGTATTCCGTCGTTTTCCGACTCCTACGTAAGTGAAGCCGCGGGCAAAAAGTAGTGTACAAAAAGTAATGTTTAATAAATAGCGTGTGTAGCTTACACACTCTAAGCCCCACACTAGGATTCCGTGTCGTGGGTGCCATGGACAACATACAAAGACACATACCCAGACCGAGAACGGAAATACAAACCTATCACTCAAAACCGCCTCGCTGGGAATCGAACCCAGGGCCCTCCGATTACAGTCCGGCGTAACCATTGTGCGATAATATATGGGTCGTCAAACGTGACATCGCACTAAACGCCGATGACGGTAAAGACAAAAGGAATGAGCGATCTTTGTCCTCGGCTCTATATTTTATTTGAACCTAAATACCTACTTCGTTAAGGACAGTGACTCATGCTAACCAAAGTACAGTGGCATGCCTTTATTACTAACAAAAGATGTTTTCATACTTCACGAGGTAGGCAGGTAGCCGTGTAGGTACTGTTTACAAAATAAACGTACCTAGTACTTTGAGCACGCGAGTTGCGTGTGTTATATCAATAATGTAAGAAAGAAAGTAGGTTCATACATTTTTTTTTAATTTCAGATATTTTTAGGTAGTAGCTTTGTACTTATTGAACACAAATATTAATAAAAACGGAAGTACAAAATAGAAATGCATTTTTTTGCTACTACAGTTGATAATAATGATGTGCTAAATTATGATATAAATGTACAAATATTGTTTATTGTGAATCGATTATAGAGAAAGTGCCAAATTTTATTTTGCTAATTTATTTCATAAATTTGTTTGATTTTGCATGATTACTTTATTGACATAAGGTTATCTTTGCTCTTAGCATTCTAAACATGTCATTGTTTGTTACAGTCTATTTTAAGAAAAATGAGGGCATGAACCAATATGTGAATTAATTTCGCCAACAAAGAACACAAACGACTGTTTCTCTTTAGAAATAACCAAATGTATCCAGATCCTATTACGAGAAATATGTATGTACCTACCTACACTTTCTATTTATAAGATATGTTTTCCTACTAGTAAAACCGCTGTTTATTTATTTAATGTTTAGTTATTAGATAAGTTTTCCTACTAGTAAAACCGCTGTTTATTTCTTTAATGTTTAGTTATTAGATAAGTTTACCTACTAGTAAAACCGCTGTTTATTTATTTAATGTTTAGTTATTAGATAAGTTTACCTACTAGTAAAACCGCTGTTTATTTATTTAATGTTTAGTTATTAGATAAGTTTACCTACTAGTAAAACCGCTGTTTATTTATTTAATGTTTAGTTATTAGATAAGTTTACCTACCAGTAAAACCGCTGTCCCTTCGCTTCGGGAAAGTTACTCCTCACATTTGCAAACCATTTACCTATTCAAAACATACCGTTATTGCGCCCGTAACGCCATCTTTAGCGCTTATTTGATAAAGCCTGTTTTCCGGTGGAAGTGAGATATCTTACCGCGAAAAAAAGTAGCCTATTTCACTCTCTAGATCTATTACAATCTCCAATCCAGAATTCACATTTATCCAGTGCTCCATTTTGAAGTGATATAAGGAAACACTTTTATTTATAATATTATTATATTATATATGTACATACATGTATATATTTAAGTGCGGATTAAAAACATAATTATTAGTAAGACCACATTTTCTGCGTTTTCTCATTTTTCACATTCGTCATTTTAGTGAACAAAAGGTGAAAGATTGAACGCGTAATGAGTTGTTAAGAGTTACAAAGAACAATTAGGTAGCGTGCCAAGCGCCGTTCAAGGCGCAGTGCACTTTAAAACAATTGAGCAAGGGTCAAAGTAGTTGTTTCTTTGTAATCAACCTAGATTTCAAAATACTGAAATATATTTTTGAAACGCAAATACGCGTAGTTTCCGTATTGCGCAAGGATTTCCTTTGGCGCTCCAAATTTGTTCAATAGTAGTTCATTTTGAAGATTACGGACTGCTTAATGACAATGAAAATATATTAAATCAGTCACGGATTTCGGATTATGTTATTACTGATTTAAGCATCTGTTTAATTAATTACTTATGGCCAAGTGAAAAGGGTAAACACGCCTATTGTGAGTCCAGCGCCGAATTGGAGATAGCTAGGATTTGCATTTTGAAAACCCCTAGCATCTCATAATTATGAGACCTTTTGCCTTGGATCCAACAATACACCCTACAATATAAAAAACCTACTTATTTTTGTTACTTGTTAGTTTCCAGTAGTTAAACATTGTTATTGCCGAATGAGCTGCGATTAGAAACCAATTTAGTTTCACGTAATAATATCCCCTCCATAACGCTATATAATTAATCCCTTTGTTATAGAATTTTTGATTGTCAATCATTGTCAATGCACAAAGACCAGAAAAGCAAACAAAAAAAATCATAAAACAACAAGCGACCTTATCGCACGCAATGATATTTATTATACTACTCGCACGAGAATCGATCGATTACTTTACTGTCATGCATATAAATACGATATAACATAGGTGAAGACTAGGAAAACAAAAACAAAAATGAAAAGATAATGCCCACGACTAGGAAAACAAAAATGAAAAGATAATGCCCACGTAAAACAAACGTGCAACAGGGCGCCAAGAACAAAAAAAATTAAATCAAACATAAACAGTGCGTGACATAGACAAAGAAAATATGTAAGGGACAAGTCTGGATTATGACAATTAAGTAGGTCCAATCCAAAGTGCACAGTGATAATAGCCTTAACTGGACTTGGCTCCGGTTAACTTTTTCATAGGCGACCGCCTTAGGCCTCAAGGGTAGCATAGAAACACATTGACAGAATTAGAACGAAACTCTTACTAACAATTACTAACTGGACTACTGGACATCCATCCATCCATTTCCTGCCCCAGTCGTCATACCTACTAACCAACTAACTTTCTTAACAACAACACTACTGAACTAACTGAATATTAAGTTTTGTTCTGGATCGGTCTCAGTTGTCATGAGCGGCAAAGGAAGGGTGGTAGTGATCGTTTGTTAACCTAAGCCCATAAAAAAACGTTGATCTTCAAAGTTATGCTCCTTTGAAAGGAATGTACTTAGGAGTTCTCCATAATATACTCAAAGATGCGTGATCTCCGCCAATCTACATACACCCGGCCAGCGTGGTGGAGTAATTAATGCTAATCACGTCACATTGTGAAAAGATAAAGTGTAGGTATATTCAAAGTGCGCAGGTGTGTATACATTTGGTTGCTTTTACGGAATCAATAAGAAACAGGTGGCTTGTGGCTCATCGTATTCATTAACAAATTAATCACGCGTCTCACAGTATAAGTTTATTAACCCTACGTTAAACCACGAACATTTCTGTAAACTTAAAGACAGCACTGTGCTGCACATTGGATACAAGCCTCCGTTAAATGGTGTCACCCCAACTGGCCAACAATCATCTGAAGTAACCCTTAGCTTAAATTATTCCAAACATAATTCCTAACCTAACCTAACTAACCAATGTTCTATAACACTGTCTGCTTACTGGACTAACTATCCTAGTCCCCATTTGAGTCTTGTTCTAGGTCGGTGGAGTGGTGCTACATGCTCATTTGCTACCTTAATTCCATAAAAACAAAAATGTATCTTTATTTTATACGAGATAATAAATAAATCTGTAAAGCAATCAAATCTGTATGCTATATATTTTTTGGAAATTTAAATATAGTTGGTCAAAACAAGTTTTTATAGGTACATAATTTAATTATGGGGTTAAATGCCGCTTTGACAGCATTTCAGTATCTATTATCACCCACCGGGAATCTAACATGGGACTCTTCATTCGGCGGGTTCACTAACAACTGGACTACCTACGCGGTCATCGGTAATGCAATCTGGAGTCCCGACAGTGCCGTCGCCAAGTCGACCAAAGATACTTTTTACACGAAAATAATTTTCTTTGTTGCTATAATTGCTATCACCAAAGAATATCTGAAAGAATATATTAAGAAATAGCCGAAAGTGGTTTTTCGGACCCGGAATTCGTTAATGGATTGTTTGAGAGTTGAGACGTAGTGTACGTATTTCGTAATAACGTTTTACTTTACTAATAAAGCGGCCAAGCGTGACGCGGGCGCCCAAAACAAGGTAGGTACACTTGAGTATTTGTTTTGTCATCACGTGCCTTGTGTACTCAAAGGTAGGTCAAGAAAGCGTCAAATATTATGTAAACTGACCCTTAATATAAAAATACACGAGACAAAATTAAATAAATGAGACTGCATGAAATATTTAACTGTCGAACAAATATACAAGTACAACGGCCTGATCCAAACACTCTTCGCTCGACGGACTGTCGAGAATTCACAAAACAAAAAATAAGTAACAGTAGTTTTGACCACCTCGTATCCCAGTTAGTATTCTTCCTGCGAAACGAGGGGGTCCCGGGTTCAATTCCGGCCTGTTTGTGGCGCTATGCCACCAGCGACACAGGGAATCCTACTGCGAGGGTATGAGTGTGTAAGCGTACAATTATTATTGTAATATATGTAATTCGACAGTGGTGGTCTTGGTGGTAAGTGATAACATACAGTTAAACAGTTCGTTGACTTGTAACCATATTTTATCAATATACAATATTGAAGTTTATAATACATTAGTAATGCGGGAATAAAATATACTTTGTGGTGAACACTCATACCTTTGGATTGTTTTGCGGTTTTATATCGTGTAGAGCTTGTTGGCATAGGTTTTTATCGTTTAAAAACGTACAAGCATAAAACGGGTATTTTATAAATGATAGAAATAACTTAAAAAATAAGTTGTGAACACAGAAATTAATACTTTCTCCATAATAATGAAAGAAATTATACTTTAGATAGTTACTTACATTAACTAATGGAAATTACATGTATAGATTAGTAATACTGCTCGCGAATTATAGGTACTTATTAATAGAACTGAGAAAAAAAATTCAATCATAGTAGATAAGTATAAGCAGTAAAAAAATGAATCCGAAATTATCAAAAGTAAGCCTTAGTACCCCCTGGGCCAGTTTGCCTTAAGTACCTTGTTCTCTTAATGCCCCTCCACATTATTACCTATTAATTATTATCTTTAATAATACGTGTTAATGATAATCAGAAGTAGATTATTTATAAGGGAAATATTTACATTTCATGAAGACGTAGGTATAATCGATTTTTCTAGTCTTGCACGGTAATCTATCCTTTTAGGTGTTAAATATTACTTATACATAACTTAACATACCTAACTTTGGTAATTAACTAGTACAGAGCACTCATTTAAAAGCCATGCCAGTAGCTTTTAACTATCACATTCGACGTATAGCATTGTAAATATTCTGCAAGATTTTAGAGATGCGGTAGGACGTACAATTCATTGATTCAAAAGGAGGAATCACTAACCTGAGCCCACCCCATGTTGTGGAAGTCCATCAAGACGACGGTGCCGCGGACCTGGGACTCGGGCTCCAGCATGGCCGCCTCGTGGATCAAGTAGAACATCCTGAATAGCTGGTCTGCATTCACCTTCTTCGGGTCCCATGTACCTTTACACAAACACAAAATACAGGTTTAAAAACTTACAACGGTCGCAAAATAATACAATACAGTAACATTTTAGTGTCCGTCACTTATTACAATTTTATCATCTATACATAATATTAATGTAACTGGTTTAAGTCTGTTTGTGGAAAATATCTGCGAAAAAAATATATGAAGCGTCTTCATAGGACCATTAGAAGCAATTATTTTTGTCTGAATTTTTGTCTGAATGTTCAATTCAATGTCACTCTTCGTGCAGTAAGCACCAAGGACTAAATAAATTAGTTGCGATAGTGATTGTAGTGAAACTACGAGTATCTGCGCCAACGTTCTGATGATAGTAGAGGAAGTCGGTTGCTTCCTATAGCTTCCTCGACCCTACGTAATATTCCCTGAGCGGTAGCCGCTATTTATGTTTGATGCACGTCTCCGTTATATAATACATAATGTCATAAATATTGGACATAAAGTAAGGATAAGAGAATATTAATACTGGCATAGTGGTGCTAATATCGTCCCCTTTAAATCCTGCAGTATTTTTTCTGTCAATGTCCGAAAACGAGCAGCGCTATCTGATACAAAGGGGTCACCGTCGCCTATGGACATGAGTAAATTCAATAACCGTCGCTTTGTATTAATAATCATAATTAAGTATAATTTACACTTACAGGTTTGATTTGCGGTTGATGGAAGTATCTACATCTACATAATTATATTGATTTGTGAAGCCTGCAGGTAACGGAGTTTACCAATGTATCTGACATGCTAATTAATTAATTACTCGTGTCTTTACTGCCAACAGTACCTTTCCAGTAGTTAATTGTTTTGAATTAAATAGGATGCACTTGTATTGTATAAGCATGCACTTCTTCTTGCCTTATAGGCAATAGCTTTATCTGTTGAAATTTTGAAAAAAAATTAACCTTTCCATTTAAAATTTTAAAAGGTTAGCTTAATACAAAAACATTTTTTTTATTTAAATAAATATGTCATGAAAAAAATTGTGGCTACTCTGAAATACAGATTAAAAATATTGATTACCGGAAACTTTTTGATCGCCCCTAGTACTCGTAGTATACGATCGATAGTATTGCATTTGAAATTTACAGTTACAAAACATCATCACCATCAACGAGTAGGTAACAGGATATTATTTTATGGTAATTATCTTACTTTATCTGGTATGTAAATATAGGATGTGAGCTAGTACAAATACTAAGTACACGATATTCCAAATAACTTAGTTCCTAGTTATCTTTGTATAGCCTTTTCTGCGCTGCCAATTCTTTGAAACCGATATTTACTATATATCTAATATTGATCTATGTATTAGCATTTCAATGTTTAAAGTATTCTACATCTATAGTACGCTATACTCTTAATAACCAAGCATAATTAAAAAACAAAATCATAGGTTAGTACGCCGGACCGCCCTGCCGTTACCCCGCGGTTCAAATGATCCTGGGTTCTTGTGTCTTGTATGTGGCCCGTGGCACCCATGACCATTAAGCACATCATATTTTTGCTTCTATGTCTTATATTTCCTTCGTCTATAGGAAGTGATATACGAAACAGCGAAAAAGACTTTACTAGTTATACGTATAGTTGTCAACAAGCGCATCTTTGACTAATAACTTGGACAATCTGGCTAGCAACGGCTTTTATCAAGATAGGTTCTTTGAAACTTATTATCACAAATAATACTCATACTATTAGAATAGGTATACTAGATAATAACAGTCCAATTCACAAAACGATAAAGATGAATAGTCAAGGCATAAATTGAGGGAATTTTAATGTATGAATGCGTAGATGATAGATTACAGCCTTTTAAAGCGGTCTTTCAAAGTAAGTAATTGTTAGCACTTTTGGGCACTGGAGAGTATCAGTGACGTGCGCTATGCCTTAAAATAGGTATGGATTAGGCGGTCTATGCGGATGCGGCTGATGACAAGGTTTGTGTTATCCTGGTATTGGATATCCTGGAAAGCGACTCATGCACTATATATGGACGCCCTAAGCAAGGGTGCCTGGTACCTACCTCCTACATTGACGACGAGCACCCTTCTCCCCTTGTGATCACGGCCCTTCAGTACATTGACCACTTTGTGCTCCATGAACGCCACTTTTTCTTGTTCAGGTAGCAGACCGTCCAAGAGCGACGCATTGTCACGCTTGAACTCGGCTATACGGCGCATCTGTTAATAAAAAAACAACTTACACTTAACTATTGTAAGAAGTTAGCTATACAAGATGGATCATCTTGTCGATTGCACAATTTGGTACTCTCGAAGGTGAACATCATTATCTTAAATACCTGTCTATATTATGTTAATTATTAGGAAGCATGCGAATGATGCTCTATTAGTTTTTCAGGTTAGGATTGGTGCGTTCAGTATTCGAACTAGGCCAACGTTCAACAAAAATATCACTAAATAAACATCATTTTAGTTTGATAACCTTATAAGTTACAACATGAAACATTTAGAAGTAATCTAGAGACCTTCACGTACTCATTTTTCGCATGTCTCTAAGGTCTGATTGCTCGTGATTACTATCAAAATTACATCCTTTAGCAAAATTACGACAGCGGTAACGCGTTTCGCTGTAAACCCTGATTATTACACTTTACTTCATCAAAATACACTATAATATATGCAATAAAATGTACTTATTTCTTTGTGTTTCGTACATTAGTCAGGTCTATAAACCTTTCGATCATCGCAATGTTTGTAGTATTTTTTAAACTAGGTATACCGATATTTTGACACGATTATACGGTTACAGTAAGACAGCAGGGGGTGGGAAGAAACTCTTGAAAGTTGAGTCTTGACTGATATTAAGTCCTCAATATTATCACTGGTATTATCGTTCCGTGAAGCCCGGCTGGCTAGCTACCCTCTGCTACCCTCTTACTTGGGTCAGCCGTCAAAGGACTCGTGTTTGTGATCATAAGTTTAACGGATGAGTGCGGCAAATAAATTTGATAAACGCTTTAGCATGTTTTGCAATCGATATAGGTACTAGACACTCAACAGGACACTTTCGCTGGTAACCAAACCCTCAGACAAACTATCTTTACATATTTTATTATAATAATGAAATTCAAGTTGAACAAAGATACCAGCCTCAGATACCCACAACGAGTCAGCCCGTCTTATGCGTCCACAAATTGTTATCATAACAAAGTAGCAGTTTACATTTAGCTGACAAAACATAATGGTCATCAATTCTACGTCGGTTTGGATAATATGGAATCCGAGTAACAATACAATGATGAAAAGTGCTTCGAGTAATTTATTGCACGAAGCACAAAGAGCAACTTAAGTAAACTACGGAGTTTATGTCAGTCATGTAAATAGCATTATTTCCGGTTGATTTATCGTCTGTGATCTTCTGTTTATTTCAAGTGAACAATTGACGTTGAATAAAGAAAAACGGTAGGCTCGAAATGGCCAACAGCGTGTTTAAGTATCGTCAGTAGCTTATGATGCAATATTTGGTCTTAACATTTGTTTAGTGAAGTGAACCTACTCTACTGCGTTAGGTTCCCTGCCAGGTAGACTTTTGTGGCAAATGGATTTATTTGGGGTTTGGGTTGACCCATCGATGCCACCTACTTTTATAAATTTTACACAGACACACTAAACTTTTATAAATTTTATACCAATATGTTTTGCTATTATAAAACGCATAAACAAATTCAGGCTTCAATAATAATTTCAAATTATGATTTTTTAGTAAGTAGATTTAGAAGTAAATGATTCCTAACTCCTCCTATTTGAATGAACCTTTATGTGGTATTGACAATAATTAATCGGTAAACAATGATGTTTATGTTATGACTTTATTCGTCGGGAATATTCCAAACCTACTGTTCAAACAGATAATTTCACTATCAAATTAATGTTTACCACCACCAATATCATGTATGTACCAATATTATGTATCTTAAAATATAAAAATGAGGGTCTATTTTTCTTTTTAAAAAATATAAAATCAGATTTTTACATTTTTTTTACATCTGAATAAAGCCATTTATTCAGATGTCAAAAAAAATCCCACTTGACAAATAAACCATCATTCTCGTTAATCTATCATTATCCAAATAGGCGTAATCACATTTCGGAGTTACAATAGTGACGTTCAAACAAAATCTTGACCTTCGTCACAGCCTGGTTTGTTGTATAATTATATTACGTTAGCAGTTCAAGCTACGAGCCGGTATAAATAATACCGGTTGCGCAAGCGCCGGCACCGTCCGTTAACGACGGGTTGCGAATAACTGTTGAGCACGTACACTGGCCTATCTTGTTCTAAAAGATCGAGAGTGGGACTTGCCCAATACTAATTCAGTTATTAAATTTAATAGCGTTGCCGACTCAATAACGTTAGAGCAACAACGCTTAGAATTTAGATGTTACAATACTAATATAACTTTTGTTGCGAGCTGAATTCATTCTTACTTCTTTTTTTGTGTGATTGGCCGCCATAATTTGTGTAACTGGATTAGAATTGGATATTGATATTGAATTATTAATTGATATTGGATGTTGGATACATTTTTTTTTTTTTTATATTAATACAATAATACCCGACAAACGAGATCGCAAATGGACATCATTATCACCAAATTATGGCATCAACAAAAGGAGCATAAAAAGAAAGAAAGACAGTATTGACTCTAGTTTCTTGACAGAATACGTTTTTATCGTGAGTTTTTTATCGTAGTTAATTGTGCACAATTAACGATGGATCAATTTCGAAATCATAATTTCCAGTTTTAATTATTACTAGATTCTAAACCATGATTGTATGTTGGTTATTATTTATCTACTTATTTATTTATCTTTAAATCAATGAAACATTTATAAAGTCAGCAATTCCTCAGCTACACAGATGAATAATTTATAAAGGTTAAAAACTTTGTCAGGGTGTCGCTCAGTACAAACATAAACTGCAATGCATTTTAAATAACTTTCTAAATAAAATAAAAAAATACTTTTCACATTTCAAATCATTAGTCGCAAACTTTTATGTAAATCAAAAACCATCAAAAAACACATTTTAAAGTATATGTACTTTGGCTTTGTGATGGTACGAGTAAATTATATAGGTAGGGTACATTATTCTCAATTTTATTTATAGACAATAAATGCACAATACAAAACGACAGTATATAATAAACACAAAGGCGCGATAAAGTGAATTCAGACGATTCCCACAGAAGTTTGGTAAAGAATAATATAGGCGCCGGTATTGGCATGGTGTCGATGGTGTTTTATGACGGTGCCCTATATCCTAGGCTTCATGGGAAGTGTTGACAAGACAGGTTGGGTCCGAAACACATTAAAAACATAATATGTTTTTTCCTGTGTGACTATAACTGCCATTAAGTTACTGCCATATAATGATATCCATAACACCAAAAGTATCACCAATGCGTTGCCGACCACGTAAAAAGGAGACGACCCTCTTTTTACTGGCCCTCCGACAACGTTAGTAAAACGAGTAATTTATTTACCCTTGCATACACATCGGATAACGACTCAGTGTTAATTCCAGAAGGGTGGTAACGAGCATGGGAGGTAAAAATGCCCTACCATCTTGCGCCACGCCTGGCAAAATAATTTACTAATAAAAGTGAGATATTAAGAAAATTTTACTTTTATCTATAATTTACGCGTATTATGCTTATCCGTACCATGTCATAAATTCATTTAGGTATTTAAATCCTGTCCCAATAATCTTTTGTTATCTGGAGTAAATTCGCACGTCGCATTTTAATACTATGAAATTATTGTCAACAAAATGCGCGTACTATTGAAACTGTACGTACTTATTTTTCGTAATTTAGAAGTATTAAATAAAGTCGACGTTATAGTCCATGGATGTCTATTAGTGTCAGAATAAACCGCAATACGTCTCTATACGGGTCGTAATTGATTTGTTTTTGGTAGTTTCCTTTGTGATTTAATTTTGTCTAAAACATCTCCAGCGTTCGGTAGCACGAAACAGTTGATGGAGATGATTTTTTGTACTTTTTGTTCATAAATAGCCGAAAAACGAGCAGACATCTGATGGTTAAATGCTCACCTTCGCCCATGAACATCTGTAACAAATACATCATCAATGCGAGAAAGAAGACTGCTGAGTTCTGACTGAAGCGAGAGGGTTGTATTGTAGGTAGCCGAGCTCACGGAAAGTTATAATACCAGTAATAATAACATTAATCACATAGTAATAACATTGATAATATAATCCTAACGCGAAGCCCTACCAGGCAATTTAAACAAACAGTATTGTGATAACTTTTCATCATTACTTGGTAAATAGATATCAGACAAGAATAAATTTAACAATATTGTTCATCTATTAGAAGTAATCAATTATTGACAGTATTGTTTCTAATGTGTGCCCGGATACCGGATCCGCCCTTATCAGGCAAGCGTCGGTCAACTGTTTATCACACGGAGATAACTGTACTAACTGATAACATTATGTACTAACATGTTTATAAATATCCTATTGGCAAACTACATGATTTTTTGGTAATTATTTTATTGTATTAAAGATTACCTAATACTCGTATTAATGCATTACACATTGTTTTTGAACTAGAGACGTTGAAAGTTTTAGGAATGTGCCTAATGGTCGGTAAAGCTTGCAATGTAAGATATCTTTATAGTTATTAGATTATCTTATAAGTTATATTATTTATTTTTTTATTGTGATAGTGACCACAGTATTTTTCACAATATAAAATTTATATTTCAAGTAGCTATATTAATTGTTGAATCGATTGTAGTGTAGGTACAAAGAACAATGGAAAGTTACTGAAGTATACAAGTCAATTTAATTTGGCTAGTCTTAATTGACCAATTTCTAATTACTCTTTGCATGCAATCTTTGAAAGTATTTGTAACTTTTATCTTTGATTACAGGCTTAAACCGAAATGAATAGTATATAAATCAGTACGCGTATATTGTATGTTTATTTTGTACAGTAAGTAGGTTTCCAAATTTACTGGATGCTTACGTGTCATCTCCCACGGAGCATGCATCAAAATTAAAATTAAAAAATATATCGGATTAATGACTAGAGATACACATGGGCGTAACCAAGAGGAGGCACGCGGCGCTTAATGAGTCGGTGAATGAGTGAAAATGATACTTTGCAGACACGAATTAACTCAAAATTTGTAATAGGTTTAATCCTATTTAAGATTCTAGGTCAAAGGTCTAGGTGATTAGCGGAGATTTGTTAATAACCAATGGTTAAAATTGTTTACTAAATTACACTTTTATAATGTCATAAACTCATACATAATTATTTCATATAATACATTCTGTACTACTAACATTATGTAATTTCAAAATGCGGCCCTTATAAAGAATCTACACAGGTAAATTAGATGCGAATACATTATGTATGCCTATTGGACCTGAGACCTTGAGAAGTTGTTTTCTCCAGCATTTTATAATGCTGATCGACTACGGTATTGCAAATCTTCCGTAACACGACAAATGCCGCTTATTAGATACTGCATTTATTATGTATAAGACAGTCGCGTTCACAGTGGAAGGGGCGTTGGGCTTCCATTGAATAACTTTAAAACCCTCCCAGTAAAGCCATTGTATTGTTGACGGTTCACAAGAAAACAAGTGTTTACTCGTCGAACGTTGTTTGTGGAATTAAAATAAGGGAGACATGACAACAAACTATCCTTCACACGAAATTTAAATAATTTAAATAATAATTATTTAAATATTATTTAAATTATCCGAAAATTTAATTCAGATATCAGATCATAGAGAAAAAATTTAGAATAAGTATAATTAGAAAAAATAATGTATGAAAATCCAAAGCAAGCTTAATTCCTACCGGTTTCTTATTTTTACCTTTATGTACGTACATTTTCACTGCAAGGCTTTTTCCACGCGACTTCAATCCGGAGCTAATCTGTTTTTTTTGTCACCTAGTTGTGCTGAAAACGACCTACCCACTACCGTACCGATAATAGTCAGCAACCGAGAAAAGGGATAAAGTTCAAATGTTATTCACGTCCGCTGATGTCACGCAGCGCCATAGATGATACGTTATCGGTGCTGATACCCGGCGAACTTTGACATTGTCCCATTAGCCTATCTCGTCTTTCCTAACATCCGAGCCCGATATACTCACTTATCCTCGTTACAACGTGATCATTATGCAACAAAATGTGGTGTCGTGTATCGATGTTTGTGGTACCCGTACATCGCATTGCATGAGACAAGTCTTGAATAGTATGCGTATTGAATACAGCAATAATATTTTAGCATGATACTATGTATGTGACTTTATTTATGATTTTATGTTTCTACTGAGCATTTTGATAGTTGAGTAGTTTGATAGCCGAATTTTCTCTTTGTTGACTTCCATTTTTCAACACCCTGTAATGTAGTTGTGTGTAATGTAGTTAATTGATTAATAGATTGTAGACAAAAATCTAAAGTAAATAAGTAAAATAAACCCAAAAGTCCGACAACACTGATACAACTCCTTTTGTGTCGAGATTATTTAATTACAATACACTGTATAAACTTACCTACACACTTCAATACATTCTGATAGCAGTTATTCGCAATCGGTCGTATGAATGATAAAGATTAGTGAACTATCGGGTTTTAGGTAAGGATGGTTAACGACCTCTGCATCTGAACAAACTTGACAGGCGTGTAAGTATGAAAATAATTAATGCGTTAATTTTATTATGTTTACATTCGTTTTGTCCAAGCCACCCGCGTCACAGGGAATCCTAGTACGACGGTATGAATGTGTTATTTTATTTAAAAAATGTTTACGGGACCTTAGATAGATAAATTCTGACACGATCATACACTGTAGGTACAATACGATTCCTTTGGTGGTTTCACGAATATGAATAATAATCATTTATTTTACGTGAAGTCTGTCCCGGCTGATAATTTGAATCAGGGGCCCACTCGTAATGGGCTAATGGATCATTTAACTTGTTACCTTCAAAAATCTTCGCGGCAGAATTATATACTTATATTGACTCTTACTAGCATATTTATAGGTTTTAAAACGATTGTGCTAACGTGATGAATATCTTCATATCTCTTAACTCTTGTACTTGAAGTGAAATTGATCGGTCTGGTCTAGTGCAACTAGATATTTTGCATTTCACTATCAATTATGTAGAAAATCAGTTGGTTCGGCACCAACAGATTCTTTCCTACTCATAATGCGAATAAGTATACTTAGTGGAAGTGTTCACAAGTTCTCCTAGTTAGCCTAGATACCTACAGCGCGTAAATATACACAACCTATTTTTTAACCTTTTACTTATTTTTACTACATCCAATAGTAATATAGGTAGGAATATTTTGTTATTTTTCAGAGTGAAAATAGACGTTTGTCGCTTAGAAATCCGATATCTATACGACCGAAGACTTTATGCCAACAGATCCGACTGATCGGTTGGCGATTATCTCAAAAAATGCACAGATTATCATGTAATTTAAGTAAATGGATCTAGTGATTAAAAAAGAAGGTTAAAGTGTATGAAGCAAGTAAAAATATTATGAAATGCCTGATAAAAAGAGCAATCGTTTCGGGAGCGGTAACTATTTGTCACGGTAAATATCGTGTGAACGACTCAAAATGTAGTAGTTAGATGAATGTGTTATTTACGACAATGTGAAATATTCACACTTCACAGGCTTACGCACACACACACACACACACATACGCAGTTTCACAGGCTTTTATGACTTTTGTTGATACGAGTGATCGGCAGAGTTGAGCAATGCTGGTAACGGGCGGGAGTATCATGGGTGGGCTCGTAGCAAGATTTTATAATCGCTTGCTCAGAAGGGCACGTTATGTAGTCGCTAATAATTGTTATCATTATAACAGTCGTTGACACTCGTCGACTTTCAAACATTAAAATTTCAACACTCGCCACTAACAGCCCCACGAAAGCATTAGAATACCTGTTATTAGTTAGTAAGTTGTGGTGAGATTATGTTCTCCACGGCCACTGTGACCAGGTTTCATCTTAGCGTAAAAAATTATTAATGGAGACCCTTTAATTGCAAATATGAAGTTTTCCCTATTTATAGGGTGCTGTTTATAATCAGACTAATAAACTTGATTAGGTTTTCGATTGAATCTTGGTTTTGAAATAGTTCTTGATTCTCTAATCAAGATTTTGAAACTACAAATATCAAGATCGATATCAGAGAATGACCAGAATGACAAACTAATTTTCCCAAATGAAAGGTTATATTGATAAAGGGGCTTGAAATGGTTTGTGTTATACAACGGCCGGTGTCGCGTCTCTTCGAACTTGTCGAACACGCTGCCGCGTGTCTAGATATTGCATAAATATATTATTAAAACACTGTGTTGCGCAAACAAGCGTTTGTCCGACTCTTCACTATTGCTGTTCTGTGCTTAAGTTGCATGCAATGTCATCAAACATCTGGATATTTCCAGTTCAATTTTTGAATAGAAATCACAATATTCTAAAATAAGTGGTATTAATAACAACGTCATGCTTAAAAGCTATTAAACTCAAAGGCTTGTACCAATCTTGTTCATCGACCGAGTTAAGCAACTTCTAGCGCGCTTTAAATAGTGACCGCTTGTAGGTAAGTAGTAAAATTTACCGAGCACTTTTTCGCTTGGGAGAGGACATAAAGTCTTTGGTCAAGATATTATAAATTAAGTTGCAATTATTATCTTACTAATTCGTAATCTCTTTAGGACACGTAATTTAAACAGCGTTTGGCCTAGCCCTTTATCAGGGTGAATCAAAAGTCCCTCTAAAACTGTCAATGTGTACACTATCGTAAGCTGCACTGTTGGCGCCCTGTCCCACATAGCGCCTGGAGCGACCTCTTCTCTCGCTCAACCCTAAGGCGGGCCCTGGTTATAAAATTCTTAGTAACTTGGGTTGGGCATGAAACCCTCCATACCAGCCCTGCAGCATTTGACCAGTCTAGTTTTTTTCCAGCTTTAGGCTTCCACGGTTTTAAGAATTAAGAAGTTGTATTCAGCAGAAGTCCAATCATTAGTGGAAGCGAAAAACTGTAGTTATAGTCTAATCTAATGGTTCGGTATTTGGATTCCGTTGAGGGATCCAGACTTGAATTTGTTTTATTTCCCTTTTTTTAATGAGTACAGACGCTACTGACTATCAAATTTTGTTTGACCGAAACTATAATAACTCATAATATATACGTAATTCAAATACCAACGGTAGGTACCATTGTTGCCAACAGCACAAGATCTTTGGTCACAATAACCGTCTTCTTTATTGAGGAGATATAAAGCATTTTAAGTACTCACCAGTGCAAGAGCGCTTTCTGGATACCATTTGCAGGGTCGCAGCATTATTGTAAGCAGCTCATCATCTTCTCCATAGTGCAAGTCTTTGTTTTCCCTAAGAAGTTCTCTTAGCCGCTCCAATGCCTCTCGAACTCTTTCCGGTGTCTCGCGCAACTCTTTCTCCGCAACAGCCTTTGTCTCGGGCGACAACTCCACACCCCGTTCGATTCTGAAATCGCTGGCACTCATCTTCGGTCACTTAACCTGCAAATAATAATTAAAACGGTTATTGATGCATACTTTATGCAGGGCACAGTGGCTATTAGGGCTGTCGTCGTTTAAATGCTCTCGGCGAAACCGCGAGCGGAAAACTAGTACTCTAACACATTGTAAGTAAGATTATTTACATAGCAGATAAATACAGTCTAATAACAATGGATTTGCGCAAAGTAAACGTCTGATGATGTTAGCATCAATAAAATTTCAATAAACATAATAATTCATACTGATACAATAAATGCGGGTGTGTGTTAGTTTTTCTTTCACGTCTAATCGCAGCAATGGATCGATTTGATTATTGGTATGGAGATAGTTATGAATTTTATAGTTATGAATTGATATAGAGATAGAGCTGAAGCGTAACCCTAACGTGTTACTCTTCAGCTCTTAAGCTCTTCAGCTCTATTTTGCGTATTTTTACGTCTAATGTCCACGGGAAAACATGTTTTAATCAAATAGGCGCTAGATGGTATTACGGGCGTTCACAGCCCCTGACCCTTGCGACATGTCTTACGGAACGCTTACGAGTAATTGTAGGAATTCAAGCCTAACAAAAGAATAGCAATACACAGAGATTACGATTATGTTTGCTTGGTTTTGACTAGTGCAGACATTATATAAATTACGTTATGTAAGACTAGACTGGCTGCCACTTCTCGCGAGTTTTGATACGCGCTAGGCGCTAAGTTAGACAAGCCATGCTTGAAACAGTGATTGACGACACAACAGTCATTCAGCCATCAGCATTATATATTATGTTCTCTTATATCTATTGTCGAACAAATAAGGTAAATTTTAAATATGGTAGGTAAGCGTAAAGCAAAAAATCTGATTTATGTAATACTCCATGGTATCTAGCAAGTATATTTTGGCATATTTATTTCATAAAAACCAAAAAATATTATTTAAAGCTACATGGCATTTAATAGAAATACAAAAAAGTAGAAATATTTTTTTATATTAGGGATACCTACTTTATACAATAATATTTAATATATTTGGAAATAAATATTCGTTTCTACCTACCTAAGTACTAACGTAACTTGTATTATAGTGCATGTTTAGTTATTCTCGATCCCAGAATGCCAGTACCTACATTACTGACCTGGAACATGGAACATAAGAGTGAAAGAGCCAAGTCCTTCACTCTTAGAAAAATGTCAATTGAAAACTAACCAAAAGGACGGACGGTTGTTTACCGCACTAGACAATCAGTATTGCTTACTTATATAAAATGGTTCAGTCAACGGCTAGTCGTAGTCTCCTCGACCTCAGTTTGGGTCATTGGTCCCAACTTCCAAGTCTCAACACTCCCAACACGAGGTCGCAAGGCGGCAGTACGATGCTGGCTATTCCTTGCACGTCTCGTTTACCAATCCCTCACATTTACTAATTGCAGTCGGTCAGCGGACTGCTTAAACTACTTTCTAAAAAACTACAATAAAAACAATGTTAATTTTCAACTTCATACCCTTAACTTTTTTTTTGTCGTGCAACCGTTTAGGATCCATCATCAAATAAGGAGACACTTATTAAAAACATACTTAAATTTATCGCATTCCTAATCCTAAAGCCTGATTTACATGATACCATTTTCTTGTACATGCAAGAGCAATAATGGTATGCAATTAAATACGCGCAAGAATTGCCATTCAAGAATTGTAAGCGGCTGTTTACACGCAGATTATTGAATGCGATAATTGCATACAATTCTTGACAAGATAAAATTGCCAGTGGCTTTTGTTTACACCAAGGCAATTCTGTTTATGAAACAATTGCTTTCAAGTTTTGCCTTGTCTAAACACATACTTGTACCATCTTTTGACGTGTTGCTTCAAGTATTGCACGTATTTGCATTGGTGAATATTTAGTGGAACATTTTTTGCGCTAGCTAATTATTTCAAATGAGCCAAATAGTCCTAAAGTTCGGTTCTGCTGATATAATAAGGTTCATTGAAATTTATCGCGATAATTAATGTTTAAGGGATACTGAAAATAAAAAAAATATTTTAATATCTATAAATTATTTATTTATATTTTTACGTCAATATTTCGTGCCTATGAAGAGCAGCAATGATCAACACACCCTCACTCACTGCACTCATGTTTGCAAATGCAGAGAAAATTCAATAAAATTGAATACAATAATTGCATAAGAAATTATGGTATATGCTGTTTACACCAAAGCGAAACTTGCAAGGAAAGTTGTGCAAAATGTCAAGAATGTCACGAGTTGTTTAGATGATACAAGTAATTTATTGCTCCAATTTTATTGTATGCAACAGGCAAGAAACTGGTATCATGTAAATGAGGCCTTAGACACAAACTGGAACTGATAAGTGTTACTATGTAATGAATTGGCAATATTATTTTCTTATTTATTTTGAAAGACCGTACCTAAGATACATAAGGTAAAGGTAAACCAATGTAACTACGACCTCACACGTACAGGGAACTCATTGAGACACGTGTCAAGTTATCGATGCGCGGACAACACGGTACAGGCAGTCTTGAACTGAATGTATCGACTTAGGTAAATCGAATACGTAAATGTGTCACACGGTTTTTTATTATTTCACCAACTACGTATTCGACCCATTTACATCGTCTCCCAAACGTGTGTTGCTACACGTAAAATCACGTAAACAAGAACATTTACGACACAACGGCAAATAAAATTATCGTACATGAATAAAAGCTGTTACCTATAGCGTAAGCGTTCGATAGATGTGTGGACCACAAATTACTTAATGTCTTAAATTATGTACATATTATATAACCCGCCCTCGCTTCGCTTCGGAAAGCATCATGCCTTAGTATTTATACATCGAAATACCTATGTCTAGATGGATTCCTTTAAATTGACATAATTATTATATACTTTTCTTTTTTACTTTATATCAAAGAACCACATTTATCAATATTATGCTTATGATCGTCATTATTTTGCTTCTACTAAACAGATAACACCTATCTTTATACACATTCATTGGATGGGAAAATTTATGAAGATATCCGGCTTGGCCATCCATGCGGTCAACAGAAAGATAGGTGACAGTCAGTGGTTAAATTCCGCTTTCGTGCTACGAAGGGCACGTAAAGGTGTTGACCATGATTTTTATCGGGATAAAATGGTTTTGACATTTGATGGACTAACACCTTAACTAAACCGTATTAGAGCAGCGTGATGCACAAGGACTCCTCAGTTACAAGGAGACATGTTGCAGGCCATTAATGAGCTGGGGATTGCTAAGGAATGAGACCGTATTGTGGTACCGGTACGTACCGGAGGTACCGTGTTTATGATAATGTTAAAATGTTATTTTGATTCTTATCCTATAAAAATATAATTTAATGCAATTGCAATTCAAATGCGGAACTGATTTAATTTTCTGTGTAAATTAAGTAATCCAATTTGCTTTCATAACGCCAAAGAGAGCAAAGAAACTTTGTATCTACCATGGCCGCACTTGCGACGTAATAGAACATCAATACGTACGAGTAGGTGTATTAAAATTTATTATTGTATGTCAATTGATTTATTTTGTAATACATAACCTAACTTATGCATAGTACAAAAGGTAATATTACATATAAATAAAATAATCAATCTTAATTTCTTAATATTTAGCTACAAACCATTACCGACCTACTTTGGACACTGGCTTTTGACATAAATTAACTTAGCTAGTATCGACGTTTTGATTTACTTTGTTGGCATCGAGGAACTAAAAGGACTCTAATAGAAAATGCAAATGATTCGTCATACTAATAACTCCCCTTGATTATTTATTTGTCTTTGCTCATGGCTTCACCCGCGTGGAAGTCAGAAAACAACAAAATACCGTTAAAATTATTCCAAGGGAAAGTAGATATTATCGGGATAAAACTCTCATGTTATTTCCATGGTCTCTAGGTAAATCACCTGAATCGGTTCAGCGGATTAAGCGTAAAATTATAATGGCAGTATGGATTGCCATTTGTTATAATTGAGTTGTAGTAAAAAATAGTAGTAAGTAGTCGTTAATTAAGTAGGTACATGTTAATTGTATCTGTAGCTCAAAAAATTACTCCCAGAAACCACGGCAATAATCTAAATACCACGGCAATCCAGAAAGAAACAAACAATATATTTCTTTAAGTACCCACATGTCTTTAGATATTAGTGTTTGTTTACAAAAATGGAATATTACAATTGTCATGAAAGCCTATCTTATTAACTTCTTGTATCTTTCTTATGTTACTTACCTACTTTAAGTTAAACCTAACACTAAAATATGTACACAACTGGTTAAAATTACTAATTTTCAATAAATTCTAACAAATTAACATTTCAAGTGGTCATTGCCAAGTCAATTCAGAAACCGAAGGGAAGGCTTATTGAAGCAGGTAATGTGAAGCCCGAAACTGAACGTCTCAATTGTCACTGCACCTACTGAGTATCACTGGCATCGCTGGCCTTGCTTGCCTTGGACCTAGTTCAAACTGGACACAAATTTGCAGAAAATAACGTTTTTTAATGTTAGCCGCCGACAAACATGCACACAAGCCATCTGATGGTAAGTGGTCCCCTCGCCCATGGGCATTGGCAACACCAAAAGCATGGATGCATTGCGTATGCCAGTCAACAAAGAAAGAAAAACGGTCAGTTTAATGGACACATATTTAATAACAGTAAAATTGGATATCTATCATTGTCAGCATAAACTGCAACGTTTATTAACCATCAATTTCAGATTGCACCGCTACTGTCCTGAGCAGATATCACTTATTGCTTCGCTTTGTCTAAGCTAGGTACACGTAAACGAAATAAATTTTAGCTTATGCTTATAAATTAAGAAGTCTAGCTTATGTAGGATAAAATCAGTTCACTCAACTCTACACGAGTCGTGGCTATTAAATTACACTTGTGCCAAATAAGCAGCTAACTTGCACTTTTATCTATTTCCAGATTAAAACATCGTCTGTGACGCAATCTGTGACATTCGGATCCCGGCTATCTTTGTTTTCAATATAATAATGTCTTATAGCAACCGTTTATTTTAATGAATTAAATCAAAACAACCCAGAAAATATTGACTGTAATAATTATCTTTGTTTTCAATAAATGTCTTATAGCTATTATTTTAATAGATTAAATCAAAACAACCCAGAAGAATATTTACTAGAATATCTTTGTTTTCAATAAATGTCTTATAGCAACCGAATATTATTTTAAAGTTAAATCAAAACAACCCAGAAAAATATTTACTGGAGTACCTGTGATATGTACAATTGGTATGAACTACTACTCAATATTGCACTATTCAACGAAAAAAAATTAAAAAAACCTCGTAAAAAACACTCTCAATATTATAGTCAAAAACACTACTTCATATTAAATATGAATTTTTGAATAACAAACACGCACGCAACACAAACTTAAGTGAACTGATTATAAAATTTATTAAAGTTAAAAACAAATTCTGAATAGTGCACTAACCTCACTCACGCAGTGAAAACTCGCGCGCCGGTGAAAATGACAAAGGGCGGGAAACCGATCGAGCAGCGTGAAAAGGAATTAAAGAGTGTGCGCGCGCGCAGCCGCCGCGCCGTTATATACGCACTTGATAACACAGCACTTTGTCAGAGGATTTCTGCTAGCGCCTCGCGCAACAAAGGTCGCTCAGAGGGGCGGAAATGCAGATAACATTTACATATCAAATAAAGAATTAACTTAGGTACTTATTTACCTAATTGATATTGTATGACATTTCCCCGATTGATAAACCGTTAATAATTGAAAAAAGTAATTAGGTACCCTCCTCTTCAACCATGTTTAGTACCAAAAACCATGTTTATTCAAATAGTATAAATATGTAATTAGCTACTTAAATAAAGCGCTTTTAATTTATTTGTGGTCTGTTCCGTACACAAGCCTGATTTTTTATTTTGATTTTTTAAGTAAATAGCCGAAATACGAGCAGACGACCCACCTGTCATCATCATCTTGTTTTTACTTACTGTGTACTTAACACGTTCGCTGTGGCGATCGTAATTTTATATGGAAAAAAATACGACGTACATATACGTGATATGTACGAACGATGATGACGAACGATATGTGAACGAGTTAACTGACGATCTTCTCCCAGTAGCCACCTTGACGGAGTGTGAGGATCCGGGTGTTAACCTGGCGTGGCCCATTTTTTGAAGTAAGTACCTACATAATGCCGTCGTACGCCGTTTGGGGAAATAACTTCAGTAATTTTTAGCGTAGGGCGAAAGTTATGGGAAGTTGTGTGAAGCTTGTGGATTGTAAAATTAAAATTATGTATTTTTCTTACTTTTTTTATTGTTTTTCTACAAAATCTAGTCATGCAGCTTTTTAGGCCTTCAGATTCTGAAGTTCAGAAAGTAAGTACCCTGGAAGTTGGCTAAGACTTATTACCAACTGATAGTCTATTTGGTTAATTATCGGCTTAACTATATCTACTTAAAGAAAACTTTAGATTCGAATTTCATCATATTAATTTGGATTTCGAAAATAAATGCTAGGTACATGAAAACGCAGAGTAGGTATAGGATAGACCCTAAACCCGCTGAATACTTTGATTGAATAAATAATTCGTCTCACGTTGCGATATTGCTACCTATGTACTATGATTTATATTCAATTACTTAGATTGTTTCACAGTGCGATACTAGACTTCACATTAAGTGATTATCAATGAGATTAAAATTTACCGACCATTATTTTAAATAAACTGAGTTTAAAGTCCAAAGTACGCAGTAGGTAATCGTAATTAGTCATGTATGTTATTATGATTATGAAAAAAGTGTGTCATCAATCCAATACGTAGAGATAAGTAAGTTTCAAGGTGTAAATTTTATGATTCTGTTGTGTAAGTATTTATATAAATAGCCCGTAATATAGGTAATGTACCCATTGGGGGTAGGTACGATACCTATTTATGGACTAAATTTGAAAATCTATCGACTCATGAGTAAAACTTAGTCATTTACTTATTAACTTAACGTATTGAATAAAACTATTATATATCTTATCAGACATACCTATTATTAGTTTCTTGACAATCTTATGATTGATTCCTCTAACTATCCCACCCTCGCTTTTTTATGGATTTAAGATAGCAAACAAGTTTGCAACACTACCCGTGCACTGCCGCCCGTGACATCTGTAACCTATCCAGAACAAGACTCAAATCGGGACTAGGATGGTTAGTCCAAGTAGCAGAGGGCTTCGATAAAACTTTGCATCGGTATGTAAGTACATGCACCCTAAACATTGCTATTAAATTATTCAGGCATCACATCATAATAATGTGCCTAATTTTATAGACAAGTTGTTGCTTCTCGGGTCCCGGGTCCCGGGACTCGGATCTCGTGAGGGCTATGGTCTGTATCGTATAGGCACTAGCTACTAGCCAACTTCAGACTGGCGTTTCACACATATTTGAAAACATTATGGAAAACTCTCAGGAGAGCAGGGTTCCTCACATTTTTTCGTTCGACGAAGCGGTGAAAATTGAGTAACGAACGAACATAGTCTTTAAAACTGATCTTTTTCAACCGTTAAAGATTAGTTTAATTAATAGTGTTTAGAATTTAAAAAATATATATGTAACACAATAAAACAAAGTTGTAATTAATTATTTGTTTTTGTAATGAACTAAGAAAAACTATTCCTTAGAGTGGTCGTTGGGTCTTCCATATTCCACTCACCTTACTTGTATTTGTAATTTTATTAGAAATTCATTCTCAATTCTATCTATTTATTTATGAATTCTAGTGCACTTGTAGGCAAAAATCTATTCCATCTTCAGTAAAAATAATTAAACCAACTTCACAGGTTTCACATAAAAAAGGTAGGTACGTACGTGTGGAATAAAACCATGGTTGTAAACAAAAAGTTATTTATTCATTGGATCATCAGATTTACTGGCTTCTTCAACTTCTACCACACTCGTGCTAGCTGATTCTTCTTCGGAATTGTCATCGTCTTCACTGCTACCGTCCTATTATGAAATAAAAAAATCGTTCAATGCCCCGATAATGTTTTGAAGTCAAAACTTCTATAGTATCGTAGTGATTTGGAATTCGGTGAAACGGAAATGACGCGCAAATGAAATGAAACGGAAACGAAAAAGAGACAGAGATACAAAAAAGACACATTTTAACGTGGGAGAAAATGAGATAGGAAGCAACGTCAAAATGGCGGCTTACGTAAGCAAAACAAAACATCAACATTTGGACTGACAGTATTCGTTTATTTTTTGAAGTTTCACTTGTAGCACGTGTGAATTGCACACATTTTTATAAGGCAGTGCTATATCATATTTAAGAGATAAACGCTTACACACTCATGCCCCCACACTAGGGTACCCTCGTGTGGCATGGACAACACAATTGAGACATCACACACCCATGACCCTCGCTCGAGTCAGGACAGTTTAATGAATAGCCTGACCTCCAACTGCAAGTAGGCGTTGTGTGTACAGAGCAGCGTTTGCTTGACGTGTTTGAAGATGTGGTCGCGGCAGATGTCGTCGGTGTTGGGCGGCAGCCAGCCGCGCCGCTCGTGGCAGAGGTAGCCGGCGGGCGGCTCCCGCGCCAGGATGGCCTCCACCTCGGGGATCTTCACGTCGCAGTACTGCCGACATGTGACGGTAATATTTATTGCTGTACAATCATTTTTAGATGTATGGTCAGCGTCAGCGGCAGCGGAAGGGTGGTGCTGCATGCTCGTTTACTATGTAAAATTCATAAAATAAAATCAACACAATGGTGAAAAGTCGAACACATGATTAATTAAATTGATTAAAGAAAATCTTGTTATGAAAAAACAGTAGGTAAAGTCATTTTCTGTGGCTTTTACAAAAAAACGAATAATAATATGTTTGCAGTCCATATAACTAAATAACTACCTACACCTAGCAATGAAATGGGGTAAATTAGGTAAATATGAATTTTCTGAAACGTCTGATATAAAAGTAAAGCAGTTTTGGTTCGGATGGGTATATTAACATCAAGTGAATAAATACGATTGTGTCCCTACACAAAACCAGAATTATCATTAGTCGATGATGAATTCAAGCAAAGTAATTATACCTGAACTGGAAGCGCTCATGGCCCGGCGGCTTGCGTCGATTTCAAGTGATCGACAAAGCAACAGCGGGCGCGGTCGGTAGTTGGATGGGTGACCGCTAGTGGCAAAAAATTTCTTGAGCGCTTCCGTGCTTCGGAGGGCACGTAAAGCCGTCGGTCCCGGTTGTTATCATATGGTAGCAGTCGTTAAGCCATGTCGGATACCTTCGGGCGGCTTAAAAATTTCCGACACTTGGTTGGCCACTAACCCCTCCACCAATCCGCACTGGAGCAGCGTGGTGGAGTATGCTCTAGGCTTCCTCAGGTACGAGGAGAGACCCGTGCTCAGTAGTGGGCCATTAAGGGGTTGAAGCCAAATAAACCTGATAAAATATCTGTCGCTGGCTGGGCGCCATCCCCGGCCGGAAGAACACGGCTCCCTCGAACACTTCCTCAGACAATGTCGTCTCGCCCCACATCCTCTTCTTATTGTAACGCACACGATCCGCCTTCTTGTAATGGCAGATTTGATCGCGAGTCATCACCATGTTGTTAACGCCCGCTAAAATTAGACCAACACTTAATTATTTATACCACGACTTTAACTAGCAGTTTCCAAACCTAACGTAACGTCTAATGATACAGACGGATTTTTCAAATATCATTATGTAATGCCTCTATGTCATATATCAAATCACAAGTTTAGGCTGCGTCATTAACCCATAGCCTTGTTGGTAGTGGCCCAACAAAAAAAATTAAGATTCGTACTCACCTTGCGCTCGTAACCTAAAGTCAAGGGTCTGATAAATTCGCGCACCAGGGTTCTTCCGAGGATCGTATCCAAATTTGACCCACAACATTCTCCAAGGACCATTCTTCATATAAATACCCAAACACGGCATCACTATTTTCAGTGCCACAATTTTTATTTTTGTGTGGTATCTTATCAAGTTCAATGACCAGATCGGTCTCTCTTCAAAAAGCTACAAAACATAAATATTTAAGTAAAGAGATTTAAATTTATAGCAGTTTACCCCTAATTATATCAGTCTCTCAAACCCCATGAACTCTAATACAAACCTTTTTGACTGCATTGTATTCTTGTTCTAATTCAGGGCAAAACGACACCTTAGCAGCTTTCCGCTTTAAGTAGTACTCATGAGGCTCAGATGGCATGGCATCAGTCAAGTTGAATTTGTACCTAGCCAGCGGTATGCTGCGTTCTGTACGGGTCCTGCGAACTTCGTCATCTTGTAAATTCTCTTGTTCTCTCCAAGATATATACCTCTTGTCTGTATATGTGTAGTTTATAGGCCTGTCTGATCTTGTGAAGCAAGATGGCACTATGAATAATGGTGCTGATCCACTAAAAGCAATACATGATATATATACATAAAACATAATAATTTAGTATCTATGTAGTATTACATATTAAATATTAATTTAGAAACTTAATTATTTATTAGTTATCTTATACATTGTCTAGCATTTTCTATTCATATGAGCTATATCTCAGAAATTAGTAGGCCCAATATGAAAATTTCAGAACTGGGCCCAAATGTGCTAATTAATAAATTCTTCCATTGCGTTTGAATAGTTTCACACATATGGTATACAAATGTGTCAAAATTAGGTCAAACTATTCTAAGGACATGCGATTGAAGCATTGATCAATTAGCAGACTTGGGCCCCTGTTTGCTGTTGATTGAATATCATATTCAAAATGATAGGTGTAGTATATCTTATACAAAGTAAAAATCAAAACTATTTTCACTGTCACCTTTGAATACAAAATTGGCTTGAGAGCCACTATTATTGTTCCTTCTTTTTTCTATTCTCTAATCTATTATGATGCCTTTGGTGTTACTGAGTACCATGGGCTAAAATGACCACTTATCGCAACTTTGAATTTAAACAACTGTAAAATGTATAAATGGTATAAAACGAAGTTTTGAATAATACTTACCCCATAAAATCAAATGTATCTAATCCAGAGGGCAATATTTGCTCAATTATACATTTTGCTGGACTTTCACCTTCTTTAGTGACTGGCAGATATTGAAAATCGCATAACACTAAAGAAAAAACAAAATAGCATTAGTCACATCCAGTAGACTGGATGTTTTGGAAACACTTTCACTAATCAGATCCTGTCATAACTATGAATTGATGTATAATGCTAACAAGTATTTTATGAGTAGTAGTAACTAACATAAATATGATGATATTTTTTAAGGTGATATTTTAATTATTAGTATACTCTAGTTCTCCAAAATTATAGGGAGACTTGTAATCTGCAATGATTACCTTCAAATTTATACATCTTCTTAATGGAACCAACCACTGTGGTCGAAACAACTTCCCGTTTCACCTCAGAACCATTTTTTGTTTTCTTCACTTTAAGTTTTAAAAGAAGTCCATCAACTTTTTTTAAATCTCCATAAATTTTCTTCACATATGGATTGTCGGGCTGAAACGTTAGACCCAATCTTTTCTTTGTAGGTTGAGAATAAACCTGATAAGAAAAAGATATACAAAATGACAATGAAAATAACCTGTTTCAAAAAATAGGATTGATATATAACTATTGTATTTTAATTGAAATATTGTAATGTGAAAATAGTAACAACTAGCCTTTCTTGATAGCTGACTTGCTAAACCTTGTCATGAGCTGATATAAAGTGTACAAAAAAATAATCTTAACCATCACGAAACTTTTGGTGTACACACCTCGAATCAAACACTTCAAGGAAGTCACAAACACTTCGAGTAAGGTTAGTTATAATGTAAGAAAGAAATGTGCGTTTTGCCATTATTTTGCGTGTCTAAGATACACGCATAATAATGGCAAAACTGGTTCGGAATTACAAAAGTATAACAAACCTGTGAAATACCTCTGATACCACCCAAACACTGTAAAGCTCTATCGTCATTTTTAACAATGCCTGGAAATAAAATACACGTCATTTCACGATTTAAGTTTAAATTATTATCATTCGTCGCAATGTTCTCCATTGTTAATTGAGTATAATGTAATTATTCAATTCTAACACAACACAATGCAAAGTAACGAAAGCTTCCGAACCAAAAATCAAAATAAATCCAATTTCACAAAAACACAAACACATAAATTGACATTTCGTTACCATGTGATTCTGACAGCAGTGTTGCCAAAAAATATGATAATTATGTCAAACCCAACTCTATCGTGGAGGATAGAAGTAGGAAGTAGATAGATCCTAAAGTTCTATCCTCTATGAAATCGATGTTTAGAAAACTTTAAAAATATGCTTCAGAAAATATTCATTTCAAAAATATTTAATAATATTTAACCCTTACTAAACAACATTTTAGAACGATCTCTTTATCATACGATGAAAATAAAATTATATTGTAATTTACTAAATTGGCAACTGGTACAAACGTAGTGTAGTGTAGTGTAGTAAAATAAAACGTAGACCACGTACCTACGTAATGTACTGTTTACATTGTGAACACTCTTTGTGAGTACAAGTATATAGGATAATTAGGTTTGCTTAGCAGATTGGTATTTATCTCTACCCATACTATACCTAGTCTGTGCTTTAGTTTGGTTTGGTATGTGTGGTCTGTGGCTGTAGGTAGTGTAATTGTAATATAATTATTCGTCTGTGTTACATGTTACATAGATTATAGATTTCTCTACCTCAAAAAGTCAAAATATCAGGCAAAATATGACAATGATCAAGATCAATGACATAAAATAATAAATCAAAATAAATAAAGTAGAACAGAAATATTTTAAATTTACTAACGTGACGTCGGTTCATTTTAAATTACTAAAATGGTATAAATTTTAAGTACAAACGTTAAGAATGGAAAGACGGAAAGCTAGTCCTGAGCAACTAAACATGCTTCTTCATTATTTAGAAGAAGACAAGGAACTAGCTGTTGGTAAATTTACCGGACTAGAAGGCAAAATCAGGCAGACCAACGCTTGGATTAAGATAACAGAGAAGTTAAATGCCAATTCAGGTTTTGGTTCCGGCGCTATAAAAACTCCTGATAAGTGGCAGCAGGTACACTATTTTCTTAATAAACTATAACCATTATTAATAATTATAAAGTTGAGCGAATTATTCAAATTATGTTGCATGCTGCAATGCTGCAGTTATGTTGCTTAGCGAGCACCCTCTTTTTTCAATAGAAAAAGGTTTGAAGGTTCCTTTTTCTATAAATAAATAAATGTTTTGATTGTCTAGTGGAACACCACCCGACCCTAATGGTCATGATTGCTTCTTTCAGACATGGAGGGACTGGAAATCAAATGTAAAGAAGAAGGCGTTCAAAATTCGGAAAAATCGCTTCACACCGGGATGTAACACAAATATCCAGTTGAATGAAGCTGAAGAGAAAATTTTGAGACTTATTTGTACAAACACCTCTGTGTTTGGATTGTCTGGTGTGCCGGAAACTTCTGCTGTTTCAAGTAACACTATGGTACAATATTCACTTAACACAATGACATAATTTATCACATTTTTGTAGTTTACTGTGTATAGAATAGTATTATTCCAGAAATATGTTTCTTTGAGCAAATTTTAATGTTTTGTTATTTTCTGTATGTATCATTTTGTACAGCTTTAAAAACAAGTTTATCAAAGCTCATAAAATAGTGTTGAATTTTTAAATGTAATTGTATAAATAATAATATTTTTTTAACTTATTCCATTGATTGTTTCAGAATAATTCACAACTTAATAGTGCAGATGAATTATGTAATACAGACCCTTCAACAAGTAACATGGTAATTGGACATCATCATATATATAAAAATCAATGCCACTTTTCGTTGTAATTGAACTCCTTGGCTGTATCGATTTGGTTGAAAATTTTTGTGTCTTCAGGTGGATCCGAGAATGGTTTAGATTCACAATTGGACCCAGCAGGTGGCGCTGCTGTGAATGTGTCAACAAATTGGTTGATTAATCATAGAGTGGTGCGAAGTTTGCTGGGACTGCTAGTTTGACATAATAATTGAACCAATTTATAAACATTTTCCAAAATAATGTTGTTATAATAATCTTTCAATAATACTCTTGTGTATGTGTTGGGGACATTGTGGCTTATTTTTTCATTCAATGAGCATTTTCAGTCATTGATCCTATCTTTTCTACATATTGTCAAGAAAATTATATTGAAAAATTAAATACACAAATACTTAGTGACAATGTTCTTTTAATTTCAGAAATGGCCACCAGAATCAACACATTTTAGTCAAACAGACATGAATGGTTTGGGTATGGAACAAACCATGGAACCCGAGCCTGATATGGGAATGGGATCTGATGAAGTCAGCTCTGCTCCTGTCATTGGCAAACCTTTATGGAAAAGGGGCCGACCAGTGAGTTAGTATGCAGTTAATTTGAACTCATATAACAAGAATTGTATGTCTTTGAAACTTAGTTCTTTTTTTAATCTAGTGTTTTTTTGTATGTTTTTATTGCATTTCTAAATTGAAAGCAAATATTTTTTGCTAAAATAAATATTGTTTTTAGGACTGGTTCATGATAGGCTTCTAAATCTTGAAGAAGAAAGAATAAGAATAGAAAAACAAAAGCTATTGGAAAAGAAACGGTGCAACAATATTAGACTGAAATTGGAAAGAGACAGACTTGAAATTGAAAAGCAAAGAAATGTGTTACTTGAAAAGTAAGTAGTAAAGTGTACAGAATTTTATACAGTTTAACGTGTTTTTAAGTCACTATACACACATAATAATATTATTATTTCTTTATTACTTCATTTTTTTTTCAGGTTGCTTGTTGCAGTAGAAGCAGTGGTACAAAGATGAAAATAAGGAGTGTTGAGAAAAACTATAATAAGAAAAATATACTAGAATTTAAGATGAAAATCAAATTCATGATTTTAACAATATTTATACTGTAATATTTTATACCATTAGGATTATTTTAAGATTTTACACCTTTTGAGCCATAGATATAAGTTTTGTGATATTAAATAAGCTGGAAGACCTTTGACCATGTCTATCCTTCTGACGCCTCTTTTCCTAATGATAGTAATTTACGATCCATGGTGATTCTCTGACCTGAATATTTATTATTTAACCAAGACCACCAATAAAGTTAAAAGTTTATGCACCAATAAAGTTAACGTTAAAACGTACAGTCCGTTTTTCTAGCGTAGAGTTATGAAGTAAACAAATGATTAACCAATATGGCCGACTAGGAACGTCATCGTAACGTCAGTTAGACACTGGCAGTCTATAGAGTACGGAAGTATTCAATTTAATAGCTGTTGGTAACTACCGCGATTTTGTTGTATCGAATCGCATCGATATCGATTTCTACTCTTCGATTTTATTCCAATCTAACAAATATGTTTTATTGAAATTAAATACTGTGTTTTATTTAAATATGGCTAAGCGACTGTACAATTAGGAAGGATGATATTGGCAATTTATATTAAATCAGTGTAGTCGTTCATATATTTTTATTACTCTTTAGTTTCGAGATATTTAATTTTTTACTTACTAAAACAGTGAAATTATTATTTTTCAAACTTTTCCAGACTTAATACAGATTGCATTATTTTATCTCCATTTCGCCTTGTATTAACAGAATTAATTATTTTTTATTAATTTTAAAAACATGAATTTTGAAGTTACGTTACGTCATGTACGTAATAAATGTTCATTCATATTTGACATAAATTGATACTTTTTGATTCCCTAACTTTGACACAATTATTAGGAATATAATACTATAGTATACTAGGCAGGATAACCAAATCACAGAGCAAACACAAATCCAGTACACAAGCCAAGTCGTTAAAATTCAAACACAAAAGAGCACCCGAAGCATAACTTCAATAATTATCTGTTGCTATTTGCCAATTTTTATTCGTAACAGTTCTATGCTCTTTGTTCTATGTACGTATTATAGGAGTAACTAACATGACTGTTACCGCGTGGCCATGCAATCTTAGTTAAATTTAATATTAAATAGCAAAATAATAATTCACTCTTTCCAAAAGTAAATATCGATAACTATCATTCAATGAATCGTTCAAGCCAATACTTCTAATCGATTTTTTATTCACATCACTACGATTCAAATGTCCGATATGTCAAATTCTTACTGAAATATTTTATCTGTGCAATTTATGCAAATGAGTTTAAATATAATTTCTTAAATTGATGAAATTAAGTATATTCGAAGCAGTTTGTGGTGTAAATCAAAGTGTAATGTATTAAGTGAACCGATTTAATTGTATATATCATAATTGAAGCGTGCAATTGTGTTAAAATGGGATGTTTCCAAAAACAGGTAATGTTTATTACTTTTCTCGCGGCTAGAAAAATGGACTGTAAATGACAAATACAGATGTCTGAGATGTCTAAAGTTTTCTTCAATCAAATAAGTAAACACTTTCTTTCGGTTCCTAATCTAATAGGCAAAAAATAGCAAAGAGTAGGTACCTACCTAATGTGAGAAATATAGGATTTCACATGTTTAATTATTTATGGCTAAAATAATGACATCTAAGTCTATGGCTCAGCGTACTTATGTACGTGCCATATCTGAAAAAAAATTGCATTGCATTTGACAAATTGACAATGTCAATGTCATTGTCAATAAATTCAATTCAATCAATATCAATACAATATATTTATATTAGTAAACAGTGAAAACTATTATACAATAACTGTAGTTAGCGGGCTACTTTCAACAAATAAACACAACATTCTAACGAATATGAATACACTATTAAAACTTAAAATGTTGCGCGGTAGTACTTACAAGGAAAGGTTGTATAGCCGGACTCTAAAAGATATGTCAAACTGCATAAATTTACCGGATTCATATTTATTACAAAATTGTGGGATAAACAGGGCCGTTTTCCACCAACTATTGAGAATACTAGAACCCGTGGTACCAAAAACACAACGTTCTAATGGCATTCCATTTCCTTTAAAGGTATATTTTTTAGCACTTGGAAGTTCTAAGTAACTAGTGAATTTAAATACCTACTATCGACAGTACCACCATCTTTAAGGAAAGACTAAGCTTTTTGATACCCTCGAATTGAAAGAAAGTATATTATGTATAAAAGTATCCTCTTAATAGATATTTGCATGATTCAAGGTTATAGTTACACTATCATTTCTGGCAAGTGGATCGCATCAGAAGTCAGTTGGGAAAGACTTCAATGTTAACATTTCTCAAAAATCAGTAAGTAGAGTCATTAAAATCATCATAGAAGGTCTCAATGCAGTGTTAGATGACTGGATCGTATTCCCCTCAAATCCTGCTCAGAGGGAACAGATTAAGGAGGGGTGAGTTGTCGCCTGTATTTCTTCCTACTTTGCTTTTACTGAAAGTAGATAAGAAAAACACATCCTAGTGATTTCACAGTCATACACCTGCATTGCTGGTGGCATAGAAAAACACAAATTGACATCGCTACACCTACAATCTGAAAACAGATATTTATTGGCACATAAATGTCGCCCACGGCCACAATACAAACCCAGAACCCCTTTCTTATAGGCAGGTTCAACCATCCATCAAGGCTATGGAGTCATCTGTAATCTACATCTATTTCTGTAAGAATTTTCTAAGAAACTGGAGTTATTCACTAACTTAAATTTTTCACACATACAGAGACATGTATTAGCAGCAGTGTATGTATATAAGCTGTGATATCTATGGTCTGATGTTTACAATTACAGGTTTTATAGAAAATATCACTTTCCAGAAACAATAGGATGTATAAATGGCACCTATGTGGAGATTGTTTGCCCCAGAGATGATGAAGAGGCATTCTATGACAGGAAAGGACAATATTCAATTAATGCACAAATTGTAAGATCCTCATATTAAAGGTTTAATTTATGTTAATTGACTGCAAGTTCTGTAATATCTGATCCGCCTTATATTACCTTTTCTAATGAAATCAATGATTATGTATAGAAAATATATAATAAATATGTTTGTTACTCCTGGATTTTACAATCAATTTATTTTAGTACACATAATTATAACTTAATTATTATCATACTTTCAGGCTTGTGATGCAGATTCAAGAATAATTGCAGTTTGTTGTAGATTTGGTGGTGCAGCCAGTTGTGCTTATATTTGGAATAAAATGATAATAAGATCATTTATAGAAAATATAAGCAGACATGGGGAACCTGGATGGTTGATTGGTAATTTTTGCAGATAACTAATTTAGCACATTGCAGATTATTAATTTATTTTTTCGAAATGTAGTTCAACAAGTGATAAGTTCTCCATCAGTGTTGTATTCCCTTCATGTTGCTCATGTCCAATTGCCATATGGTGGCTAGTCTGCCTTTTCGTCAGCCCTAACAAAAAATTGTAATTGTGTAAGTTTTAGACCTCCGTTAGGCAAAAAATCAACTGGCCTACTAATTGGGTTCTCAATTGAAAATATCTTTCTTTTTTCAGCTGACAATAAATATCCACAAAGAGCATGGTTGATGACACCAATCCTTCATGCACCTCAAGGTACTCCTGAGTCCCAGTACAATCACTTTCAAGGTCGAACAAAAGCTTCCATAGATAAATGTATAAGTAAACTCAAAGGACGTTGGCGGTGTCTATATAAGAGGCCACTTCACTACACCCCACAGAGGGCTGCCAAGATCATCAATGCTTGTGCTGTTCTACATAATCTGTGCATTAGAGCTGGGCTGCAGGATCCTGAACTTTATATTGAACCAGATACAACACAGAATATAAATGAAATAACTGAAATGCCAGATGATAATGTGAATGACTTGTACGTTGGTATTGAAGTTAGAAGACAACTTGCTGAAAGAATTTACTATAGCGTTTAAATTAAAGACATAATATTTAGCTATAAGTACTACATTCCTTTTTATTGCGAGGCATGCGCGTAATAATTTTATCATTAATATATTTATATACATAGATGTAAATAAAACAATAGAGCAATAAACTAGTTTCCTTTATTAGTGACTTATTTCAGTGGAGTAATATAATATGAGCTTAAATCATAAGAATTTGCATCTGTACTAGCTGACTGTAGGTATCGCCCGGCATTCTGTACGATATATTTCCAGCAAATGTATTAAGGACTTCTGCTTGTTCACGCAGCCATTCTATTTGCTGAAAAGATAAATGGAATATAATTAATAATATACGAATTGATAAAAAGTTTGCATATACACTGATTGTATTGGGATGTCTCGTGAAAGGCAGTGACTAAACATACTGTATACATCAAATCATTTTAAAAAGATTAAATATAATGTCAATAATGCTAGCAAATAAGTAATAATTTCATATGCTCCTGTAAAAGAAAATTTGCAACACGCCCTTATGTCGCTGATGGCATGGACATACACAACTAATGACTGGTAGATATTGCCACCAGGCATTAAGTCCGCCCTTTGTAAAAAAACCTGACTTCAGGTCTTACAAAAAGAATAAATAAATAATAAACTAAAATAGTCATAATTTTTCATCTGTACTCATAAAAGAGTAGGAGCAAATTACTGACTTTGTTATGCGGGTGGCCGCGCAGCCGTTGCCGCTGCGCGAGCAAGATGGCGCACAGCGCGCGCAGCACGGCCGGGAGCGCGCGCAGCAGCTCGCCGCGCGCGCACCGCGCCGCCGCCACGCGTGCGTCCAGCTCGCTAGCGCTCAGCGGCACTAACTCGCACGACCGGAGCGTCTATAAATGTTGTTTTGATAGTAAATTATTAGAGCAATATTACAAATAACAATTTAATATTAAAATAATTAGGCCTGACTAAAATCTATATTCTTTAGGATGGTTGACTATCTGCCTATAGACCACTATGCTGTCACCAGCAAAAAGACATTAGACGTCATTTCCATACCTACTCCTCACTTACTTCCTATGTCCCCACACACTTATCAGCATTTAGCTGACTCAAGAAGGTCATCAGTTTGCACAGATCCGTGTCCGATAAATTCTTGGACGTCATATTCATAAAAGCGCGAACCAACTGCAACGCACGGAGATGCTATACAAGCGTGTCTACTGTCTAGCTTCGCTTTGCAAGAAGTGTGTGTGATAACGTCCACAACCCCACGCGGCTGAAATGGGCCCCGTGCCCGTGCACGGCGTGCGCGCTGGTGGAATCGCGGCTTAAAACCTATTCTGCACGCACCTCCAAAGCGCCCTCATAGTTATCCGCATGGTACTGGTCGAAGAACGTCATCAGCTTGCACAGCTTGTTGTAGGCCTCGACGAGCGCCGAGGGGAGGCCGGCGCCGTCGCAGCGCAGGCGGCGCGCCACGTGCTCCGCCAACGTCGCGAGCCGCGTGCGCAGCCCGCCCGTGCCGCCGCTGTTCACCACTTGCGCCAGCAACACGCAGAACAACTCCAGTACCTTCTCCAAGTTCTGGAACACAAAACAGTAATTTAAGGTAGCCCGAGGGGTTGAAAGGTGATAGAGCTTCTGATGCCAAGTGGTGGCTGTTCCCTATGGACACGAGTCACGTGACTCTTTTTGCTATTTAAATTTATTTTCAATAACTTATACTTGCGTACTATCATATTACTTTACACTGGTGGCCACTCTTTAATATTGTCATCGTAATACAAATGTATATAAAACAATGGTTTACGACTTAAAGAAACTTACCCCGGCTATGTCGTACATTGAAATAGCATCTTCAAACAGCCCTTTGTTTACAAGTTGTTCTGCCACATTGAGAGCGATCACCTGCAAGCATAATATTATTAAAAGTATGTATTCAGATATAGGTCTTAGGATAACTTCTATGTGTTTATATCCACCTCACCTTACTATCAATGTGTGGGTTGTTGAACTGGTCCAGCAGGCCGGTGGAGCGCAGGCCGGTGACGGCGTCCATGCGGCCGAACAGCTGGTCGTAGTCGCGGCTCTCCACCGCCAGGTCGGTGCAGCAACACATGAACAGGTTCTTACCGCTCGGGTCCTTCAGGTTTCTATCACGGCAATTTAAAATGGAAATATAAAATAAAATAGTTTTAATGATTGGCTCGAAGGACCAAAATTTTAAAGTCCTAGATTAACTAGCAATGTATGATAAGATGCTAGTTGATTGTTGAAATATAATTTTTTAAATTTAATTAGTGCTTAAGTACGCCTTCGCCTAAATATATTAAGATGTTGTCCAGAGTACTAAAGCAAAATAAGACTAGTAAGAGCCTGTTCACTTTATCACAATGAGTTTAAAAATTAATCAGATGTAATACAAAATTCTGTGCTAAGTTTCGTGTTGCGAATTATCTAAAATTATCACGATAGAAAAGCTACATTGTCTACAAGGCACTAAGCCTACATATTAAATGACCATATTTTTAATACCATGAACTGTATCTATTATCATCATTAATTTCAACTGTTTCACTATGGGTAATGAAGTAGAACAAATCTCCTTTCTTATCACCATACCTGAGGAAGAAGTAGTAATGCAAGGCATCCGAAGGGTCCGACAGCTCGAATTTCCTAACATACAGTAAAACCAGTCTTGCGAGATTAAGTCGCCGAAGAGGCACTGGGTCGTCTGTGTCTACTGACACTGAAACAATACAAATTTAAAATTAGACAATAAAAAAATTAAATAATCTCACATATTTATACCACACTACAATTTCCTGCAATTCAACAATACGAGTATTTATAACATAAGTAAGGCATAAGGCAGATTACTCGGTTCAAAATCTAAGCCAGGCCTTTTCGTTGACACTGTAAGAACCCAGTGTTTGTATTCAGTGTTGCATCTTTAATCAATCTAATGTATTTAAATTTCCAACTCTCTTGACAACCTTCAATGCACAAGTGTGTAGTCTGCGATAGTCGTCAGAACTTCAATGTGCATAAAAAATTTAGTGTTTAGTTTTGCTAACATATTTACTTACACAACGGCGCCTGAACATTACGAGGTGTGCCCAGCATGAACACGTCGTGAAGTGCTAATGCCATGTGAACACCGTGTACTTGAAATCTGAAATTTATTATTAATTATTTATTATTATTGAAATTTATTATTGAAAGTTATTAATGATATGAATTAGGCAGTATGAAAAAAACAATCTTTTATTATGAGTGTATGTTTATTCCAGGCATTTCACTGTGTCATATGTTTGTGTTCATTCCATTTTATCAACACCGGGATTATTAGTCCAACAGTGCGAGTCGGTAATTTAAGGATTTATTAAAAAACTGTACAATACCTTGGTATCCTAGATAGAAATTCTATTGCTGGTTCAAACTGGCCAGTGAGAGCCAACACTTGGAAATACACCAAAGGTTTCTCGTATGCGTGATAATGCGTCTCCCCTGCAAAAATAAAAAATAAATTTCAATTATATTAAGATGTAAGATGTAACACAGACTGATACACAATTTGCAATGACGCCACTTCATCTGTGAATGACGCAATAAAAATTTAATTTCGCTGGTTACTTTGGAAGTTACCATATTCCTCCAAGATGAGCTTCTGCAGATCAGAGTAGGTGAAGGCGTCCTGTTCAGCGTTGGCGCGCGTCTTGATGAGCGCCAGCTTCAGCCACAGGTAGTCGTCGGCCGTGCGCGCCACCTCCGAGTGCTCGTCGCTCACGTCACAGCACCCGATCACGCAGTACACCTGCGAAACCCGTAACATGACTAGTTGAGGTTCCATTCGCACAGGATACCAACGGGCCGTTCGTCGTCTTTATCTCTTGGACCGTGATAAGTTTAAATTTTTACTACCATAGCTGGTATAACAACAGATATTAAAAATAACAATCAGTTATAATGTTAATGGTTGTTACTTTGGTTTCTCTTTATTTATACAGGTGTACAATAAAGGATATTGCATTGATTTTTATAAAAAAATTATCCGAATGTAAAAGTGTTGTTTCCAGCAGAAGAATGAAAATGAATGAATAAACGAATACTTGAATAAACATAAAAGTGAACTTACAGCCCGTTTGAAGGGATCTGTAGAGTTGCGCACTTGTATTCTGTACTGGAAATTAATTGCTGTCTGTAATTTGTCACTGAGAGGTTTCTCCGGATTGTGCATGTATTCTTCTAGAGCTGCAATAAATTCTTCATGGTCACGTCTGCAATGAAATAAGAGTCATTTTTAACGATTTAGGAATATACTTCATTATCAAAAAATTAATTGCTCACTTAAAACTTAAAGTAACAAACATTAAAAACTTTAAACATAACATTTTTTTTAAAGTTTATTAATTAATACAGACCAAATCAACTATTTGTTTTAGAAATATCTAGGTAGCTGTACTTAGCCTGCTGATAAATTGCAAGTAAATATAAGTAAATAGTTAATGACTTCAAACAAAACAAGCATACCCAGCCTTCCTCAAACAATGCAACGCTGCATTAGGGTCACCGCTCCGCAGACAGTAGTACACCATGGGCCATAGTGGTCGCTCATCGATAACGCCGTCTGTGAGCCCCTGCACGTTCTGCCCTTGCAGCCGCAGCCCTACGAAGCCCCTCACTAGCGGATACGTCCCCGGCTCCCCGCCCCGCATCGCCGCCGCTGGGTTCGTCCGGACGAAATCGCCCATGTATTGCTTATATCTGTAAGTCATTCAACTTTAAATCAATGTTTTAAGGTGTCTTTTACAATGGCTCATAAGTATGACTACAATTAGAACCGTAGACTGTAGAGTTAGACCATGAGTTGTAAAAATGTTGTAATGACAATTTAGTCCATTGTTTGTTACTTCCAAATAAAGATTTAATTTTTTAAATGTATTATTTAGTGACTTTACCTTTTCTCTAAGTATTTCTTCCCTTGAGCAATAAGACATTGCTGGATAGCTGGATTCCCTCTGGCTTTAAGGGGATCCTCATCTCTGACGAGTGCTGGTATGTTGGCCATTGTTTTTATTATCTCCCACATTTCCTTAACTTTCTGAAATAAAACAAGTGACTAAATTATGTATTTTTTTCAAATAATAAGATGAGATGACTCTGTGGTCCAATTGGTAAGTGATGCTGCCTATGAAGCAATGGGTCTCAAGTTCGATTTCTGGCCGGAGCAGACTTTAATGTAACAGATAAATGTTTGTTGTCTGGTTTGTGATGTCTTGTTTATGTTGTTTGTGTATTGCCACCAGCGAAACAGTGAATCCTAGTAGACTGTAACTTTTTCATTTTATCAATTAATGAACAGCAGTTATTAATATGATAATTACTGCAAGTTAATGTTACATTCTAAAAAGATTTAATTTTTTTCGAAAATCAACCTACATCACATTTTTTTTTAAATGGACTATGACACTTCAAATAATCTAAAACACTTACAGGATCATTAAGTTCCTCGGCAACCTGTGAAAACTTTTGGTGTAAGGCCGTTTTGGACTTGGCTCCTTGGAACACCAGCTTGTTGTACTGATGAACTTGCCTAGCATAAGCAGCCTCTATGTTGTCCAACATCGAGTGACCGAACTTCTTGGGGGTGTCGGCTATGCTCGGTGGTTCTGGGGCTCGTTTTAGGTCCAACCAGTTTTGAGACGGACCTATCATTGCATTCATTAACTTGATTTTCTCCCTGTTCCATTCTGACAGCATGTGCTCCCATTTCTGGTCCTCTGTTGTCTGAAGGGACTAAAAGAAAATTTGATATTTAAGGAAGCTGTTACAGCATTCTTTATATTTTAAAATGTGATATGAATGTAATGATAATGGCAAATACTTTATTCTGTCGGTAAGTCAAGGTAGTGTTGATTTTAGCTTTAATAATGCGTAAGAAAATGATATGTTTCTTCATGAAAATCAACAATCTGGGCAGTAAGCAGTAATCCACCCTTGCCTCAGTCTAACACCACTTAGGAGTATATCATATGATAACTCTTTTTAAATAACACAACATTTTTACACACAGGACTGCAATAACTTTTAAAATAACTTTTTTTCACGAGACCAAAATAATTGTCTCATTTGCTCACATACATACATTTTAATTATAATTTTTAGATATCTATTTTAGATAAAAAAAATCAAGACAACTACATAATTATACTTTGCCATCAATTACCTTATATTGACCTCCTATTGTAGTCTGTTTAAGTAATCCTACTATAGCAAAATATAGCTATTATTTCTGGATATTCAATTATTATATCATCTTTGATATGTATAGAAAAAGGTAAAGGCAGGGCAAGGTACAAGGCACACACATTACTTCACAACTTACATTTTTATTTACTTCGTCAATTAGAGACAAGATAGCGTTTTCTCTTTCATTCTTCAGAAAACTTTCAATATCAGAGTCAGCTATTGGTTGCAGAGGTTCAAATGTGCGTTTTGAGCTTAATGTTTCCAACTTCTGAGATATCTGCTGCAGGTCTATCCCTTTGGATCCAAATAACAGATGTCTGAAATATGAAAAGCCCTTATGAGGAAACTTAAAATCATAAATTTTCTTAAGTCCATGTAGTAATAATTTTCAAATGTCAACAGACAACGGGCAAGTAGAAGTATAGATTTATATAGTAGTATTTAAATGTCATTTCAGACTATGTTCAAGTCCATAAAACCTAGCATTTAAATG
The DNA here is from genome assembly GCA_905404295.2 of Ochlodes sylvanus. Classification (NCBI taxonomy): domain Eukaryota; kingdom Metazoa; phylum Arthropoda; class Insecta; order Lepidoptera; family Hesperiidae; genus Ochlodes; species Ochlodes sylvanus. The sequence continues at coordinate 4,135,521 of FR990125.1, read as the reverse complement.
ATAACATTAAAGGTATTTAACATCTGCAGGCATAATCGCTAATTAATGTAAGATAAGCAGGGTACCAACTTCTTGCTCATGAAATAATTTTAATAACGTTTACTAATATTACTTACGCCTGAACATCGTTGGAGCCGGACTGTATAACTCTTGAATATAACTCATGTGACGCTTCCAATACCTGACCCAATGACCTCTCAACCCTAGGCAAGTCCTCATTTCCTTCAATCTCCGTTGTCAACTGCTCCGCTTGTTGCAAAAGTTTACTGAAATCGTCGTCTCCCATTGTGAACTAAGGTTAGGACGGCGGCTTTCTTTCAAAACCGTGGATATGCAATAATTAAGATTTTATAGGCGTTTTATTCCCATAAGCGTATATATAACACTTTAATGAAACCATTAATTTTAATAAATACAATTCCCGTAATAAAATTTATTTATATCAATATACAAACTATAAACACCCCGCGCGTTATTAACGGCCGCGATGAGCGTGACAATGACAGATAAGGATGTGACATTGGTGGAAAAGAATCGATTAAATAATAATCGATTTTTCTTTGTTCAAAATTAATCGATTTGTCAAAAATCGATTAATTTCTAATAAATAATCGATTTAAAAAAATCGATTAATAATCGAAATGTTTCTGTATTATTTAAGACAATTTGTTTTTCATATTGTCGCGTAGATTAATCTGTAGACACGTGCGAGCGGGATGGAAGTGCCTAATTTAAAAATAGAATGATCATCTGTTGACATGAGCATTGACACGTGCGAGCGGGATAGAAGTACCTAATTTAAAAATTGAATTTCTGGAATGTTCTCGACTTCTCGATTATAAATTTAAATAAACGTTTAAATTTGGAAAGCTGTATTCGAAATTAGGGGTACCTATATAAGGCGATCTCAAACAATCGCAGGGACAGTTCAGTTTCGGAAGCGAATCCGAGAGGAGGACCAGGAAGAAGAAGAAGAAGAAAGAAGAAGACATGTACAATTTTACACTTGACTGGCGGAACTGCCGGCCACTTTGTTGCTTGGATAATTAGTTTCGGTTAAAGTTCGAAAAAATACGGTAACTTACATACACCGTAATTTATGACTACTGTAGGTGGCAGATCTAAAAACAAATATCAAAAATACGGCAAATCTACCGTTATTACGGTGCATATATATGGCAACACTGCACACCCACAACACAACTACTTTAGTAACTTTACACCAGCGAAAAATAATACTTAGATTCCTAGATTTCCTAGCCTAGAATAGAAGTGTAGTGTATGTAATGTACTAAGTAATGTAATGTAAGAATGTAACTGTAACTAATTAACTATAACTACCACAGAGTAGAGTACTTTGTACCGACCGACTAGGCTCATAGACTGGGATGGGCGGGATAATTAAGCACCTAAGCAGCCTAGTAGGCATTTAGGCAACGTCAGTCCATTCGTCGTTCCGTTTTTTGTTTTTTACTGATACTGAAATTAGCCAATCACGGCTGGTCTTGTGTTAGTCGACATAAAATAAGAACCAATTGTGAACTTTTAGCGGTTTAAGTCACTTCAGAACTTGTAATATTTTTATGGAAGTGTCAACTTGTCAAGTGCGTCCTCTATACTTTATAGCTCGTTGCTTTACATGCATATATAATCATATGCCTACAGATGGCGCCGTTTTTATTTAATCCATACTATCCATACTATACTATTTTAATTATAATTTATTAATCCTGACAAAACATATTATTCCCACGAGAAGATCCATTATGATGTCTATTTGAACTACAACAATAACAGTAATAACACCAGTAACAATTTGTTTTGTCCTTCTTTATGAATAGACTTAGTTGGAAGTTCGAAGAAGATCATAGGCTACTTTTTACAGTTGACTAACATTAAATTCCCACGGGAAAAGGAAAATAGTCCTAAATACTCCGTGACAACATAATATATCTAAGAGTACATTTTACGAGGGAGCCACTAAAGTAAAAAATAGTGACGTATAAATACAATCAAATTGGGTGCTTTTTACAATGCAAATTTTACAAAATTTATCAAATTCTTATCAAAATTGATACATTTGTCGCATTCAGTATTGAATGTAAATAAACTTTCTCTATAACACTCCAAAACCGGACGAATAGTTCAAAAGTTCTGACGATAAAATTGAACATTATGTAACCGACCAAATTCCACGCGGGCGAAGCAGCGGGCAAATGCTAGTCAATCAACTTATACGTATGAAGTTAATTGGCGATTTTTCATCCAACGCATAGATGGCGCTGTTTATAAAATTGAAACTTACTGCAAGATTTTTTCATCCGTGGCATAGATACGATCGGTTTTTGAACATCGATTAAAACACGTAATTTACATAATCGATTTTTTTAAAATCGATTAATATTACTATAATAAAAATCGAAATAAAATCGATTATAATAAAAAAATAATCGATTTAAATAAAAATCTACTGACAGCTATCAGACAGCTACTGACACACTTATTACTGAGTACTGACACTACTGACATTGACAAAAATTACAAGTTGACAAACTTAACGACATTGACATACCTTCGTCTATGGACACAGACATGGACGCAATGAAATTGGCATAATTATCATAAACGGTTTAATTATTAAACTTAAAACTTAATATTATTTCGTATTATTATAACGTAATAATGTTTTAATTGCCACAAATTTATCCGAAAAAATAAAGAACGCTTTTATACATAATATAATTTTATTTCTAACGAATAGTAAATGTTTTTGATATGTCACTTCCTTTTTCTTTCTTATTTGCTATCTTCGATCCAAATTGCAAAGCTCTCTTGGGTAATTTTACAACTTCTCTTAACCCAAGGTTAAATGCAACTAGTCTTAGTATAAGTTTGTCTCCAATGCCACACGGTAAATTTTCACTAGGAAAGCATCTGAAATAAATAAACATTTCACAGTAAAAATGCAGTAAAACTTGTGGTTAGATTATGAATATATTCCAAATAATTTACTTACTTCATCCATGGGTTTAATGACAATACATATTCAACTAAATTTTCGTCTAAATATGGCATTCTAGGCTGCCTACCATGATCACATATAACTCTATTGTCTCTGGCAAGATTCCTGAAAGAGATTCTTTTCCAATCCAGCATTAGCTCCTTGGAGAGACCTATCCAGCCATTCCTTTTATAAGCATTCCTATGTCTTACATATCCTCCAAATAGCTCATCAGCACCTGATCCCAATAATAAAACCTGAAATAAATTTCTAAATTACTTATGATGAAAAATGATGAACACATAATATTTCCATCAAGCACATTTTTACATTACTTTTATAACCAAATTAAAGAATACATTCCCAAACCATATCAGTCATTTAAATTTAACCACACTAACTGGCAGATGGTTCATTAAAGTTATAAAAAAATATTTTTTTAACAATAAATTATACTTACCCTACATGGTGATATATCATTATCACTTTCTCCCAAAGCAGCAAACCACAGAGCAGAACCAAGACTTTCATCCAGTATTGTGTGCCTAGGATAAACTAGATCTCCTATAGTACTTGCTTGATACTCCTGTAGTTTATCTTTAGGAACATTTATTTCTCGAAATACCCATTGTCTACAAACAACAATCACAGACAATTCTGTAGATACATTTTTTATATAATTTTAGTATACAATTTTAATCTTGGACACTCACCGTGCACTGCATTTTTCTCTAAGCTCATTTAAGGACTGTCTTCCAGTTATTCTGTCTGGAACATCATAGGATGCATTGTCAGTCATTTTAAAAGCTACATTAATAAGATCAATTTGTTGATTTCTTGGTACATACTTGTCTGCTAGAAAAGCTAATATAGTACAGTCCAATCCTCCAGAAAACAAAACTCCTACAGTACAATGATTGCAGGTCAAGGTGTCCTTCTTTATACAGTTTTTGCACTTTTGTGGATGTTTTTTTAAACGGATCTTAACACTCTCCTCTAGCCGTTCAGTGATATTCTGAACTGTTTCTAAAATGACATCATTTTCTAATAGTGCATGCATGATTTTTAATTTACATGTGTGCTGAAGGGATGTGTTTTGGATGTGTAATATAACATCTTTCTGAAATATAGACATATTTTATCAATACATGCTGATAATGATTATTGATGATGATTAAAACATTTTTTATTACTTTAGTTGCTGTTATGTAACTTACTTCATTAATTGTGTCTATCTCAGTGTCATATTCAAAACAAAATTCATCATCTGGCACATTCTGTTGACTCAGGATAATCTGTATCCAATCCTGAATATTATATTCTTCAACTATTTCTGTAGTATTCCAAGAATAAGTACAAAGTTTACGATCTTCAATGTTTAGTTTATAGATGTGAGTCGCTGGAACTTCAACACATTTATGATTTCTACCTGAAATGTAATGAAATTGTATTTTATAGTTGATATTGCAACACTTTTCAGAAACATTATTTGATTTGATATGAGCCCACTTGTCATTCAACATGTTTGGTCATTTATTGCCTACAATACTTACTATTGATTTATATTATAAAGAATAGAAGTAGTTATATAAAGAATAGAAGTAAAATATTACTTCTATTCTTCAATGTACTATTCTTTTATCAATGTAGACACACACTTTATTACTGAGAATAATGAAGATCTTGGATGCAGGTAAAGCATCAGTAACATGTGATCAGATTTTTTTTCATTTTTAGCAACTATTCCAGATCTTTCAATTGCCCTTTGTCATAAGTCTCTACTCAGAATCTTTTTCTGAATATAATATGACCAAATAAGTACATAGTTAAAAATTAATTGAACACTTACCCAACACATTGGCCAGAACAAATGATGAGTCATCATTATAGCATAAAAGACTTGTTCTTCCAATTCTATCTCTAGAAAAGAACAGATTTTTCTTTATTTTATCATAGAAAATTATGCTAAATGGTCCTTTCAGTGAATGCAGTGTCTGTATTATGTGTTGCTCAGAGGTATTGTTCTGCAAAATAAAAATAATTTGAGTAATTAAAGATGTAAGGCATTATTTTATTTGTTGTTGTTTTTAATATGAATTAAAGGATATTGCAATACATAGCCCCGCATTTAGATACTCGGATGAATATTCAGTTTAAAATGACGAATATACGCGTGCACAAATACAAACGAGAAATCCTTTGATCCATGCTACAAAACTGATACCGAGCAGAGATTGAGTGTATGCTTCTTGTGGATAGCAAAGCATGGATAGAAAATAGAAATGCACAAATAGACCGTTCACATGCTCGTATTTACGGGTTCTTGCCTCTTCTCACCGAGTATCTAAACGAGGCATTAAAATCTGCGTGGAGAACGTACTTTTGTTAAGTTTTCCATTAAAATCTGCGTATCGCAAAAAGCGTTGTCCCAACCATCATCAAATATATCCCCATTAAATAGAAGGATACCGGAATCATTTTCAACAGGTTGTCTGAAGGGTACGGGTCCCTGCATCCATAACACTGCTCCGTAAAAAAATATTTGTATGTCATCGTTCACCACAACACGTGACGAATGAGCACAATCCGGACCCCTGTTTTGGATCCGACGTAGCGTATTTTCGTCCTGAAAAACACAAGCAATTTTGTAATTCACTAAAACTTTTTCAGTGTTTACATTTTACTTTTGTTTATTTACCTACCATATGTTTACTGGCATCGGTATGAGACACTTCGCAGAAAATACCACACATTTTAACTGTTTTACTGTCATCCGTTAACTTTTTCAATTAGAGAAAACAACATTTCTATAGCCACAATTTACAGGTTATGATTTATTAATTTAATTTCATTTGACATTTACAGGTTTCATTCATTTTGACATTTGAATTGCGTAGGGTCAACGAACGGGTCAAATGTCAATCCATTATTGTTTTTTTTTCTTCAATACGGCGTTGGCCCACCCCACCATAGATTATACACTTTGCGTTCCACTTTGCAATTGCGACACAAAGCTTTTTGCGTTCCCTTTGGCGTTTCGTTTTGTACGCAGTGAAGACGATACTGATGAAGTCATCATTTTCGATCACTTTAAGAACGCGTTTTTCAAACATGTACGCTGGAAACTGGGGAAAATGCAACGGTACCGCTGATAAAAAAAGCTGCTAAATTATGTTGTTTGCATTTCCATACTTCTTTTAAGGTATAGTTTTCTGAACACTAAATATTACTTATCTCAATATTGATGATACAAAAATTAGAATGTATTTGTTGAGTCATTGACGTATATTGAATTAGTTTAAGCTTTGCTTGTCTTTGGCTGAAAAATGCTATGCTTGATAGAATGTCAAATAATTTCATGTCATCTATAGTCATGTCATTGTCATTGAAATGACAGTCAACCGAGGAAAAAGAAATAAAATAACGGGCAAAATCAATCAATTGAATTTTCAGATTTCAGAATTAATAATAGCTAATTTATATTGCATAATAGAGCTTTAAATTGTCAAGTCAAGAACAAATACAGAACTAACCAGAAATATCATCACAAAAAATTTCACTGGTTTAGTAACAATAATAAATAACAATGTCGCAAGGGAGGATGACACCTAACAATAAAGGCGACTTCCAAGTCGATTTAAAACAAGCAAGGCTAGATATTTTAGATGGTATCCGCGAATGTACAGAAAGAGGCTTGGTGCAAACAGCTAAATGGCTTGCTGAACTTAATTTTGCACTTAAGGATCACAAAGTACCGCCCCTAGAACCGCCAAGTGACGATGATTTGATCCCAGAGGAACGGGAAGCTTACATCCTGGCTAAAAGTTACTTTGACTGCCAAGAATACGATAGAGCTGCTCATTTCATAGAAAACTGTTCTAGTCCAAAGAGTGTGTTTCTTCATAAATATTCAATATACATGTCGAGTGAAAAAAAAAGATTAGACAATGCTACGGACACTGGATTGGAAAGCTCTGAGTCTACGGCAGTATTGCTTGATCTGCTCTCATTTTTTAAGGTAAAATAGTCATAGTTTTCATCATTATAGTATCATGTTTAAATAAGTAAATTGTACTTACATAAAAGCAGTGATAGCCGATTGGTTTGAACGTTGGACTCCCGAACCAGAGGGCCCAGGTTCAAAGCCTCGACGCACCTCTTATATTCAAAAATTATGTCCATAATTATTAGTACTATCACTTATTTTGGAGGAGGAAAACATTGTGAGGAAACTTGCACACCTGGGAGCTCTACATAATGTTCTAAAAGGTGTGTGTAGTCGAGAAGCCTGAAGCACACCAATCTGCACTTGGCCAGCATGGTGCACTATGGCCCGTGCCCCTTAGTGTGAGAGGAGTCATGCTTCAGTAGTGGGACAATTATGGGTTGCGATGATAACAAACTTGAAAGTGGTAATACATACAATGCTAATATAAAATGGTAATTTTTAACAGGCAAACCGCAACAATATGGATGGATACCTCTTATACCTGGAAGGGGTTGTATTGAAAAAATTGGATTTGAGAAGTCAAGCAGTATCAGCTCTTCAAGCTTCCGTAGCTGCTGTACCGATTCTCTGGGCCGCTTGGGTCGAGCTAGCAGGCCTGGCCAATGAGTATGAAGCACTGGATTCCCTACAACTTCCACAGCATTGGATGATGAATTTCTTTGTTGCACATGCATTTGTGGAGCTTAAGCTGTCAGATCAAGCTCTGGAGACCTATACACTTCTCACTGCATCTGGATTTAACAACAGTTCTTATGTTATTGCACAGATGGCCATTGCACATCATGATAGAAGAGGTAATGTAAATATTGATATCCATAATTTTATTACTGTATATTAGTTAAATGTTAAAATGCTTTTTGTATGTAACTAGTCAACAAATAAACAGACGATCCACCTGAAGGTAAGCGGTCACTGTCCCCCACACATCAGAACACTGGTATCACTCGCACGTTTACCAAAAATGAAGTCAGGGACCTCGGACCAAATATTGCACATGCATTATTATGTTGGTCCACATATTTAATTTTTTATATTCTAATTCTATACTTTTATAAAAACAGATTTATGAAATACATTTAATTCGAACAAAAAATTTAAGTATTATTTATAACATAGAATTTTTTTATTATAAAATGTGTGTTAAATTTCAGATGTAGACACAGCTTTGTCTTTATTCCGTGATCTGTCACAAAGAGACCCTTATCGGTTGGACAACTGGGATGTTTACTCGCACTTATTATACTTGAAGGAGAAAAGAATGGAGCTGGCTAACCTAGCACAGAAAGCTGTCTCTATTGATAAATATAGAGTGGAAACATGCTGCGTTATAGGTGAGTAAAATATGAAACGAGGCATCTACTTGTGATGATATTATAAGAGAAGTACTTTTTATCCATAATAATATTATAAATATTCGATGTATATAAATATTATAAATATTCCCTTTCGCACTTAATCCGCTGAACAATAGAGATAAAATTTGATATGGAGATAGTTTGAAACCCAATAAATTAATTTATAGTTAGCTAATAAAATAAATAAATATTTAACGATTTTAATCTCATTATTTTTCCAGGTAACTATTATAGTTTAAGAAGTGAACATCTGAAGGCTGTGATATACTTTCAAAGAGCACTATCTTTAGATCCTCAGTACTTATCAGCCTGGATTTTAATGGGACATGAGTTTATTGAACTGCAGAACTCAAATGCTGCTATACAGTGTTATCGCCAAGCTATAGGTAAGGTACAAATGTAACGATTTACAGCACCTTTCTTATTGTATATTATTTGTTAATAAAATATGGAAAACACATAATGTTTTGGATATATGATTATCTGAAAACTTGGTACATTTCCTTCATAACAGCCCACAGCTGGGCCCAGGTCAGAACTAAAAGGCTAGAAGCAAACTCTCCGCGTTTCTTCGAGTCTTCCGAGTATATTCAAAGTTGCAAAGAAGCATTATTGTAAAGAAGCCTTCAGCATACCTCCAAGTTATTCATAATGGTGAAATTGGTGGACTATAGTTTGTGACATACTAAGTCCAGCCGTGTGTCTGTAGTCGATAATGACAATGAGATAATGAGCGTGAATATTTGTTTAGAAATAATAACAGTAGTAAATTAAATAATAACACTTTTTTAGATGTAAATAGAAATGATTATCGAGCATGGAATGGACTCGGTCAAGCTTATGAAATATTGGGGCTGAATGGATATTGTATATATTATTACTCCAGAGCTGCCCAACTGAAGCCTGATGATTCAAGAATGTTGGTTTCCCTCGGTGAAGCTTATGAGAAAATGGACAAAATACCAAATGCCCTGAAATGCTACTACAAGGCACACAGTACAGGAGACATTGAGGGCATGGCTTTATTTAAATTAGCGAAGTAAGTGTATTTTAATATTTTTCTCATTTTCATCAGCAACACTTAGGTGATGCTAGCCAAGAAAATAACTGAAGACATAATTTTATGCGATCGATACACATTGAAAATATTTCATAGTACATTTTAGGGGTATAATACTGTACCAGGCCTGTTATAATACCTACGTACTATGCATGAATAGCACAGATTAATCTGTGTGGCAGTGACCAGCGACCTCCAGGCAGCAGGCAATCGAGATCTAGCTGCGTAACTCGTCTGTTGTGCAGCAGCGTCCACCATGAATAGGTTGGACTTGGACTCAAGATCAATATAGCTCCTTCAACCATGATTTGTTTCAGATTGTACGAGAAGTCAAACATGCCAAACAGCGCGGCGGCGGCGTACACGGCGGCGTGCCAGGAGCCAGCCAACGCGGGTAGCAAGGAGCTGCCCGCCGCGCAACGCTACCTCGCCCAATACTACCTCCGCTTCTCGCTGCTGGACCACGCCTCGCACTACGCCTATAAGTGCTTAGAGCACGAGACAGTGAGTATAAATATACCCCGCACTGAAATACCCCGATTTTTCTTGCGTATAACGTTACTGCGTTGTCGGTCTGTGCAATTCGCTGTATAACAATAGTCAAGTCACAGTGATTGGCGAAGTTAATCAAAACAAAGTATAACAGTTCCTAATCATGTATGGCTTAATTATAATAAGAGACAAACCAATCTTCAATATAATATTTGTAACTAATTTACTCTTCTGGCGCAGCGAACCAAGATGAGTCGTGACCTAAACAAGTTGACGCCATAATATTAGTAAAACGTTTATTTCAAATATGAAATGATTAGATTAATAGGTAAAATGAACCTTAATACATGTTGTACATACAATTTAGTATTAGTTTAAATTTTAGTTATATCCGATGCGAAATATTCGTTGCGTAGGTAGCCCATAGATAACATCTAATTTCTACCTAATTTTAAATATAAAGCGGAAGCCACTTTTTCATAGAACTCGTTTTGGGAAGCCCTGATCAACATTCAGTCATATTACGCCCATCTGTTTGGAACCGTTTATTTCCTGTAGTACTGTCAACAAAACCGATTACCGGAACTACTAGGAATTAGAAGTTGGCGAGCATATTTGTTTATTAAGCGAGCACATTAGTTCCGAGAATATTGGTGACTACAATCTTTATTTAAAATTAGTAGATATCCATCTACTATCTCTAGATAACCGTTCCATTAATAATAGATAGCTGCTGAGTAACAAACTTGGTTTCTAAATTCCAGACTAAAGAAGCAGGTAAAAATATATTGAAGACAATATCCGAGAGAAGACTAGAATCTCCTTCAACATCAAATCCGACCATACCAGACGATTTGCCCAAAGGCGTGTCCAACGCGTCAGCTTCTGTGAGCCACGACACGCCCAAGACTCCGTTCCCAAGCCCCAACGTCACTCCGGATAACTTCTCCACTCCCGTGTTCAGTCGAAAGAATAATAAATACAAAATGTGACATAAGGTGTACCATCAATATAAAATGTAAATATGGTTAGAATATAAAATAAGGTTTTCTCTTGTACAGTTAGTTTTAAAAATAAATATTTACTATATAATGTATATGGGTACTCACGATTTCGAATTGTTTTACCGATATTTCGACCCAGTTGCATGGATCATGGTCACGCGACACTGTGGTCTCGCCGTGACCATGATCCATCCCGCCGAAATCGTGAGTACCCGTATACATTATAATGTTTAGTGTCCGCGATAATATCAGTTTAAAATTATAAATATTTACTCTGTGTATTTTTTATTAATTTTGTTCTGTATCAAAACTATAACTATGTAACAGTCAAGTATTTCCTCGTCTAGTAGATTCTATTCTGTAATGAATAATTTATAAAAATATAATTTAAGTACTTATGTTAGTGAAATAGCTATGATCCATTATCTCAATAAAAAATATAAAGGAGTATGTGTTTGAAAATTGGTTTCATTTACTTAGCCAGAATAATAGTGAATTGAAACAAAATTAAAAAAATTATATCATTTAATTTTTTAATATTTGATACAAATTAACAGATCTCAGTGCGCAGAATAAAAATAATTAGAACTAAATAAATAGTCAAGTGCTTTCATCTATAATTAAAATTTGTTCAAATTAGCTCATTGCGTTAATAAAATTAAAAAAATTACTGATTTATAATCACAGTTGAAGCACATAATTGGAGAGCTCTAATAATGACAAGCCGACTTAAACATTATTTACTAACAATTATTAAGCAAATGTTTTAATTAACGATTTATAATTAGAGTGAAGTACATTAGTTGAGGTTGCATCAAAAGTCTGGAACTACACATCTAGTGTCTGAATAAATACTACAAAACATAAGAGACAACATTCCACATACTGAAATAACAAGAATAAATTCCATTATTTGCAATAAAAATAAAATTAAACAAGAGCAAATAATAAAATAAAGAATGTAACAATGTTTTATATAGCCTCTTAGTATTATTTAGTTCCAGATAGCTTAAAATTAATTGAGGGTGTCAGAATCAGATAAGTGCAAATGACGTTTTTCGTTATTAACTTTTACAAAAATCAATATTTCCTGTTTGTCATTTGCATTGGTCCGGTTCTGACTTCGCCAATTCAGCCGCTTTGTCATGTCGATTTGTACAAATTCTCACTCGTACAGCCCAGTATGGCCACTGATGCAAAAATGACATCATATCGACGCACACGCACGACCAGTGACTCACTGTTCATCCTATATTACTTATCTAACTTCCTTCTAGTTTTATAAGGCACCAAATTGATTCCAATTTTATGTTCATAGTTGCTTATCAACAGTTCTTTAACTAATTTTGTTTTGAATATCTCAACAGAGTTGTTCAATACTATCATGTACTGTCGATATAAAAATAATAAAGCTAAGACCAGCGTCATCCATCTACATAATATTACATTCACGATTCCCTTATTTACATATATCTTGAATATTCAACAGTTTTAAATATCAACAGTTTGTATAAGAAATACATCAGAAATACTACAATTTAAGGCAGATTGAGGCACTTAAGTTTCAACAATAGTAAGCACATGTAATTTTATTGGACTGATTGATTATAATTATGGCAAATTGTAAATATCTATCAATAAATTTTGTTAATTGATAAGTTTGCAAACAAATTTCATTTGTAGCTACATTTGTGCTCCTTGTTACATTTTTCTCCACTCTTCTTTCATTATCATCATCAGAGAAAGGGATTTTTTGAGTTCACAAAACTTCCATTGTTTGAGGATGGCTAGAAAATCATAATAAAAAAAATATTTATTGATAAAATCTTGCATTTGAGTGATTTTACTGTACATAAACATACAATACAATTCAAACAATATATTGTATCATTGTTACAATAGTCAGAATTAAACCATTCACTCAAGTGACCACTTATATTTCCGGAAAGTCAAACATCGATTGGTTCTTCCACTTACAATTTACGCACACTTAATGTAATATCAAACTGTTTTAGGGTTGATTTTATTCAAGACCCCACAGTACGAAGTATAATATACATATAAGGAAAATAATAGTAAAACTAAAAATAAATGTGACTCATTCAAATAAAAAGTATAAATAAATAAATATTTAACACTGTATTTTGACTATGAACTTAATTTCGCATGCTTGCATACTCACCATGAAAGGATTAACTGGTACAGAAGCCGGTGTGGTATTCCATCCTCCATTAAAAAATGGATTCTTATTGTTAAATAGATCACTGGTTGTTGAGCTTTGGAATGGGTTCTTACTGACCATAGTATGTTCCTCTGAAAACAGAAAGACATTATATACATACAACAAAGTTGTGTTAGTCAAACTATTTCTACTCAAGAACGGCTGAACCAATTTTTATGATTTTTGTGTTTTTGGATTTGTCTTTGTCTAGAATAGCATAATAATTATTAAAACATTTGAAAGTTAAAGAAAAAAAATATTGAATGTCCATAGCAACACCATAGAGTCGAATTATTATAAACAGTGTAGTTTTTCTTTTGTGAGACTGTTTTGTTTTTAGATTGTGATAGAGTAACAAGTGTTTCAGCTAATAAGTTTAGTTACCACAACATTTATGAACTATTTATGGCTGTAAAGTTCGCCGGGACAGCTAGTTTATAATAAATAACCTTATGATTTGATCAATAGGCCCACCATTTCATTTTGTTAATACTGTGCCCTCATGATTGTGTAACATTATATTTTAGTCCCTGTCCAAAATCAATTACATATCTATAATTATATACTTAATTGAAGTTTAACTGACATAAATATATTTGAAGTATTGGCATGTGATTTCAAAATGTTATTTAGACAATACTTAAAAAAATGTCTGTGTCTGTCTCTCTCCGTGTCTGGAATGGTTGAACTGACTTAAGTGGGACTTTCACTAGAAGATAGAGGTTTATGGCTTATGGTTTATGCCTGAATTCCCACAGGATAGGGATATACATAGAAAAAAATCTAGCATGGGAGTTTTTTCTGTGTCATGACGAAGTCATGGGCACAACTACTAAAATCTAAAACTATAAAGTGGCGATAACTCACCCATGTGTTTCATATTTTGTTGCCTTAAAGCTAAATCCAGATCAGCCAAAGCAGCATAGCGGTCATCTAAACATAAAATATATTCAATAGAAAAATAATTATTTATTAATATAAGTAACAATTAATGTAATACATTTAAATCAATTATTATTATCAAATCATTATCTGGCAGAGCATAATTAAATTAATTAAATCTCCTTTAAACTACATTATGTAGAATTGATAATAAATCATAATCAAGGCTTAAAGCCCGAACTAGGCTACTAACAGGTTAAATCACGATTTCACATGTTACTATAAAATGTATGTATAATAATATCCATTGGTTTCTTTAATAATTCAGTTATAATCTTACTTGCTGAAGTGGTAGTGGGTTGGGTGAATGCATTAAATGTTGGTGTGGATTGTGGAACTTGCGCCATAAAGTAATTATTCATATTATTATTGAATTCTGCACTATTAAATATATTCGCCGTAGAGAAGTCCACTGGAAAGCTGAAAAACCGTTTTATATTAATTTTTAGATTTTTACCCTGGATTTATGTATCCAGGGTAAAAATTTTAAAGTGCATAATGTAACATTTGAAATCCTGTAATTGTAACTGTAATGGGTACTCACGATTTTTATTTGACCTAATTATGAGTCTCACCATGACCACAATCTGTGAAAGTGGGTCGAAGTATTGGTATAAATATTGAAAATCGTGAGTACCTGTTACAGTTAAAATATTGAGTGTGCATAATGATAATAGTTTAAAATCATCGATACTTACTCTGAAACCGGTGGTGGAGCTGACGCTGGTGTAGGTACTGAGGGGATAGTGTTTAATAAGGGCTGAGAAAAGTTATTGTTCACTGGCCTTGCTATCTTATGACTGGCCTCACTGACTGGAGTCAAATTGCTTACCACCTTCGCTGTACTGACTAAATTATTATTACTCATAGCTTTGGACGCCTGCGGAGAAATCGATATCAACGGAGTCGCAACTGCGCCACTCGGCGGCTTCGATTTTGATTTAACTTTCCATATTGAGCTTCCGTTTGTCATAGACGGATTGTTGGGCGGAGAATCGAGATAATAACGCTTCTTTTCATACTTATCAGACATAAAATCTTTCACGCTTTGTTCGTCAGTAAAGTTTACACTTTCACCCTCGTAAAGGCCCAACCAAACGCGTCGACAGTAATCGTTTCCTCGTATTCTTATAAACTCTATCTCCTCTGGTGTAAATGTCGCCATAGAAATCGACTTCACCCGGTGTGGTGGTGTCAGACCACGCCTGAAAGAGCAAAAGATAAGTCATTGTTTGTTGATCTAATTTAGCAGTAGTAACGCAGAAACGATACTTACAACATTCCAGAACATTTTGAACACACAAAGGATCCGATTGTAGTATTAACATACGTAGGGCCCCTTTGGTTACAATCTAAACAATATTTATTTCCATTTAAAGTTATAAGTTCACGTAAAATTTCTAAATTTTTGTCATCTTGCTTTCGACGGCTCGCAGCCATTTTCACTATTATTCTGACTGAAGTTGTGAAGTTTTAAAAATTTTGACGTTTTGCTTTAGCTTTGTTATCTTGACGTTTGGATTGTAACTGAACTGTCATGTGTCCATTACTTTTGTCTATGACCTATCGTAGATAATATATGACTTTGTTTCTTTCGATTCGACCCTTATAGGTATCATAGATTCACAGAGTATTTTAAGCTATTGCATAGCTTTTATCGCGGGCCTTGCGCGTGGCGACCGAATCCAGAAATTCCGTAACGAAAAAACCTAACACCCCCAATCAGCGCCATCTAGTACCTTAATACTAAGGTATGGTACGTATGTTTTCTACAAACTAGATGGCGCTGTTCTGATATAACTTCTAATAATTATAATTGCATAAGTTGATAAAAAATGCTATGCAATAGCTTTACCGCGGCAGTCTCCGAGTGCCACAATAATTTTTCGTAGGTATGGTGAGTGTGTGTGTGTGTACCATAGATTTATTATGCTAGTTAGTTGGCAATAGATTAAAAACATCAAAGCGAGACCAAAAATTAAATGCGTGCAATGTGCATGTGTGCAAGGCAAATAATGATTTTCTTTCTATGAGTTACATCTTGGTACTATACACATAACCAATTATATTATTTTCGTGTTATTCACACCAAATGTACGCTTTTAAATGTAAAATTTAGAAAATAAGCATTTGTTTCGTTAACAACTGACGTTTAGCCGATACGATACAGGTCGATAGTACTGCCATATTAATCTATGAGTACTGCGGATAACGTGTACCACTTGGTCTCGCTCGCCTATCTATCTCGCTCTAACATATGAGTATCTATGTTCTTTCTCTTTCGCATTGCCAATCTAACTCTAGGATAATAAATCTATGGTCTACACGCTTGCCAATCCTCATTATTTATGCCTCCACAACTTCAACAGTACTGAGCGGATTTTCATGCGGTTTTTAACAATAGACAGAGGGATTCATGAGGAAAGTTTATTTATATTTCAAGTTTTGTGTAATTTGGGTGAAATAACATAATATATGAATATGACGATAACTGTTGAGAATGTCTGAATAAGTCAAGTGAGCGAAATTCAGTATGGTTTACTAGTTGTAAATAAATAAAAAAGAAACTAAGTAAATGTTCATATTATAATTGATATAATTTTAAACATTGATATGTTTGTAATTAAATCAGTAGTAGATAATGTCTGCAAACTTATATTTACAGTTGATTTGAGTTAATCAAAATTGATAAGTTCGCTTCAGGAAACAGAACCCGCGCAACAGACAACACCAACAGTTCGAGACACAGTTCAGTGAAGGAACAATAATATATACCTACCTAATATATATATTTTTAATTTTATTAAAGAAAACGTTACAAATCAATGAAACAGACAGCAGTAATTACTTTTAATAGTAACTTCCTTCGTAAATTCTAAAAAGGCTTAAAGTATCTCTATTAATATATTTAAAGTTATGTCATTTGAACTTTTTTGGGCCAAATATTAAATCAGCGTCAGGGGCTCCTTTCGGATGCTGGTATTTTTGCCGCGCGTGCAGACCTCTATTGGGGTTACCAATTCCCCCGGACCCTCCGCCGCTTTCTGCGCTATACTCTTCTTCTTCCTGTCGCTCAGATATATTCAGAGTTAACCTGTAAATAATTATATAAATATTTGTAACTATTTTTGATTTTAAGTGGTTGTTCTATTTAAGTTTTCTATTAAACTTGATTCACTTTTTGAAACGGTACAGTGAGTTGTTTGTTTTAAAGAGTAATAACTTGTACATCTCTAAGTAAGTCTTTTTTCTTATTTACTTCTTTTGTCTTCTGTCTTTTTACTTCTTTTATTATCTCATGAAACTCATAAAACATCTCATAAATCTCATAAAACGAAGAAGATTTCTTCGTTTTCTGCTTGTATCAAAAAAGTATTAAGTGCTATTTTTGTATCACTTTATTTTAGGGGTTTGTAGACTAGTAAACTATATAAATTTTAAACCAATAAACAAATATTATTACGTATATTAGTTATTGTTTTATTTACTTAATGATCTAAAAATCTCCTCTTACTTGTATACTTTAAGCAATACCTTATTACATTTACTAGTCATAAAGGGCTTACCTCTTGACCCGTTCCATTTCCTGTTTATCCGCTAATGCTTGTTGCTGTAGGTTGCTGGCGAACTCGGGTGGTGCATTGAATGATTTATACTGCGGCTTCGTGCCTTTCCTCACCATTAGAACAAATTCCACGCCCTCTTTGCCTTGCTACAAAAAATCGCCTTTGTAAAACTTGTGAAATAAAGTAAGCGACAATAATATTCTTTTATGAACTTTGGAACCAAAAATAAATGCCACAAAAAGCAGATAAATGGATAATATTTTCATCACTGTTATATCTTTATAGCTGGGACCACACCAGATGTTCCGTTTTGGAACGACGATCCGATTTACAATACGCGCGTGTGGATCGCGTGGGATACTTTGTAGTCGTTTTGTTTAAATATTTAGGATCCTATCATTTTATAGGAATTATTCTTTTATATCTTGACCATTCATCGTGAACCAAATAAACTTACCAAGCATTTCGCTCGTAATCTAGCCTCGCGCCTCAATACGCACGAAGGACATACATTATGTATGAGCGAAAATAAATGCCTATAATGGCTATAATTAGGATTTTTTAAATGTAAATACGTTTAAAATTGTATATTTTAACCGAAACGCTGGATTAATTCATTTAGATGTACCAGTTTTCATGAAAATATTTAATAATATTACCAGTAACTGTTCATAAGTTTTCTTGGTTGTCTGACGGCATGTCATGGGGACAGCTATGTCTCTTTGTTGCGGTCTGTTCTCCCGTTGCCTTTCAGCTATATTCTCCATCACCATCTTTTCAAACGCACTTTCGAACTCAACATCTTCTACCTAGAGAAGAGAAAAAAAAGATGCAGACGTTTACATGACAGATACATTTTCATGACCACTGGAACAGAGAGCGTACTCCTACCCGGTGGACAGACACTATCACATAAACGTGCTTTACCAGTGTGCAGTTACATTAGAGTCCTTAAAACGTCAGGTTAAGACCGAAAATCCTGTACAAATGTCGGATCTCCATTCACAATTTGTCAGTCAAGTCAGCCTGCCCTGCTTGAGATACATCCTGCTGAACAACAATGAGCTGAAATGGCACCACATCCTTTCTATTGAAGGTTGCTGGGCTCTATAATACCCAGTAACCCTGGTGCATGGAGGATGGTGCATGCATGGAGGTAAGGTGTTATTAACCGCCAGGCTAGCTAACCCCATCCTTATAAAATCTATCGTGAGATGTTTTTGCGTATTACGAGTAATGCCAGAGGACCAATATAGTGCGGGACCCACATTGTTTTTTTTGTGTTATTGATGTACATCAAATTGCGGTTCCAAGACTATTTAAATATAAATAAATGGTACCTGAACCACCGATACAACCACAAACCTAATAACAAAGAGAAAAATATATGACTTATTTGCTTACAGGTTTGGACGCAGGTCTTCTTGGCTCCATCGCCATGTCTTCTTGCTGGACATCGGTATCATCATTACCAGTGTTCTCTGTGTTTGGATCTTCATCGGAGCTTTCATCGCCTAAATGAGGATTGTCAGTCTCATCATCAGTCTCTATAATGGTATCCAGTCCATCGTTGATCCCATCTTCCCCTTGATCATCTAGGTCATACTGCTCCTCTTCCCCCAACTCCGGGTAAAGGGTCTGCCGTAGATCTTCAATAGCATCCTTACACTGTTGCCAACTAGTGTACAACGTCAATTTCGGCCTGAGACTAGATAAACACTCCTGATAAATATACTTAACGTAAATAGGAAACTGATTGTCGTCATTCCAGTAAGGGTCTGAATACTTAAACCAGTAGTAGTTCTGGAAGAATATCAGGAAATAGTCCATTCTCTTCTTGCTCGAACCGCTGTTGAAATACGCGCCACATGTCTCCAGTAAAGCGCACACAAGTCTTATCCTAAACACACTCTCTGGCGGGTCCAAATGCGAGACAATGCTGTGATCATTCGTTACTCCGAATGTTATAAAAGAATATAGGACGGTGAAGACATCACGCGAGTCAATCAGTCTATAATTGTAGAGTTCTCCAAGATATCTTGCCGTTGCTATGCGTCTCTGATTGTATCTGGGATGAGGATCTTCCATGGTAACGCGGATTTCTTCCAGGATGGTGTCAACCACCGCTGGGGCTACCGCTTCTTGCCACGCTGCGAGGTCTGCCGTCATGCGGGCCAACGCTCTCCTGCAACTGGCCCGAACCCTCCACCCGCCAGCCAAGTGCTGAATAGCTACGGCAGACACCTCCGGATCGTCCCAGTTCAACTTTCGCATCAATCGTAAGATCTTTTCTTCATTGCTCTTCTGCAAATCCTCGTGCAATACCTTCCGTATAAACTGATGCATCGCTGGTTCCTCTTCCTTGGGCTGCGCGGGCGTCTCAGGGGGACATACGTAGTAGAATGCGTTTTCAATTTGCGTCACGTACCGAGAATCCAGAGCTGAAACAGTCTGCAAATTGTGTTGATTAACATGGAGCGTACACTAAATAGTTCTGATGACAGTGTATAACGTTTATACCTTTTTCCTCATCATTTGCTGTAAATAAATCATTGTTCGTTGATGTGTGTCCGGATTACAATATAAATATCGACCGCAGGTTTCCAGAAGGTTGCAAGCCATTTCAATATGGTGGTGCTTGAAATCATGTAGCAGGACTTTAAGACAATACAGTGCTTCTCTTTTGGAATAGAGCCCAAATTTAACAAGCTCACCAATAAATCTTACAATTTTAACCTAAAAGAAAAAACAATAAGTTATTCAAGATAATACACATTATTACCAAAATATCACGTAATGGATAATATTGAATGAAAATGTACTTTATATTTGATTTTTAAAGTAATTATTGAAGTGAAACTTCTATTACGCGATAAATTTTGTAGGGGCTAAAACAAAAAGTTTCGTCACTAATATTTTGAATCGGAAATTGCGTAATCAATGGGTTGCTACATTCACTATTCAAAAAGTACGATTAAAATCTAACTCATGTATGTATCTGTTAACCGGTCATTTCGTAAATGATTGGCACAAGATATCTCATGCAAAGCACTATTCTGGATACGTAAAATAAACTCACCTTAGACTCAATGTTTATTTGATCCTTTTTCCTAACATGATATTTAAAGTCTTGTTTCAACATTTGACAAAGATCAACACAAACATCAGGTAGCACAGGATACAGTATTGCGGCAAACCTTGAATAAAATGGTAGCAAATCCAGCCTGGTTCTGGCAACACTGAAGAGGACTCTTGTAACTTTTCTTCTATTGTGCTTTGTATTCAAATTCAGAACAAAATCAACAGCAGCATTGTCTATAAGCTCTCTGTTGATGCAGTTAGGGAGAGAGTTTAAAAAGGCATCAAATGCATATCTGAAAATACAATAAAACATAATACCATGAAAAATGTATGAATTCCTTTTGTTGAAACTTGTTTAGAACTTCTTAGGCGTATTATTACTGAGGAGTCCTAGAGTAAATTATATTTGATGTATTACATCACTCTAGTGCAGATTGATGTAAGGATTTGTAGTGAACTTAATATTATGCCACTGTATTGATGACCCCGTAGCCTAGTTGATAGTGGCCCTTCCTGCAAAGCGAGGAGTCCCGATTCGATTCCCGGCTGGGGAAGATATTTATGACAGATAAATATTTGTATTCGGGTGGTGGGTCTTAGTGATGTCCATGCCACCCGCGACACGTGAATTCTAGTGCGGGGTATGATTGTGTTAGCGTTTATTTATTACTTATATGTTTATAGCATATAAATTAAAAAAATCTCAGATCACACCAACTTGTTAGAAATATTGGTGGGTTGTGTTTCCTCCTGTTCGACTTCTGGCACCGTCGGTGGCTCTTCACTATCACTGAGTTCATCATCTTTTAAGTCTTCATCAAGCATTTCCTCAGTTACAGTTTCAGGTTTGTTTTTTATCGTCTAAAATAAATGAAAACTATTGTAACATCTTCACAGTATCGAAATCTCATCAAACCAGTATTGTGACAAGCATAAACTATATTCTTTACTCTACTAAATTCTTTAAAATTATAATAAACTGTATTCTTTACTCTGTGCTAGATATAATTTAAGTATGGATTTTATGTGATCTTTGGACATGTAAACAGGAGAAAGAGACAGTTAAAATGTGATTTATAACATATATCCATGGTGGATACAAAACATTTTATTTGTAACAGGTACTCACAATTGTTGTATTTTACATACTAATATTTCAACAGTTCAAATGGTTAAAATTACCATTAAGACTGTCTGTTTTTTTTTGATGATATAAAACTTACCTCCTTCACTTGATAGTTAGGCATAAAGACTTTTAGATCTGGTAGGCTAGTATAGAATGTCCTGGTATCTTCATCTTGCCATGGGTCTGTACCAGCTTGCATGTTGAATTCTTCAGTGCCCCCAATGGTAACTGTCCCTTGTGTTTCAATGACAGCCATGGACAGAGTTGGAGGTTCTCCGGCTTCCCCTAACTCCTCACCCAACACATCAGCAAAGTTTTGTGCTCCAACCAATAATTTATCATAAGTGGCCTGGAATATTGAAAAAATTGTTGCACAAATACTCATGCTGATATTGAATGAACATTTATCTATTACTAGTAAACCTGTCCTCGCTTAGCACTCTAAAATTATTAGACACGCGCACGAATTTATTTGCACACACATTAGTTTTCATTTTGCAATAACTCCTAAGATATTCATTTAAATTATATGGTGTAAAGGCTTATCATAAATCAAATTGGAGTTGAATACTGGTCATTGATAGAGAAAATGTCTATCCAATGTTGTATTGCTTGCAGCAAACAGCAAGGCTTGTCTATTTTGCCTACTTTCATAGTATTATGTTTTATGGTATTTTACTATGGGGTAAATCAGCAGAAATTAAAACAATCTTTGTGTTACAGAAAAGAGCTGTTAGGGCCATTTATAAATTAAAATCACGCGAATAATTGCGTGGAAAATTCAAAGAAATATGTTTATAGCAATTTAATTTTTATTAGGAAAAATTTGAATTGTTATAAACAAAAATCCCATATTACCAATTGGCAAACTAGAAACATGCACCATTTAATGACTTCCTCATACCACCTTCTTAGGGTCCAGCGGTCATTTGTGGGGCTCGGTATACGCTTTTTTAATAAGTTACCAAAGTCTATTATTGATTTGCCCATACAAATATTTAAGAAACATGTAAAAACACGACTCATAGAGAAAGGTTATTATACAGTGGAAGAATATATTAATGACAAAGATGCTTGGATATAGACATCCGCGACCGGTTCTGCTCATGTTAGTATGTATGTATCTGTATGTAGGTATAAAATTTGTAATGTAGCATTATTATTTTTTAAAAGATGTGCTGAGGAGTGTCTTTCGCCGTTTCTTTTCTCCTCAAAGATTTAAAAATCAATATTTAAAGGCACCTTAGCGAAACGGTGGTAAATGCAAAAAATTGACGTTCATAAGTGTATGTATCATACCTACATGAAATAAATGATTTGAGTTTGAGTATTTAAATGTCAAAAGC
The DNA here is from genome assembly GCA_905404295.2 of Ochlodes sylvanus. Taxonomy (NCBI): domain Eukaryota; kingdom Metazoa; phylum Arthropoda; class Insecta; order Lepidoptera; family Hesperiidae; genus Ochlodes; species Ochlodes sylvanus. The sequence goes on along the minus strand of FR990125.1, from coordinate 4,112,318 downwards.
GCCAAAAATCAACTTGAGAAACTGTTTGCTAAGCAACAAAATCCTAACCTTTTTTCGTAGATTTCTTTTTCTTTTTTACTACTTTTTTTTTACTGAATATAAGTTACCGCTTCACTACAGTCCCACCTGATGGTAAGTGGCGACGTAGCGGTGAAGTGTGTTAACTTAGAAAAACATTATAATTGACTTGTAAATTATTACCTGATGATGTTCTAACTGATCTTTCCTCTCCTGAGAGAGTTCTCCCCTTGTATGTAATGTCCTTTGGTTCGCAACATGTAAAGCTTGCAGTTGAGCTCTCTCAGCAAGCAGGTGTCTAGTCAGAGACATGAAGTAGTCTTTCAAAAGACTTCGCACTGCAGTTTGCTTTTCTGCTGGAAGGAATGCGTTTCTTGGGATAGTCATATCGTGTTTCTAAAAGTTAAAGAAAATTTTATATTAAGGACATGTGTGTTTCATTACAATGCTACTCTTTTTTAAATATTATTATCCAATGTTAATATGTACAGCTAAATGTTAAATTACCTCTGCAATGTCTTTAATTTTTTTTGGTACCAGTCCAGCATAATCTTCTCCACAATGTTTACAGAAAGATAACAAAATAGGCATATTGTTATGATCTTCTTTATCCATATTAATTAGAACAGTAAGCACATTACCCAAAAGTGGCAATCCAGTTTTATTAGCAAATATGCCAACAGCAACCAACTCGGCGTAAAACCTCAAATCGACTCGAAGTTTTGAGGAATTGGTAATTTTATCAGTAGTCTTAAATGTTAATATTTTCTGCCAATTTTCAAAGAGATTTGACGAGAATTCTGCGTAAGTGCGATGAAGCGTAGAACACAGTGAAATCGCGGCCGGGATGTCCGACATTTTCAACTTTGCTTCTGTAATAGCCGCTGCCACTTCCGAAATATACTTCGTAAGATTTAGGGCACTAAAATCTTTCAACAGTGCGTCTAACTGGGGGGCACTGAATGACTTCAACTTCTTAACAAACGTCGTATTCTTCTTTAATCCTGAATCAAGTTTAGAGAAATGGTTGTCCGGCGGCCGCACACAGTTCAAATTTTGATTACGCAAATCACTTTTCTGTTTGATCCTAGCCTCTAGGTTAGAAACGTATTCAGTAAGCGCAGCTTTGTCATCTTCATCTGTGTTTTCAGGATTATCGGGTGGTGGGTTTTCATTTTTATCCGGTTCTTTTTCATTGGAAGTCATTTTTAAAACCCAGGATAAAATTTAATGCAGGTTATGGGTAACAATTTGAAGTTATTGTTTGTTTATTTATACTTAAACCTCAATCTCAATATTCTCAAATTTCTCAATATTCCACAATGGCAGTCAAGTTGTTGCTTGTTGGTGACAAATTTTGACAATAGAAAATCGACAATTGTGAATTGCTTGCACTGAGCACTGATTGCATATGTCACTGACTTGTGCAATCTGACTGACTTGAAGTCAGATTGTCAGAAACTCAGAAGTGTCAGAATAGAACGTTCAAAGGCAAAAACCATTTATTATCTACATAGAAGCGTTCCGCTTGGCACTTAAGTTAAGATCGTTTTGGTCGCGGCGAATTTGGTGCGCTTTTCAAATATTTAGGACGGTGCACAGTGGGACGAAAATCAGCTTTCATAGACATAGGAATGTTAATTCTTAAATATCGCTGTTTCTGTTGGATATGGCTTTTGTTTACAGTAACTAAGCCTACATATGTAAAAAAAAGTAATTGGGCATTTATGCGAATGATTTATATTGTTTTCGAGAAAAAATTGTATAGAGCTTTCTTGAAAAATCCGATTTTCTACGGACCTGCAAGTCAAACCGTAATATCCTTCTAGGGAGTGTTACTACTAATTATTTGTAATTTTTTGACATATCACATACAACGGTTACAGCTGCAGAATTTTTTTTAAAAATCGTTAAGTATAATGTACATTTTTTATTTAGTTTAAAGCTTAATTTTTCGGCATCCACTCTAAATATTCTCTAAATGAGTGATAAAAATTGTGTATTATCATTTTGTAAGAGCATGCAACCCAGACACGTTGTAGAGTTAATAAGTTATGAGAAGTGAGGGCAGTAAATAATTATACTTTTGTTCATTTATAAATATCATATATTTATTGTTGCTAGCTTATTAAATTATTTAAATGAGCTTAAATATCAAATACTATGACAAAAAATATCAAAAACACTTGATTAAAAAAATGAAAAAATGTATACTATATAACATTTTCCTATATAATATTCAAATAAAAATAAAGAACTATTAATAAAAAATTAAACTCTCCTACTACACACTACTTATGTATGATAATACTATACAAAACAATACAAGAAATAAATAAATAAAAATGTCTATTTATCTCTACAAACAAGGCCTCTTAAAGACTAGAGTTACAAAAGAAAAAAATAACATTACTAACTAAAGTTTGTGGGAGGGGAGCTGATGCAAGTCAACAGACCCCATGTTTTGTGATCAGAAAAATTTGTACAGGGCAATAAAAAATTTCCTTAAATGATAAAAAAATGTATAAAAAATAAAATAAAAATACAACAAGCACTTATCTACTAATTAATCAAAATCGCTTTCATCTGATCCCAATTCAGAATCAGGTTCCAAATTGGACATATCTACAACTTCAAATGGAGATTCTGGAAACTTGATCAATTCTAAAGTTTCAGCGAAGAAATCCTTACCTTTCTTAGTTTCCAATTTCGGTCTTTGAGAAGAGATTAATGGATCAGACGAAAGAATCAGCATATTTAATATATCGGCATTTGAAGCTTGCCTGGACATTTTTCGCGAATTATGTTCCCGAAATCTCCTAAAGTCTTTGTTGCGGGCCTCTGAGGCTTCTTCTGAAAGCTTACCTATCGGAACAATGTTATTATTGGCGATTATGTCTGCACCATGTATCAGCAGCTTATGAACGGTCGATGACATATGGTACCAATCATATAACTCCACGTATCTTTCTGCAGTTTTACGTGCATATTCTTTAAATTTCATTAGCTCAATTACCTCTCCAGATGTTATTGCTTGAAGAATAACAGCAAATCTTCTGACTAGCTCTTCATCCAACCCAGTGATGGCTGCAGTTATATCGGGGAACTCGAAGAACCTTCTTGCTGTATTCCCGTCATTTGTTGTCCCTGAGCCTTGTTTCACAATATCAATCAATAGATTGAGTTCATCTTTGAATTTATTTTGAATTATTCTTTTTCGATTCTCTAGCAAATCCTTGTGCTCTTGTCCTCGTGCAGCCCACTTTTTGAAGTCCAGTCTGTATGCAATATGTAAAAGGCATTCCATCGTATTTATACGAGCGTGTAACGATGATAGTCCAAATTCGTATACATCACTGTTCACTGTTTTTGACGTTGCAATATCCAAGCGGTTCATCTCTGTAGGCTTAGCTAAGCAGAGATAACACGATGCATTCGATCTGGCTTCCGAAAGATACGTACAAATTTTAGCATCAATCATTGTCATCTTAAGTTGATGGCTCACCTTGTTTCTGTTGCAATCAGTGGGGATAAGCAACTTAATTTCGTCGTCCATTTGCTTTTTGTGACTGATGACCACTTCTTCACTTTCCTTAATAAATGTGAACTGCACTGGACGACAATATAACGCTGAGCATGGCTTGGGATTCAACCACAAAATTTCGTCTCCATCAGTCAGGCTTAATGGCACCAAGGACGTCATAAATATGCTTGAATCTTCTTGTTGTCCATCCATTTTCTGTTTATAACGACTTTGGTTCGAAGCACCATCAAAGCCCCACTTGGATATTAACTTTAAGTCCTTATTTTGCACACTTTCAGGAAGACTTTCCAGGATCCTCTTCACTGTGATGTCAAGCAATGCTTGAAGCGTAATTCTTGCTGATGAATCCGTTACAGTCACTGATTGCTTACTAGGGTAACACTGTTTTTTTACTTGCTGTACTTTATAATATGACGGATAAATGTCAGTTGCACCCTCTCGGATGGTAGTCTCTCTCAGCGTCATATATTGCCACTTTGACAATTTCAGCGAAAGAAGCAATCCTAGTGCTTTTTCTGGAGTAAAGATAACTTTTTTAACTGGTTTGTTAATCATTTCGTTAAATTTTGTTGCTGCTTCTGGATTCTTCAACATATATTCGATAACAGATGCGATATCTTCACGACCTTCTTCCTTTAAAAGAACTGCAGCGGAATATGCCAATTCATTTGGATTTTCATTTTTGTGATCATCAGACCTTCTCTTCTTTTGTTTGCTTCCAAGATCTTCAAATGCTTTCCTTGATGTTTTTGTCATTGTCCCAATAGATGATGTCGATGGTCCTGGACAGATTGAAAGTGCACTAGGTCCTGGCTGTTCTTCTTCACTGGATTGTGGCATGACCATACTGATTGGCACGCAACTTGGCCAATCGACATTAGACTGAAGCCAATTTTCGTACTGCTTTCTGAATGTATCCAGAATGCGGTGAGATTTCTGCCATCTTTGTGATGCAGCACGTGTGAATCTTCGACAAAATTCCTTAAGTGTCACCCGATCTTCGTCCGAAATGCTATCACCAAGTCGATTTACAACTGCACTAAACAATACTTCATAATCGAATGAAGTACCTTCCCTTCTCAGCACAACAAACAAGTCTAAATTGGTACGCAGACTTTCCATTTTAAATATTTCACAGTTCGGGATTACGATTTAATGTTAACAGCACAAAAGTTTGAAATAAACTGAATTATGTGTTAAAAATATTGTTCATTTATAGTTGTTATAGGACTGATTTTAAATGATTAGCAAATTGACGATTTCTTAATTACTCTCTTTAATAATAGTTAATTAGTGCTCATATCTTTACTTCTTTATTATTACTAGAATTCATTCCTAATTAGCCAATCACTTTTCAGAATAACCTACCTAATTACCTAATCACTTTTCAGAATAAAATAACAATAACAATTTTTTTTGGTATGTTCTATTAGAAAATATAATTGTTTACTTAGTTAATATCACTTATTCACACCAGAAAGGTAATAAAATGTAATTAGTACTTAGTGTTTAAAAAACTCAATGCAATAAAATTAAATAAAAAAAGGATCACACATATCGATTTTTAAAAAAAATTCTGCAGAAGTAACCGTTGTATGTGATATGTCAAAAAATTACAAATAATTAGTAGTAACACTCCCTAGAAGGATATTACGGTTTGACTTGCAGGTCCGTAGAAAATCGGATTTTTCAAGAAAGCTCCATACAATTTTTTCTCGAAAACAATATAAATCATTCGCATAAATGCCCAATTACTTTTTTTTACATATGTAGGCTTAGTTACTGTAAACAAAAGCCATATCCAACAAAAACAGCGATATTTATGAATTAACATTCCTATGTCTATGAAAGCTGATTTTCGTCCCACTGTGCGGTGACGAAAAATAAAAATTATTAAGATTCAGGTTATGATGAATTCGTTTCTGAAAAATTATATCGATGCATCAACAAATATCCAACTGTTGCTTTAAAAGACATGTTTAAAATATTTAATCGTTAATTATACGAACAAACTATTGAAATAAAGTTATTGAGATTTATTGTTAGGACTTTCAAATTTCAAGTTTATGATTATTTATAACGCTCACAAGTTAGTGGAACGCAAAAAACCGCGGTCGTGGCATTCTGTAGGGAGTTAGGGACACATGGTAGAAGTAGAACGCAGCAGTTTGGAACGTAATGCAAACGTCAAGTCGTCAACTGTCAGTGATTATTCGGATCCTGCTGTAATGCTGTGTCAACACGTTGGTCAACTCACACCTTATTTCTTAATTCGTTGACACACACACAGTCAACACTGTCAATTGACAGTGTCAGACTGTCAGTGTCAATGTCAACCTAATGAAAATAATGAAAAGATAGATGAGATGAGGAAAGTTGAGGAAACAACGAAACATCAAATCAATGAAAACGAAGCTTGAGTTCCGTGTTGTGAGGCAATATTTTGTATAATTCATAATTCATATACCGGTGTCTCCCCTTCGTAGTCACATTCGACGTTTGCATTTGCACGAGGTGAATTTCGAAGTGTACAGGAATCAAGTTAGTGTAATTGTAACAACTTAGTATCTAATATTTACCAGGTACATGCTGCAAATTGGTTATTTGAAGTTTATAACAAGAATACACCTTGTTTTAAGTGATCAGTTTATTGCAGGTACGATGGCTGAACCAATCAAGGAGTCGCCCACCAGCGATGTAGAGCCACCATACTCTAACCCTGCACATGATCCTAAAAACATGCAGGAAGTCACGCAATATGTAAGTATGATAAAGGATTTACTGCGTTAATAGTTTTTCTCATCCATATACAGAGATCATTCAGTTATAGGCTTATTATATGTACCTACAGATTATTTATTTTATTAATGATGCTTCCTAAATTAACTTTACCTTCCGTATGTATGGTATGTATGTCTGCTCGTTTGCCTGCTTTGGCCATAAAAAAAAACAACAAAAAATTAACGTAAAGTTTCTGTATACTATGGGTTAGCACACAGAATTGTGACTATCGTCTTATAGAACTATTAATACTTTTGAGCACAAAATAGCATATTACATGAGTTATTTTTCATATTTAACTCCAATTTGGTTGACAACTAATGAATGAACAACACTACAGACCCAGTGAATCCAGCCGTTACCCTCAAGTCTGTGCTCTTGCACGTGACAATAATGAAATGGCCCTCATACACTGCTATATAATTATATCAATACAATTCAAGCAGCACCTTATATTTTTTATTGGGATGTCTAGTGATTCATGCACGATTAAGACAAATAGATTGATGTAAGAATAATTAAAAATGGCCCCACACATTTGGAAGAAACATACATACATATTCATACATAGACTGCTAAATGTATTGCTCTCCTTTGTGTCACGCAGTCGGGTAAAAATGAGGTCTGTAACCATTCCATTTTGATCACATGGTGAAACAATAAACAGTGTTAACCCTAATATAAACAATCAAAACTTTAAACCTAAATATTTGAAAATATGTTCTGAGAGAATGTTAAAAAATGTGAATTTACTTGTTTCAGGTACAATCACTGCTTCAGAACATGCAAGATAAATTTCAAAGCATGTCCGATCAAATAATCAACAGAATAGATGAAATGGGAACCAGAGTGGACGAACTGGAGAAAAATATCACCGACATAATGACACAGGCAGGCGTTGAAAATGAAAAGTAAATAAACCTTCACACCATTTGCATTAATAATTATTCAGATAGTTTCACCCAAAGAACCTTTGTGCCTGAATTGTAGAATCAGGTGTTCCATTATCGGAATTTTGGCGATATTATTGGAAATATAGAATATAAAAATAAAAACTAATTTATAATTTTAAACTATCAATTTAATTGAATTAAAATTGTCCTTGCAATTACTCGTATAAAACAAAACTTCAGCACAAATGACTAGGACAAATGTTTTGCAGGATAATAGGTAACCTTGTTAATTGTTAGACAGCAAGTGTAACGAATAACTGATTTTAATCATAATTCATTATACATTTTATAATATTCGCTGGTGTACCCTTCCTATAATTACAAAGTTTAATGTATTGTTACATATTATGTATTCAATTCTATTCAGATAGCAGTAACAATATGTCTACTACACTTTTAAATGAAGCTACTGAGTTTTCATATCTTGCTCAATATCATTTGGAAAACGAAATTGAACAGTCATTCAAATCATACTTTTACAAAGGAAATTTTAATAGTACAAATCTCATCTTGAATTTTGTACGTATCTTGAAGTAAAAAATATTTTTACTGTAATCCAGTGTATGAACTAGAAAAGTAATAGTAGTATGATATTATCATTACACAAATTTCTTCATTGTATTCCATTTATAGATAATAGTTTATTGCTTTTGTAATATTTTCCTTGTAATAAAATATTGTTTAAGGTATAGTTATATTTAATTTCCCCTCATTCATTCGGATTGTGGGGTTGCATATTGATTTAATGTTGTTCCTGGCACACAGTTGTACAGGATTATATTACTAAGCCTGTACAAGGCTGTGACATTCACGGTGTTCCCTTTCATAGTCTACTTCCACCGTGTGGCGAAAATCGATCTCTATACCGCGATAGAGTGGAAAAAATTGCCAGCATTGGTGTGAGTCACATTATATAGAGCTAGATTATATTGTTGGTGTCAAATCAAAGTGAAAAGGCTTTTTATTAAAAAAAATTAAGGTTTGCTTGGCTTGCATGCGAGATGCGAGTTGGACGGAGAGAACGATAGTACAGGGCCGACTATGGACTAGAGCGAGAGGAGCCGTCGCTCTAGGCTAGGGGTCTAGGGATACTAAGTACCTTTTGATTAAATCAAACAATCTGTTATTCATACTAATGTTTAAGCTTTATTAAGACATTTAATTTTATTAAGAAGTTAAGCTTAACTCGATTACATAGATATGTAAGTACCTTATATAGTTCAATTAAAAATCAACGTGATTCCGTGTCACCTGAAGAGTTCTGATCATTGCTCTCAGAGTCCTGTTGAGAAAAATATAAACACGTATAAAAAAAATTTGCAAGTTAAATATTTATAAAAGAGTATTAAAGCCATCTACTATCGACCGCATTCAAAGGGAGCTTGGGTGTTACCGAGGTTCGACTTCAATTCCAAAAAGTCGGGACTTCCCATTGGTACACCTCTGACTTCAGCTCCTGCACTATTAAATAGGAGGCACGCAACGTCGCGTTGACACATGGGGGTCGCGGTCAGATTACCAGCAGATTTTGCTCACCGTTTCGTCATCATCTTCATCGTCATCTGTATCTTTGGAAGGTGAATTCATAAGAGCAGCGAGTGAATTAGATCTAGCTTTGCCCGAAATGTTCTTATCAGACAACTTCATTTTTCCCAAACTCTAAAAAACGAGCATTTATAATGATAATTAATCAAGTACGTATTAAACCTAATATCTTTTTATAATTATATTGATGAAATAGGTGGGTGGGTATAAGATATAATATAAAAACATTAAAATAAAAGCAATTATGAAATGGGACGTACTCAGCAAAAGACCGTGGAAAACGGCCGCTGATTTTCAGACCGACCCGTTGCATTGGCTATTTCGGGCGAACTGGTCATATACTATTATGATAATATCTAATTAAGAAAACTCTCTTTTATAAAAACTATCTATTTATATTGAGATTCATTAGAGTATATTCATGCTACAATACAATAAAACAAAAGAAATAATTCATCATCATGATGATGATTAGGTAATCATTATGTAACAACCTTCTTAAAAATAAAATAAGTTGGGTCAACTCAGTAGGAATATTTTTTACCGTGGTGTCTTCCATGTCCTTGTACGGGGACTGCTGCGGATTCATGAGCGAAGCCAGCGACGATGATCTTGCTGATATACCAGCATTTACCTGCTTCTCTGGAGATCGTAGCTTCCTTCTGAAGTTCTGTATCATTTTAAATAGCTGGTAATAGGTACTTAGATCTGTTTAGTTTACCAGTATACACGTAATAATACAACGTGCTGTAATTACGTTAATTTAAAATTTAATTACTTAGTACGTGTATCTGTAATCTAAACACTACAAAGTAACGTTTACCTACCACTGGCTCTCCTTCTTCGGCAAGACCTGTACTATACATCTTAAAATAACATTTTGTTTTAATTCATTATGTACTTAATGGTTTATAGTCATAATTATTATTAATAGCAATTTACAAAACTACAAATGCGAATGAAAACAATAGTGCTGACCTCTAGATCTGCCTTTTCATTGATATCAGTGATCTGTTGAAAGGCTACTGTGAGCAGTTCGACGGACTTAGCATGGAACGTCAATTCGATCTTGACAAAGTCTGACAGGAGCGCCTTCAGCTGTTGCAACTTACGCCGCTCGAAGAACTCCGTCTGTTCGCTCAACCCTTTAGCGGTTCGGGACATTTCCGCCGATGCCTTCAGCAACTCCGACTCCGCATAAGTCTGTAATAAATTCAGGAGCTTATAAAAGGGAAGACAAAAATAGCTACTGGGCCCATCGGCTTACCCTTACCCTATACACCAAATAGCAATCTATGGTGGTGGGATAGTTACCACGCTCCATGGTAATATTTTATACGTTTTCAGTTGCTTCCACCTTTTGCCTGTTGCTTTTGTCTTTGATGTTACTAATGTCCATATACCACGAGCACTAATTAGGTACCAGCTGGACTCACGTAACAACAAATACCGGCCGGCCGGCCAGGAATCCACTGGACACCAAGTAGGTAATCTTTTTACGAATTCGTGATATGCTGTGAAAGCAAGCTATGTAGGTAAATGAAGAAGGAATCTGCAGGGAAAGACATCGATACTTATTTACGCGTAGACATCTAGTACTTAATTGGCCAATTGTCGGCGAACATAATTATGTACAATTTCTTCAGTGATTTGCGTCATTTTTATTGCCGCCAATGTTTAGAGAGGGAAACATCTTAATAAAAACGACGCACTACTTGTTGCCTATTGAACGGTTGTCTTTCTCGAGCTTTGTCCAACACCTTTTTCCTCGCGAGCTCTTTCTCTCTGACGTTCATGGTGTGCTTCAGTTCCTCTCGTGCATGCTTGCAGATGTTTTCGTATTGACACAGCTCGCCGATTACCTGATAACACATAAGTAGGTCATGTTTTATCGTGGACATATTGTACCGTATATGTACCGTAGCTTATTTCGTTCAGATATGCAGGGCACGCATAGTACAGTATTAAGCTCTGCGCACATTTCAGCAACTTAACTCCAACACGACTCAGATTCTAATCATAAATAAATCATTGAAATATGAGCTTTATTTCGTACCATTTACGGCCTGGGCTCGAACCACCTCTCACGATAATTATGAGCTCAACAAGCCATAGTCCACTACGCTGGCCAATTGCTAATTGGCAGATTTCAAGCATCTTTAAGAACATTATGGGGAATTCTAAGGTGCGTAGGTTTCCTCACGATGTTTAACTTCACCGAAGCAAGATAAAATTCATTTACAGTTCCTACACACATTGTTTTTGAACGTTAGAGGTGCGTGCAGGATTTGAACCCTAGCCCCCCTGCTCGGACGGAAGTTAACTATCAAACCATTCGACTATCGCAAATACGATTATGGTATTAATAAGCTGCCATTACCTTTGCTTCTAATCGCTGAACTTCACAATTTCTGTATTCTTCGATGGCAGTCAAAGTTAAAGATAAATTGTCAAGCCCTGCACTTAGGGACTTATTAACTAATTCATTATTCGCATAGTCTTTTAGGGTTTTTGCTACTTCGTCGCCCATATCTCGTAACCTGCATGTGAGGAATGTTATGTTAGAACGTTACAATACCTACCAATATATTTTTAAAAAGGATTTATTTATTTCAATGTAACCTTGCTGTTTTTCTCGTGTAGTCCCCAAACACTACACATAATTCTCCAAAATGTTTCTCCACGCTTGTAATACGGTCTTGAATAAATTTTGCCTGCTGTTCATAACTTAACGAATGCGAATATTCCCCTCTGAACATTATCTTTATCTACGTTTTATTCAACTAAAATAAATAAAATTATACTTCGGACTTTCGACATCAATATTTTGATTTTTCGTTGCTATGGATACGGTATCTATCACAGAACAGAACAGAGAGCTTCCGGTGACCGGTCTATAACTATAGTTTAATGAAGGACCATTACACGACAGAAATCTCACAGGCTCAATTCTTTATTCCTAATCGAGACAAATCATCTTCATGTTGATCTCGATGACTTGACGCGAATTCAAAACTTTTTATCTAATTATTTCGGTACTATGGGATTCCCTAAAATCGAAAACCAAGTAAGTGATCAGGTCCTTCATGATTAAAGTTCCTCCTAGATGGCAATTAACTATATAATATAATAATAGTTATGATGTAAACACCAGTATTTTATTGAAGTTATTCTTAGTTTAAAATGCAAAATATTATTTTGAAAGTTATTACATTCAAATTTTGAATCATCAAATCGATAATTGTAATAACTCATAATTAGTCTGTGGTGAATAGGCCAAACCAAACAGTTACCTATCATAATAAATTGTCATTGTCAATGTTACTGTCAGTGTCAATTCAATATTGTCATTAGTAATAGCAATAACAGAACAGCTGTTTATTCTTATCACATTATTTTGTTATTGTGATACTTCGACAATAAAATAACTAATGTCTGAAAATGAACGAAGAAATAGATGAGTACGATATTTATCATCAAGATTTCACCACCGCTTCAGAGTGGGAAGTGTTTATAGCTCGATTAGAGGAGGTGATAAGCGAGTGGCACTTGAGCAAATTCAAACTAACAAAGCGCCCCGCAAAGTACACAAAGAAATGGATAAGTAAATCTGAGGAACTCAAACTACAAGGTGTAACTTATACTCTTTCATATCATAGTTTAGAACCGGCGAAGAACACAGACGATACAGAGCACTTGGATCAGTCACAACTGGCTGAGCTGCAGAATGGTTTGTGGGATGCGACGACAAACTTCATCGATGATGTTGATGGCAGTCCACACCCCGTCTCAAATTGGTATGGATTGAAACGATATTTGATGCTCTACCCCAGCTCTCCGCTTGTAGATGGTAGTATGATTAAATTAATAATGAGTTCTGTAAATATTGCATTCGGCAATGTTGACTGTGGAGTGCCTATATTTGTTAAAATTCGAGAACATTGGCAGCGAACATACTTGGGTTTTTTTGAAGACAGTGAATTTAAAACTAGTTTTGACACTATACACCTCAAGCGAATTTCAAACCAATGCTCACATCTCAGTGGGCTAGTCAGTTTGTTTAAATCAAAGATTGCATCTCCTGTGGCACTAGATGCTGTACTCGTATCTGCCAAATTTTCCTATGATCTAAAAGATTCAGAAAATTATGGATGGAGGCAGAGAACTTTGTCTAATGAGTTTTTGTCAATTGATGGTTTTGATGTGAAAAAGTTGACAGAATTGCCTTTTGGATCTGAAAGCAATCCTATACAGAGTGCATTATTAAATGCAATATGGCCTCAGTTTCGCGAGAGTACTATTGTGGAATCATCAACATTTTCTGACATTGATCCTATAATGGCCCCAACTTGGACAATCACTATAAAAATGAAAAACAACATCAATTATCAGTTGTCAGATGTCATTGGAAAAATAATGAATTTGCTGGATAATAAAAATTTACTAATGGATGTCCTCGGTTTGAGTCGAAGTTTAGGTTTGGTTAATCCTCTGCACAAGATTACTGAAGCACCAATAACAATTTCCAAATTAGTAAAAGCGGCAATTGGACAAGGCACGAATATTACGGAGTTCAAGGGGCCTATTACTGATGACTTGTTGATGCCATTGTTATATTATGTGTTTCCTGATGCTGTTGAAGATAATGTCTATCCATACCCAAAAAATTTGGATGTGGACATCAGACAAGTAAGTATTGTTTTACTTGGTATTAACTTTTATTACAAATTACAATTAGCTACAAATATCTAAATCTGTAATTATTTAAATTGTTAAAGTTTTGGTATCTTTTGACTATTGTTATGTGAGTTGTCAGTTCCTAAAACCATAAATGATTTGAATTTTATCTTAATAATAACACTTACATACACTCTACAATAATATCTTCTATGTGTGATGCTGCAGAAAAACAATTATACATCAATATATTGATGTATAAGCGTGAGAGTAATTTACTTGTGTCCACATTTTCCTTGGCATTCATACCCCAAAATAATAGATCAAAAGGCAGTTTGACCATCTACAAGATGTTGTAAATAATGATTTCTTCTATGTAACACTTGCTTATTTAAAACATGGTTAGTTATTATAATAATATTTATTAAAGTATTTCCTACCATAGTTTAAAATTTACATTACCTTGTTACTAAACTATTTCAGACTGAAAGCAACGAGCCTAGACTGTGTAGTTATGTGACGGCCAGTCCGGAAGACAGTCTAGTATGGCGTCTGTCAGTGACGGCAGCGCGTTTGTACGATGCTGGAGGGCTGCCGTATCTTGCACATTTCTGGTATGAGTTTGCTCAGGAACTTCAGTATCGCTGGGAACATCGTATTCTTGTACCCGGGTAAGTGTTTTAAGGTATAAGCTTAAAAATCGAGCCTAGAGTATGTGAACTTGAACTAATGTGGTCAACATAAATTGAAGGTAAATAGGTTTCCTGTTTGGTTGTACGGCTGAACAACCAAGAGTTGGCTAGCTAACACTCACTTGCTTGAAACAGCCGCTAAACCACTTGTCGTTTGGGTTGGGAGCTTAAGAGCCAGAAGTTTCTTTCTTGACAGGTAATGCATTGGTGATGCCTTTGGTGTTACGTAGGTACATGGGCCACGATAACCACTTACCATCAGTTGGCTCATCTACTTGTTAGTCACTTATTTTAATTAAAACGTAGGAACAAATTTTCATCTCACTTCAGTGGTCATATACATATATGTATATATTTTTTTTTACCAATTAGTGAGATTTTAATAGAATCAAAGATATGGAAACAAGATTTTATTATAATTTTATCCATCCATTGTATAAGGAATGATATCCTCTTGTATGCAATGGTCTATAAATAAGTTTACAAAACTTAACCTTTTGGTATTGTAGGTCTATCTTAGGTCAGATAGATCTTAAATATATGAAAAACCTATTACAAAATGGGAAGAAATAATGTATACTTAGATTATTAACATAAGATATACATATTATTATAATTAAAGTGGGTTTTAATTAATTCTTCAATATTAATATGTCTACATGTAATGTACTACGACATTTTGAGTCTTAGTATTAATAGCACCATTTGGATTGCGCTATCATTGTTTTATATAAATAATCTTAATTTATAATTTTAATACCTATTTAGTCTAATTCTTACAAGTAATAACTTTTAACCCTATATTTACAGCTTAGAAGTAGGTATACATTTATAAAATAAAAATATATATTACATTTACATTAAGTGCTTAGTGGTTATAATTAAAACGTCAACTATTAAAAATATACCTATACCTATACGTAACCAAACAATATTAAATTGGACAATAAACTATGAAAAAATCAGTAACAAATTGGGTAATTTTCAATGATATTATGAGAATTTTTAAGTAGGTATTGTGACTAGCAATTTTATTATAACTTTAGAAAAGAATAAATTTTACAAAATATATTACCAACATATACCTAGTTGTGATGAATTTGAGCACATAAAAAGTATAATTTTTAAAATAACCCTCTAAACAAAAATAAAATGCGATCCATTTTATACACAAAATTATTTAAAAATAAAACTATATCAATAATTTTATTCACTGCCTAATATTATTTGCTTAGTTACATTTCATCTTATATTATTTACATCGGCCGAGCTTAAACAACAGCCCTGCTAAAATTCGTGATTGAGGTTTTATATGACGCGTTTCGTCACCTGTCCATAAAAAATTATTAGTCAGTTTGGCACTTGTGACGCAATCTGCGATGGTGTCGGTGTGGCGTGTCGCGGCGGTGTGACGTGTCACGACGGAGTGACGTGTCACGGCGATGTGTTGCGTCGTGACGATGCGTGCGGCGTGCATGAGATTCACGACTGCACGACGAGGTGCAGATTGCAGCGGCTTTCGGTGACGGCGAGCAACGTCCGCGTGGCGTCACCACGTCTCTCCGCGCGGAGACCCTCGCGCGCTATAACGGTACCAAGCCACCTCTGGTGGTCGCGTTTCGGGCCATGTAGATGTCCATGTCGTGGTCGGTCCAGTTGTCGGACGTATCGCAGTAGCCCATCCCGAGGGAGCCGACGCTGTACCGGCTGGCGGGCCTCGAGCGGGACCGAGGCCGTCTCCTGGAGCCGGCGGTGCCCCCGGTCGCGCCGCCCGCTGCGCCGCTAAGTGATAGACGAGACGCCCTTTCCGAAGCTGCCCCTAAGGACTGACGAGATTGACGAAGATCTAAAAAACATGAAACTTATTGTGGAGCAGGTCAATTTAAGCTTCCCCATTATCTCTAGTAATTTGGTACCTACCCCGTAAATTTCGCGAAGGATTTTAATGAATAGTACCTAAGCAAATGAGTTTATAAAAAAGTAGTGTAAAGTATTAAATTTACACTAGGCGATTGAATTACCAAAATATTTATGAAATACTTAAATATTACAAAAATAATATGTCAGGTGTATTCGGCACAAAATTCCAGATCGTAAATATAAATCGTAAATAAATATGTCTTCAACCATATTCGTTACGTACCGGTTCGTGACCCTAATAGACTTCCCGGATATCCGGGAGCACCATATCGGCCAGATTGTGAATAGCTGTGTTGTGACTGGCCATCTGCTAGTGATCGCGCTCGTCCCGGCCGTCCAGGTAAGGGTTCTGTTGCTGTTGGTTCATTGTACGTCCTTGCACGCGGAATGGATCGCGCACTGTATGCGGACACCTGATCCCATTCCCTTTGTTTTCCGAATGCTCCAAGGGTTGCTAGCGAAGACAGTGGACCGCTTGGACTTGGGGTTCCAGTAAGCCCACCACAGCAGGGATTCGGCATTTTTTCGGGGGCTTGGCTATGTAATCGATGAACAGTGCGCGACCTTCGTCGTGAAGCTGCAGCGAATATTAATACTGCTACGACGATTGTGCCACATATAGCCGCACTGGCAGCTATAGTGATTTTGTCCATGTTTGATGCCGCAGCAGATACTGTGCGTACTTCTCTGCATTGAGAGTATGGTACAGTCTCCGGACTAACATGAACCTCTTCCAAAGAGATAACGCACACGACTATGCATTCCTGAAACACGTATAAATAAATACTTTTATTTATAAAATTGATATGTCCTATAAAACGTGAATCAGATTACAGTATTAGTATGAATAACAATTTGGCATATTACCTGAGATGGAACATTTTTAATTTTAAATTCTCTTTCACTAGCTTCAAGTGGCGGCCCTTGTTTAAAACTTTTATCTCCAAAGAGCCTATAAACCACTCGGAAACCAAGTATATTAGCAACATCTGAATCCCATTGAATAACTACAGAATTATCTTGTCTGTATGCATTTTTTACGATGACTTCGTTAGAATCATCAATTTTTGATTTCTGCGTAGGAAAATTCATTACTAATGGTGGCCTTTGGTGAGAAGCATGTCGCCAAGTTGGAGCAGCTGGACGAACAGATAGAACTTTGTTTGGTCGATCACTGGTTGTGCTTATTGTTGTTGGAATCGGTGAAACACTAATTTTCGTTGTTATTTCACTCGTTGATAGTGTCGGATTTGTAGATGATGCGATCGAGTTATTAGCAGTAGTCGATGGCGAGGTTAATATAGTTGTATGAGAGGGAGTCGTTATTGTTATCGTTGAACTCACTTCATTGGTTTCTCTTAATGTGGTCAATGATAGCTCAGGTGTTATTGTATTTTCATGCTCACAAACAAGTTCATTGGGCTCAAAACTATAAAATCCACGATCTCGGAAGTGTGGAGGATTACCGCAAAATTGTGGATTTCTTTCTCGAGACGTAACTTGTAATTCGCCGTTTCGAATCCATTCTATTATCCAACGCAAACGACAATCACAATTTAAAAATCGACCACCTAAACTCAGGCCTCTAAGTGTATGGTTGAGGTGAGCCAGCGCTTGTTCTGGAACTGTCGGTAATGGATTTCCGTCAAGCGCTAATAATGTTATTGACGGATTTTTGAGAAAAGCGTCGAAGGGTAATTTGTTTAGTAAATTAAATCCTATGTCTAAAACCCTTAATTCCGTCAAAGTTCCAATAGCAGCAGTTGGAAATTCTGGTAAAAGGTTATTCAAAAGACTCAAAGAGCTAAGGGTGCTTTTAATTCCTGTAAAAGCATCTTGTCTTAAATTAACTAATAAATTTCTCTCCAAATTTAGTGCTGTTAAGGAATCCAATCCTTCAAATGTATGTCTTCCATCCGGACCTGGTAATTCTCTTATGCCATTTTGCGAAAGATCAAGAAACGCAAGACTTCGAAGGCCTCGTATGCACTCCGGAACAGTTTTTTGTTTTGTCCCCTTAAGATTAAGATTTTTGAGTGAATTTTCAAGTCCGTAAAGTGCTTGGGATGCTAGTGTTATGTTGTTATCTGATACTTTCAAAGTTGTTAATTCGCTAAGAGTGCTAAATGCGTTGTTGTCTATATTGTTTATCTGGTTTTTTGATATATCTAATAAAGATAGGTTTTTAAGCACACGCAATGCATTAACGGGCACTTCTGTCAGTTCGTTATCTTGTAGATTTAGATTTTTCAGATAAGGCCCTTGCCCTTGAAATGCATTGTCATTTATTTTTTTCATTTTACATCCAGATATCTGAAGGTTTCTAATTGCAACATTTATAAAAATGTCATCATTGAGGACCCTAATAGTAGAGTTATTAATATACAGAAGATCTATGATAATCTTTCGTGCATTTATATTAAGAGCGGCTAGGAGTGTTGGAAAATCAACCTGGAATAAGAGAAAAACAATAAAATTTCATTTATAATTTAATTACTCCATTTTCTCGCTGTAATACGATTTAGATATGTACCTGATCACATTGTACAGATAGTTCCCTGGCCAAATTGTAAGCGCATACACAGGTTGACTGCAAGGCAGGGGTTTCTTTCCACGGGCATTGTCCGTGTGTTTCTCGAAACACGGACACCAAAAGCACTGAGAGCAGCCAGGATCGGAGATTGATGTGGAACCCCTGAAATAAAATAGTTACATTTTATAAATTACTTTACGTCTTTTTTATGAATGATGAATGATGAATAGGTATGTATTAGATGTGGATTAAATTATTTATAGTGCAATAATGATTATATTCCTATTTTTAACATCACCAATCACCAAGAATAATAAAAGTACCTATTTTATGAACTACTACTTCTATGACTGCTTGCCATACCTTGATTTGTAAAAGAAATTGTTCTCTAATTTACGACATTGCCTTCTAACGGATAAATACAGTTATGAATAATTTTCTCTCACTTAAGGGTCTTAATGGTCAAAATATTCAGAAATTACACCATCGTAAACAGGCGTAGAGATGAAAACTATATAATTATGAAGATGTGTGAGAATTATGTTAGTTGTAGACATTGGTATAGTAGCAGTGCGTGTAATGAGGCAGCGTTCAGCAATCAAGCGAGGCACGGACCGTTGCGGAGAGAAGTGCAGTTGGTCGCCACGAGCTACTAGTCCGGAAAACTCTGCTTTCCCTGCACGTGCGATCTTCAATTAATTTATGATACTACGTCTCTATTGTGCAGCGAACCGCGGTGCCAATCCAAGTTTTACTAAAATCAATTGTGGCGTTTCTTTCACATCGATCTTTCCAGCTTTTGTCTCTGTATAATTATGTGATTCGCATAGACGTTTATGGAAATGGATGGATTACGGAAACGAGCGCCTATGATGGCCCATGCAGCAGCATGCAGCAGCAGATGCTGATGAAGGCAGTAGATATTGATTTCGTAACGAACATTCTTTTGATTTCAATTTAATGTTGCTTATTTAACTTGTCGATAAACCTCACACTTACAAACCCACGAATAGACAATCAGACAGAAAGTGGGCCCTGGGCCCTGGACTAGTACCACTCGCTACGCAGGCAGGTTCACTACTAACTAGGCTACGGTATCAATTACAGTTTATTACATAATGTAGATTACAGCTACCCTTATCAAGTTAGACACTGTATGCTCAAAAGGAAATTTATTTAATATTGGTGTATTCTGACCGGTGATAGGAATTCGTGTCCAATAGCCTATGTGTCGTTGTGTAAACATTTGCATGGTCTCCAATATAAACGATGGTTCGATTACTCCGACTGGCTACCCGTGTTTACAGTATCGAATGTACACTTGTCGGCCTACAGCTCGAGTATGCTTACTCGAGGGAACAGAAAATTGGGTCATTTGAGTTTTTTGCATGCAGTAAAGCCTAATCTAGTAATCTCCAACTGTATACAGCAACATATTAGGGAATGATTTACTATGGTTATAGTTATGTAGGTTTGTTTTGTTTGCATAATATATAATGCTCGTTTTAAAATCAGTAACTCAACTTGGTTAAAGGTCGCAAAAAATACTTAGTACACCCTGGGCTGGTTGTAAGAATGATCCAGTTTTGTAGTCCATAAATCGATTGGGTTGTTTCATTCATAATAAAATGCGTAAATCCTTCGTTGGTTAATCTTATCGAAAACTCTCGACTCAAGTAACCGTAATGTCGTGTTGAAGTTTATTTCGTTCGTGGTTATCAAGGCGTTGTTTTGTGCCAAACACAGTAACACTAGCCTATTTGTACGGACCGGATTTCGCTGCTAACGGTACTTCGGGCCGGTGAGGCGGCGTACGAGATGCCGAGTAGGCTGACCGATTCACTTTCGCGTGGCCTTTACCTAACTTTGGCTCCATGTGTTTCAAAATATTGTGCCCCTTACTTTCCTCCAAGTATGCTTTCTAGAGCGTGTAGTTTGACCTGCAGTATTTTTGTTTTATGACGTTTTTGTTGGTAATTTTATCATGATTGTTTCTAGTTGGTGGTTCGTGAAAGCAAATATTTTTTCTGGTAAGTACATAATCGGTAATAAGGTTAATAGAGGCCGCGGCTTAAACATATGAAATAATATATATCACTAGTGGTCCCAGCGTACTTCGTACCGCTTTATAATTAAAAAATGTTTTAGTGATATATCGACAGCAACGCCACCTACCGGGTCCAATTGTGAATCTAAACCATTCTCGGATCCACCTGAAGACACACAAAAAATTTCAACCAAATCGGTCAAGCCGTTTAGGAGGAGTTCAGTCACATACACACGAACACAAGAAATATATATATTAAGATTATTAATTATAAATGGTTTTTTTTAGTTACGGTGAGATAAAACACCCGTAGTTCTTTGAATGAAATTTGGTTTGGATAATGTTATTGTGAAATTCAGTATTTTAAAGGTGACTACATTAATAATATGCATTTATCTTGCAATATCATATCAAGTTCATTCATACTTAGTAAAACTGGTTGATTATTCATGAGTAGATAAATAAAAATTCCGTCAAAATAGTTGGAAAAACCAAACATGACCTTGTTTTTGGCTTCCGATTAAAATATTTGAGTAGTTATTTATAACTGGATATGCCATGTGCCGGCCAAAAATATTTTCAGGAATATGATACTGTAATAGTATTACTATGTATTATTATTCGTACTTGCAAGACCAACCGGGCGGTCGGCATGATGCACAAACGACGTGTTTATAATTTATGACATAATTATAGATGACTTGTGTTTTTTGTTGTGTTCTGATAAATAATTTGCATCTGAGCAATTTGTCCTCGCTTTTTTTCTTATTTTTGGTCTTGTCAGTTGTCATCTATATTATGTGAAAAAGTGGAATAAATAAATTCATTAATAAAAATTGCAAAAGCATTTATGAATAATTCATAAAAAAAATATTTATAAAATGCAATCTAATTAATTTATTGACAGAATTTGTTCAACTTTAAGGTGAGAATTACAATATTATATTAATGAATTTTCACAATAGAGGATAGAGGTGGTCCTAGCTGGTCACAGTTAGTCAAGTCAACCAACAACTTATTTTAATATTTTTAATGATCATGAATCATTAAAAAGATCTTTCAAAAAGTAGGGGTCAGAAGGATTTTAGCCCGCCTTAGCGTAACAATCGGCGGCGGACTTCACGCAGACGCGTGATAATTCCGATCATCATTCCCCGTTGAACCTTGGAAAGATCGAATAATACGTGCACAAGCCACGCACTTATAGGTTCTCCACCGACAAGTCGTTAGCGTGATTCAGAGATCCGCGCTAGCGCCATCTATTGATACATTTTGGAAGTACTGTTATCTTAATATCACCGACCAATGTGTGGTCGGTGCTTAATATGTAATAGCTACTTACTGCGAGTGCGAAAGCTATATTACACTCTCCCATTCCATTGCAATGTTAACTTTTCAAAAATTATAATCCAATCTTTTTAGATGCGGCAGTTTTCAACATTAAGCAAGCATAAGCACTGGGCAGGTCTGCTACGAAGCTATTATCTAGTCAATATGTATGTATAAACGACGTAAATGTAATTGGCATAAAACGAAATAACATTTTATTTCGCGAATTTGGGAAGAGATTTTCCAGGTACTTACTTATTTTCTTTGAGTAAAATAAAAAACGAATCAGTTATATTAAAAATAAAATAAATAATGGTCGACCCTCATAGCCTGGGTGCTCAGGGTGGGTGACAGGGACAAGACTAAAAGAGAAGAATTCACACACGGACCACGAATAGAAATTTAAACTGATTCAAATGTCCTCCGCTTCGTTGAAAATCGAACTCACGACCCAATGAACGGCGGCGGTTCGGCATGGTAACCATTACGCCATACGGATGTTCGACAAACAGAGATTTCGCGCTGGGTTGGGCAGCATGATCAACTCATGCTCGGAGAGAGGGGTGAAACGATTGGTCATAATGCTCATGCAACTTGATGAAACTCAAGTATAAAACTTAAAATGGGAGTCTGACATATACGCACGTATAGTAAACCTTTTTGAATGTCGATACAGGATCGAAACAGATGGTGTTGACCTAAAAGAAATAGTAATTGTTACGTACATATACATTTATCGTTAGACAATGGCAATAATGACGTTATTGCTGCCGACGTGACGTGACGCGGCAGCATGCGAGTCGCGTCTCGCCCTAACTGGAGCAGTCTGCGCACGTTCCTCAAATTACGTCGCGGGATCATTCGAAACACGACATAACACCTGAATAAATTGACCTTTATCGTTTAAACATTTATTCGTGCCCTAACCCGGATTAAACGAAATGTATGCTTTTTGTGATACATATTTACCAGCAATTCATGTTTTGTTGTATTTTTGACCTCGGTTATATGCTTTCGGGCCTTGTGAAGTTAGCAAAGACAGATTTTTAGAATACCGCCCGGAGAAGTGATGCAACTTCTCTTCCACTGTCGCTGCGTCGTTAGTACAGCACATTATAGGTACATGATAATGATATCAATTCGTAAAATCCGCATACTTTAACTAGAGAAAGCATGGTATCAGAAGGTTCAGGACCGAAAGAGAGTTCTATTCTACAGCATTGGATTAAAGACAGATGGATGTATTGGTAGTTTATTGTTCTTAATTGTATAAAGAGTATGTATGGAAAAGGTTAATGAAATAAAATTGCATAGAAATATATGAAATTCCAGAAACCAAAATCTATGCTTATTCTTATATTCAAAACTTCGTATACTGCATAATAAATGATTGAAGATATACCTTCAACTAAGAAGACAATGTAAATACAACATGAAAATGAATACAGAGTCGGAAGCGCACCTTCAAATTTCCGCAAACTCCGGGAAAATCTCCGGAAGTTGTCGAGAGTGTCGTGACAGCGCTCCTGTGTGTACGCTGTTCGTTATGGCATACTTTATGAGCGCCTGGTAGCAATGTTTTAGCTTTTCATAACTCTTACTTAAATTGCATACAAAGTATTATAATTTATAGAACGCGAACGGCTAAGAGTTACAATTGTGGAGGAAATACGCAAAATGAGATAATGGCATGTACAAATAACAACTCGTAGGCTTTTCCTGAAACTTTTACGTCGTTGACAATTAGTTTGATTTTGTATTCATTATCCTTATCAGATAGAATCAAGGTTCGATATTTGAACCTTGATTCTTACAGTAAAACAGTAGGACGCACAATGTGGCTATTTGACAACTAGTTTAGTTAGTACCTATCGGCAGTAGGAGTAGTTTCGAGGGGAAAGTGGTAAGCCTAATGTCACGATATTATTAGATCCCCGTTAAGTTGTGGCCGCGCCGGTACTCCGTGACCTAGCTTGTGCCTTACATTCCGGGCCTTGCAAATGAAGTCAATACCGCAATAATCGAACCAAGGATTTTCTTACTTTTTCAGACGAATAGTGGCAGTTAATAAAACAAATCGAACTGAACCTGTGTGTGTCTGAGTGAGTACAAGGAGTATAATAAGCTTTAAATAAATCGTATTCCGAACCCAAAGGGTGCCAACGGAAGCTCCATTACTAAGACTCCGCTGCCTGTTCGTCTGTCTGTCTGTCTGTCACAGGACTGTTTATTGAACCGTAATAGGTTGAAATTTTTACAAGGTATTATCACATTGTGAGAGGAGACCTAAGCCCAGCTGTGGGACAGATATTGGGTTGCGAAGATCTGTTACTGTAACTGCTATAACATCAAATACAAAAACTACTTTGTTTTTGTTTAATTTATTTATTACTAGCGACCCCCCCCCCCTTGCATCGCTTCGGGAAACTTATTCCTTCGGTTTGCAAAGATTTAGTTATATATTTTGGATAATTCACACTATATCTTTATAAATTATAGCCTATGTGTTATTCTGATGTGTAAGCTATATTATTGTAAAGTTTCAGCAAAATCCATTCGGTAGTTTTTGCGTGAAAGAGTAACAAACATTCATACATCCATACAAACTTTCGCATTTATAATATAAATAGGATTTAATGGTACACTTGTTATGGCATTTCATTTATATACGATCTGCATTTAAGTAAATATTTAATAGTGTCGTATAAACAATCCTATGTAATGGCATTGTTATTAGAATGATATCCAGTGTATCAATTGCGCAAAGCTATTGTGTGGCTAAAAGCTACGATTCCGTAGCAGTTCTCCGTTTGTAGGGTTTACTGCTACCGCAAGAAAGCACTTTGTTCCGTGAACTAGTGGAATATGCGTTTCTTACAAAAGGTATTAGAGCGTGTTGAAGTCAGTGTACTGCTGGCAATTTTTCATTTTAATTAAACCCGTATGCATTCTATTTAGTTTATTTATGGACTGTGAATGTATTTGGAAAATAAAAAAGTATTATACTCAAACAAAAACTAAGGAAGTCCGAAATAACTGTTCTAACTGGTTATACTGAAAGTAATCAAGTGGAAAAGATTATTTTTATTATTAAGTTTTTGTCCCTGTAAATACGTATGTAAGGTGCAAAAAAATATTTATAAATGAAAAATATGCTTTTTACAAATTTTCTGTGTATCGTTATGTAATTGTTATGTGTATTGATAATTATATTTACTACTTATATACTTATGCTTATCTATGCTACTGTACCACTTCTTCAATATTATATTGATTCTGTTACGTCTCCTATCCTTACTTATAGTAATCTGCCTTACGAACTTAGATGATTGAGGTCATAGTGATAGTAAGTACCTATTGATATTGTAATAATTATATTTAGATTTTTATAGACTATTCTATGGTTTTTTATGGCTAAATTAAGGAAGCAAAGGAGCATGCAACATCACCCTTCCGCTGCCGCCCATGACTACTGTGACCGACTTAGAACTAGACTCAAATGGGGACTAGGATAGTGAGTCTGGTTAGGTGTTAGAACATTACTTGTTTAGTTAGTTAGTTAGTATGAGAACTGGGACAGGGACTGTTAATGTTAGTTAGTCCTGTTAGTTGTCGTCAGTAATAGTCCAGTTAGTAGTACTACCCCGGGCGATCGTTTGTTTTGTATATACCTACTGTTTATTAAAGACATATTTCTTGAAATTTACGACGAGCCCAAACGCAATAAGTGAAGGAGTGCAAAGTCAAATTAAATTGAAAGTGTTTAGAAAGCGCAACTCCCTATATAATTACCCAGTGGGTGCGTCTTGGTCGGGTGACATACCCACGCACGTTTGATATGCTTTACTTAGCATCCATCCACATACTAGTATTGCGGGTTCATTATTTTAAATTTAAACAATCATCACACAGTATCGCCATCTTGAAATGAGACCGATATAAAGGATACTAGTGGATTTTTTTTGTAATTGTATAACTTTATAAAGCATTCTTAATAGTATCTACAGATGTTTAATTTTATAAATGGTAATTCACTATCACTATAATAAAATTTTTAGTTGTTCCATTTCCACTATAAAGGTAAAACGCGTTCGTACATACGAGTAAAGCACGGCCGGCGGTTCTAGGCCACTCTAAACTTTGTTGGGATCGCTGCGCAAAAGTCAATTTTAGGGTCGAAATGGTGGCAAGACGCGCGGGGTGTCACTTTGAGCATTCTTTGTTTCAGTCACACGCTCAGTGTTCGCGTCGCTATCTCTCTCTAAAGTACAATACCTGCGCACTATATCCGAAAGCCTAACTTCAGAGCGGCCTATAACCGTCGACCGTACTTTACAAGTATACATCATATTGTTTCGAATTTTCATTCGTACCCGTGACCGATGAGCGATGTCTGTGTGCGTAGCTCCAACACGCAAAGTATAGAGTTTAACATCTGTGGTCTCAGTGTTTTGTGACACTGTTATTCTTCATTAATAAAATTTTATTTTATTTTATGTGTAATGAGTAATGTGTACTTAATTTATTATGTACTAGCGACCCGCCCTCGCTTCGCTTCGGGAAACTTATTATCAAGTGCTATGGTTCTTTAAGAGATGGCGCTAGGCGTTCTTATTCTTTAAGTTAGGAAGGTTCACCTAGATGGCGCTGTGCTTAAAACTCGAAGAAATCCCATACAAACTTTCAACCTTTATTTCAACTTCTTCATCCCTTTTTGTCGCAATAAAAGGTAGCCTATGTCCTTTCTCAGGGTCTAAAGATTGTCTGTGTCAAATTTCATCAAAATCGGTTGAGAGGTTTAAGCGGGAAAGCGACACAGACAGACAGACAGACAGACAGACAGACAGACAGACAGACAGACAGAGTTACTTTCGCATTTATAATATTAGTAGGGATTCTACGCTTTACGTAAAATACAGGTTTCACTGCTGTTTCTTATACAATACTTTACACAATATATTTGTATAAATAATGGTAAAAATCCAGTTTCTTATAAAATTAGTTTATTTATATAACTATAAAATGTTTAATGAAGAATCCATGAAGTAAGGAAGGTTTTGTTGTACCTAATTATATGTAACAGAACGTAATCCGAGTCAAAGAGTGGGCGGATGTTATTAGTTAGATACCTCACGTAAGGTTTAATTCACGAGCACGTAACAAATGTACATCGATTTAAAAAATGCGGGGAATTATCGCGGACGACCGGCCGGCGGTAATGTTGGTAACACTGGTAATATTCGCGATGCTAGAGAGCGTGCATAATGTAGGCTGGTACTGTCCCTTCCGACGGCTACGGCGGGAAACCTGCGAATAAGGTACACGTTCGGATGTGCTTGGGTGTAATTAAATAACTTCCTGATCCTGTTATACAACTTTGCCGCCAAAATCCAGAAAATTACTGCTAGTCAAATTTCACCTCGGTTGTGCGGTGTCTCTACTAGCGCGTAGCTCGCTTAATCGCAGAGTTCCGCAACGAAATGCATGTATTAGCGATACATGTAAATATGTTCTATTTAGATTGGTATGCGGTATGGATTGTGACTGAAATAAAAATATTTTATTGAAATGAAATCTTTGCATGCTCAAAAACTTATGATTAGTAGCTTGAAAGAACATGAATGTTTTGTCGAGTTTGCTACGATCGTTTTAACAGAAGTTTATTATTATGTGCCAGCAAAAAAAGTAAGAGAAAAAAAATCCAATGTAATAATCAAATATTAGGTATTCTAAGGAAAGGAAAAGGAAAAAATAAAAAAAAGGAAAAAAAAAAAAAAAAGGAAAGGATAAGGCTGCTGTTGCATTAGCGACTCGGCGGTTTTGCCTGTGTTTACAAGCGACGTTGTCTTGCATCATCATGCATACACCCGCCATCAGGTGGCCCGTCTGTTTCATTCAAATTTCCGTATTCGTGGTGACCGATACTTCTTGGTTAGGTTTGTAGGTAAGTAAAATGGCTCAAGATGTTCTAGCTGTGCTCAGTTTGGAAAAGCGCGTAAAAACATCGGCACGCCGCACTGCGTTTATGGTTCCAAGACGAAGAGGGGAACGCGTGGCCGCGATGCCGACTGGCGCGCGACCGCCTCCCACGTTCAACATTACTATAATTATACCGGCCTCATAGAATATTATAGATTCCAGGGCCTGCGGACGCTTAATGAGCTAGGGACGTATAAAACCCATGACCTCAAAACTCAGGCTAACGGAAAATATTGTTTCGACGATGCACCGGCGAAGCACACTTTTACTACCTGAACTGGCTCGACCTTCAGTATTATTTATGCCATGAGCTTGTCGATTTTAGACTTCTAGCAAGTCGCTTCTAGCAAATGGCGAAATAGCATAGATTTGTCGAGTAAATTGAGTGAAACTTACGTTTTAGGTTTGTATTTTTTTACAGTGCTTTTAATTTTTGCCACTTATCTAAGACGTTGACGAAAATAATACTTTTCCTAATTACGACATTTTCATCATACCCGAATATTGAAATAACTGAATGTGTACATAAAAGAGTAGGTGCTTCGCAGGTGTTCTTCGCATTCGGTTACAGTTATAAAGCGATTTCTTGTACGAATTCCTGCTGTTTACGGTACTAGCAAGTAGCGAAGTGACAATCGCATTAGAGTGGTAATACACGTCGATGTCCGCCAATGTCTTCTCGGCAGTTCTCGGCTCTACATGACGGAGAGGAATGCCTCGCCCTGCACCTGTGCCTCGTCCCGCGGGGTCAATAAACTAGCATGTCATGTTTTATTTTCCCTATTGTAAGCGGATTTTCTAGTTGCACATGATCTTACATTGAACGGCAGTAGCTTTTTGTGTCGAAGACTAAAAAAGCTGAATTAACTGCTTCACTGTACTTATAATCATATAACTAATGACTTGTTCATCTATAGGAATTGATTAAGTAGGTACCTACCTAAGATAATTATGAGTTATACATATTAATGGAATTCAATTTTAGAAAACGGCCCAAGTCACCCGTTATTTTAGACAAATCGTTTTTAACTTGTTTAAATAACCGGTATCATTTTGAAGTTGATTTATCAAGTTTTATTTTCGACATCATCAGTTTGACTTAACTAAACATTCTTGTACGCACTCGGAAATCGATTCATAAGTCTAATTTTCATAACGTTTATTGAACTTTAATGAAAATATGATTATTATTTTATGAAATGGATTCTTAGATTTGTATGGTTGCCTACGTAGGTACTGTAAAATAATTTGTTACATAATTTCGGAATGACAAAACGGAATGAAAAACAAAACTGTACTACGAGTATAACTAAACTACGCAACCTTAAGGACTGCGCACAGTACAACGACTCCACAACCGACAGACGAAAACGCGACTAAAACCTTGACAAAGCTAACATTCAATTATGAGCCTTATATCTTTGAAAGTAAGGTTGAATTTCGAACTTATACTTAAAAGCCCTGTACGGCCCCTCCCCGCCCTACACCCATAGCCGTTCCGTTTCGAGACCAACGCGTCGACGTTGCGTTGACGACTCACCGACCACCGTAGACGAGTAGTCCACGCGTCGACCGACACAATGACGTAATGTACCTAGAACGGAACGTCGGAGTTGAAACGGAGTGGAGACGGAGTCGAGTTGACGTCGATGAAGCGTTGATCGCGGAACAGAACGTCGGAGTTGAAACGGAGTGGAGTCGGACTGGAGTTGACGTCGAGTTGGTGTAATGTGCGCAGTCCTTTACATTGCGCGTAGCCCGACACGGTCTTGGTGATGTAACGTATTTGTTTTTTGTGTAGCTTTAGTGTTATCAATAAAAATCTAAGTATAGTAATAATAAGTCAATGGTTATAAACTAATAATTTAGCATAGAATTGCTACTTCCTTCCTATTTTACTTAATTGATTATAGATTGGACTTAAATGATTAATAATAATTATTATTATTTAATAACCTTTATTGCCTAATTGTATGACCATTCGTTTAGCGGTGCAAGTAAGCTTGACGGATAAACTTTCTCTACATTTGCATGTAAATTGTGAAGGGTTTAGTGGCAGATGGGCGACCTAATGCTTCTCTATCTTTTAGACCTGATTGGGTTACCGCGGACTTACCGACTGATGTAACGGTAACAACTTAATAATTATAGGTAGGTACCTGCAAATAGAACAAGGTGAATATACCTGCTTAATAATATGATTTATTCATATTGTTAAGCGGGATTCCACGACCCGTGCCCTTTAGTGGACCAGTAATGGGTTGAAACCATAGAGACCAGGGCACTTGATTCTTGCACCCTTTTGCACTTTTTGCACCGTTTGTGCTCCTTGCACAGGAGCACAAACAGGGTATATCAATTCCATAGGAGTGAATTTGTTAAGTGTTAAAAAAATTATTACATAATTTTCACCAAAGTTAACGTTCCCGTGTCTAATCCGTGCATGGACTGTTACTTCTAAACAGGAGTTATAAAAGTTAAATGAGTTGAGCGCTCGGCAACTTTTGAAGGGAATTAACAAAGAAACGCCACGACAATCTAGTCTTAAGTTAAATTATGTTAAATTGAGAAGAAACATTTGTGGCGTCGTACAAGAGCCGTTTGATTAATTTTTAACAAAACTTTCTGCGTGTAAACGTTTGTTTATTGCTAGCTGTGTCCCGCGGTTTCACTTGCACGCGCTGTTAGCTACATATATTACGAGTTTACATCAGTAGTAAGTACGGCTAAACCCTGTTATTAACCTACGATCAGTGTTTGTAGGGCACAGACGGCACTTAGGCTTTACGCGGATGATAG
Source organism: Ochlodes sylvanus (assembly GCA_905404295.2). Lineage (NCBI taxonomy): Eukaryota > Metazoa > Arthropoda > Insecta > Lepidoptera > Hesperiidae > Ochlodes > Ochlodes sylvanus. The sequence goes on along the minus strand of FR990125.1, from coordinate 4,081,501 downwards.
ACTTATGTGTGCCTGACTTTAGTCCGAGATCTTACGCGAACTTCCAACGGAAGAAGCCTACAATATTCAGCCCTATAAAAAGCAATGAAAGATTTGAGCATCAATCTGCTAAATTGAAAATCACAGAAAGTCTGACTATTTTAGATGCAGATGACGTTAAACCAATAAAAATATCGTTAACGATATGAAAATGTGTATTGTCACAGCCCTGTTACCTAAAGTTGGTTGTGCCAAATAGCGACTTGAGTCGGGAATGGTTGCTAGCCAAGTTTTAATTTCATAGATCCTAAATGGTCATTCGAAATTAAAAATCATAAGAGATGATAATTTCCAAATACCTATTTATAGTTTATCAAAATATGGCGTCTGATAGTCGCAATATTGACTTTGAATGCACTGTTACTCGCAAGATTAAGAAAACAGATTGACGTAGATGTCATCAAAATCGGTTCAACCGTTTCGTCTCTAGAGCACTACAAAGATATCAATAAACATACATACATAAACTGTTAAACACGTAACGCCGTATGACATTGCGGGGTGCCGGATTGTAACTCGTCTGCCTTCGACCTTACACAGTTATATCGAAGTTCCCTCGAGTCGAAGATAATTAGACAGGTGTAGTACAATGGTGGTCCCACGGTTTAGAGGAGTGCCGACGGTCGAGTAATCAATGGCACAGTTACCTCTGCCCATTGTTCCAAGCTTCGCCGGTTTTTGTCCACTCAAATATCTTCCGTGTAACAAATGCTGTTAGTAAGATAGACAGCGATTCATACAAAACTTTCACGGAGGTTTAGAAACAAAAAGCTCAACAGTAGACTATTTATTAAGCTTGTTAAAGATATTAACGTTTTTAGGGTTCATATCTGATTTATTGATCATATATATGAATCTTCCTTAAGTAATGGATATATCTGATGGATAAGGATATTTCTGATGAATATACAGATATCCTTCATTATATGATGAATCGCTTTTAAGGTACTATTGAACAATCCTCGCTTCGCTTCGGTAACATCAATATTTAAGGGTAACTAGAAATTGTACGCTGTAGCCTCCCTCATGACTGTGGCCATCAGACACAAAAGTATTTTTTCAAATACGACTAGCCATTCCAGAGATTAGCGCGTTCAAACAAAAAAACTGTTTTTGTTGTTCTATACATTAGAAAGTTATCAATTTAGTTGTACAAATTATATCATAACATTAGGTATGTACTAATCGTTACAAAGTAGGTACCACTAAAATGACTATCATGTGTTATCTCGTGGAAACAAATCCGTTTTCCGGGTTAAAAATATCCTTGGGACAGCCTCGTGTCATAAGCTACAAAAATGCCAAGTAAGAAGTATCATTATTAATCTGTTCAGTGATTTCTGATGATGGATGAACACAGAGACAGACACACTAAATCTAAAAAAAATATTGTCTTTATCAAACGAAATACCTACATTAATTTTCTAAATATAGTTTAATATTATTTTGATGCAGAAAGTTTAAACGATTTGAAAATTGAAAGTCTATTAATTTGTTTTTAATAATTATTTTGTAGAATCGAAAGAAAATTGTTTTAAATATTAAACGTGAAATTAATTGTATCCGAGATAATTACTAGAGAATCGTTTCATTCCAATGACGAGACCAAAAAATAAACTTTCGCTGTAGTGATCTGTTGACGCTCGGCTTTGAAATTAAATTGGAAATCCACTGTCATAGCTCTGCCGATGCCGAGTTTAATCAACGTTACTTTTTACCAAAGAGCTTTCGTTTTACGTTTTTATTTCATCATAATTTGAAAGCGAGTCCTGTGATTGAAAACGAAACATTTGTGGCACGGGTTAGTCGATATGTTGTTTTTGTATTTTCATTTTGCTATAACCCTGCTGTCGTGCAAAATAGTTCAAGTAAGTAATAGTCTACATACACAATGTTTAACATTCAAACGTTAGAAAAACTTTTCACCTGGACAACTTTGAGATAATTAATACCTATGTGGTAATTTACTTAACGTGCACGCGGTGAATATTAGCAGACTAGAGGTGAAACATCATTTAACTAAACCGGAGTGGCTTCAACTTGGGGCAATGCTCGTTTGAGTTGAGTGGCCTTCTGAACAATAATGCTGTAGCTAGCTTCTTTATGTACTAATAACGTCCAAAGAATATTTGCACGACAATCCTTTATCTAATGAAATTATTAACGTCTCTCGTCGGAACACGCGCAACCTAATTAATGCTGTCAAAATAGTTTCAGCGATGACACAGTCTTCTTTTTATGTATCTTTGTTATTGTGTATTATTCATTTGATTTGGATTACAATATTATACTTATATTTAAATCTTGAAGTTAATTTGTGTGTAGGTTATTTTATTAGGTAGGTTATTATATTTGTTATCATAAAGATATTTTGAGAAAAATGTGCAAGTAAGATATGCCAATTTACGATTTAAGCCTAGTAAAAGTTACTGTCTCCCTGAAATATGAATTTTTATAATAAAATTTATCGCATTCAATGATAAAAAAGGAGTAAGTAGCTACCTAATTATACTAATTCCACAAGAAGCCGACAAGTAGTAGCAACTATAGCTTCAAAAACGAGGTATGAAATAAAAACTAGGTATAATTCCAAAGCAAGTAGAAAGCATTAGAGCTGTATCATTAAAAGAAAATTAAATGGATTTTTTTTTCTTTATCCGTACTATGCTGAAGCGTGACATGCCTTTGGAGTTATATTTGTTTACATTTTAAGGCCTTTTTATGGATGTGTTGGATACTGCGGTAGTAGATATAAGAAAAAAGTTATTGATAGTATTCTTATACCTATCGTTGCATTAGACTAGACTAGATTTTGAATAACTTATGAGTGAAAACGTGTTTCGAATTATGTCGATTTTTACAAGAACTTATAATTTAGTAACTTACCATTTCGCGATAAATCCTGGTGTAATCTTTATAAATCCTTTGAAATTGGCCACTTACGACGTACACTGTCACGCAATATTATCGATTGATTTAAATTAGTTTTTCATCATTGGGTCACAACAGCGGGAAAGGGGTCACTTTCATTCGGCGATTAGGAAACTACGTAAGTTTAGGTCTGCGGGCGAGACCCCATGTCTGCGGTTGGTGCGCTCACGGCTCTCGGCGGCGACGGACTGCGCCGGCGCAGGCCCCGCCGCGCGCCCTGACCTACACCCGCTTGGAGTAGGCGCGCCGTCTCCGGTAAACAAACGGTTCACCGACCGATTACTTGTTAAGCATCTATGAAGCTGCTTCGACGCCTAATGGTCGTCTCGCTACACATTTGTAATTCAATATGATAACGGTTCTGAACGCGTTTGCGCGGTTAAGTTAGCACGCGGCAGTTGTAGGTCACGACGCGACGCACGGCGCGTGGAATTCGAGAGAAATATTTTGGACCGGCGGTAGGTATCAGGTGTGCCGGTGAGATCCGCTCATGTGTCATACTGCCACCTCGATGTCACCGCTTGCAAAGCTTTTGCTCACATGTACTACATTTCTGTTAAGTCTTTCGAATTTGCATACATGAAAGAGAAAACGTTTCGCATATTGCGTTAGTCATAACGCCTTCTCTTGATTTATTTGCTTTCTTTTCGAGGTCATGTATTTGTCTTCAAAATTACCTTGTGAGTGAAAGTTAATACGTGATACTTATTTTTATTAATGTGTCAGTATTTGCGTACAACTTAATAGTGCCTTAATTTGTTGGAACTTCGAGCGTGTACACATAGTTTGAACTGAATTTATGACGATTATAATTCGTTTCATAATTTTAAAACTATTCTATCTTTGTAAATGACTTACAACTACAATTGTCTTTGAAAGGATGTTCTACAAGACCTAAATAAAGTAAAATTTTCAGCGTGTCTGGCGGTGCTCCTAATGCTCGCACCTGTCTCCTGCACCAGAAGCTGCAACTTCTCAATTGCTGCATTAAGCGAGCCCTGGATAGCAAGGGTAGTGCAGTGACGAATTCCTCCGATGATGAATTCTTCGACTGCTCCGACGAAGAGAATGCAGAAGATCAGTTGCCTTGGGACCGGCCCGCGGGCCGGCTCAGTCGGCTTGAGAATGCTACTCTAAAGAATGGTGCGCCTCTTTATATTCCGCGGACACAGGTACGCTTACTTTTCTTTTTTCCGCTTTGGATACTTGAATATTTTTCTATATTTCTATCAATACTTCAATACATTGTCCTACTCAATACAATAACTGTGTCTGGTTTCTGAGATTAAAACGCGTGAGAACATAAGAATGGTTCAGAATGTTGTGCTATGACTGCGGAAAAATGCGATAAAAACAGACTCTCCTATGCAGATTTCACTTCAAATAGAGTCTAAAGTGTAGTTCTGGTTCATGTTAATGTCTTGCGACGTTATGATAATTATGTGCTATCACTATAAAATATCACTTCACTCACGCTTGTTTATATAAACAGAACTTTATTACATTGGTTTTAATAATAACTTTTGGCAATTAAATGACATGCACTATCCAGAGACATCCGCAATATTTTATGAGTCCGTTAAAATTATAATTTTTATACAGGATCCAGCACCTAAAACTGAAGATCAGTTAGAAGAAGACGCAGAGTTAATGGCTCAGCAAGGTGAAAACGCTAAAGCCTCTGAACTTTGGGCAAGAATGATGAGTGCTCCGCTCCTATCTGATATGGAAGCGTTCAAAGCGGCTAATCCAGGGGCGGAATTGTGCGACTTTGTTCAGTGGTACTCTCCTCGAGACTGGAAACCGGACGGGGGTGGGGCCTTAAGTGATAGAATGCTTCTGACAGGCAATCCTTGGATGGAGGCTTGGAGCGTAGCTAGACCAGTTCCCGCGGCGCGGCAGCGAAGACTTTTTGATGGAACGAGGGAAGCCGAACAGGTTTTGCATTTTCTGCGCTCTCGAACCGTCGGTGCCGTAGCAGAACTTTTATTGCCAGCTATATTAAAGGCCGGAGCGGCAAAAGCTATCTCAGAAAAGGTTCCCGGCAACAATGCGTCAATTGGAGGCGTGGATAAGAGGCGAACTTACGAGATTGCTGCACGAGAATTATTCGAAGCAGAAAAGGAGGCGTGCAAATCGGCGTGCGTGCGTAAGGTGCTTGGAAACAGTGAAGAGGGGAAACCTTTAGATGTTGCGGGTCGAACGAGAGTCCTCAACGGCATGGGAGGTGCGCTTCCCGCTCCGAGTCGTCGGGAATTCACGTTGAAAGTCAAAGACGCAGTGGCTCCGCAAGTGATGCGAGCCGCACTTTCCACTGATATGACAATCATTGGAGCGTTTACAGAACGAATAGTTTGTTTGTAGTGTTAGAGAAAAGTTACCGATGAAAGTCTTAACACTGTACATAACGGCCCAAAATCAGTTTTATGGAATTGTCCTTGTACAAAACTAGATATATAATTAAGTGAGATATTATTTTACTTTAAATAATTTTAAGCTTGTTCTTCAATTATTCAAGTGAACGAAGTGGTCTTAATCAAACGATCCATGTCAATTGCGGAACCATGTTGTCAAACTATGATGCTGCTTCCATTTTTATTATTAAGTAACTAATTTATAGGTCCGGTTCAACGTTTTCAATATAAAAAATTTCTGACACGTTTAATTGGAGTGGGTTATACCTTGTTGTTAATCAGTTGGTGCTTACAGAATGTTTTCTTCGTAAAACTTAGCTTTTATATTATAAAACAAATAATATTCGATTGGAAGTTTGTTTTTCATGATGTTTAAGTACGTTGTTGACTGAATTGTTGTCCAGTAATTCAATTGGTATGGGTGCGCTATTAGAACGATTGTAGAATCGCTAGTGTCGAGACTATTGTTATAATAATTAAGATATATTGTATTGTTAACTACGAGTATCTTGTTGTATAAATTAGGAAATTGTTATCTAATTCTCAGCGCCCGTTTGATTATCATATTGATGGTGTGTAATTAGTAAGAAAATAACTGATGAAACATACTGATGTTAGATTGTTATATCAATTATAACTTGCAGTAGTTTTTATAACGGTTTTTGGACAATTTTCCCTTGGTCCCTACAATTTGGTGTCAGCGTACTCGTCACAGAAATTCGACACGACGCGAATTTTTACAATTTGTACATTACGTAGTAAAAGCGTTCAAAGGTTTGTGTCAACAGACAAAGTCGAAAACAAAGGTTGTTGTCATTGGGGTAATACCTCGTGGGAGCTCGGAAGTGGTATAAACATTTTCAACATTTGCCTTCAGCCTATCCACCAAGCCCACTGGAATGCGCTTATGCGTTAGTAGCGTGGCACAGTACCTACGTTTTAAGTCTCTTCTAAGTATAATGAGATATCTTTGCCCTGTTGAGTGCCGACTGGCTGAAGCTTCTATATAAATTCTGTAGACTTATTAATACTCCACTAGCTACTATATTGGCCGTATTTCTAGGACGGCCAATATAGTAACGAGTGGATTAAACTCCTAGAAACATCTATGGACTAATTAGGTAGTAAATAAACTTATTTGGTATGTACGCTATGAAGGGTTGCTAAATGAATACGTAATTACGATTTGAAATCAATTTCAATGCAACAAGGAAAATAAAATTCAATTTTAATAATTACTTATGAATTATAATTATTTTAAGTTTATGTGTTCAAAATATACTGAGGTTAATTAATCGGTTACATGAATTCGAAATTGCGTTCTATGTTGGCAAAGTAATACCTATATCGTACAGTCAGAAGCTTGTGTCGTATAAATACTTTCTCTCGCACAGCTAGCGAATGAATAGCGATGAGTCGTGTAGATGAAATGTCCTATTACCATATGCAGCCGCCGAGCTGCCCTCAAATGAAACTCAAAACTTCCTCCGCTGGGAAATAAGTCTGCAATGCCGTTGAATTTAAACTTCAATAAATTGCCAATTTCAATTTGTTCAACTGTCATAACATATGAATGGTTTAATAGCGAATCGCGTTCACGGCTAATGCATTTCTGGGTCACGATTTATTCCCTAGTATTTTTATGTTGACTCCTTTATCATAAGTACATTTTAATTTAAAGTCATCCGGCGATCGTTAAATATTATAGCGAATATAATTTCGCTTGCCGCTATCATTGTTATTTTTATGTAAATTTTATACAAAGATGCTGGAAATATACTTGAGAATATTACAAGAACGTAGTTTCATTTATTCGTCCTTGAGAGCCCGTCCAAACAGATCAATTAGCTTGACGAGTATGGTTCATGTTTTATGTGAATAGTCGACAACCAAGCGATGCGCGGTATACATTGCTACGGTAAGTTGATCCCGCCGTCTATGGCTATCAGCAACGCGTTGCCGACCACGAGCAGAGCGATTAAACTTATTACTAAGTAGGTAGATCTTCGACGCAGTGAAATACGTTAAAATACTTATCGCAACAAATTCTAGAAAGTGGTTAGCCGGGTAGGTAAAAATCCTATCTCGTAAGCGAGTACTTTCAAGATTCAATTAGGGGAACCTTCAAAGGGAACTGGCACCGAGGTTGGCTTGGACTGTTATACCTACCTAACTGAGTAAAGCCGTTAACTTCGTTTTAGTTCAGTTGGTTCACGAGAAAAGATGTTCCGTATAAACTGCTACCAACCTCTTGCTAGACTAGACTAAGCAATTGACCAGCACAACTGATGAACTGAGGTTCGTCTACTTGCTCTACATGAATTTACCTAGATTTATTTGTACATGCAAGCAATATTTTGTACATTTTCTAAAGAAGCTGTGTAAGTAGGTAGGTACCTATTAAGTACTACATATTTATTTGCGCATCCCCGCTTGGTGCGGCGAGAAGACGAACGAGTCTATTATTAAAACCAATTAATTGTAATAGAAAAATTATATTCCGGCATTTGTAGTATCGAGCCGTACTAGATAACAAGGGCAAATAATAACACATCAAAGGTTACCCCGGCGCGTAGAATGTGGCTGCTTCGTGATAAAACTTTAGTAATGCACCTATTGCGGCGGGTGCGTGACGGACTGCAATGAACGCGGCAAGGAGTACGCGTATCTCAAATAGTTAGAGGCGTGCGTAATCCCGTTCACGTTAAATGAGTCGGCGAAGGTGCGATGTAGGAAGCGAGCGGGTGATGTAGAGGCGGGTGTCTCAGGATAGAGATAAGCGCGGCTGTCGGTGCGCAGCACGCATGCGCGCGGCGCCGCGGCCCGGAGGCTCGCGACCCCGCTCAGTGGCGCGGCGGGACGCCTGGTCGATTCCAGGCCCTTCAGGGGGGCGCGTAAACACTCAAATCTTGAAACCGAACCAACCGTAAACCTCATCTTCAAAAACTACTCCGTTTCCCTTTAATTGCCGCAGTTTTCTCGCGTCCGTGACCTTCCGTGACATTAGAACGGCGCTCTAGCCAACAGGTAGGGACGTAGGATCTGTTGAATTTTTTATATTTATTCGTGATTTTATGACATTCGATGACAGTGTAATGGGATATATTTGTGTGGAGGGATCGTGTCAAGTGATTTCGCAATAGGCCTCTGACGCGGAAGTTCGAGTAGACTTACTCATTTGCTCAGTGTTATTGAAACTAATTGTGTGGATGGTTTTGTATACGGTTATCGTGTTGCTGTGTATTAAAGAATGGTAGTATCAGTTATCTAAACAATCACGTACCTTTGCCGAAGGACTATTTGTGTTGTACTGCAGATGTGCCAATGACTGTCGGATTCTGTTCCAAAGAGGAGCAAAAATGCAGAATGAACTGAAATCGGAAAAAGTAAGTTACTTTGGTTTTTTACCTTGCATAGGTACTTGTTGCATTTTATTCCTGTGATAAATTTTCACTTTCTGTTTATTTGTATAGACCGTTTTAACTATTTCTCACAGGTTTCATATAGACCGCTGGATTTTACCTTTGGTTTTGGAAATTTACTAGGTACTACAAACATCATCAACTAGCTTACGATTTAGATTAGGATATATCCTAATTTTTTATACAACATGTATAAAAAAATATCCGAAAGGCAATATTTACCTTTGAAAAGTACAAACTTATAGAAAAATCGGGTTCTATAATGCCATACGGTCATAGATTGGGCGTATTTGCGGTACGTAAAAGCTCGTTTTCTCTCTAAACACCACTTGCACCCAGAGACCTACCTACACCAGTATTAAAACTGTAACAGGTTCAAGTATATTTCCTAAAAAAACTAGTAGGGAGGCTTTGTTATTGATATTAGGACATAAAATAGGCGTATTGGGGCCTGCCGTCTTTAATATTGACTCCAATCGCGTGCTGGTAGTTCAGGGTGTCGTAAAAGGCGACAGAAGTCGGCCCCTGCTTCGTGGTAGAGCTGAAGGTCTTGCTTAACTCAGCCTCCAAATGACGTCATGTTCCGGCCGCGAGCGTGAGGGTTAGTAGGTACTTTCTTTCTGTCAACCTTCCTTCATTTTTAGAAGGTAATGCTTGCTTTGGTGTTACTCTTACTAATGTCCTTTGCCGATGATACCCACTTACTATCAGGAGGATCGTCTGTTGGTTTGTGGCTATTAATGATAAAACATATTTTTTGATTGCTTTGGCGTTATTGATGTGATGATGTCCATTGCCGATGATGCCTACTTACTATTAGGAAGCTCGTCTGCTCGTTTGTACCTAATCACTATTAATAATAAAACATAATTATTTTTTATTATTGTCTAATCTGTCTGCTCAAGTGCCTACCAGGCGTAAATCACTGAATATATTTAGATGACAGGTATTTGGCATTTTTATAGATATCACGAGTTTGTCCTTAGTTTACCAGCGTCATCCCGGAAAATGGATTTGTTCCCATGGGATAACAGATAAAAGTCAAGTCAAGTAATAGAGGTTCTTCGAAAAGTACCTAACCTTTTCATTGATGTTTTGACAGCATTTGTTCCATTCAATTGCTACTGAATAATATCTTTCCGAGTTATAGTTACTTGCATGAAATTTATATAACGCCTGAAATAAATGAGTAGCCATGTTTTGGGTGTGTGTACAGTGTACTTATGAACACAAGATTACCGCAACGGAGTGTTGATGGATTACTAGCGATTTTATACACCAGTACCTATATTTGCGAAATTCGATAATGGCTGCACTGTTAACATCAATTATTTTAAAACTGTATCCATGTATGCATAAACAATTAAATAAATAAAAAAAGCAATGTAGATTCAAATACGAGTTTGAACTTCATTGATTGCATAATTTTATTGTGTAGACATCAATCATTGTGCATTGTTGATTTGTTGCCTGATAAGTATACCTACCTACCTACTTATGTAAGTACCTACATAACAATAAGACACTTATGAGTCAGTCAATAACAAAACCAGCTACCTACAGTAGCATTAAACTATGTCCTTGCAAAAATACAAAGGAACTTATACCTATAGGAGGAAACTTATACTTAGGAGTATTACTATTTTGTCAACAGAATACACGATTGGCCACACAAATCGCTTTTTTAATGTTCAATGCATAGAGAATGTGCATAACTGCATACCTACATATGTACCTACATATCTACTGTGTCGTGTGTGTACAATACGTCACATCAACATTTCAACACTAGTAATAATATGCTGTTGTTTAATATCTACAGCAAGATTTGCATGAAAAACACATTTTGACTTGCGCGAACGAATTCATGAAAATTAAATTAATCTTCGTGCCCATTTCACACCCTGAAATCAGATAAAGCTGAATAAGCAATATGTCACGAAAAGCGGAAAATACGACATACCTAGGTTTAGGTTGCTACAACGGGCGGTAGGTCGGTAGGTAGGTTTTATTTCAATCAGTTCTTATGAACTGATTGAAATAATATATTTATATATAAAAGTAATTTCAGTCACGCTGTCGAGTGTTGGTACAAAGGTACAGGTTTCTCGGAGCGAAACAAGGGCAGATACTCGTGTTGAGAATAAAATTTTACTCTGAGATAGACGTCAACACCATATCAATTTATAGCCAACACATCAAACTTGTGTCTGAAAGTTTCTAAAACCATTGCGAAGGGAAAATGGACACAACGTCGATCGGCTTAGGATTTCATTTATATTCATGTGTTTTTTGTCAGGTCGTGCCGTGGCTATTGGTATTTGGGTAACGTCCCGATTTAAAAAAATGGATTAAAAGGATAATGCGGCACGTGATTGCTGAAAAAGGTTCACATTACATTTGGTCGACTAAGCGACCGGATCGGTATTTAATTTTAATGATTTGTGCACATCACAGTTATACCTATAATATATAACTGTGATGTGAACATACCTACTCCTTCTATGTGAAGCCAGTAACCAACGGACTTTCTATTGGAGGTCATTTGTAACAACAGCTAAATCTCAACGTACACCTACGTACTAATTATACCTAAGTAGTGATAGTTTTCTTTATCTGGCAGTTCCTAAAATAGGAGAGTCCGATAAAGGGGAATCATCGCTTTCTTCTTGTCCATTAAATCATCGATCGGTCGTCGGACCGGGTGGTACTGATATGTAGTATGATTGGTGTGTATGATGATTGATGACCACCTACCATTACATGTCCGATTTTTCTATTTCCCGGCTGCTACTGTAAAAAATATTTAAGGAATCAGCAGTTACTACTGTAACTATTACGATGATATACTTTGATGATGATGAGAATGATTATGACTATGATATTATACCTTAGTGGTTTTAACATTGTTATCCCTCACAGAGACTGTCTGGGCTAGTCGCTTCGCAAATCTCTCATATTAATGTTTCGTCCGTATTACAACATGAATTCACATTTATGAATTCCGTCAATCTGAACTCGGCCAGGATAGTGGAATATGGCTTAGGTCTCTTAATTTATAAGGCTATTTTTATACGAACGGTTTAGAAGAAGATACAGATATTTAGATAGGTTTATCGACAATAATTATCCGAGTGTGTACGAGTCATTGTAGTAGATAGATTTAAATAAATTTCTTGGCCACCGGACTGCCACATAGTCGGGCATGCAAGAATGTTAAATGGAGCGACGCGGGCCTCGGCCTCTATGTCCAATGAATGGTTCAGAGGCTATTATAAATAGCTAGATATAGTCCATTACTGACGAACGACTCCACAATGGACGAGACGTCTTGATGGACGTCTTGGCGAGATAAGTGTTGTAGGTAATCGTCCTCTGCGTCACGCTGTGACGTAACATAAACGCTCCATGATTTAATATCTTGAGAAATGTGCCGTTAAACGGTAGCGGGGAGATATAATCTATAACCACTGCCATTTAGGATTTACATTTTTTCGCTGTACTTATATGGCAAGCGGATACCTTTGTATCACAGTGCGTTTTCTATCATACATTCAAATTACAAATATATCCGAATGTTTTGCAAATACTGTAGCGTGGTGTTGCCAATTGATAGTTCAAACAAAAACTGCTTAAATGGGAAATTCTGCAATTTAATGGAAAATTCGAGTAACTCGTACTCAGAATTTATTCAGAAATATTTTTCATTTCGTGTAAAATGCAGTTTTTTGATTAAAAGTGAATTTAGTATCTTTTTTCTAGAAATGAAGTGAAGTGCTCCATTCTTCATTCATTCTTGCATTTTCTTACATTCAAACATACAAAAGCAAGTTATCCAATAACTGCTCCATTTTTTCATCGGATTGACGGAGCCCTAAAATGAATTGCAAATCATAGGCAAAACTATGCTATATGTACCTATATAGGTAATATAGGTACCTACGTCAAAATCTGGGCCAAATTGCCACCGCTTACGTCAGTCTTTAAGCCGTATTGCAAACAACGCATCGTATCGAAATAAAGCTCTTCACGAGTATGTGCTTTTGCCTCGAAGCTCCGGCGAAATGTTCCTACAAGTGATGGTAAACCTCTTGAAATGTTACATTTGGATCTCGAATTTTCGTCATGTGAAATCCCCACGAGTATTATCAAGGAAGGACACAAGTGTGACATACTCGTGGGATCATCGACTCATTATTTTTGCTCCGAAATCTAACTAGGTATATAGTAATATTATAAAACCGACGAGTTTGTTTGTTTGGATGAACGAGCTAATCTCAAGTACTACTGGTTCGAATTGTAAAATTATTTTTGTGTTGGATAGTCCATTAATCATAAAAGGCTATAGGCTATGTAATAATATATATTTCTTCTGTACATGTTTATGTAACTGAACTCCTCCTAAACGGCTGTACCAATTTGGTTGAACTTTTTTGTGTGTCTTCAGGTGGATGTATGGATGGTGGGTGTTCCGATGCTGTTGATATGTACCAAATTTGTTTATAGAGCAGTACGAAGATCGCTGAGACAGCTAGTAGTAAATAAACAAGACATATTTGCATTAATTGAGTTTATTCACTGACGATAGGACACCTATGATAAGATGTTTGAGAGCGATTTAGAATAGAACTGATCTCTTTCGTAGGTACTGAGTGAGAGTAGGTAAGTACTGGTACCAAGTTTTAATATTTTGATGAGTGTGTCCATTTGTGGTATTTACCTACGAGGCTAAAACATGCAATTCGTATGGGTATTCTCTTCAGGGCTCCTTAAATACGACGAGACATCTTGGGTCATTATGCCCCACAAGTCACCTGAGAGCAACTATCCGCAGCATGTACCTATGTGTTTCATGGCTTAATATTACAGGTGGGTAAAATACTTCCTAAGAATGAGAGAAAACAGGGTGGATTTTTTGTATGAAAGGTGAAAAATTTTAAAGCTCTTGTTTCGTAACTGTTGAATTTTTACTTCTTAGTACCTAATGATTTCCGCATAATCTGCTTAGCCACACTATTTATTTCATTTATATTAATCATTAAAAAAAAAGATACCCACTTAAATACTATTAAGTACTATTACATAAATACTATTAAATACTATTACAATCCCATAACAGCGGAAATAACTATGATTTCTATTTTATCACTACATAGTATAAAACAAAGTCGCTTTCTCTGTCCCCATGTATGCTTAGATCTTGAAACCTACGCAAAGGATTTTGATGGGGGTTTTTTTTAATAGATAGAATGATTCAAGAGGAAAGTTTATAAATGTATAATATATTAAAGTTTTTCGCAAACAATTTTGGACTTGGGTACTAACGGACAGGTTTCCCGAAGCGAAGCGAGGGCGGGTTTACTAGTGATTCATATACGCGAAATTTCAAAATAGCATTTCTCCATCGAAGGTCGATTTCATGTCGATCTCTTCGTACAACATGCTCACCTAAATTTGGAGCACCCACATACTTCACATCGATGAAAATAAATCACTCCGGCTTCATGAGGTCGGGATGAAATAAATACTTATCGCGTTCTTATATCCTCGCACGTTGTTTCATTAGTGTATTTAGGATAATATATGTACCTACATAGTATAGAGGATATGGAGGTATGTATTTAAGAGAAGGACGGTCGGAATACACGACAATCACCAGCTCCGTAATTTCTTCCGCTCATGTTAGGAAATATTTCCGTGATAAGTATGTTTCTTTTATGTACTCTTGTTATCTGATAAGCACCGAAATAAAAGGAAAAAACGTATTTAATGTAGAACTATCTGTCTAAAAACTAATTTTCACTGTAACATACACAAACAAAATTTTTGCCGTAATATCATAATTCTAAGTCTTTGATGCCGAAAATAATAACAAAACGTGTCATTTTGAAGATAAAAGACGACATTTAATCCTTTGTTTACGAGGCTGATGTTGCTAAAGTGGCGATGTCAATGTGTATCTTATCTCACTTTATGGGAGTATCAAGCCGTTGGCCGGCCGCCAACAGCCACCGGCAGTGATGTGAGTGGTGTAACCACATTCTTATTAATGGCATCACACCACGCTTTCGTCTTCGTTCATCGTTGCGGAAATCCATAACCCGTTTAATACTCCATCATAGTATTAAATGGGCAATCAATGATTTATGTTAGCAATCTTGTGATAACCTATAAATTTAAATCTGTATTATAACGGGGATAAATCTCTACATTGTTTATTTTTAGAAATTTTATTGTAGATTGTTTGCGATATAGAGGTCGAAACATTCTTTTTTGGAATTATTATGTCTGTCAGTCTGTCTGTTCGGGCATCATATCACTGAACAGTTTGATGTGATACTTGGTAGGTAGCTAGATATACCTATTTGTTCCTTAGGTATATCACGGATCGAGATATTTCATAATCCCATGGGATGAGAGATATATTATAAGTTATAATAGAGGGTCTGTAAAGAGATTGTTAACTGATGCTTTGATGGTTTTCTCGTACGAGTAGCTATTGGAATAAATGGATATTTAACTACGACTAGCTGACCCCGCGAACGTTGTTCCGCCATATATATTTTTCATACAAAAATAAAAAGAGCGCGATTTAAATTTAAAGGATGGAGCTAGGGACATGAAAATTTGGGATTGCGTGTATTTTTTATGCCACACCATAAAAAAATTACCAAAAAAAATTTGACCAAAAAATGAAAAACCCATTTGTTTTACAGCTGTTCCGGCCGTCTAGGGATTTCCACATCAAAGACCGGAATATGTAATATATAGCGTTTAATTTTAAACTAAGTTTGCGTTTACAATATTAAGTTGCGTATAAGGATATCGTTAGCGTAGCAGTAAGTAAGTATTGAAGTCAAAGCGAAAAATTTGAATTGCATCGTCATGGTCAGCAATGATACGTCCAGTGGTGTCCGGCGGTCGCCCATTGGTTGGTCGGCGTAATGGCATCATCGGGGGCGAATCAGCAACCGGCACGATGGTCATCTGCGCTGGTCAGTTGGACGGCATTGGTGGGCGCCGCTACAGTGTAATGCTGCGTGCATAGATTATATATGGATCCGTGTCACAGACTAGTGCCCGAACATGCCCCCGGCCTTGGAAGGTCCAACTTTCAATGACGTTGAAGAGGCGAATGAAAGACTGATGTTCAGCAGCGCTTGTCGTATGGTTCGCGAAGCCGTTATGATATGATAGTTGCTCTTGTAATGTCGTTATGGTCAGGAACTATACTGGTGTTGTTCTGCTCGCTGGTTGTGTTGAGTCTCAGCTGGGAACATCGGTTTGCTGGCGCTCTCAGCGGTCGGCCAGTCAGTCAATAGGTAAGATTTAAAGGAAGAGATTTAAAGATCTGTGGAGAGAGGACTTGGAAGTCGGGAGTTAAAGATAGGTTTTAATTGGCGTTAAAACTGTGATAAACCTCATCAATGTTGAATGCGCGTTACCCCGTGCGTGATCTTAATAAATGATGCGTACTTAATGTGACCCCAGCTTCCTAAAGGCCACCGAATATATTCATGATAATTATGTCGAAAATATAAATCAATCTGATGTAGTTTATACAAATGTAGAATGAATATACATACATCAGTAAATCGTAACTCGAAAGAATGAAATAAAGCAGTTGTTAGAATCAACCGTAGCCGACGTGAAATAATTTATTTAGGTAGTGACACAAATTGTGTCTAAACGATAGTCACTGACTTATTCCAGATCAACAGCTCGAGATACGATAATAATAATATTATAAACAAGCGTATATAAAAATATTTTACCTTTACCTTTGCGATTCAAATGAGTACTATAACTATTGTGGCGTAAACAAAATACGAGTTATAATAAACAGCGTATACCTAATGTACTTAGTACAGTTGCGATTTGAATCGTACACAAGTTTTCATTAACATGAATATTTAGACTAATATCGAATCAATGCTTACGAGAAATTAATTGAAAAGATGTTTATTAACAAAATGTGAAATAATTCCTTTAAACGTCCATCAATTTAAACATCCTTGTTCGTTACAATTGTGTTAATAATCTGAAAATAAACTTAATTTAGGTAACGAGGTATGTGTTGTTTGATCTTCAAGATTTTATTATTTATTGTTTGCATAATTTGTAAATTTGTTTATTATCCATTTGTGTTTAGACTAGTACTAAGTAGTAGTAAGTAGTAGAAATAGTAATTTTAGTGTATTGTTATTGTTAGATAGAATTAGGCATACAAGTGCGAATTATATGATTGATTGTAAGGAATAAGACGACTTCAAAGAAAATAATCATTGGTTGCAAGACTTTATTTAATCTCAATATATTATTTTTAAATTAATTATTCGACATAAGTATGTAAGTGTATAAGTGACATGGAGAATGAGGTAACCAACGCATGAGGCGTCGCTTCGATAAAGATACGTGAGAAGAACCTTCTGTCGTTATAGCGCATCGTAGTGTCGACGAAATGTTTCTTTCAAGCACGCCTTTCATTATTGCGCATATCGACGCCTGATTTGGTTAATCCCTCCAGATCAGATAGCAATTATAAATATTGATTGTGTAAAATAATAATAAAAAGAAATATTTTTGAAAGTTTTAAATAATAATTGGACCAGAAATAGTCCAACCAAGATGCGTTTCTTGCAGATAAGGACCACTAGGTAATCTTATTTTATTAGATTTTAATAATTCCCAGAACTTGTCAGCGCCTAATAATAGATCGATACCACGGGAATCATAAAAGTGTGGATCCGCTAGCTCAACGTAATCAGGTACAATCACCTGTGCGCATTGTTTAGAAACAGCTGGCATAGAGGATGTTATGTTTGGCAATACAAAACATTTTAAATGGGTATTATAGTTGGGGTTGGTTCGCGATTTCAATTTAATGTCACAGGCTTGCGTTGTACGAGTCATCGAGCTTCCAACACCTTGTATTTGTATATAGGATTGAGTTAATTTAGTATTAAGTTTTTCGCAAAATGATTTTGTAATAAAACATCGTTGACTGCCACTATCAAGTAAGGCGCGCGCTATATGGTAGTTATCGTTCGCATCTGCTATTTCAACTAGCGCCGTTGACAGTAAAACAGGTTGCACACAGGACGGTGATGCGTATTGTATGTTATCTATGTGTGCCTTGTTCACGTGAATGGATTGCATTGGTTCATTGATAACGTTGGCGTTTGATTCGGGAGCCGGCGCAGGAGACGCGGAGGGGTGCGATGAAGACTGCATTGTCGCTGTAGGCCGGTCACCAGTCAAATGCGACGAATGACTTGAGACGGACTCAATGTTCTTTATGTTTTCCGTATGAATTAGCGTGTTGTGTTTGCGATTACATAACCTGCACGGTCCAAATCTGCAATCATTCACATCATGACCCGTTCGCAAGCAATTAGCGCATAGTTTATTAGTTTTAATTAGTGATAGTTTAGATTGGATATCCGAATTAATAAACTTCTGACATGAATAAATAGGATGTTGTGCGTTGCAAGCTAGACAATTCCTTTTAAAATGATTGTCGCGGGACTGCGTCTTGTACGTAGAAACGTTGCAGTGAATGTTAGGTTTCGTGTGTGTGCTAGTCGTAGTGCTATGATGTTTGCTATGTGATACTAACAACGTTTCTAACACATCAGCCCTATCTTTTAGGAATTTAATTAAATGTTCGATTTTAAGTTTTGATTTCGAGTCACCGGTGCAAGAAAATAGTGTACTCTTCTGCTGTTCCCACTCACGTTCGGTGGTCGGATCTAGTTTTGATACGATAATGTATAAGACTAAGGTGTCCCAGGAGTCTGTCGGCTCACCGAGGATTTTTAAAGCACGTAAGTTTTTTAATACGGTATCAATTAGTTTTCTAATCAGCACCGGAGATTCTTTGTTTAGTGGTTGCAAGTTAAACAATGATTTTACGTGGTTGTGTATTAATAATCTTGAATTATTGTATCTATTTAATAGCAGTTCCCAAGCGACTTCATAGTTATCACTAGAAAACTCTAAAGAATCTATAACTAATTCTGCGCTGCCATTTAGAGAGGACTTTAAATAATGAAATTTTTGTATGTTACTAATATCATTAGAATTGTGCACTAAAGATAGAAATGTATCGCGAAACTCGAGCCAGTGCTCATAGGAACCGTCAAAGGTAGGCATAATGATTGTCGGTAATTTCACGGAATTATATTTATTGCTATCGCATTGATGAGAATTATTCGAAACGCTGTTTTTTGTACATACACACTCTGCTTGCGCTAACACACTGTAATAGTTATTTTCGAATAATTCTCTCTCCGTAAGCTGTTCATCTAGTTCAGTATCAGGGACATATTCCTCTAATTGAGTCTGTATACTATTATATTCAATAAATAGATTTTTGACACCCTGCACACGTAAATTTAAATCTACAATTTGTTGATTATGTAAACTGCTCTCAGAAGTTAATGAATTTAAAAAATTAATGAATTTTGTGAATCTACCTTTAATGATACCGCGTTTTTTAACAAGATCGCGAATTTTAACGTCGTCACTAGCTCGGTATGGAGATCTGTCACGGGATTTCCCGCTAGTCTCTGGCTGAGATAGGCTCATTTCGGTGGCAATAGAAATCTGGAGTACTCACGATTTGAACCCAACGCGTAAATACAGGTACTAGCAACGGCACTCTGTATAGCTGGATCACAATCGAACGGGTAACTCGCATTCACCGAAACACTGAAATCAGTTTGAAGCACAGAATCAACACTGAGAAGAAATGGATAGGGCTGGTAATAGGGTGGCTGACTGACCTACCTTAGCGCTTTATTTGTGGTAAGCAGTGTCACCGTATATGTCCAGACTGCGTTTAGTTCTTCTGGTTGAATTACTTGCATCGAACTCCAATTGCAATTCAAATACATATAGTGGATAAAAAGTCTTCTCCGAAATTATAGTAACCGTCGATAGGTCGCTTTTTTGAAGATAGTGGCTGCTTTAGGCTTAATCTTCATATAATTTGGCGTCGAAGGACCAATGTTCCGGCCGTCTAGGGATTTCCACATCAAAGACCGGAATATGTAATATATAGCGTTTAATTTTAAACTAAGTTTGCGTTTACAATATTAAGTTGCGTATAAGGATATCGTTAGCGTAGCAGTAAGTAAGTATTGAAGTCAAAGCGAAAAATTTGAATTGCATCGTCATGGTCAGCAATGATACGTCCAGTGGTGTCCGGCGGTCGCCCATTGGTTGGTCGGCGTAATGGCATCATCGGGGGCGAATCAGCAACCGGCACGATGGTCATCTGCGCTGGTCAGTTGGACGGCATTGGTGGGCGCCGCTACAGTGTAATGCTGCGTGCATAGATTATATATGGATCCGTGTCACAGACTAGTGCCCGAACAACAGCTTTCAACAACATTTTGTACTGATAGATATTTTAATGTGCCTCAGTTTTCTTACACTTTAAGGCCAGTTTCTTTGTGCAGCGGTAATTATGTGTAGCTTTCTTCATTTTAACTCGGAATCATATTATCTACCTAGACGACAAGAAGCTCATTAGGAACATTTTTTACTAATGTTTTCGATATACAGCTCAATTTATAGATTGTCTTATACTCCTATAGTTATGAGGTTGTATTGGATTTTCAGCCTTGTATATTGGACCTACATATTCTATTTTAAATGCCCTCTTAAGCAAATAGTTTAATTAAGATTATAAATATGGATTTCGTTATATCTGGCTCATGACCCGAAGTATCACGCAACTGCCTGCTCCAGACAATAATGGACCTTTATGACACTACACATTGGGCTAGCTAGAGGGTTATTATGCACCCATTTTAGTCTATGGGGTAGTCTACAAGGATACGTCCGAGTCCGATAATGGGGTACGATAGGGTAAAGCCATGTAGTTTAGGTACTAATTATACGATTTTGTAAAAAAAATTTATCTAATCTATGCATTACCTAAAATATTAATTTTGAAATTTATAGTGATCAAATATAATAATTTTTATTTTACACAACGCTACAAACTACGCATAATTATATAAGTAATGTAAACGTTGTCAAAAATATTGGAGAAGTTGTTACTTCAAATCTCACATTAATTTTGGGATCCATTAATTAAAAATAACATCAAACCACGATGATGAGGGTTTCTTCGCAATTAAGAGGAGATCGTCTATAAAAAAGAAAACGCTAATTACCGTTTTTGCCGAAAACCGGACAATGTTGAAGGTAACGAGTTGGGGGTTTGTCCTTTCTCATTGCTCACTTCCAAACGTTTAAATGGTATCAAAGGATTTTATCTGTCTTTTTTACAGAATAAGGGCATTCAAAAATTTTTTCTACTAGCAGTCACCCTAACAGTCAACTATCGAGTTTATCAACTGCTTACGATAAAGTCTGCAAATTCTGAATATTCTGATATAAAGTATTTATCATTCCGGTCGTCGAGTAATCTGATTACCTATGGACTTAAACTTAGTAAACATTGTAAGAACTGCTTAAATTATCTCCAACGAGCTGTTATTTTTCGCTGATTATTTCTAGTCTTTTCACCAAAACCTCGGTATAAAACAAATGAAAGGCAATTCCTGTAATGATATAATTTAATTTCCGTCGTCGATGGTCATGACGGTGGTGTCGGGTTCGTAGTGCATGTCGAGCGCGCGCGACCTTATGATCTCCTTGTACACGAAGGCAGACTTGCGCGGAGTACGCGTGCGCTCCGGGCTCGTGTAGTCCACCTCGTACAGACCGAATCGTTCGCTGGAAACACGTTGTATCGTTAAACAATCATTATAATTATGATTTTATTACAGTATTATATTTTTAACTAATTAAAATTTTAACACTTAACTTTCGACAAGATTACTTTTCCGAATTATCCGTCGAACGTCAAAAATTGGTATATAATTTTGAATAGAAATGTTTCTTAGTTTTCCACTTTGTCGTGTGTGTCGTGTCGTGTGAACGCATTGTAATGGCTTTTATGAAGGATTAAGGTTTAAATTTCTTTCACGTCCAGAGGTATAATAGTGAAGGGTAGTGATAATGGTCGTACATAGTCCAGGAGTACCTGTAACCATTTATCCACTCAAAGTTATCCATTAAGCTCCAGGCAGTGTAGACGCGGACGTCGCAGCCATCGTCGACAGCGTCCAGCATGGCGTCGAGGTAGGAGCGGTAGTAGTTGACGCGGTCGTCGTCCACGAGACCGCCGAACGTGGACATCCCGTTCTCGGTCACGAACACGGGCGGATTGTTGTAGCCGTTCTTGATCTTCATCAGTAGTTTGTAGAAGCCCCATGGGACAATCTGTATGGTGTAAGTTAGTTACGTTATGTAACACATTATTGAAATAGAAATTACATATAGGTACATTATATTAGTGTCTGGGTTGTCTGGTAGAGAATGCTCAATGGGCGGACTCAATGCCTTATGGCATTGAGTTACACCCTTATTTGTAAGGTTGCAATAAAGATTAAATAAATTATATTAGTGTTTTGTAATACATTTGCATTTGGGGATTTGGGGTTAATGATATCTTAACCCCCCAAGCGCAAAAAACGGCAAGCCAAAAAGCGTGCATTCAGCCTCACCATTCCGTTGCCGACCTGTGACCAAACCAAAACAAGACTCGAATCATGATCGGTCACAGTTATCATGGGCGGCAGCGGAAGGTAGTGCTGCATGCTCGTGTGCTACCTTAAATCAATTAAAAAAAATTATAATTAGTCCAGTTAGCAGAGGGCCAGAGGGTGTTATTAGGAATTTTAGTTGGTCAGTTCGTTAGTGTTTATAAGGACTGGGCAGATTCGGTTAGTGTTAATACTGAACGATTCGTGAGTGTCTGAATACATTTTACGAGTATATTTAGGCTTACCTCACGTACAACGGAACCACCAGCGATGACGGCGCGCGAGCGGCGCGCCTGGGTCCGCAGTCGGAACCGCGCTCTCGTCGGCGACGGCTCTTGATAAAGGACCTCGGAATGGTCCGAAACTAGTCGGGCGAATCCGACAATTAAAATACGTGAGGTAAGCCGTGATATACTCGTAAAACGGTTAGTGTTAGTTAGTTCTGTTAGTGGTTGTTAGCTTTTTGTTTTTATCTTGTCCTAATTCGGTCATTAGATGTGTTGCTACACTTAAGATGGTCGCCTATAAAAAAGTGTAACTGGAACAACCATTTCCAAGCAGAATATAATTATTACGGTTAAAACAATTGTTAGACGGTAGGACAGTACGGTTGTGGCGGGCGGGCGATACATAGGTACCTACTACCTATTATTATGTTTGGACAAAATAGGCTAATAATGAAGCAGCCTCTAAAGATGACGGGCCCGTTGGTTTCCCGGCTGGGGCACACATTTTATGTGTCAGACAAATGTTTGTGACATGTTAATTGTTTCTGTCCATAATGGCCCAGGCAATTCTATTATAGGTTTATGAGTGTGTAAACGTTAAAAAATATGGTGTAGGAAACAATTTTAAACTTAGTAATTACGGTTTTGGAGGCGAATATAGGGTAGATAGTGAACAATTATAAAACAGATTATCTAATACAAGGGTGAGCAACCTTTTTAATCATTGGGCCAATTTAAATTTAATTTTTTTTTGGCGGACTGCACATAGATTAACTTTTATTAATAATTTACGAAACTTTATTTATAATTAATATTAGAATAAAAAAAAAATTCAATTTCAGAA
This sequence comes from Ochlodes sylvanus, assembly GCA_905404295.2. Classification (NCBI taxonomy): domain Eukaryota; kingdom Metazoa; phylum Arthropoda; class Insecta; order Lepidoptera; family Hesperiidae; genus Ochlodes; species Ochlodes sylvanus. The sequence goes on along the minus strand of FR990125.1, from coordinate 4,057,999 downwards.
ATGTTTGGCGGGCCGCTTAAGCATGTTAACGGGCCGCATGCGGCCCGCGGCCCGCGGATTGCTTATCCTTCATCTAAAAGTTATATATACGTCTTAGGTAGGTACTATCTTCGTTCATTTATGGGTTAATGTATGTATGTGTAGACATAATGAACTTGATCTAATACATTATGTTCATTTATATCCAGTGTTTTTAATCTAGCCTCATGGCAAAAAATATGCTGATCAAATGAATAATGCACATTTTATTTTAGTCTACGTTTGAGATACTTAAGAAGGACGTCTAACCTTCAACCAATCAGAAGCGGCACCTTCCCACTCGCTGGGCTGATACATCGCAGCATCGATGTCATCATAGTAAGAAGGCGAGGAGAGGACACCATACACTGATTCATTTCTGTAAACTATACCGGTTGTGTAAGTATTAACACCGAAAAAGTCGCTGCTCCCTCGCACTAATGCTACCTCTTCAGGAGTAAACTCCTTTAATCTGGATCTAGGGAATCCTTGTTCCTTACTCTTAGCTGCAATTTTCGTTTTCATTATAGGCGGGAAATCACCAGTCTTTGAGAAAATAGGATGTGCATATGTGCCCCACTGAAAACATCAACAATTTTCGATATGACACGAGTTAGGCCTCATTTACATGATACCAGTTTCTTGCCTGTTGCATACAATAAAATTGGAGCAATAAATTACTTGTATCATCTAAACAACTCGTGACATTCTTGACATTTTGCACAACTTTCCTTGCAAGTTTCGCTTTGGTGTAAACAGCATATACCATAATTTCTTATGCAATTATTGTATTCAATTTTATTGAATTTTCTCTGCATTTGCAAACATGAGTGCAGTGAGTGAGGGTGTGTTGATCATTGCTGCTCTTCATAGGCACGAAATATTGACGTAAAAATATAAATAAATAATTTATAGATATTAAAATATTTTTTTTATTTTCAGTATCCCTTAAACATTAATTATCGCGATAAATTTCAATGAACCTTATTATATCAGCAGAACCGAACTTTAGGACTATTTGGCTCATTTGAAATAATTAGCTAGCGCAAAAAATGTTCCACTAAATATTCACCAATGCAAATACGTGCAATACTTGAAGCAACACGTCAAAAGATGGTACAAGTATGTGTTTAGACAAGGCAAAACTTGAAAGCAATTGTTTCATAAACAGAATTGCCTTGGTGTAAACAAAAGCCACTGGCAATTTTATCTTGTCAAGAATTGTATGCAATTATCGCATTCAATAATCTGCGTGTAAACAGCCGCTTACAATTCTTGAATGGCAATTCTTGCGCGTATTTAATTGCATACCATTATTGCTCTTGCATGTACAAGAAAATGGTATCATGTAAATCAGGCTTTACTTAGTTAAATACATTAAAAATTTGAATCTAAATCAATTATTTTGATTTATTCTGCTATATTATCTTTATTATCTTATTTTTTACCTCAAACTGTATATACTCTTCTGTAGCTTCAAGGTGATCTTCACTTTCAGGCTCGTACCATAAGGCGCTCAATGTAATACCAATAACTCCACCATATTTTTCTTTATATTCGTTATTGTACAAGTGATACGCGTTGGCGTGAGCCACTATTAGGTTTTTCGCACAAAGGTATTCTGCATAACCTGTAATTTCTAACATAGGAGGAGCCCTTTTTGCAGCATAACCAGAGCAAACTTCGCGAGGTTCGTTTACTGTAATCCAGTACTTAACCCTATCACCAAATAATTCAAACACCGTTCGTGCGTAGTCAGTGAACCAGTCCACGATGTAAGGATTGGCCCATCCTCCCAAATCCTGTAGTTTTTGGGGCAAGTCCCAGTGATACAGGGTGACCATGGGTTCTATTTTATATTTAAGCATTTCGTTAATGAGATTGTTGTAGTAGTCGACTCCGGCTTGGTTGATCTTGTCTGGGAAGCTCGTGGGCAGTATCCGTGTCCAGGACAGAGAGAACCGGTAGAAGTCAAGTCCGAGTTCGCGCATCATCTCCACGTCGCGCTTGTACTGATGGTACGAATTAGCCGCTACGTCTCCGTTGTCACAGTTTTTAATTACACAAGGTTCCTTGTCATGGTGAGTCAGCGTATCCCAAATATTTTCCGATTTTCCTGCGAGAAACTAAATGTTTTATGTTTTGAACTATGTATACTACACAGAACAGTTACATGCAATGAACTTTCAATTATTAATAGTTTTATTTATGGAATTTTATGGAAAAATTTCTTGGGCGCCTCCGTGCTTCGGAGGGCACGTAAAGCCGTCGGTCCCGGTTGTTACAATTTGTTAGCAGTCGGAGGCCACAAAAACTTCCGACACCATGGGTTGGCCACTAACCCCTCCACCAATCTGCACTGGAGCAGCGTGGTGGAGTATGCTCTAGGCCTCCTCAGGTATGAGGAGAGACTCGTGCTCAGTAGTGGGCCATTAATGGTTTGAAGCCATGACGACTGGGACAGAGACTGTTAGTGAAAGTTAGTCCTGTTAGTTATTGTTAGTAATAGTCCAGTTAGTAGTTGTTAGTAGTAGAGTCTCGTTATAATTCGGTCACAGATGTGTTGCTACCCTTGAGGACTGAGACCTCTACCTTTCTATCCGGAACACCAATTACTTTTAAAACAATTATAAAGTATTAATTACCTACACGGTAGGAATTGTACTAAGTACTGCCCCGGGCGAACTCTAGGCTCTACCTACTACATAATAGTACGTACCATCTTCGTTCCAGGCGCCTTCGATTTGATATGACGCTGTAGCCGCACCGAACAAGAACCCATCTGGGAATTTTCTAACTTCATGGCGATTGCTTGCAGATTTGCATTCCGATAAAGCAGTATAACATAGAAACATCAACCTATTTAATGATAAAATTTTAGATCATAATAATCATTGACTTATTATTACTATAATAAGTCAATAACATTGATTAATTGATTATAATACATAAACTAAGAAAATAATGTTGGTTTTGTTATTTAGAGGAAATCTTCTAAAATATTCCAGGGGCCTTGTATTCCGCCCTGCTTTCAAATACAATAATATAGTAATTTCCACCTTTGCGATGCGTCTGATTCTATCGACGCAGGTCAGTCAAAAGATTTGAAACCTAGCTTTCTTACCGCAGTCATATTTTTATTATATTTATTAGGACGTTGAGTACACTGGGTTTCCGCGGAGCGGGTGACATAAACTGTTAAGGAGTCCTGTAGGTACTCTCCATATTCTATTCTAATCGGAAACAGAGCATTTTATACATTTACCGATAAGTAATTAAACTTTTTATCAAAATATAACATTTTTTATGATTTTGACACTTACGCAATCCGCACTATGCGTGACATTGCTACCGATTTAGGAACTAAAATCATTCTAGAAGGTTATCCATATATGTATAAGAACGCTGTATGCTTATCACAATACTATAAGTACCTACTATATAAAGGTGCAATTTGATATATTTGTTGACACTAAATATTATGAAGTAGGTACTCAATTATCTATCCAATAGATATTTCAACAACAATAACACTTCAATATCGCGTCTTTTGAAAGGATTCGTCTTTCGCTAAGCTTCTTATCATAAGTTGACGGATATAAATAGCAGCTTTTGAAAACATTCAATTTGTTAACTAAAAATTAAAGCTACCCATTATTCTTGAAAAATTGTTGAAAGTCAGGGGATGATAATGAATTTTGTTTAAACATAAAGTATAGTACCTATTACCTAATATTGTATTGCGTAATTCATTAATGATTAAAACGAATAATATGCAAATAATCACTCAGTTCGTTTTGTTCCAAAGTATAATGTTCTGATCGCAGCGAAATGTTGCAAGCACTCGCTGCGACTCTTTTCCGCACAGTTATCTAAAAACCAAATCTGTCTTAACCTAGAATTTGTGTTCTAAATTTGCCACAGGAGGAAAGAAAATACATATGCACCAGCTGGTCCAAATGCGACTTGTATAATTTTATAATATTTTACAGTTACTAATTATTTTGATATCACTGAAAAGAATGCATTGACCTTCTGCAGTTTTTGCTTTTTATTTACGTCATACGGGGCTTGGATTTTTGTTATATGCAAATAATTTGGACCCAGAAAATATGTGGACTATAAGCCCCGCAAATTAGTACTGCGCTGGAAACCTTGTCTAATTAACCTCCACGTGACGTCACCCGCTACTAAAATGTACAGCTACCAAAAAATATATAATACCTATTGCGTTTTCCAGAGGACGCAATTTTATATGCAATTTTTCTTTTGGTCGTAATAACTTTTTTTCTGGTTATTTTACAATAAAATGACATCAGACAATTTCTAGGCGAGATAATTCCATATTATTATTAACTACAACAATAACAAATAACAAGAAAACTTAACGACAATATCAGCAAATTGAGTGACAATGAACTCGATATAATAATAGGAACGTGTACCTACTACCGGCCGGTGATGCTAATGGTACAGACACCAAGTGTTCGACTACGTAACCAAAATTGCGCCCAGGCGCAATAGCAATTTGCGAGGCACTTAAGTACTTTCATGTAGGTTTGGCAAACTACGAATCACATAAGAATTAGTGCGATGAGCGTTAATACCATCCTACATCAACATCTTGAAGTGAGGAAGCTTGTTTTTGTGGGATCCCTCGATTGCTCTCCGAGGGAAAAGCGACAATCAAGCTTGTGCAATATGATTGTTGGCGAGAAATGTGTCTCCGTTTCGAAAACGGCGCTGACGACTTCTCGGAAGTACCCACGCAATTAGAAATACTTCGTAACGCCGCGTCGCCAAAAAACGGTGACTAGCTTTTTAAAAAATGTTAAACTCGCGTACCTACACGTGTCCTGATTGTGAAAATTCGTAGGATTTATTTTAGAATCAAGAAGCTACTTAGATACTTTGTAATAAGTTTCCTTTTAAACTGTCAGTGGTGACCGTACCAACGTACGTATGGCAACACCATGGCAAATTTCACTGACTGACTGCAGTCAGTGACATTCGAATAGGTACACCACAGGGTACACTATTTTTATAAATGTAGGATTGCCACACATGTAAAGTAAGTAGTACGAAATCAGATTTACTTCTGTTTATAAAAATAAATAAAATGTTCAAGTTTTCACTTCTGCCGGCTGTTCCGGAATGCAACCGGTAAGGTTATTATTTGTTAATGTCAATGCTGGAAAATTTGAGGTCAATTAACTGTAATGGTATATACTATATGGTAGGTACTATAGTGGCATTTGCCAACGCATTTATTTAGGAGAGAAGACCAAACCGTTTATTAAGGAATCGGTTATGGAAACCCTAATTCATGGATCCTACAGCCCCTTTGAGCACCCAATAATTTATTTTTGTTTACAAAGTAAAACAAAAAGGACGTTTTTTTTCAAGCGCTAAAGTGATCCTACGAAGGTTGTCTACAGTTTAAGACCTAAATGATTTCAGACTTGTTGGATCTATATTGGCATAAGTATTTTAGACGAATGGAACTTCATGTAGAAATGAAGTATTTTGAAAAGATGAAAAGTAACGTACTAATATGATAAATACTTTTTCTTTGCCTATCTCAAAACTTATCGAGTGACCAAACGCAATGATGTTGCTCGGTTAGAAACCACTGCGAGAAAATTGTGTTCGGAATCCAGTTCGTGTCATTAAGTTTGATTGTGTAGAGCATGAAACACTAGTTTTGAAATTGGGTCATTATGGCCTTAAAAATAAAGCACTTGAACTAATAACGTCCTACTTGAATCGTAGGGTTCAAAGTGTTTGTATAAACGGAGCTAAATCACCAGGATCACCAGTTTCAATTGGTGTCCCTCAGGGATCAATTTTGGGCCCATTCCTTTTTTTAATATACATAAATGATCTTCCATTCCATATTAGTAAGTATGCTGATATTGTACTGTTTGCAGATGATACTTCACTCATATTTAAAACTAATAGAGATAAAATAAATTTTGACGATGTGAACAGTACTCTCGCCCATATCTCATACTGGGGATAACTTTAGACTGTAAGCTCCAGTGGGGGACCCATATAGCGACACTTTCGGGTAAACTTAGTAAGGCTGTTTATGCTATAAGAAAAATAAGGCAATTTACGGACGTTGAAACAGCAAGGCTTGTCTACTTTGCCTACTTTCATAGTATTAGGTCTTATAGTATTTTACTATGGGGTAAATCTGCGGAAATTAAAACAATCTTTGTGTTACAGAAAAGAGCCGTTAGGGCAATTTATAAATTAAAATCACGCGAATCATTGCGTGAAAACTTCAAAGAAATAGATGTATTAACTGTAGCTTCCCAATATGTTTATAGCAATTTAATTTTTATTAAGAAAAATTTGAGTTGTTATAAACAAAAATCCGATATTACCGATCGGCAAACTAGAAATATGCACCATTTAGTGACTTCCTCGTACCGCCTTCGTAGGGTCCAGCGGTCATTTGTGGGGCTCGGTGTACGCTTTTTTAATAAGTTACCAAAGTCTGTTATTGATTTGCCCTTACAAATATTTAAGAAACATGTAAAAACACGACTATTAGAGAAAGGTTATTATACAGTAGAAGAATATATTAATGACAAAGATGCTTGGACATAGACATCTGCGACCAGTTCTACTCATGTTAGTATGTATGTATCTGTATGTAGGTATAAAATTTGTAATCTAGCATTATTATTTTATTTTCTTTCGCCGTTTCTTTTTCTCCTCAAAGATTTAAAAAATCAATATTTAAAGGCACCTTAGCGAAACGGTGGTAAATGCAAAAAATTGACGTTCATAAGTGTATGCATCATACCTACATGAAATAAATGATTTGAGTTTGAGTTTGAGTAAGTTGCCGAGGCTCTGAACCACAGCTAGTCATAGCTAGTGTTGTAGGTCGTAGTACATATTCATACACTATTGTCTACACTATCTACATATTCGTACATATTCATAAGTATATTCTTATGTACTTTTATAAATTGTATGGACATTATTTATTCGTATATAGAAGTAGTAATTAATATAGAGAAAATGAAAGGCAATTCCTGTAATGATATAATTTATTTTCCGTCGTCGATGGTCATGACGGTGGTGTCGGCTTCGTAGTGCATGTCGAGCGCGCGCGACCTTATGATCTCCTTGTACACGAAGGCAGACTTGCGCGGAGTGCGCGTGCGCTCCGGACTCGTGTAGTCCACCTCGTATAGGCCGAATCGTTCGCTGGAAACACGTTGTATCGTTAAACAACCAATTATTACATAATTTGTATAGTTGATCAGTATCCTACAGTATTTGTTCCTCGTTTTGTGACACATGGTATACTTTACAAATATAATTTACATTGCATATTGTAATTTTCATTCTGAATTATGTCTCCTATTCAGAGGAGATGATCCTTTTATAAGCCCCATACAATTGCACGAAACTCCATTACCAAGTGGTTATCAATAAACTATATTGACTATATCCGTATAAAAGTGTATGATATTGCCATATACCGATATAAACCATATATTATATTTATGTGTTTAACTAACCTGTAACCAGCTAGCCATTCAAAATTGTCCATTAAGCTCCATGCAGTGTAGACGCGGACGTCGCATCCGTCGTCGACAGCGTCCAGCATGGCGTCGAGGTAGGAGCGGTAGTAGTTGACGCGGTCGTCGTCCACGAGACCGCCGAACGTGGACATCCCGTTCTCGGTCACGAACACGGGCGGATTGTTGTAGTCGTTCTTGATCTTCATCAGAAGCTTGTAGAAGCCCCATGGGACAACCTGTATACAACATATATACAAGATTATATAGGTTTTATTATATATAGTACGAGTATAATGATTTTTTTTCAATTCAACAATAAAGAATCAAGCAAGTGCGCATTTATGTGTCTAGGAAGAGCTTGTAAAGTTTTATAATACCTACTAAATATTATTCAACAAATTGACTCTTTTTTGAGAATTTCTTAAGGTTATTATTATACAATCGTAAGATATTACAACAACACACATACATATAAGTGAGTTCGTGTGAAATTTGTGTGTTTTGACTTGTAAAATATTTAACGCCGTCTATTTATTTGTAATAAATACCTATCGTGTTATGTTTGGGATTGTTCTACTTTTGGGATTTCGGGCCCATTATTGTTATTAAAGGCTTCAAGAAACTAAGCAAAATTTCATCACCATTGTTTCCTGTTTCACTAAATTTTCAAATTATCATCATCACAACCCATAACTGTCCCACTGTTGGGCACGGGTCTCGTCTCATAATGTGAGGGGTACAGGCCATAGTCCACCACGCTGGCCAAGTGCGGATTGGTGGACTTCACACACCTTTGAGGACATTATGGAGAACTCTCAGGTGTGCAGGTTTCCTCACGATGTTTTCCTTCACCGAAGCAAGTGATAAGTAAATTCTAATACGCACATAATTTTTGAAAATTAGGGGTGCGTGCTGGGGTTTGTATCTGAACCCTCCGGCTTGGGAGTCCAAGGTTTAACGACTCGGCTATCACTGCTTATACCCCTCGGTACATACTAGGTTATCACTGTCGCTCTATATTAATTTATATATATTTATATAAATATACATATATTATTATGATGTTCTACTTAAAGTTATAAAAGCACATGAACAGGAACTACTAACCTTTAACCAAGAAGAAGCGCTGCCTTCCCAGTCGCTAGATTGATATGATCCAACGTTGATGTCATCATAGTAAGACGGAGATGGATGCACGCCATATACAGAATCGTTTCTGTAAACAATACTACTAGAGTATGTATTAAGACCGAAAAAGTCGCTGCTTCCTCGCACTAATTCAACCTCTTCAGGGGTAAATTCCGGTAATCTTGATCTAAGGAAACCTTGTTGCGCGCTCTTAGCTGCTATCCTTGCTTTCATCACGGGGGGAAAATCACCAGTCTCCGAGAAAATAGGATAAGCATACGGGCCCCACTAGAATGATAACAAAATTTACTCATATCAGTAAATAAAGATAACCAAGAACAAATTGTATTTTTCTTTAATATCTTTTAACAAGTCAAAACTGTCTCGCTCGGTTCGGACATCTCTTGAATATAAAATAAATACATAAAGGTAAATCCACTTACACCCTCGCACAAGAATGTTGCGGTTGGCATGGACAACACAAATAACACATCACTAACACCCATGACCCGAGAACATTGTCTAAGTTATCTATCTAATATCTAAGTTATATTATTATTAAGTATCGTTTTTTTTACCTCAAACAGAGCACTATCTTCTGCTGCTTCGAGGTGGTCTTCGCTCTCAGGTTCTGCCCAACCGGCACTTAATGTAATACCGATTTCGCCTCCATATTTGTCTTTAAAGTCATTATTGTACACGTGATACGCTTTTGCGTGAGCAACCAAAAGGTTTTTGGTGCAAAGGTATTCTGCATATCCTGTGATATCTAACAAAGGTGCCATTGATTTTCCAGCGTAACCTTGGAAGCACACTTCGCGAGGTTCGTTTATTGTAATCCAGTACTTCACCCTATCACCAAACAATTCAAACATCGTTCTGGCGTAGTCAGAAAACCAGTCCACAATGTGAGGATTGGACCATCCTCCCAAGTCCTGTAGTTTTTGAGGCAAGTCCCAGTGATACAGCGTGACCATGGGTTCTATGTTATATTTAAGCATTTCGTTTATGAGATTGTTGTAGTAGTCGACTCCGGCTTGGTTGATCTTGTCTGGGAAGCTCGTGGGCAGTATCCTAGTCCAGGACAGAGAGAAACGGTAGAAGTCAAGTCCGAGTTCGCGCATCATCTCCACGTCGCGCTTGTACTGATGGTATGAATCGGCCGCCACATCTCCGGTGTCGCAGTTTTTAACAGGGCAAGGCTCTCTATGAGTTACGACATCCCATATATTTTCGGATTTTCCTGAAGAAAGCACATTGTTTCGGTTTGAAATACAATAAGGCTATTAACTAAATTACATGAATTTTATTACACAAACCATCTATGTTCCAGGCGCCTTCAATTTGATATGACGCTGTCGCCGTACCAAACAGGAATCCATCTGGAAATTTCCTTATTTCATGGCGACTGCCTGCAGATTTACATTCCGATAAGGCAATGCACCACAGGAAAGACCTAAAAGGAACAATGAAATTTAGCTATTAAAACAATAAAATTAAAACTACTCCGTAACATACTCTTATTAGTAACTACTTAGATATTCTTTTTTCATTAAGGAACGTTTTTTTTATTTTTTTAAACATTTTTTTAATTCGTCAACTCTTTAATTCTTATTACTTTAATAATTATTCGTCAATTCCTTAACTCTTATGATATTTAAGAGGACGTTGTCTAATCGTCAATGTTGACAAAAAAAGATCTTATGCAATTCGTTTGCATTAAAGACTCTTTTTAGAACTTAGGTGTGTTAGGTCTCCTCGAGCACATTGGTACTACTGTGTTGTTGTGTCCCTATCGTAACAGCGGCACTTTGTTTCTCGTCCGAATCTCTCAAGAAAGACAAGAATTATATTTCTGTTTGTGAGATGGTCTAGCCAAAGTGGCTAATATTATATTCAAAGAAAATTATCTAGTTTTGAAACTTACGTAATCAACACTGTCCATAACATTGCTTGCTATCGGGTTGAGAACTGTAATAAGAATATTCGATTTGTAAATTGAAATCATATAAATATATGTTCTTCGACTTATCATACACATTTTTAAGTTCAAATCGATTGACAAGATGTACAAATTATCTGATAAAAACAAAACATTTTGGATGTAACATAAACCTCTTGAATACTATCTAGCTCATTCGTAGCTTTATTTAAAACAAAATATTACATAATTTAGTAGATATTGTATTCTTGTTTATCTACGTAAGTAAAATAATATATAATATAAATTGTGTAATGTAATAAATTGATGGATTTTATTACAATTTGTTTTATTCTTTTTTGGAGTGTAAATAAAAGCTTGTTTTTTAAAATGTTTTTACAATTTATTTAGTTTTATTTTTTTAGTTAACGCTGACGTATTCGTATTGTTTTTAGCAAACCCTTTAATTTGATACCCATATGAATATGCCATAAAATAATTACTTCTCCATCTTGGACGTCCGCCATATTAGATTTAGAATGCAGTCACTTAGCTAACAATGCAACTGCTACAATGCATCCAAACCAAAGTAAATATGTACGCAAAATTTCATCTCAATGGGTTGAGGATAACTGCTTTAAAATTCAGTTGAAAGATTTAAGCTGAACATATAGAAACATTGAAACTTACCTAAATAAAAGCTTGGAATAAAAAGTTTTGAACACTATAGTTGCGAATTATCCGAGTGTCCCGGGTATCAAACAATATCCATTGCTGCACGTGTAACAAAAGAAACTACGCTGAATTTAACACACATTCTTCAAGAGGTTTTTCAAGGAAATCCGATTTATATGTGACATAAACAAGAGGTACTGTTATTTCATTAATCACAATAGAGGATATATTCTAGAGAGCCCCTACTTAATCATTTACTATTTATTTTTTATAGTTTAAGATAGCAAACGAGCATGCAGAACCACCCTTCCGCTGCCGCCCATGACAAGTGTGACCTTCCCGTGAATAAGACTCAAATCGGGCCTAGGATGATTACTTAGTCTAGTTATGTAGCAGAGGATGTTATTAAGAATGTTGGTTGGTCAATTTGTTTTATGGATTGGCGTAATAACTATATACTATAACTATAAGCTCTCTCTCTCTTCTCTGTTATTAATACCTATCATGGACGATGGCGGCCACTTACCACCAAGTAGCTCTTCGGCGCGATTATCGGATATTAACATAAAATATATATTATTTATAATTCGTGAAAGTAGAACCTCTTGTCATGTATTACATAGGTTTGCAGTAATTGCTTAATTGAAAAAAAAAGACAATTCCTGATAATTGATAAATGATATAATTTAATTTCAGTCGTCGATGTTCATGACGGTGGTGTCGGGTTCGTAGTGCATGTCGAGCGCGCGCGACTTGACGATCTCCTTGTACACGAAGGCGGACTTGCGCGGCGTGCGCGTGCGCTCCGGACTCGTGTAGTCCACCTCATACAGGCCGAATCGTTCACTGGAAATATATGAAACGATTATCATTTTATTATTTTCTCTTAATATACTTTCATCTGTATTATGTGCCTGTATTCAAATTGCGAAAAAAGTGTGTCAAGTTATTACTAGATACTTACGGTAGATTATCTATCATAAAACCAGCTCATAGCGTTTTATCAGTGAGCCGTAAGATTCGTCATGATTTCAATCACAAAATGTGCAATATTACCTATAATTAAAAGATATCACATGAAAGTTAATCGACATTTAAAGTAATGGTTTATGTGAAACGTAATAAATTAAATAACGTACCTGTAACCAGCCATCCATTCAAAGTTGTCCATTAAGCTCCAGGCGGTGTAGACGCGGACGTCGCATCCGTCGTCGACAGCGTCCAGCATGGCGTCGAGGTAGGAGCGGTAGTAGTTGACGCGGTCGTCGTCCACGAGACCGCCGAACGTGGACATCCCGTTCTCGGTCACGAACACGGGCGGATTGTTGTAGTCGTTCTTGATCTTCATCAGAAGCTTGTAGAAGCCCCATGGGACAATCTAAACAAGGTGGTATAGATACCTATGTATTCACACAAAATTAAATGCAAAAAGCTTGGCTGGATGGTCTTCCGTTCAGTTCGTTTTCTTCATTGGTTTATTTATTAACATCGTAAAAATATTCTGCGTTACTCAAAATAGCTATTTAGTGTAAATGTAAATAATAGAATAGAATATGAGAGAATAGAAAAATAAAATTGGATTGCTTACCTTTAACCAGTTAGATGCCGCACCTTCCCAGTCACTGGGCTGGTACGATATTCCGTCGATATCATCGTTGTAGGACGGAGATGGGAAATACCCATATACGCTTTCATTTCTGTAAACTATTTTAGTTGTGTAGGTGTTAAGGCCGAAAAAGTCGCTGCTTCCTCTCACTAATTCTATTTCTTCCTGTGTAAATTGTGGTAGTCTGGATCTAGGGAAACCTTGCTGTGCGCTTTTAGCTGCGATATTTGTTTTCATTGCAGGAGGAAAATCGCCAGTCTCGGAGAAAATGGGATGTGCATACTGGCCCCACTAAAAATCAGACATTTTAAATTAGACATTACATACTTATATTACGTACTGGAATAGTTCAGTTCTTTATTATTTTTACAAGTATACTAATTTATTACGCGATTCATATAGACAAATTAAAAGGAATAGAGGTGAAAAATCTAGATTCTCTAACCACCTCGACAGAGAAAAGACATGCCGCATGGACAGAAGGTATTGGGAGCAACGACCCTAACTTCTTGTGGAACTTCACAAAGAAATACATTGTTCATGTAGTTGTAGAATCACAGCCCAAAAACGTCACAACAAAACGGCAGCACTGGATGACTGAAGACACCTGTCATTTATATGAGGAGCGCCGGAACCTTAAAGCCAATGTAGCTAGCATTGCGAATTCATCCATCATAGCATCATAGCTGCTTGCCGACGCGAAGCCGGATTTGTAAAAGATAGAGATATTGGCGAAAAAAACCTTATATTCTTCAAATCATTTCTTTTTAATTCTTCCACTTCAGAACTTTAACGTTTCGGCATAGCAAATCAACAATTTCACTTGCACGTAATGAAAAAAGGCAAACTGTTAACGTTTGTTGAAAGTTAGGTGGTGAGTGGTGAAGCACTAAATTACGAATGAAGCCAAGATGCCACGACCGATACCAGGTAAGTTAAGTGAGTGTAGTGGTCTACGTCTACGCTAATTAGTAATATTCATGTTATTTGTTTTTTCTCTCTCACCATAGTGCAATGAGTGGTGATCGCTATGCGTCGCTACATATGTATATCTATTTAGATTTTATTTCAGGTTACTAATATCGAGGACGAAGGACCAGTATGTACTACCTCCCAAAATAAATAGTTTTTCAACTTGGTACCTAATTAATGAATAACTGACGGGTGCAGTTAGACATTTACGCGATATTTACATTGTCGCGGGTGTAAATAGGAGAAATGATTGTATAAATAATCTCATGAACGCTATTGACTGTTAAGTAGGTTGACTACACTTCAATATTGCACAATTAAGAAGAGAGTTCTGAGCTCAAAAGAGTTGAAGCAAGTAAAAGCAAAAGAGTAGAAGCGTACGTTGGTATTTACCTCAAACTGAATAGTATCTTCTGTGGCTTCAGCGTCCTTTTCACTCTCTGGTTCGTACCAATTGGCACTCAATGTAATACCAATCACACCTCCATATTTTTCTTTAAACTCGTTATTATACAAGTGATATGTTTTTGCATGGACTAGTAGTAGATTTTTAGCGCAAATATATTCTGCATATCCTGTGATATCTAACAAAGGGGCCTTTGATTTGGCAGCATAGCCTTGATAGCACACTTCACGAGGTTCGTTAATTGTAATCCAGTACTTTACCCTATCACCAAATAATTCAAAAACCGTTCTGGCGTAGTCAGTAAACCAGTCCACAATGTAAGGATTTGACCACCCTCCCAGGTCTTGTAGTTTTTGAGGCAAGTCCCAGTGATAAAGTGTGATCATAGGTTCTATGTTATATTTAAGCATTTCGTTTATGAGATTGTTGTAGTAGTCGACTCCGGCTTGGTTGATGTTGTCTGGGAAGCTTGTGGGCAGTATCCGTGTCCAGGACAGAGAGAACCGATAGAAGTCTAGTCCGAGTTCGCGCATCATCTCCACATCACGTTTGTACTGGTGATAGGAATCGGCGGCCACATCACCAGTATCACAGTTTGTAATAGGGCAAGGTTCTCTGTGCGTTACAACATCCCATATATTTTCCGATTTTCCTGCAGAAAGCACATTGTTTTGGTTCAAAATATTCGATAAAGAACTAATAACTATGTACATATATGTAATGAGCCTTGTATCACAAACCGTCTTCGTTCCAGGCGCCTTCAATTTGATATGATGCTGTAGCTGCACCAAACAAGAATCCATCGGGAAATTTCCTAACTTCATGGCGACTGCCTGTAGTTTTACATTCCGATAATGCAACGTAGCACAGGAGTGACCTGTGAAATAATTATATTTTGCACTTAGAACCAATAAGTAGAAATAAAACCAAGTATTCTCTTCTTGATAAAACTATGTCAGATATTTGATTTTATATAGCTACAAGAAAGCAAAGCATTTATGATTTTTTTTAGGGTTTTGTTAACAATATTTACTGTTGCTGGCAAAAAGGTCTCATTCAATTCGTTTGCATCAAATACTTCCTTCGTATATTATTTTTATCGTGAGGCAGTCCTCGAGCACATTATGTCGATGCGTCCCTACCGTAACAGTAGCACTTTGTTGTTCGCCAGAATCTCAAGAAGAGGATAAGAAACATAGTAATAATGTGGTATAATGTGGGAGTCTTCAAGAGGAGAGTGAATAAGCTTTTAATAAGTTAGTGCGTTCAACATCCTCGACTTCATCGCTACATACCATCAGGTGGGATTGTTGTCAAGCATTAACTTATCTTAAGTAAAAAATTAAGAACTGACCCTGATTGTAAGACGGGGTCGCAGTACCAGTAAATATTAGGTATGTTCAGAAATTTTCAATAAAAGAGAATTGTACACTTTTAACACTTACGTAATCAGCACTGATCGTAACATCGCTCTAGCTATCTGTTGGAGAATTAAGGTTTTTCTTACCATACGAGTATTTATATATTTTCGACTTATCTTACTTTTCAAGTACAATTGGATTGACATTGAAATACATATTTTATTTGATAAAAAGTCAGTATTTTGTTTGTTATATAAAACACTGGAACATCTGTCTGTAAAGTATAAACACAGTACAATATAAATACACTTTATTTGTACAACAATATAGCATACCTTACAATATATAAATATATTACCATATTTACAGTTATATAGTACTAATAGTCGAGAAATTGTTGTAATTTTACACATAATTGTATGTATGTTACTTATTATGAGCAAAAAAAATTAATTAAATTTTTATTCCTACCAGTTTTACCTACATGTGTGCTGTGCGGTTCTTGTATTGACTCGCGCCAGCGGGAGACAAGCCTAAAGAATGATAACAAATCGATTGTTATTCAAGACATTGGTACTGATGCTTTGCACACTTTATTACTGATGTCGTTACTGTTACTGTTGTGATTCAAATACGCATCATAACGGATCTTCCCGTGAGAATGAGATGTATTACCCGGGTAAGAAATAGCCTACGTTACTCTCCCTCCTAACTATCTCCAGACAAAAATATATCATAACATCACTCCGTTGCGACGTGAAAGAAGGACAAACAAACATTTATAATATTATATACTTAGTATAGTATAGTTTAGTATGGATTTCCGTCATCGATGGTCATGGTGGTGGTCTCAGGATCGTAGTGCATGTCTAGCGCGCGCGACCTGATGATCTCCTTGTACACGAAGGCGGACTTGCGCGGAGTGCGCGTGCGCTCCGGACTCGTGTAGTCCACCTCGTATAAACCGAAACGTACACTGGAAACACGTGTAATATAATTATAGGATTACTGATTGATTCGGTGATGATCCATTTCCGAGTTGATATAATCCAGCCAAATTGAAAGGTTTTTTTAACTTTTCATCTTTACATACTTACTATAGGAGCGGCACAAAAGGAAGGCCCCTTTGACGTTTACTTGACGTCTGTCCGATCATCAAGTTTCGTATAAATTATTACATAAATTTGAAGGAGCAAATTGCTGTTCTTCATTGTCAATAGTGATGTGCAAAAAGTCATAAAATTTATCGAATGTATAACTTAGGACCTAAAGTTAATTAATTACATGGATATTGAAACAAGATATATATTTAAATATTATGGACTAATGCGGGACCATATAAACAAAGTATATGGTACCGCTAACAAATTCCTTCACGTTTTTACTAACAAAATACAGTGCCACCTTTAATAAAGTAAGTAATTCAATTACATAAATGAATATACTATAAATCATCTCAACCCAACAAGGCCCACTACTGAGCTCAAAGCCGAGGAGACCTTAAATATAAGGTGATTCGTAAGACTCTTGTGATATTAATAGGGGGTACTCAGTATTCGATTCTCATTCCAAATATGTCATTAAAAAGGGTGCTTAAAATTTTTATTCCAAAAATGTATCGATGCGACTCGCACTTGACCATATTTTTTCGATACTAAATTAACATTTTTCACGTCACTATTTTAATGTGTTAAACGGGCCTTAATTTTGTGCTGATACTATAATTGTAAGTGTATCCAAATTTTTAGATACCTAACCTGTAACCAGTTAGCCATTCAAAGTTATCCATTAAGCTCCAGGCAGTGTAGACGCGGACGTCGCAGCCATCGTCGACAGCGTCCAGCATGGCGTCGAGGTAGGAGCGGTAGTAGTTGACGCGGTCGTCGTCCACGAGACCGCCGAACGTGGACATCCCGTTCTCGGTCACGAACACGGGCGGATTGTTGTAGTCGTTCTTGATCTTCATCAGAAGCTAAAACGTATAAGGTGTAATAGATATCTATAGTTCTTCACAATAATGAACTCAACTAAACTTGGACCATATTCAGTTCAACTTTGTAAGTAGTTTTCGTTCGTTTATTTGTTGACAACTAAAAATATATTGTGTAACTCAAAATACTACGCAGATGTATAATCATTATGGGTAGAAAAATAAAATTAATTGGATTGGTAACCTTTGAAAAGGCAGTTGGAGAGTAGCAGTCGTGTGGAGTAAAAGAACTGAATTAATGTGGAGACAGTCTAGAAACTAATTTATTTTCATACTTTTTGTCTATAAGTATGTTTATAAAACTGCTCACCTTTAACCAAGTAGATGCCGTACCTTCCCAGTCGCTAGGTTGGCTGTATGTGATTATAAGTCGCTGCTACCTTTCACTAATTCAACTTCTTCAGGTGTAAATTCTGGCAATCTCGATCTAGGGAAACCTTGCTCTGCGCTCTTAGCCGCGATTCTTGCTTTCATTACGGGAGAAAAATCACCAGTCTCGGAGAAAATAGGATGTGCGTACTGACCCCACTAAAAATCAGACATAAAATTGCAGATCACATACTACACGATTTATATAGAGAATGATTTATTACTGCAAACTAAATTTTATAAACTATATTTACGATTTACCTCAAACTGAATAGTATCTTCTGCAGCTTCAGCGTCATCTTCGCTTTCGGGTTCAAACCAATTGACACTCAATGTTATACCAATTAAACCACCACTATTTTCTTTAAACTCGTTATTATACAAGTGATATGTCTTTGCATGAGCCAGTAGAAGATTTTTAGCGCAAAGGTATTCTGCGTATCCTTTGATACCTAAGAACGGGGCAAGTGATTCTGCAGCGTAACCTTGATAGCAAACTTCCCGAGGTTCATTCAAAGTAATCCAGTACTTTACCCTATCGCCGAATAATTCAAAAACCGTCCTGGCGTAGTCAGTGAACCAGTCCACCATGTTAGGATTGGACCATCCTCCCAAGTCTTGTAATTTTTGAGGCAAGTCCCAGTGATAAAGGGTGATCATAGGTTCTATGTTATACTTAAGCATTTCGTCGATGAGATTGTTGTAGTAGTCGACTCCGGCTTGGTTGATCTTGTCTGGGAAGCTCGTGGGCAGTATCCGAGTCCAGGACAGAGAGAACCGGTAGAAGTCAAGTCCGAGTTCGCGCATCATCTCCACGTCGCGCTTGTACTGATTGTATGAATCGTCCGCCACATCTCCGGTGTCGCAGTTTTTAATAAGACAGGGTTCTCGGTGAGTTCCAACATCCCATATATTTTCCGATTTGCCTGCAGAAAGATTATGATTTAGATTGTGCATTAATTTGGTGTGAAATATACGATAAAGGATCGTATAGTCGTATACTAAGTGTAATGAGTTTTATATCACAAACCGTCCTCGTTCCAGGCGCCTTCAATTTGATATGATGCTGTAGCCGTTCCAAACAGAAATCCATCTGGAAATTTCCTAATGTCATGGCGACTGCTTGCGGATTTGCATTCCGATAAGGCAGTGTAGCAAAGGAGCAACAATCTGAGGATTAAATGAAACTTTAGATGTTTTTATGTTTATAGGTACCCTTTTTTACTTATCAGTATATTGATATATTACTGATCCGTATTCAAATTGTGAAGTCACTTAGATGAATGAATTTCTCATGAACCTCTGATTTTGTGAGTGTTTGAACCTGATAATTTACTGAGAATGTGAGAGAAGATATTTAGAACGCGAAGCACAACTTTGTGTACATAAAATTGTATAATAGGACAAATTAAAACTTTATCGGCTCAATCTCCAATTTTTCCCCATATCATATAAGGTGAAATTCAAAATTAACAAAAAATCCATCCGTACCTACATCATAAGTTTCGTAATTTCTACAAGAAATGGAATTAGGTACCTACTATGTTTATAGTGTGGGACTCTTAAGTCTTAACTAGTTAATACATTATTTTGTGACTTCTACGATTTATGATATCTGTTGAGAAATTCGGAAAAAATCATCCGCCTAGCTGTTTTCAGTGAAAACGCTGCCTAATCCCTTTGAGATATAACAAAACAATATAAGGGTCGAATATTCGTCTTTTATAGGTCTACAATAAAATCTGCGATGGCATTAATAGCTTACCCATACTTAGTTCTATAAAATTGGTCTCGTACAATGCAGTAGGTAATTGAAAAGCTATGTAGACGGATATCGCGGAACGCGCCTGAAAATAAATTCTTAAGGTCTAACTTAAAAACGGGTGCATGTTTGAACCTGAAATAATATAATATGTTGCGGGACAATGTCTGTCAGCTATATATATTATTTACTATTAAAGCGACAGGTTTTGAGATAATCAACGAAACGACATCTAAATATTGACTGTTCGTAAAGTTTTTAAGATATTGCTAATTAGAAGCATGAAAAACGAGTAAGTATTTAACCTCTGGCTACAATTAATATGATTCATTGTAAGACGAATCTAAATTAGAGTTACGACAAAATATGGGTAAAATGTCTAAAGATTTACCTACCTATATTTACTTTTTATTTCAATCAAAACAAAATCCGTCCAACAGTTTAGGGGGTTTTCAGAGACATACACACTGACAAAATAATTATATATATACATATAAAGATTATAAATAATGATAAAACTTACGTAATCCGCAGTGAACTTAACATTGCGAGCGATTTGAGATCTACAGCAAAATTATCTTCCAGGTGCTCTAATATATTGTACTTAACATCTTATCGTATTATTTTCAATGTTAAGATTGATAGGCATATCTGCATTGTTGTTTTGAAATTTTTACCTATTTATCTAATACACCCCTTCACATTGTTTTGACAAACACTCTAATCAGACAGTTTTTTGATAGATTTTATCATTACTTAACATATAATCTTAGGATTAAGTTTACCTATACGGGGGGTAATCTATACCTAACATTTGTGACGGCAATCGTTTCGGAAAAATATTATTTCTTTCATATTTTTAATCGTGTTTATTAATTACTAGCGACCCGCCCTCGCTTCGCTTCGGGAAACTTATTATCAAGTGCTTAAATATAAAGTTTCATGGTTCTTTAAGAGATGGCGCTAGGCGTTCTTATTCTTTAAGTTAGGAAGGTTCACCCCTAGATGGCGCTGTGCTTAAAACCCGAAGAAATCCCATACAAACTTTCAACCTTTATTTCAACCTCTTCATCCCTTTTTGTCGCAATAAAAGGTAGCCTATGTCCTTTCTCAGGGTCTAAAGATTGTCTGTGTCAAATTTCATCAAAATCGGTTGAGAGGTTTAAGCGGGAAAGCGACACAGACAGACAGACAGACAGACAGACAGACAGACAGAGTTACTTTCGCATTTATAATATTAGTAGGGATTGTTACTCAACCTTATTTGAGTATGAGACTCATCATCAATATAACAAAGTGGGTCACCTAATATCGAGTAAACCCCGTCACCGACCCCGACACCCCAATTTGACGACCAGGATGGCGCAATGGTTAACACGCCGGATCGCCGTTCCGAGGGTCCTGGGTTCGATTCCCAGCGAGGCGGAAATTTGAATGATGAATTTAAATTTCCGTTCTTGGTCTGGGTGTGTGTGTTCTTGTCTTGTGTGTTGTCCATGGCACTCACGACACAGGGAATCCTAGTGTGGGGCTATGAGTGTGTAGCGTTATTTATTTTTATTTATTTTAATTTGTTAAACCACTGTGAGTGACGAGAATCAAAAAACCTGGCATTTTTAACTGTGTTATATAATAAAATATTAAATTTTCCAATTTATTTATTCATTATTATTTATTTATTTATTTATTAAAGTTAAACTTTTTATTTTAGATATCGTTTTCTAAAGCATGTCGCCTGTTGATTTACCTCCGGCCTTGGAATAAGAATAAAGTGAAAGGTACATGGCAGAGCAGCCAAGGCCAATATGATCTATAATACACCACACAATTTAATTTTTATTATTATTAAGCATGTTCAAGCTTCACACGATATCTAGAAAGTTTTCTTGAGAGTTGTGTCGAGTGATATTGAAATAAATCTTTCTAAGTAGCGATATTAAAACTTTATCAGACGTGAGATTAAGATTGAGTGAGTCCTTTTCTTTTTATCACATAAAAATAGTTATTGTTACTTGGCTTCAACCCATTAATGGCCCACTACTGAGTACGGGTCTCTTCTCATATACGAAGAGGCCTAGAGCATACTCCACCACGCTGCTCCAGTGCGGATTGGGGGAGGGCCACCCGAAACGGTAGTAGGATATAATAATATTCGTAACCGTAATTCATAAACGTAATTTATAAGCGTACTTAACGATATATGATTATAATGACGTAGCTACTTATCTACATGAAAAAAAGAGTTCAAAGAACATTACAATCAATTCCAATACCATAATGCGGGTATCTTCAAATCATGAGTGAAAAGGCTTTTATAAGATAGTGTGCCTAACTCCCACCCAAGACTACATCGCCACTTATCTTCAGGTCAAAAAAACATACATAATGAAGAAATGCAGTGAAAGAAATGTCGTACAAAGGGGGTGAAATCTCCTATTTTATCTCCTTACTAAGGTACATGTCTCTATTAGTTTTATTGTTTTCTTCTCTTTACTTTACAGTTACCTTTTTCCCTTCGGACAGACAGGAGAGTTTGCCAAGTTGTAGCCCACACTTGGAATCATGGAACAATCAAGATTATCGAGATTATCTTGGAATATTCTTTGATATTATTACGATAAAATCTATAGGGGATCAATTTGTTGTAATATTATGTTGACAGATAAGTTTGTTTTTCAGCTTTTGTACTTACGCTTGTCATCTTAATGATAACACGGAGCTAAGTACCCATATATGATGTTATATATAGGCTATTGTGGTATTAGCGACGGATACATGATACAAGATGTTTCGAGTAATAAGCCTCTTGTAAGTATTTGAAATAACCATAATTATTTTTATTTCAATGTCTTATTTGTATCCAAATGCAATTTCAAATTGGTCAAAGATGTTAGATGTAAAACAAAAATCCAATTTCAGTCTAGGGCTGCGATGTGAGGGTTATCAATTTTTTCTTTGGCTGGCTCTTGTAATTTTTGGATAATATTTTCAGTTTAATCTTTTGTTCATCCTTTCTTAATACGGATTGCAAAAATACGGGGCGCCATGAAGTGAGGAAATTCCCTGAAGGCTTCTTGTTCGGAACGGCTACTGCTTCTTATCAAGTGGAAGGAGCTTGGGATGAAGATGGTACGTACTCGATTAATATTCGTACATACTGGTATTTGTATCTTTAGATTATTTTAATTTCCAATAATTTCCAAACATTACGTTGTTATCATTTTTATGTAAATAGCCGACAATTGTGAAAATAAGCCGCCTTATGACAAGTGGTGAGGTGGTCACTGACGCCAAGGGAAATCAGAAACACCAAAGCATCACCGATCCGTTTCCGGCTAATTAAGAAAAAGAGGAAAAAAAGAAACAAAGCCTCGATTTAGGCGTCTGGAAGTATTTCAATAGTTGTAAATATTAGAATCACGTTGTAAATGTTTCTGTGAAGATATTTCGATTTCGACGTACATTTTACACTTCGATATTCTTTATGTATTCACAGGGAAGACAGAAAATATTTGGGACCACTTGACTCACACGAATCCGTGTATGGTAAAGGACTGTTCCAATGGTGACATTGCGGACAACTCATATTATTTATACAAGAGAGACGTGGAAATGATGAGGGAGCTCGGGCTGGATTTCTACAGGTTCTCCATATCGTGGCCGAGGATTTTGCCAACCAGCTTCCCGGACAAAATTAACCAGGCCGGTGTCGACTACTACAATAATTTAATCGATGAAATGTTGAAATACAACATTCAACCCATGATTACTCTATACCATTGGGATCTACCACAGAAACTTCAAGAATTGGGAGGATGGGCAAATCCTCACATGGTAGACTGGTTCGGTGATTACGCCCGCATTGTTTATGGACTATTCGGGAACAGAGTGAAATTTTGGATTACGATTAATGAACCTTATCAAATATGTAATTCCGGATATGGCTCGAGCGGCCTAGCTCCAGCTTTAAACATTCAAGGCGTAGCTGAGTATATGTGTGCAAAGAATTTGCTGGTAGCGCATGCAAGAGCGTATCATATCTACAATGATGAGTTTAGACCAACTCAAGGTGGTAAAATATTTATTTCATTTAGTGCACAGTGGTTCGAACCAGAGAGTGAGAAAGAAATTCAGGCAGCAGAGGAAGCTAATCAATTCATGGTAATTTTTCCTTTGCTAAGATTTGAATACTTGTGTTTTACGTTCGTTTTCTTACTTTTCTTTTCACGATTTTTAAAAGTAGGGTGGTGGCTAACCAGACCAGTATGGCACATGCTCTACTTGTGGATTAAATTGGATGGTACAGAGCCCAGCGACTTTCAATTGGACGGCATTTCGCCATGGTCACGCCCGTTGTGCAGCATGGTGCACCATGAGTAGGGAAAGTTGGCTTGGAATGATGGATGGATGAATTATACATCCCAAATACTGGAGTAATTTAATATTCATATATTTATGTACGAGTACACATATATGTATTTTGGAACGAAGTTCCTTACGGCAGGCTTGGAGGGGATAGGTTTTGCTGCGGCGACCGAACTGAAAAATATGTGATAGTAAAACCTTAAGAAAAAATGCGAGGAATAAAAGCGTTAAATGAGACGTGCGCAGGCGTGACAGTCGCATACACAAGCGAGTAGTGTATAATACCTTTCTCTTTCTCCCTCTTTCTTTTCGTTCGCCGTTGCCTTCATTAGCCGAAGGAACTTC
Source organism: Ochlodes sylvanus (assembly GCA_905404295.2). Classification (NCBI taxonomy): domain Eukaryota; kingdom Metazoa; phylum Arthropoda; class Insecta; order Lepidoptera; family Hesperiidae; genus Ochlodes; species Ochlodes sylvanus. The sequence continues at coordinate 4,033,534 of FR990125.1, read as the reverse complement.
GTTCCTACCTGGTGTCCCACGACACCACATTTATTTATTTATTTACTTCTTGTACACGGAAACAATATGATAAACAATATACAATAAACTTTGTGCAAAGGTACTACTTGTGTTTGATACTATGTATGATATTTTGTCATTTAATTGTTGATATTTTAAATCAAGTTTTTATATCATTCTCTAGGTAGGTATAACAAAATTTACAACTCTTAAATATTGTTTATTTTTAGTGGGCACAATATAGTCATCCAATATTTTCAAGGACTGGCGATTTCCCTCCAATCATGAAAGATAGAATTGCAGCTAAGAGCGCTAGTCAAGGATTCGCCAGGTCCCGGCTGATTGAGTTCACTCCCGAAGAGGTGCAGTACGTCCGTGGAACATCCGATTTCTTCGGACTTAATCACTATACCACCCGGTATGTATACAGGAACGAATCAGTGGTTGGACAATACCAGTTGCCATCATTCAATGATGATTTGGAAGTAATGACATACAATCTCGACGAATGGATAATTGGTGAATCGAATTTCACAAAGGTAGGTACCTACCTAAATAATATCTAGTTTTAAATAGTTCAGACTGTTCAAATAGAAGTTTAATTAATTAAAAATCTTAACGAAACTATGTGTTTATGAATCAAATTGTATTTAAAAATATTTTCTCTTTTTATTTTTTTATTTCCATTGTTGGTAGTCTGTTCCATGGGGATTTTATAATTTACTGACAAAAATAAGGGAAGATTACGACAATCCCATTGTGTATATCACGGAAAATGGTTTCGCAACCAAAGGCGGACTTCAAGACGACGATCGAGTCACTTACTATCTCCATTACATTGACGCCATGTTGGACGCCATCGATGAAGGATCTAACATTGGGGCCTACACAGCGTGGAGTCTAATGGATAACTTTGAATGGCTTCAAGGATACCAGTAAGTAGAAATATATTTTTATTATTATTTCCGTTGTGCCCGCCTGGCTAGCTAACACTCTCTTGCTTAAGTCAGTCGCGAAACGCCCTGTCGTGTGCCTGCTTGAGAACCAGTTTTTAATTAACATATTATGTGTAATAGCAATTCTAGGTAGTTTAAAAAACCGCTAAAATTTAGGCAAAAATGGTTCTCGAGTTGTGATAAGGACTGGTTTACATGATATCCCTTCTAACTGTTGAACAGAAAAGAAAAGATCTGTTGGGTGAAAAGGCTCAGAAACTATCAGTGTGGTGTTAATTAATAGAGCCCTCCAAAGAATGTATGGTGCGTTAATACTTTAAACTAAAAGGAGTTGACCCAGCAAGCACAGATTATTTTAGCATAAAATATTAAAGCAACAATTAGGCTAGGCGTATGCTGGAATGCAGGCGACGCAGTACAGCAAATCACAGTTCAGTACACCTCAGGGCAGTTGAGCCAGATATGTGCCCCTTCCGTATGCTGCGACGCAACTCATTCGCATCTTAGCTAGTACAAAGAATAGACGTTTGACAATGATTCTATTAAACGTTCTGTCATGACTGTCGCCCAGCCTAAATAAGGCTAAATGCTGGGATCGCTAGCGTTAATGATTGTCTATTGTCTTATAAATGCATTGACTTATTATACTATTTCCATTTCTTTATTTTCTCGATGACAGTTCTCTAGTAGTGTTGTGACTAAATAAGTAGTGATATCGATCGCATATATTAATTATATTAAATTCATCAGATTTTGATTAAAATAAATAAACAAAGATTACCTGTCGTTATAATTATTTCGTTTCATTGTCGAGTACCTACCTATACCTACTTATTTTGCAACAAATTCGAAAATTTTAAAGTAGTTGGCATTATCAATCAAGAATAAATACGTGTAACATCTTGTAATGAAATACAATATTAGTTAATAAATTTGTACAAAAGTATCCGGCAGTAGTTAGGTTTCTTACATTTTGTAAATAAATATCAGGTCTGTTATCGTGTTACGTTTATCGATATAGCCCATCCTATCAGTTTCTCAGAATCAGGTATAACCTTGTACGTGTGTAAACGTAATATTTTTATAAAATAATGCATACATAATGTAAAAAGACGCTCGTTCAAGTTTTCACAGGAGCTGTCATCGAGAAAATAAAGAAATGGAAATAGTATAGTAATAATAATAATTATGATTAATAAGTCAATGTATAAATGTATATTTTTTATTAGAGAGCGGTTCGGCCTATACGAGGTGGACTACACGAGTCCGGAGCGCACGCGCACTCCGCGCAAGTCCGCCTTCGTGTACAAGGAGATCTTAAGGTCGCGCGCGCTCGACATGCACTACGAACCCGACACCACCGTAATGACCATCGACGAGGGACATTGATACTACGACTGATCTATTAATAAAGTAATAAAAAAATCATATCTAATTATTGTGCGGTGTCTCCATTAATTATTCCTTTGCTTTTTCTAACATAAAACTCCAGTGTTGATTTTTTATTTCTTAAAAATATCATGATAAATGTGCGGACAATAGTGTAAATATATCTGCTTCGAAGGTATTTTACAAAGAGTTGTTGTTATAACTGAGTTTTTTTATTTTCTACGTTGTGTTATCGATTCGATCGATCGATGATATCGATCACACAAGAGTCAATAGGCTTTTACTAAGTTAGCGCGCCTTACCATCCAAGACCACATCAGGTGGGATTGTATTCCTATATTAACTTATTATTAATTAAAAAAAAAACAAATAGCCCTTGACATTTTATTGAAATTGTAGGCAGGGACAAACATAATCAATGAGTTAGGTATATTTTCAACCATTTGTTACCAAGAAAGTATCAAAGATACCATTTTCAAATTCCTAATACTTTCGCCTACATTGAACGCATTCATGGTTTCAAACGGGAATCTCAACGGAAACTGTTTTACATTGTCGCGGAAATGTTTTTCCGTTTCGCTTAACGATAACATTTTACACAAATCCACATACTAGCTAAATATAGCTAAAAATTGCTCAAAGCCGATGGCTTGTGTCGATCCTAAGTGATCGACCTAAGTCAGTGATGAGTGGCGGGCCGGTCGGTAGTTGGATGGGTGACCGCTAGAGGCAAAATTTCATGGGCGCTTCCGTGCTTCGGAGGGCTCGTAAAGCCGTCGGTCCCGGTTGTAACCATTTGGTAGCAATAGTTAAGTCATGTCGGATGCCTTCGAACGGCATAAAAAATTTCGACACTTGGGTTGGACATTAACCCCTGGAGCAGCGCGGTGGAGTATGCTCTAGGCCTCCTGAGGTATGAGGAGCGATCTGTGCTCAGTAGTGGGCCATTAATGGGTTAAAGCCAGAAGAATTATAAGTAAGTATACATAAAGATCAACAAACACGGTAATACGTAAGGGTTGTTTTTGATCGAGATGTTGTACAATCTGGGGTCTTTTGCTTGATGGTTTATATTTTTATACCTACTCTACATTTAGATAACTACTAGATACTACACTAATAGACTACTACACTAATAGATTTAAATTTCACACTTTAGGCCTGTTCAAATATACGCGGTAGTCGCAGCCACTGTAGGTTGCCGTTGGCTCACTTGTGACCGTCGCCGAACCGAATGGTAGGCACTTTTCCAAATTTTTCGCTGGCATTTTCATGTTCGGCTGTTTCTATCATGTGTTCGAGCCCGGTTTATTTACTTCGTCATGCTGGTTGGCGTAACGAACGCCATCTATACTATAACTATTTTACGTGCAATGTTGCAGTTCGAGTGATATGTTGGTTTGCTGTATGTTGTGGACCCAGCATAAGAATACTGCTTACCTACTCGGACACCGCTACCGACAGTGTCAGCGGGTACAGCGCATATCTGAGCAGGCCCTTATACTTATGCAAATGCAAAGAGCGGAATACATTTTATTCTGAAGTCTGTTTCGTAATTGTATCACTTCCATCCTAAGTGCGGATCGCTACCTTCAAGTATCTACTTGAATATGTCCGATGTGCATTTCGGGTCCATCGATATAAACGGTATGTATGTGAGATTTTGGATAAGATAAGATATTTTTAATGGAGTTTACCCATTGGTCTATCGCCATTACATAACTTATCTTGATAAACTTTATCGATCCATGATAAATAAAACTATCAATTCCACTTTGACTGCGGTCGAGAAAGACCATTAAATATGCTCGAAAATAATCTTATTAACCCTGCTTTTTGTAATTATATTTTTTACTTATATTTTTATACTTATATTTTTCCAGTAGCTGTTGCCCATCCGCCTACCAACCGCTCTCGCAGTTACCGATCTAATGAATACTTAATCTCATGAATGAACGCAAGTCGCCAGGCTATGAGCGCTTCGAATATTTATACCCATACCAAATTACAGCTATCTAAAACTAAGGGTTACTATGCTATACCTGCCGCGGTCGCACAGGCAAGGACAAAATTATAAGGTGCAATTTTGCCTACGGAATCTTAACAGCAGTGCGTATGTAGGTACAATAGACGGATTTATTAAATTGTAATATTTGTAATAGTGTACATTTAATAAATAAAATAATTTCCTTAACGACATTGAGATGTTGGAGAGCTTTGCTCAGTGCTCTTAGATCAGTACACAGGTTAATGACTATTTTGTCACATATCTATTCAGCGAGGAACTTAAAACGTAGATCAAAATAGATCTATCCCCAATTCAAGTTTCCGGAACTGAAGTAATACGGTTCGTTTACAAATCCAATATTTTACTCCGTCGGCGGAATATTGAAAAGCGATGCATTCGCGATATTTTCGCGCACACATTTCTCGGTGCCCTCGGCCCGGTGGCTTGTTATATGGACACCACGAGGGCGTGAGTTCGAACCCCGCGAATATATTTTTACTAATTTTGTTTTGATTAATATAAATAATTCCTTTTTTTGTTACACCCTTTTTTACAGTTTTCTGTTTATTTATTAGCAAAAAATAAAAATATTTTTTCGTTTTAATTTATTCCTGCATAGCGCGAAGTTCGAAGAATTGCTTTAGTTTCTTGTATGGGAGCCCTCCTTGGGAATAAATTTATTGTTGTTATTATTATTTGCCTTGATGTAGACTTTAATGACACGTACTTTTTAGAAATTTCAAGTGTCTATAGAATGGTTTATGAGATAAAACAAACCCTTTTTTGGGTTACTTGTATTTTGTATAATTGGGGTACCTATATTATTTGTTGTTATAACGGCCACAGTAACACGTATTCATGTACCTATTCTATGGAAATTTCAGGTGTCTACCTATTTCTGTTCAAGAGATAGAGTCCTGTGACTGACAGACGGATAGACGGACAGACAGACAGACATCAGAAGCATGTTAATAGGGTTCCGTTTATTACCATTTTGGTACGGAACCCAACCAACCAAAAACCAATTTAATGAAGATTGATAACGTAATAACCAGTGTGGATGTATTGTTGCAGGTAGCGCGGCTGCGGTGAGGCATGCCGCGGTGGGCGGCGCTGGCGCTGGCGGCGGCGTGGGGCGCGTGGTGCGCGGGCGCCGGCGCCGCGCCCGCCGGGCCGCCGCCCCCGCCCGCCGCCGCGCCCGCCTGCGACCCGCTGCTGCTGAAGAGGCCGCCGCCGCTACCGCCGGTCAGTAGCGTACACGTATTATACATAGGTACGGCAGGTAGGGGAGACATACGGCATAATAACTACAATTTGGTGCTTGTAATTATAATCCTAATTATTCTTCAAGAGCAGCTTATATTAGTTAACCACAATATTAGCACTAACATATCGACATATCATATGTCGACAGTTCTTGTCACAAACACAATATTAGCACTAACATATCGACATATCATATGTCGACAGTTCTTGTCACAAACTTGATCAAATTCATACTTACTTCGGGTTTTCGTTTACCTCTTTGTCATTCGGGTGGAAAAAGAGGTAAGGTGAGTTTTATTAGGTATTTTATTTACAGTGAATGCCCAGCAGCACTTTCACAATCTTTGTAAGATTAAAATGGGAGTTTCTAAGTTCCATGATAGTAAAAACATTAATGAAACATCAACAATGGTAAGGGTCGTATTGTCGCAGAGCGGAAGAAATTAATTTGGAGCAGTTGGCAAGCTCGAGTTTTGTACGTCGTCAAGGACTTCCCTCTTAAAACAATTTGTTCACCGGCTTTACCAAGTTCTTAACGCTGCAACGTTAATCCGATCCTGCTTAAATGAAAATTGTCGGTTTATGGGCCAAGTTGTTTGTTATTTACTGAAAGTTTTATGAAATTAGTTTAATCCACTTTGCAACATTCTTCACGCTTAATACTAGGTGATATGAGTTTTATATATACAACAACTACAATTTTTAAAACCCTTTGTAGACTAACTTACTTTAGTAATCTCAGATTCAAAATCATTTTTGCATATCCTAATAGGATAAAATGATGATGCACAACAGATTTTTGCTACAATGCTATACTTACCACGCTTCTTTTGATGAAGGATTTTACTTAATTTCGGAAGTCCCGTCCGAAAATCTTCGACAATGTGCCTTGAACCGCCACCGCTGAAAAACACAACGACCGCACTCGGCCGCATCCGACCGCTTTTCGCTGAACCTACGTTCTCACGGAATACGTCAATTTACTCGATAGAACATCCGCGAGTATGAAGCGGCGACGGTGCAGACGGCGCGCGCGCTGGCCGAGCTAGTGGAGCAGGGCGAGGCCAACGAGCCGCGCGCCGCCGCGCTGGCCCGCGCCGCCGCGCTCGCGCCGCTGCACCCCGCGCCCGCCGCCGTCGCGCTCGGCGCGCCGCAGCTCCACCTCGGGGTGCTCTACGTCGCCGACCCACCGCACCTCATCGTCTTTCAGCAAAACAACTCCGCCTCCCTCCAGCAGTTCTGGCGGACCTTAGCCTCCGCCTGGAACGCCACGGCCGTCGTCTGGTCGAGCGCGTGGTTCGCGTGCGAGCGCGGCGGGCGCGGCTGGTGGAGCGGCACCGCGGCCGCCAGGGGCGTGGGGCCCGCCCGCGCCGCCGCCGCGCTCTTCAGACGTCTGCCCGCTCTCGCCTGCGAGGAAGCCATGTACGACTGGCTGGGAGGACCCCCGCTGTGCGATCCTAATTCGACGGACTGCGAGGCTGTACCCAATCCTAATGAAAGTTCTGGCCGAAGGATCGAGGTACTGAGCTTTTCAGCTATTTAAATTATGTAAGCGTAAATTAATATGTCGGCTATGTAAAAATGAACTCATTCATGTACGCGGTCTACCCCTCTTTCAGTACCGATGCAAGTGTCGGTCCGATCACTGGCACCCGGGCGGCGGCGGGTGGATGTCTGGCGCGCGGCTTGGGGAGGAGGGGGTGCGACTGGCGTGCACGCCGTGCGGCGAGGAGAGCGGGGTGGGGGGCGGCGGCGCGGGGCCCGCGTGCCTTGCGGACGCCTATCGCGCCGCGCTGCTCGCTGCCAACCTCTCTGGCATGCTGCTCTGTCTCATCATCGGGATTATCATATTTAAGAAGAGGAAATGTAAAGTATGTTAACGTTAAATTACATAGTTACGTTCGTTTCAGTTTCAGGAGACCTTTGGGTGGCATAAAAACTTCCGATATTTGGGTTCGCCACTAACCCTTTCATCCACCCAGGAGCAGCGTGGTGGAGTATGCTTTAGGCCTTCCCAATGATGAGGAGAGACCCGTACTCGGTAGTGGACCATTAACGGGTTGAAGCTTAATTATTTTTAATAATCTCCATTTTGATCGTTAAATTGATTGAGCTGTAAGTATTTATCTTATTAATTTAAATACTTGCAGGCCGTGGCGATGGGGATGTGGACGGTGTTAGAAGTGGTTCTCTTCGGCGCTATGTTGATGTACGCTTCTGTAAGTTATTTTAGTCATCTTTTATTATTTCTAAAGTTATTTTATTCATAAAGATAAATCATGACTATAGTGTAGGGGTTTAGTGTAAAGTTTAATAAACAAAAATATTTAGTAATTTCTGTATAATCCAGGCGAGACCCCTTGCATTTTAAGTTACTAATTGTAAACTGAATACAAATTCCAGGCAGCTTCTCAGTACATGTCGGAGGCGCGCTGGCGCTGCTTGGCGGGCGCGTGGCTGCGGGAGCTCGGCTTCGTGGCGTGCTTCGGCTCCGTCGTGCTGCGGCTGTGGGTGCTGCTCGCCGAGTTCCGCACGAGGAAAGCGCATCGGTGGACGCCGAGAGATTCCGAGGTCTGTTAATTAAGTTTTGGCCTACGTGAATTTGTCGCTGTTTAAATGCCGCGATGAAGCTTTAGTGAGGATTATTTGGTCGAGGTAAAAATTGTATAAACATTTAAGCAAAAAGATTGTGCATATAGATATGCATGACACAGAGTTTTGGACTAAAAATAAAAATATTCCAGGAAATTGATGGATAAATCAATTTACACCGAATAGAAGATTAAACGGAAATTGTGATAAAAAGCTAACAATCCTGCTCGTTTGTGACAATACACTACTTAAAGTGGTCTTTTCAGCCTTAATTTTACAGTCTACAGAATATATATATATTTATTTATATATATATATATTTATATTGAGATCGCTGTTAAGCGATAAGACCGCCTTTTGTGTAATATAATACTCAATAAGATACCTACAAATTTGTAATTCCTGTATTGCACAATAAAGAATATTTCTATTCTATTCTATTCTACAGTTTATATTCGCGAATTTGTATACCTACAGTTTAATACGATCCTCTACTCCAATTATACCTAAAGTCAAATGTCCCCGCTGTCCGAACAATAATTTGTATAATAACTGTTAAGTGTGCTAAGTGATAAATTCTCTGGCACATCACCATCTTGAATGTACAGGTGCTGCGCGTGCTGTGCTCGATGACGGTGGGCGCGGCGTGCTACCTGGCGGCGTTCACGGCGACGTCGGCGTGCGAGCCCGGCGGGGGGTGCGCGCGCGCCGCCTGGCACCACGTCACCGCCGGCTGCGAGCTGCTGCTGCTGCTGGCCGGCCTGCGCATCGCCTACCTCGCCAGGAACGCTAATGTGCCTTTCCAGGTGATCTTTTCTCAGTCTCGCTTGCTCGGTACCGCTGCATCTCCTTCTGGTCATCATCCATGTGATGGTCTTAGGTGAATTTGCTTAAATGTTTGCGGTGATCGTCTTGGGACTTGCTATGAAACCTTTTATGGTTGCAAACTGCAATGATTTGATTGTGTAGCGCCAATCGGTGTTATATTAGGAGTAAGTGCATGAGTTGACTTTATCGTGCACCTACGTAACCGTTTTAACCCCACATTAATTTCAAACATTTCACTGACTATTTATGTAGTTGCGCAACCTATAAACATGAAAATTCTCTATGTTATGTAAGGCATGACGAGATCTGATACTTAACTGCCGGCTAGTGAATTAGTTATAATTAAGTAATTGTTTCAAATTCAAAATTTATTTAATTCAAATAAGCCACTGTGACCCTTTTGAAGAGTCAAAGGTCAGTCAGTACAATAAATAATCTACGTCTAATCTTGTATAATCTATGATGCTTTTGCTGACTGCATAATATGTCGTGGTGGTAGGAGCGCGGCTGGCTGGCGGCGGCGCTGTGGTCGGAGAGCGCGTGCGGCGTGGCGTGGCGCGCGGCGGCGCTGGCGGGCGCGGCGCCGGAGCGGGCGCCGCTGGCGGCCGCCGCGCGCGCGCACCTCTCCGCCGGCGCCGCACTCGCGTGCGTGCTCGCGCCGCGCCTCTGGCACGGATACCGTGCGCGCTCGCTCGCACAAGAAGTACTGTATTACCTTACATGGACTATGTACCTACATACTACATACATAATAAATTATATATTGCTGTATTATGTATAATTTTAAACTTAAATAATCACGAATTGTACAGTTTAGATTATGATACCGGGTTCTTACGATATGTATTTTGTACGCCGATATTTCAACCCAGTTGCATAGATCGTGGTCATGGTTGAACTCTTTTGCTATTTCTCACCTTTATGTAGGTAGTACATATTTATGCTTTCTATAGATATCAGTTGACAGATATATAACATAGGAACTGACAGCACCTAATGAAAGTCAAAGTATACCGACAGCCTACGAATATTATGTATATTGTAGGGATGAACTGCAAATTCAGTAGTTTTACGAAAGTCAAAATTATAATAACCTGAAAAAAAGTTACATTTACCTATGTAGGTAATAGAGAGACTTTAATTTAATAATATGTATATTCCTAAAAGCTACGAAAACTTTATAAAAATATTCTTTACTTAATAAAGAAATTCTAACCACGGCTACGTAACTTAGGGCTAAAGGCTACGACGTAGCACTGTAGCGAAGTTAAACAAACGTGATTAAATTTTTTAGAAAATTCATCAAATTACGTAGCTGGGGAACGATTGTATTTTTAATAACCCAGAAAACTGTATGGCTTTACTTAAAAAAACAAGTTTTTTATAAACTATTATTGGTACATAATTATCTTAATAATTTTAATAAATCGTATTTACTCACTAAAACATTGTTGTCTGTGCCATTATTTTCTATTCGCAGTTATGATATTCGAAAAATTATTCGTTTTGCTTACAGATAGTAGAACTATCTACGAGGCGTAACCAAAAAGTGGTCCTACTACTCTCGTTTCATATATGAAACGATTATAAGGAAAGACTTTAACAACCCGTTACTGGTAACTCGAAAACGATCGGTTTAACGACTGGTTAAATATGGGACCCAGGCATTAGTAGTCTACGATTGTGACGCAGGTCTCCAGGCGCGGGCCGGCGGAGGGGTTCGGCGCGGAGGGCGGCGAGGAAGAGCCGACGTCGGAAGAGGTGCGCGCCGAGCTGAAGCGGCTGTACGTGCAGCTGGAGGTGCTCCGCAACAAGACCCTCCGCCGCGACAACCCGCACATCAGCAAGCGGCGCGGCGGGCGCAAGCCGCCGCACCGACGGTTCTCGCTACAAGTATGTGTTGCAGGAATCACCTTTGTAAACCTACCAGACTTACCTACTTACCTACCAGAAAATTGCATAAATGTACCGTACACGCACTTCCGTTAGTATCGTGATGGGTGATAGTGATCGTATATCGAGTTTAACTTAAATTATTTCTGGTTCCGATTTATTGAGCTCATAGATTATGGCTTATAGCTGTATACGCTGGAAAAATTATAATATTAGGTTTCTAAAATTTACCGAGAGCCACCCGACCCAATCTGACGCAATGTATCTTAAACAACAGAGTGATTCGATGTACCCGTGTTGTATTATGTGTATAGAAGTGTGTATAGAAAAACTGTACTTGTAAACCTATTAAAAATCTTGTACCGTAGGTAAATTACAAACCTTTCCTTACTTAATATAGGTACTTAATGCCTACATATAGTATTAGGTGTACATAGTACAGGATAATTTATATAGACGTCAACCCCTTTGTATCATGTGAATTGTATCATCATTGTCATTAATTCGATATTTCGTATTCCATCCTACTCCAACATTAGAAAAAGGGCAGTCGTGAAAAGGTAAGGAATGTGAAGTATATAGCATGTGCACTGAAGGTGAGCACCCGCATGTACCCCATGGGGCCCGCCGCGCCCCGCCCCGCCCCGCCCCGTCCCCCGCACAGCCCCAGTCCACGTTGCCGACATTGCAATGATCAGCACCTCTCTCTCTCTGTCTGCATTGGCCCAGATGTCCGCTTTCTTTGTATATGACAATTGGCAGAAGGATTGGATTCAGGGCAATTCTCCATTGTTCAATATCGGGGTAGCAAAGTGCTCGGTATTGCTCATTGTGCATATTAATTCCAAAGCTACATCCAAAAATTCAAAATTTGAGCGTTACGCCTCACAATTGCTTAATGTTATGTTTCAGTAAACTTAGGCTTCCTGTTCTTCCAGCGTGCTTCGTTTTATGTATCAGTCAGATGATTCCTTTTTAGAATAATATATTTACTTTTCTGATATTTAATCTGAATACTAATATATTTTCATTCATATTTGTATATCGATCTTATGTTTTTGACGTGATAATGTGGTAAATTGATGAACACTGGCAGCGCGCACGAAAAAATTTCCCGTTCCCGTAAGTGGTCACCGTCCCTCATGGATATCAATTGCACCAAAAGGCATCACCGTCGCGTTGCCGGCCAGGAAAGAAAGAAAAGAAATTACTCTTTCCCAAGCTCCCAGCCGCAACACGTTAGCAATGGTTGGTAGCTATACCACCAAGCAGCGGCCGGTTTTTTTCTGTCCAAGAAAAAGACACCCTCTCGGGAGGGAGGCGGTGAATGCTCATAGCATACCAACACAACCAACATAGGTTATGTGGGACTCTTACCCACTAAACACCGCCTTGGGAATGGCTTTGGCCCTGTGGCCTCTAAGCCTTCATCAGTTGCGACCTTGCCTGGAGGGACGAGGCGCTAGACTAATGTCACCTCTTAGGACTCCCTGGCTTGCCGGCATAGCATTAGGGTTAGTATTCTATTCTGCCCCAAACCGGCCAGGAAAAGTCACCCATCAGGTCATTCTAATATCTACTATATTGACGCGGCAAACTTCGTACCTCCTCAGAATCAATAAATAAAGAAGCTGAATTTTCATATTTACTTACCTTTTGAACCTTCCCTGGACATCCAAATTCAAAACCAAAATTAGCCAAATCACTCCAGCCATTCTCGAGCTTTAGCGAGACTAACGTACAGTAATTTATTTTTATATACATATTTTATATAGATTATTCAAAATATGATATAATACCACACAATCGATTAGGCTTTACAGGTTGGCCCATACATGGCTGAAAATATTATAAACAAATTGTAATACAACAATATTTTCCGACAGGCTTTGCAAGCTCGTCGCGGGGGCAAGAACAAGGGTGCCAGCGCTAGCGTGGTGGAGGCCAGCGAGGCGGGGGACGCGTCACGCACACCAGAGGACTCCGTGTGCTCAGTGGAAGGACCTTCGCACTACACCGATGCTGACCAATCCTGAATCGAGAATTCTGTGCGCAAAAGGAAAGCGCATGGACACGAGAGTATAAGGCGATCGACCAGCAAGATTACCTGGGGCGGAGCTACGACAGCTACCGCCGTATCCGTGCTAACGGACCCAAAGCTTCTAGGGCCTCAGTGGGTGTAAGAAAAAAGCAACACAATTGGTAAAAATGCCCTCATGACAAATTGAATATTTTTGTTCAGAGATCGCCAATGCCCTGTTCTTCATTGGTTTATTGTCATGACTAACTGATTGACTGATTATTTCTTCTTTATCGGCAAACTGCAGACACAAAAGAAAATTTCTGTTGTTTTTCAATATAATTTATGAAATGAGAGAATAAGCATTATTATTATCTAAATATTTCATAAATACATACTTACCAAAAGCAGAAACACTTCGCCGTAGCGGCTGTTTCTCATTTTTAACGTTACTAGTACAAGCTTATTCAAACCAGTAAAATATTCTGTCACTACCCTTCAAGGGTCATTACGAGCCAGGAATCTAATTAAAATATTGTTATCGTCATCATTATTAAAAAAAATGTGCACCTTTTTCACTTACTCGTATTTTTTTACTACGCGTTTTAGTAACGAGTCCAACCGAAACGAAAATAATGAAGAAAAAACTTGCATAAACACTGTTGCTTGTAAATGTGATCTTCAACTGGAACTCTACAGTTGATTGTCCAATATAGGTAGGTAGTACACACGAGGTAGCGTAACTATTATTTCATAAAGTATTATTAATGTAACGGAATTTTTCGATTTTCTCAGAGACAATATAATATATCAGTGTTTTCGTCTATATCATAAAATGTTATTGATGTCGTTGTTGTTCTACGTATTTTCATATTTCTTCTTTCGATATTACACTATAAATACGTATATTTTATAACATGTTGTTAGCGACCCTGTGTTATTGATACTCATGTCCCCGATGCTAACTACTTGCCGTAGTCTTAAGAAGGAAATACCTACAACTTTTAATATGTATTTTCTGTGTCTACTAGTCAGTAACAGGCGCACGTCACATTACTTACTTTGTTAATAATGTTTGTGATGACGACTATCTTAATATATATAATTCTTCTGTGAGTGTGTATGTCACTGAACTTCTCTCAAACGACTGGACCGATTTTGATGAAATTTTTTGTGTGTGTTCAAGGGGATCTGGGAATGGTTTAGATTCACAATTGGACCCGATAGGTGGCGTTGCTGTCGATATATCACCAAAACATTTTTTAATCATAATGCGGTACGAAGTACGCTGGGACAACTAGTATTTATATATTTTTGTGGTTTTGTTTTGAGTTCTAAAATAATAAAACTCAAACTTTCATAAGTATTGCATATTACAGAACTACTATCATGAGAATATTACATCCAATAAAGTGACCATAATATAATAAGTCAATGTATGTAGTCCATTAGGTATACTGTAGATTTTACAAGTTCATCAATAAACCCTATATAAAATTCTCTGTATTTAGGTATATTATTGTTCATTTACAGATTAACGCTTAGATACTTTAAATATTTACTGAAGTCCTCTCGTCAAGATGGTATAAAAATAATGTTAAAGTCAGGGAATTGCAACATTTTGATTAAAATATACAAGTACTTGTTATGTATTACTTAATTTACTAATACAATAATGTCAATACCTAAATGTTTGTGGCTGATTATCTTATTTTCCTTTATATTCTCAACTTACAGCCTAAATTGTGTGGGTATTACAAACTTGGAATTCTACTTTAAGTTTACCTATTTGCTTTGATTAACTCATAATTGACATTAATTTTCGCAACGTGACTGAGTAAATAATGTTTGTTTACATGCGAGTACTTAAATAATAACTTATATAACATTAACTTATAAAAAAATAAACGCTTCTTGTGACGGGGACTTTAAAATACGACTCTACCAACACAATTAGACCACTGTTAAACGTGTTGTTACCTTGTTAACATCAAGATATGCAAATATTAATTGCAAAAAGTACAAAACTGATGTCATATCTTTTAATTATTAAATTTTTTACTATTATTCGGGTGTCTATGACCAAACAAATTCAAATTCAATTCATTTATTCAAATTCATGAATTCTCTCATACACATACGTAGAAACTTAATTTTTTAAGGGGGAAGGGGCGCTTGACATCTTTTGGTCTAATTGTGCTTTTAGAGTGATACCTACTTTTATAATTACTTATATTTATAATCCATTTTAAACGTATATAAATGCCATAGTTGTTTAGGTTTGGATATCTGTTACAATCGATGCCCATTTAGTTTTTCTACTGGACTAGTAAACTGCTATGTTTATTAAGATCGAGGCAATTGAATCAAAACCAAGTACCTATTTCATGAGAAATGCACAGAGTTGATTCGCATACACTTCCTATACGTATGTTTTAGCTAAGTATAAATTCACAAAAAGAAGTCTGAATATTAGTAATAAAATTTCATTTTCCATCTACTTACGACGCTCTAAAACACTTTTGTTAATTTATATAAACTTTTATATTTGCAGGTCAGCATATTAATGGTATATTACCATCGTCTTTGATAAATGCTTACTGTATTAAATCTACAACAAAAATTAATATGTTTTTACAAAAAATATATCTTATAATAATAATAATAATAATGAACTGGAAATAGAACAATTTATTATAGGTATTGCAAAACATTCTTTCGGTAGTGTTCTCTGTATGTATCTACTGAATATAAAATATGTGTTGTTTGTTGTTAGTAATACCATATTACGTTATGGCTACAATAGGTCAAGTTTGACCGCGATAGTCATTGGGAACGTAATCTTAACCCACTACAAATAATTATAATAGGTATGCCGATTATAATCCTACCCTAATATCCTAATGCACTTGTTATGTTAAATTAATACTTTATTTTATTGTATCTAAATAGCAATGATTACCTATGAATATTATATTGAGAATGTAACAAAAATATATATGAATAAAATGGCAATGTAAATAGTAGGATTAGATAAACATTTTGTATTTGTGTGGATATCCACACCGGTTCAATATTGTAGTGACGTTGGGCTTTGTTCAATGTTTGCGGTGCATGAGACGTTGTGATGGCTAGATATTATTACTGTAAGTTATATTAAGAATATTATTTGATTAAATGACAATGTTCATATCGTAAAGTGTTTCATTCCATTAAAAGTTTACCTACCTAACACTTAACAAGAGTTTCGTCATTTTATCCAAATTCCAGTTGAATTAGTTGTAACCCTATCATGATTCGTCTAGAATTCCTGAAATTCAAGATCATAACATCCAAATATGCCATAAATATTATTACATTTTGGCTTTGTATTTTTATGTAGATACATTATTTGAAAATAGGGACGCTCACATGCGCTCCGCATGGGAACCACGAGGTTTAATTATAATTTTATTTTAATGTAGGTACTTACTTTAAATTAGAAGCTTTCAGCATTTTCTTTCTTCTTCCTTTTTTCTTACGGATGTCCATGGGTGACGGCGATCACTTACGATCAGATCAACTGACTACAATCTCGCTGATACAATTCCTAATCACATGAAAATAAAGAAAACTGCATAATATCTATGTACATGATATTCTCAAAAGTGGACATACTTCGCCAACCCACGCACTAGGTAATTCACTTTTCGACTATTCATAGGTACATAAAAATCAGTAAGTAATTAGGTACACTGTAAATAATATACTAATTAGCGATATATTGTAGGTAATCTACAATTAATATTATAATAAGTATCCACTTACGTTTAAACTACTACTTAACGCTACTTAACTGTTTAAAAGTTATTGCTTGGCTACGATACAACATAGTAAGTATTATCATTTAGTTAATTACCACCGCAATAAATGTTGAGTGGTACCTAAATGGTTCAGTGAGCGAACATGAATGCCGTAGTGAATGACGTAGTAGGTAATATGTACTCGTATGTGTACCTAACGACTACGGTAGAATAGAACTATTAGCGTAATGGAATTGCCGGCGTCATATCGCCTGCATCGCCAACACCTACTTATTACAATTTTTTGGCTATTTGCCCATATTTTCATTCAAATGACTGAGCCATTACAAAATTTTTACTGCGCTATATCTCACGATCGAAAATTATTTACTTATCCGATTATTTTTCTATAGATACTAATTAATTTTAATTCTCAATATTAGAGCTAAATTACTTAATTACCGATTCACCTTTGATTATTCAGAAGAGGAGCGGTTATACCTAGTTGCTTAGCAACTAACACATGGAAGGTTAGTCGAGAAAGATTTTTTGATATTATTATGGAACAAAATGTCCTTTCGTGTCGTAACGTGGCAACAAGAGATGTCCTTTGTGAAGATAAAGGCAAAAATTGTTTGCCAAAGAGCCGTCTCATCAATCCTTAGTTGTGAAAATGCCTTAATTATGAAAAAAGAACAGAGTCTACGAAGAAGTAACACCATGATAAAGTAAAAAGTATGTCAGGTAAGATTTGGTATTTTAATATCACTACTTACCTACCTTTAATTTTACTTGCTCCCTTTTCTATACATTGAAAATTTAAATATTTATGGAAAATCTAATTAAAACTTATAAAAAAGGTTTTTTCTACATTTCGTAAATTAAACAAAATGTAAATTTATAACGTAGGTAGGTTTTCTTCGAATCTTCGAATGATCATATTTATAAAAATGTATTTAACGCTACACGTACCTACCTATATTTGAAACGTGTCATAGTTCGCGTGACTGGAAATGTGAAACACTACCATGAGGCCTATTGGTTTTATGGTTTACTTATTTTTCTTTTATATTAAATATACCTAGACCCACTACATTAAATTTGCATGTTATTCAGTTTATTTTCTGTAATGTATAACTTGGATATCCGGTTTAAAGTTTTCCCTACAAAACTTAATATCATTGTTACGCTTAATATCTTTACGTAGGTACTCGGTAATGTCAAAAAAGTGTACGAGGTACGACAAAAGCCTTTGATACAACTACACAATATTTAAAAATTCTGGCCGTATTCGGGTGACCTAGACCTGGAAACTACTGACCCCGATCCCATGCCAGGTGACCAGGGTGTTGTAAACGGCGACAGAAGTGGGCCCCGTGCTTTGTGGTAGAGTTCCGTGTGAGGATTTTAATTTAATATTAAAAAATATAAAATTATACCTAGTATCTATTATAACTAGTATTTCCCTTCAGTCAAACATATCTGGCAGGCTACCACCCCTTTTGTTTAATTCAGCTGCTAAAAGATTTGTCGTGTTCTACGTGTTCCACCTGGACAGGGTATGGTAGAATGTTGTGCGTGATAATCTCAAAAGGTAGAGCACAGATTTTCATGCGGTTTGTAATGTACACTTAGATAGAGTAATACAACTAAGTATGAGATAAAGTTAATAATGTATATATGTATGTTATAAAATGCGCAATTATTTGTTATAGAAGTACATTAACAATTATTGTTTATTAAAGTTCGAGACTTCGAGTATCAACTTCGCCGAAACGATTCGAGACAGAGACACTACTCGGAGTTATATTATAAAGATAATCGAAGTGTTAACTTACCTACTTGATGCAGTTCAATTTATTTAGCTACCGATCCATGCAATTTACCAGTTCAACCTAGTTACCCGGAGTCGTGTTATGTGTAAATTTTCAATTGACTAGCAAATAGTTTCAACTGATAGCGTGTGAGGTAAACTGTTTTCCTGACGCCTTCGTATCGTATATTACGGAGGCATTGCCAACCGACTTTTAACTCTTAATCTATTTTTATTTGTATAGCCTAGCCTAGAGGGTCTTTGTAACAAGTTCTCGCATTGCGAGCGGTAGCACAACCCGATCCGTATAGCCGATGGCTGCCTATGTGGACGATCTTGAACACACTACCATCTATGTTCGAAACCCTAATGGTATTTGATTAAGAACGAACAACGATATTTAAAAGACAAGCTTGGTAACTTCAAAATAAGATTCAAATTTGAGATATCGTTTATTTGACAGACAGCGAGGAAAGCGATGGAGAAGGTGGGCTGGGTAACCTGAACCGGCTGATCGTGCGGCCGCCGGGGCACAGCGGCAAGGCGAAGCGCGGGCACCTGTGCTTCGACGCGGCGTTCGAGTGCGGCAACCTGGGCCGCGCCGACCACGTCTCCGAGCTGGAGTACGACCTGTACGTGCGGCCGGACACCTGCCGCCCGCGCTCCCGCTTCTGGTTCAACTTCACCGTCGAGAACGTTAAGCAAGACCAAGTAAGTTACTTGTTATTTAACAATCGATTGGTTCCAATCCAACCCATTTGTGCGCGCGGGTCTCTGCGGTCTGCTGCTTGACTGAGGAGGCCTAGAGCATACACCACCACTGGGGTTGTTGGATTTGATGTCAATCAATTGTACAATCTTTATTTCCGTAAAATAATTAAATTTTATTTATTTTGTTTTTCAGCGAGTAATATTTAACATAGTTAATCTGGGCAAAGAATTTACACTTTATAATGGAGAAATGACTCCTCTGATCCGGTCGACATCGCGACAAAAATGGTGAGTGTGACACTAGGGATTACTATAGTCGATATTGTAGTAGAATTAATTGCTGTTGCACATAAAAAAATATTTGCTAAATAGAATACAAACAATCGTCAAGTCCATTTTGTAAGGTGTTGAAAAGTGCTGCCGGTACTGCACTTTTAAATTTAGCACCAATTGTTCCCACGCCCTCTATCTGCTCCCCGAATATAGATAGATATCCAATAAAGCCTTTAATATCCAGCTGTTCAATTTTTGCACCCGTGGCACGGCGGTCACAATGTGCTGAGCACCTAAACCATTTAAGTGAAGCGGTAGCCTAAGCTAAGTGCGTGTGTGCTTCGCATTATCCTTGGATTCTCGCTACACTTTGATTATTCAACCGTCACCCGCAGGAAGCTCACGTCGGTTTTTAATTACACATAAGTGGTCGGCTGCTTCCATTATGTTATAATTCTGTAATACGGGAATACTTACAATAACAACATCGTTATCTACCTATAATTTACTAAACCGTCATTTTCATTCCTTAATCTTTACGTGTCCGTCCACGCAGTCCCGAAAACAAAGACAATTATTTGACAATTTACCGGAAATCTATTCTCGGCAGTGTTTACCGCTGCAAATTCGTTATCTTAACATTATAAAACTAAGTCCCTCGCCGTGTCTGTCTGTCTGTTCGCGATAAACTCAAAAACGACTAATTGGATTTTCATGCGGTTTTCACCTAAAGACAAAGGTGTTCATGAGTAACGTTAAGGTACTTTAGTCAGAAAAAGTCAGGCCGCCTGGGAGCTTTCAGCGAAAACGCTGCATAATCCCTTTGAGATACATATTACATAACAATGTATGGGTGGAATATTCCTCTTTTATAGGTCTAAGTAACTACAATAAAGTCCGCGATCGCATGTTTATCTTTTAAGGTCAGCTTAATAAACCCATTCTAAGTTTTAAAAAAATGGTCATTTACAATGCGGTAATTGGAAAGCTATTTAGAGGACAGCATTAATCCTTAACGACTTAAATATAGCAGTCACCTTAGGCATTTCAGGCCTTTATACATAGGTAATTTAAAAATAGGTAGGTAATTACAATGAAAATCAAACTAACGCGCGTGCGCGGGTAGCGTCTAACAATTTATGAGTGGCGGTAGGTACCAAGGGACAGGTTTCCCGAAGCGATGCGAGGGCGGATTTACTAGTTTAGCTAAGTATATTACGCATTACGCAGGCAGCGAATTCCGAGACGTCTGCTCTTTTACCACCGCTCCCTGGTCCACCGTGGCCGCAAGATCCTGAGCCTCGCATTTGGGTTCGACCGGGAAGAGGATGTGTACCAGTTCGCAGCTGCTGCTCCCTACTCTTATTCGAGGCTTCAGAAGCATTTGGCCGTGTGGGAAAAACGATCGATGGCCTTCGCCGTGAGAGAAGAAATCGCTAAAACTACGGTAGGTCTCACAGTTTGTATACCTACGTATAGAGACGTACAAAATCCTTCGACATACATGGGTGTATATTTGTCGTACAATATGAGGAATACGAGTAGGTAGGTAAGTATGTTAATTTCCTGAAAGATTTATTTTGTCTGTCAATATCTCTTAAGTTATAATTTCTAGCAAAAACGTCGTATAGACTTGATAACGATTGGCGATTTGAGCTTCAAGGATAAGGAAAACAAGGAGGAACATTATTCTACGAAGTGTAAAGTGGAGGAGGCGAAGAAACGAGTCGTGCTAATACTGGCGCGGGCACACGGCGGCCAGCCGCCCGCTTCCTTTGTCTGCCAAGGTTTGTAAAAAACTTCAATTCAAATTCAAAATCATTTAATTAAAAGTATGTACCTATGTATGTATCAAACATGCGTGCTGATTAATTTTACCACCGTTTCTTTATCACGAAGCAGAAAAAAGCAGATCAAATACCGAAAATTGTTTAGTGTTATTTATTTTTTATTTTGTGTTAACAATGTCAATAACATGTCATAAATAGATTAAGGATAGGTAAGAGTTGTACACGTCTTTTATTGGCATGCATAGTAGTGCTTACTTTTAAGCTAGTCGCTAGATAATACTTATATGAATGTACCTAAGTATTGTAGTGTAATGCTGTTGATGTGTCGTAATACTCTTAATAAATAAATAAAATATTCCTCGACCTGATGCGGAACTGATCGTAAAGCTAGTTGATTTGCTGGTATGTTTTAAAACTTCTAAAGTAAGTATATTCTACCTAGATTACATAAGGAATTACCCCGTCTTGTTTTAGGTCTACTGGATTATTTGGGGAGTTCTTCAGAAAAAGCGTGTGCATTGCGAAATGGGATAGTTATACAAGTAAGGAAAACTGCTTTTTTACATACAAACCTATATCGCTAATGAGGACGAGCACTTATAATTTAATAACTACTTAATACATAGAAACATGAGCCAATTTAATTATTCTTAACATTGAGCTTGACTCCAATATTCTCATTAAAATAACAGGTTTTTAAATAATAGGTGGTGCCGATGGTGAACCCCGACGGTGTATTCTTGGGTAACTATCGCTCGGACCTCCTGGGCTCCGACCTCAACCGCTGCTGGAACAGAGCGACCAGCTTCGCTCACCCCGCACTCATTGCCATTAATGACCATGTTACAAAACTTACTTCAGAAAAGGTATCATAATATAACTTCATAAATAATGGTTTATTTGTAATAAGGACCTAATCTCTGTGAATAGGATTTTGTAAAAAACTCTACAGAAAATCCGTGTGTACCATCAATCGAGGTGTCTATTTACTTCCGTCTCCGTATACCTAATTGCTTGAAAAGGATAGGAAGTGGCAGAAAAAAAACTGATAGGTACCATCTTTATTCTTAACCTCATGACGACACATTCATAGCATTTTACTAGGTAGTCTCAATTTGATCGAGTTAGTCAATTACACTCGACACGTAAGAGATATTTATGTACCTACTGTAATTTTAAATTCATAATAATTATTATGTTACAGACGCTCCAGTTGGATTTCATTATCGACATCCACGCCGACGTAAGTCATGAGGGTGTATTTGTACGAGGAAATTCATACGATGATGTATACAGGTTTGTAGAGATAAAAATTACGTATGCAAGTACATAATTATGTTGTTAAGTTGTACTTAAGTTTGTACCCGTACAACGTAACCGATTGAGCTGATATTTAAAAAACAGGTTCGAGCGCCACGCCGTGTTACCGAAGTTTCTCGGTACACGCATCGAGGCGTGGCAACAGGAGGCCTGCCTATACAATGCTGACGGTCTGTTGGCGGGCGCTGCGCGGCGCGCGCTGTCCACGGGCGCCGTCGACGGATACAGCCTGCTCGTCTCTATGGGCGGACGCCGACTCACCGGCAAAGGACCTTATCTGCATTACACTGAGGATGCCTGTATCCTGTAATAATTATCGTTCATAATGTAATGTTCCTAGTTGCTGGGGCTTAAGTATAAGCTAGGCCAACAAACGCCCCGGTAGCCTTTCTTTCGCTCCAAGTGTCATATGTTCCTAAATTAATATTGCATTAATAAATGATTGATTTCTATAACCCAAGATATTCAGACGCTAAAATAGGAAGATCTCTAGCTAAAGCGCTGTGCGATTACTATCGGCATATAGGCGTGATCCCGCCTCGAATCATCAGCACCAGCAAGAAAAAAGATGCACGGGGAAGGAGGCACCGCAGGCGCCCAGTCTATGAAAGGGAGAGGTTAGAATTTAGCAGCTTATGCAACTCCTTCGCCACAAATGCTGGAACGTCATCCGGGACTGTCATCTTCGACCCGTTCCATCCCTCCTGCGTGAGGGCATCTCGTCAATTCTCGTCCCACAAGCACTTGAAAAAAAGAGTAGCATCTCGTTCATTGAAGTTGAAGTTCGATTTGCAGTCTGCATGATGCTTACTTCATCCATAGTGTCGGTGGAATGTAGTACGAATGCCAAGAACTCATTGGTTATAAGTTGTTGAAAAAGCTTTCCACTAGTAGGTACGCCGGCAACGAACCTCTACGAGTAGTGTGACGGATCTGACATCCACCCAGTTCCTTTTATACAAAACCGATGCCCCTCGGAAAACATGCGACTCCCACTTCCCACTCCCTCACGAGCACGTGGTTCGGTTGCACCATTCGCACACGCCTCTGAGCGGCCGTATAATGCCTCACAGATCCCCGAGCTCGTCGCCGGAGCGGCGCGTGCTGGCGGCGCGCGTGGTGGAGCCGCAGCTGCCCGCCTCGCCGCCGCTGCTGTTCCGCGCGCTCCCCCCGCGCACCGCGCGGCACCCCACGCTGCGGGCGAGGCCGAGGACGGTGCACCACACTGACAATATCTTGCCTATTATTAAAGGTAGATGCTGCTCTGGGTAACTTTAGAATTCTAAGGAAATATCACAAATCCAGTCACAGATTGGTATCCTAGAGCAGTTGTATAAATCTCGAGTCTTGCAGTGGAATAGTGGGTGTCGATAAAGATTATTAAAATCAAAAATACTACTTTTAACAGATACTTAAATGTATTTAATCAATCGAATATCAGTACAATGTAGGTATTTTTTAATTAATATTCATACACTTATGTCACAGGCAAAGTGGTAATATAAATGGCTTATTCATGTTTGTACACTGAAAATTGGCAGGCACGGCAGTTCGAACGCCGAGGCTAGCGGTGGTGGACCTCAGCGCGTACATCCGCACGCCGGGAGCCGCGCGCGCGCCGCGCCGCCCGCCGCCGCGCCCCCGCCGCGCGCCGCGCCCGCGCCACACCAGCGACGAATACGACACCCACGACTCGGACTACTAAGTTAGCGACGAATGGGATTCAAAATGTGTCAATTTTGCGCTTCCATTTTTCATAGGTCTTCTTTACTGTGATTTACATTCTTATAATCAGATTGAGTAGGTATTGAAGTCTTGTCGAAATTATAGTGCGTTCTGGTTTAAAGTAGGTACCTCATTAGACAAGAAAAAAAATCATCAATTCGTCAGAAACATGTATTTTTATAATAAGGGCGTGCACTCTTCCCATTTATAACTCTGTACACCATTTACCTACTAGTACTTCAAATCTTTGCATCCACCTATTCTTAAATTAACTTCATAAACATGCATATCTTTGGTAAAAATTTATATACCTAATGCAGTCTCTTGTACTAACTACCTACTTCCAAAGCATGTGATATATTTTACAACACCGAGAACTTCCTTCATAACGTCATTACCCTTGACGCCTTGGTTTTTTACATGATTTATGGTAGTGTTCGACAACAATCCAACATGATAAAAGCCTATTCACTCTCCTTTCAAGACTAGAATACACGAATATTTATACGAACTACCTGTGAACGCACCCAATAAACCCATCGACAACATTAATGTAACACAGGTTAAAGGAGTGCGCACAGTACAACGACTCCACGACCGACCGACGCCAACGCGACTAAAACCTTGACAAAGCTAACATTCAATTATGAGCCTTATATCTTTGAAGGTAAGGTTGAATTTCGAACTTATACTTAAAAGCCCTGTACGGCTCGCCCTACACCCATAGCCGTTCCGTTTCGAGACCAACGCGTCGACGTTGCGTTGACGACTCACCGTAGACGAGTAGTCCACGCGTCGACCGACACAATGACGTAATGTAAATAGCGTCGGAGTTGAAACGGAATGGAGACGGAGTCGAGTTGACGTCGATGAAGCGTTGATCGCGGAACGGAACGTCGGAGATGAAACGGAGTGGAGTCGGAGTGGAGTTGACGTCGAGTTGGTGTAATGTGCGCACTCCTTAACGTTCATTCGTTAAACTTATTATGATGCAGTTTACCTATGCCATTTTATTCTCTATCAAAATTACTTTGCGAGAAGCGGACTATTTACGCTGTGTTGGGACATAATGTAAAATGGCTACGTAAGCCACGCCCTCAATGTCAAATGGAGTATCGATTCTAAACAGCCGAAGATATTTTAATGCGAGAAACAAGTCCAATCATTGCCTTATTATTACTATGTCAATGCGTCCAATTAAGAAAATAGCATTCGTAACTGAAATTCTAAAATCTTTTAAATTAACCTTTTCTCCTATTTAAGAAGACAGTTACTGTTTACTTCGATAATCCGAGTATTATTTATATCCGAGCTGACTATCGCAACTAATGTATGGACGCAGTGTCGGTTAATTTTAGTGGTCAGCGAGATGATCCAATGACAGTATAATGTTAGGGCGCAGCGCCGATAGTGGAGTACAGAGTTCATAAACGGGCATTGCCTCCCAATCTGTCTTGTTATCGCATATTCGGAAGCGAATATGTCCAATGAAATGATGTTTGTATTGCAAACAGCTGTGTACAATAACCGTGAGATACCCATGTAACGCCAATGCTATGATAACTTCTTAATGTTTACTAATTATTCAACATCTTTTCCTCTCTAGCACTTTGATAAAAAATTTAAACTTATAACGAATAAAAGTATAGAATGAAACGAACGTGTTTTAATGAAATGTATAATGTCTAAGCTTTCGTATTTACAATCTCTAACATCTAAATAATCATTCAGTCATCATTTTCTTAGAACAAATCATTATTGTGAACACTATTATCACTACATATTCATCAATCATAACGGCAAATGAAAAACGAGACTGAGTATCGGTATCGAGATTTATTCTCAACTTATCTTCCATTCACGGCAATTCGGTATCGACAAACGAATCGCCGCCACCTACGCATACTAGTATAAGAGGTCACAGGAGCGTCACGAAATCGATACATTCGTAGAACGAGTCGCAGCAAGCGCAGCGCCCGGGGGCGTCGCTCGGTCGACAAGCGCGAAGCACCTCCTCTAATAAATATCTTTGGCATGAACCGAAAGGAGCTCGCCGACAATTCACACGCGATCGCACTAAGTTAACAACCGACAGCTGTCGCCGTATGCCAAACGGAGTTGCAGTTGGGATGGGTCGCGGCGCGCGGGGGGCGGTGGGGGGGGGCGTCGGCGGCGTCATTCCCAGGCGTCGTCTTCGTTGTCGGAGAGCGTGACGAGGTGCATGGGGTCGGGGCGCGGCGCGGCGGGCGCGGGGGGCGGGGGCGCGCGCGCCGCTCGCCGCTGCCGCAGCAGCTCCTCGTCCGCCGCCGACCGGATCTTGCGGAACTCGTACACCAGCGGGAAGATCCGCTCCACCGCCGACTGGACGTCGCTGACGCTTCGAGCTGGAACGTGATTACAATTTTTTTTTTAATGACTGCACATCGGTGTGACCTTAACAGTTAAATGTTCGTGCATACTTTCGGCTAAGTAAACCTATGAAACAAGATACTTAGTATAAGTTTAAAACCCGACTACGTAAAAACGCCAACTGGAATGTAAGTAATTATGGCTGTATGTACTATAAGGGGTTTCAAATGGAATTTAGTGTGGCGTCACATATCTCATAACTAGCGGCTGATCGAAACGCTTCTAATAATACTTAATTTGTCGAATTATGATAAGTAGCTTAGAGGTTCTGGCGAAACAGATGAACATGTCGACGCAAAAAGCAGCGGAAACCTTGTAATTGTAACCCACACATAAAAAAACAATGTCATAGGTTTTTTTATTGCAGATTCGTAATCAGAAAACAATTCTGCATCGAATGGTCAACTATCGAGGCTCAACGCCTAATAGAAAATTTTGTACATCGTTAAAATCAACCATATTTTCATACATTATGTTCTGAAATCTCTGAAACTCTTCTTTTGGCTTCGCCGTTGTTGGGGAAAAAATAAATAAGTTACTATGTGTATCTGACACAGCAGGATAGACAAAATCGAATTGTTACGCCCAGTGTGTCTCAGTTCAGTTACAAATTGCGGTACTGGGCGCGCGTAGAAATAAACTCGATTTATCGCTTGTTAACACACGCATAACAAGCGTACGAAACGAGCTTATGCTTGCAACAATTACCTACAATCTTTAATCGCATTTAACAGGAATATTATCCTAGCTTTACGTCATAAAACAAAATGCTTAGATTTAGAAATAGTGCCTACTCGCATCAGAAACTATTACTATTCACTGTTAATAAGAGTTTCATGAATGACAATAATAATTATTATGTGCTCGGCTTTATCCTTTTACGATTCTCTACGCTTTATGAATTTCAAAAGATTTAGCAGAGGGACAAACGTAACACGTGACGTTACAAACGTAATATGATAAAGGTCACTGCGGTAAGTCGACATTAATTTCCCAACATACATACCAAAAGTTCCCCGATGAAAGGAATGATGTTGAAAACGAGAAAGTTGGAAGTGGGTCACGTGTATAAACAGTGAAAATAATTTAATCTTTTTATAGAACGAGGGAAAAAATTAAGTTGAAAAACGTTTCACAACTTGGGTACGATGTGCTTCGGGCGATCATGATATAGTATACCTAATTATTTGCTGATTCATATACTGCCGGTAAACCACCAATACACAAGTGTATTTTTGTTAAGTAGAAGTGTTTAGAATGTAACTTAAAACAATATAATAAACAATAACATAAAAATCTAAGGGCTCATAGCCCGGCTTGCGTCGATAAATCATCGGCCGAATTAAGCAACACCGGGCGTGGTCAGTAGTAGAGTGGGTGACCGCTAATGGCAATAATTTCTTGAGCGTTTCCATGCTTCGGAGGCGGGAGCAGCGTGGGAGTGGGAGAGTATGCTCTTAGTCTTCACAATGAAGAGGGGTCCCTGTTCAGTATCGGGCCATTAATGGGTTGAAGCCAATACAAAATATACCAACCTGTTATTGTAACACCTCCCGTGGAGAATATTTTTAATGTGGCTCTAGGATTATATAGTTTATATGTAACACCCGGATGTAGCTCTGGTTCATAGCTGGAATAAAGAAAGATTCCAAATTAGATGATTTATGTTAACAACAATTATATTGTTTTGTAGCCAAGTTTCACGAACAGGAGAGTTTAGCTTCTACTCAAAGACGTGCACGTTCTTGACGGGCACGTTAAACATAAAATTTCGATCGGTACTTCATACTTGAGACCCTCGGATGGTGTATGAACTACTGACAGTTGGCCACTACTCTTCCACCAAACCGCAATGGAGCTGTGTGGTGAAATACGCCTTCTCATTAACCGACAGGGATTTCCCCATGTGCAACTTGAATGTTGCCTCTGATATTCATGTAAAATTGTTATTATTCAACTTAAAGTTTAAGATAAACAGAAGAAGATAAACATAAAGCTCCAATTTGGACACTGCCCCAATAATTTTGGATTCGTTATTTTGAAATAAAAAACATCCTCCAGAAAAAAATACCTTTTTTACGATAGAAAAAATGTTTTTTTTTACAACGCTAATCTACAGTGGCGGCCCACCCCAGACGGAGCTATCATCTATCACAATATTTACTCTGTACCTTAAAAGGTCTTAATATCTTAACGCACCTCCTTACTTTTACTTTTGCCCTGCATATTTGGTGCTTATTCAAATTGCACGTGGCGACAGCGGACAGCAACTACCATTTCCAAATTTATGGTAATGGAATTATTTTTAAGATGTTATCCTAAGGGAAAATACGATACTTTAAAAAACCTCTGATGTCATTTAAAGTCATTCTCAATTGATACATATGCACATGAAAAAAATATAGAAAAGTAACTACTAGAAAAATAAGTAATAAATACTACTTCGATTGATTATTATTTTTACATTTGAATATTTTTTAATTCTTCTCTTCAATTGACTATGTGTTCGATTCCACTAACCCCAGACTCTGAGGCTCAGAGACGGTTTAATCGATTTATATGCGGTATCATTGATGTACTGTAGTATGCTTTGGAACAACAATAAGGGATTAATCGAGTGAAAAATAAAAATATATGTTATAAGTAAGTAATCAGAGCTAAAAACTTGATCCTCGCGCGGATTAAGTACGAACATACATACATACGTGCTAAATAATGACCAATATCTTAATTAAATCTTTAATCTGCTAATATTTAATTTTTACATGAAGTTAGTAAATTACTGCTATTAATTTTATGCCTATTTAAATAAATTAATTTGAAAAACATATTGTAAGTAATAATTATTCTTCGTGTTATCTTTGAGGTAATAGTTACGTTTAGGAAATAATACGCGATAAAGTTAATTATCTTAATTTTCTCTTGACTGCTTATTTTTCTGTGACGTAATGACACGGCAGATTATTCTGGACCAATGTGTGTGTGTGTGTGACTCCCTCGAAATGAAACATTACGTCAGTCACTTACGACTAACAGTGTATAAAAAACTCATGTTGTCAACGGACAGCGACTTGTTGTTTGGCCAAGCGTAGATGGTATACGAGAGCTGAGGTACCCGCTCCCGCATACCAATACCATGGGAGGACCAAGTTTACAGCGCTTTACCTATAATTTAAAAAAAAACCGTGTAAAAATTTTTCAGTGTTGATATTAGGTATATGTTCCCGAAGCGAAGTGAGAGGCGTTACTAGTTAGGATTATAATCATACAATAAACAACGTAGCTACATCATTCCCGGTATGACATCAGACAAATAAAAGCTTTTAATTAACCAAGTTCATGGAGGTTACGGAGGTTACTGCATCAACGCCGGCATCACATTATTTTTACAAAGTAACAATTGGCTGAGGAACAAACGAGCCTCCTATCAAAATAAATTGGTAATCAACGCGCTTGCACATGCAACACCAGCGGTACCACCGACGCGTTGAGACCAGGGAAGCGGTGAACAAACCCGGTTGTTAACTAGCCTCCGAGGGCTACACGTCACAACCGTAACAACTTTAAAGTTAAATTAATCATCAATAGTTTGAAAAACTAAAGAAACGCTTTTTTATACCTGACTTTTATACGCTAAGTGAATTATAACTATAAATAAAAAAATGTAGTCACTAGAGTTCCCTTGTCTGGAGTCAATCCTCATACTACGCACAGTATGCGGTCACGATTGACATAAAATTGCATTGACATCGGGACTAAAGTCCGTAGAGTAAGAAGAAATACTTATGTAGTGAAAAAAATTTAAAGTCGATTATTTATCAACTACTTTTAACGGGGTGCTAACCAGACAAATTAAAACCCTCCACAATCCTATACACAAGCACCATGTGGGCTAACACGATAGAGCCTAACGACCTCCATAAGAAGTGAATAGATCTGTTTCATGTAAAATAAGGTACCAACGTTTTCTCTGACAAACCAGTCATATCGCCTTTTGTAAAAGTAAAAAAATGTAGCAGCATCCAAACTAGTTTGGGTTCATATGTCGTTGCTAATTTTAAATTCAAAGATGCTTCTACGTAACGTTATATCGCATCTGTCACGAACGGTAAACAAGAATGACCTCTGGCGCTTCGATCGAAGGATTTTAGTCCTACTTTTAATACATCTCGACACATCAAATCCAGTCGTTCTATAATGTGGTAAATATCGTTATTACGTTATGTCCTGCCTTTAAAGGCGTTAAGAACAAAAACTTACATAATAAATTCGGTTATAGTATTATATTATCAAACTATAATATAAAAATAACTGCGAAATAATCAAACTAGTAAAAAAACAATTAACGCTGCTTTTAATTGTTATAAATCTTAGGTTCAACAGTCGAAGTCGCTCATTTAGTGAACAAGTTTGCGCGTTTTCCGCTAAAAAATCTCCATTTGTCACGGCAGGCGGGGCGCCTCGATTTCAGGGTACCGCGCTCACCGTTCGTAAAAGTGTTGGGATTTCTGGGTGTTGACATTTCGAGCGACGTGCAGTATCGGTGTCACATGGAAGCTAAGGCGTGATATCCTAGTCGTGGCTCTCATACGAACCGATCTCAAAGCATTATCGCAATAAATAAATTAGGTATATGACTCATTCATCGACCAGAAAGAATTGATCCACGCGTGATTGAGGCACTGTTTACCTCCAACGCCGGACCAGCCGAAAATTCGACCACCAAATAAGTATTGAAATATTCAATGCTTTCAGTTGAATCGGAGTAGAATTAGAGGGGAGTTGATTTAAACTACGCAGACTTTATATTACAATGACTACTAAAAAATCAGACAAACATTGTTAATCGCGTAACAGAAGTTCCAAAGTGCGATTTGGAAAAAATAAAGTTGAACTAAGAGACCAGCTGCATGAGCAACATGCCAGATGGCAGTGCACGTGAACACCTTGCACTATCGAATCTTTTAAGAGTGAACGTTACGCAGTATACAGCCTCATTATAGATCATTGACGTTAAGGAATATTTTTTCTGGTGTCCTGATATTTTTAGATTTTACAAAATTTAAAATCCAGTACCTACATAATATGAAATTGACATGGAAAAATACCATTTAAAAAAAGAAAACATTATACACTAGCTGTGCCCGCGACTTCGTCCACGTGGAATTTAACAAAAAATTATAGTTCAGTTCGCACTGTTCGCTGAGTTTACGATAACTTATTAATTCTGTATGTCGCGTATTTAAAAGTTTCTAAAATAAAAGTAACTTAAGTTACTCCTCATTACATCAGCTATCTGCCAGTGTAAATCCTGTCAAAATTGGTCCAGCCTTTCCAGAGATTAGCCGGAACAAACAGAAAGACAGACATACAAAGATTGTAAAAAATGTTATTTTGGTATAATACAAACATTTATGTACCGTGTATTCATAGTAAAAAGCGGTTATTTTAATATTACAAACAGACATTCCAATTTTGCTTATTTGCATGGATTACAGTTTTCGTACCGATTGTACTCAAAAATATTGAAACATATCAAGCTGACCTTAAGGACTCCGTTTATAACTTTGTAACACAATGAAATGTCTGCTCTAATATCCTTGAGGCATCTATACAATTTTGTCCTGATTTAAAATTCAAATCGGCTAAGATGTTCCGAGACGCGTTCTGAAGAGTCTTGGAATGGCATCGAATTCCTTGACTTTAGGTTATTTAAAGATTAAAATAGTCTGCAAAAACGACTTTCAAATGTACTAGACACTATTAAGCGTACTGCTGAAAGAAAACCTACGAAAAAATGTTAACAGACGAACAAGTCTGGAAATGTCAGTGAATGTCATAGAGTGCATTGGTCTGTTTGGGTAATCAAAAGTTAAAAATAGATATCCAAATGGTATAAACATCGGTTAGGCCTTTAATTCTTTTGTCCATCGGCGGCGGTGACCACTTACCATCAGGTGGGTCGTCTGCTGTTTGACGACTATTTACAATAAATGTGTGTACGGATTATGATTATTATTATGACAAATAGAGATATCTTTTGCGCATGTGTACATTGTATTTAAGATACAGGGATAACCTTTGGGTATATGTTATATAGTTATGTTTTAAAATATTTTTTATTCCGGTCCGATTCCCGTAAATGCTTTTCCATTAAAAAAATAGGGGATCACACCGGAATGGTAAAGCTTACAGTGTATCAGATCGGAATTAAAAAATATTAATAATTGGCAGTGGATCAGTTTGGGGGATTAGACCGGAGTAACTCGCCAAGCAACTTGTAGGAATAAAGAGTGATCGAAAATGGAACAACTCTGCGATGCAACATGCAACCAATAAAACCACCTGAGAAAAGGCCACAAAAGAAAGTAAAGAAACACCGCACTCCTCTGCAATGTTTTGAGCTCGTTATAATACAAATTAAAATTGTAATTGTAACCCAACATTTGATTAGTACTCTGTACACTTGGCCCCCGCTAAGCGATTTCGCTGGCCATTAATTTGTGAGTCAGCAGGACATATCGTATATCAACAGGCTAAATTAACCAAGTTATTACCATAACAATGTTAGTTTAATATAGGTGACATTTGATGTCTGGCGTTTCAGTTTAAAGTACTAACAGGAGTCAATTGGCCGTGAGCCAACTATTTATAACTATGTAGTTATTTGAGACTGTCACCGCACCCGTTCATACCTACTAGGTACCAATGATATTATAAGTAAAAAACAACATGATATGTCAATAGGGCGCGAAAACTGAGGCAGTCAAATTCGGCTAATTGTCCCTTACCTATCTATCTCTTTTCCGTCTTATACGTTCCGTAATGTGACATGGGAACGGATTAAACTGCAACTAAAGTTGTATGTAAGTAACGCATCTATTGGTTATAATTATGTATCTTTAATTCTCTGTGTCCAAACGGCGCCAGTAATTAAATAATATAAGTCTGCGAAGAGCATAAAAATTAATAATTTGTGTTATGTTTTGTTTTGTTATCCATATTTGCGTGAGCCGTGAGCACGATCCATGCAACTGGGTCGAAATATCGGCGTGCATAAATACATATCGTCAGTACCCTTATCATAATAAAATGTGTACAATCCGCGATTAAGTTAGTTAAGTTTAAAATAACATTATTATTCATATAAACTAAATCTTGCTTGTGAATCATATAATAAACATAAATATCTTTAGGTAAAACCGTATATGTAACCTATATCAGTCCGTGCAGTTGTTTGAGATAACCACTTTGAGTCACGGTTCACAATTTTTGGTATTTTATGTTCAAACAAAAATAATAGTACCTAACATATTATTTTATTATTATGACATATAATTAAATGCTAGTAATCCGCCCACGCTTCGCTTTGGATTTTATCGCTCCGTTTAGATAGGGACTTGACGAGAAGTGGCAAGAACGCGCGCCGCGCGAATCCGAGTCGAGTATGTAAACGGCATATTCAGCGAGTAAGTAATAAGCCGAATAGGGCAAAGTATATAATCGTTTTGTCTGTGAACAGATTAACATAAAACACTGACTACCCTGTTACCCTGAGCTTACCGCACAAAACCACATCCTTATCTATTAAACCATTTCTGACATTAACGAGAGCTAACGCACAGTAAAACAGACCAAATTTCCAAAAACCGTTGTTGTGTAATCTATTTCATTCATAAAATTAAATATTACCTAATGTCTGTAATATACTCACGGATAACGAAAGGTTACAATTTTATAATGTCATGTATAGATTAATAACCACAATAATCAAATGACTCATCTCAACTGTTACAAAAATAGGACGACCTACACATATCGAGCGGAAACCAACGTGTAGAAGAGAGGAGGGCACTCCGATGACATCCCATTTAAAACGAACTACATTTTAGTTAACTACGACTCGTTGTTATAGAAATGGAGCAACTGGGATTGCGCCAATATTCTGATCTAATCGGCGCCAACTTCCGTTTTCAACTGCACGTTACTTCCGACGGCAGATCCGCATAATATAAATAAGCCCTAGAATGTTGATAACAGGGGTAACGGATTGAACAAATTGAACATCAGACTCCCACGCGGAGTGTGGCCCCCATACAATAAAATCGTTTTTTTCAGACCACAAAGACCACCTCACACTTAGCGATATTTTTAATAAATAAAAATTGTGTCACTTGACTTCCACAGATTAGCTTCTTTAGGAATAAACTCAGCATCTCAATTCAGATTTATTGATCCACCATTTATTGATTTACGTGATCCGATTTCTGCCCCAAAAAAATACTTGTAACAGAATTGGACTACAAAACAAAAACAAAATTATGAGGTCGGCGCAAGTCGTCGCACCGTTTCTATGCAACATTATTGTAGTGTTATAATTTATTACAATGTTACCTTTAAAAGATAAACATTACAACCTACTCTTATTTGCACAATTGTATTTTAATAATGCATGTTTTCATTCTTTTCGAACATGATAATGACGAAACATAGAAAATAAATACGTATGTAGGTACTGGATAAACAAAAGAACATTCATATTTTATGTAAATAGCAAATAAAAGAACAGGCGAGCGAACTGATGGAAAGTTATAATGATTTATTTACGTTACTTGCTCATTTAATAATGACGAATAAAATTGCAATAAATAAATAAAAAACTTATTTTTTATATGTATTTTGTTGATAAAAATCAGTCTAGCGTTCCTCATTTTCTTATTTGCAATTTTTGGTGATTCACATTGTGTTTAAAACTAAAGTTTGATTTCGCATAACTTGCCAAAACATGTGCCACCTCTCGAAACCTATCAAAGTTTTGAACAATCATCTCGACATAAAGAAATTGGCCTTAACCGGCGAAGTCGTTTTGAAATTACACGATCGATACTTAACAGATTAATCAACAATATAATAAGTACATAGGTACTTTATACCTACTTTATGTTACGCACAAATATTTCGTATATTACCAATTTCGACGAGATAAGTTGGCACGCAAATCGCAAATCGGGTTGAATGAACTTAGACATCTAGGCATGTAGTACGGTTGGTTTTCACCTTGCAAAGTCAAGTGATGTTAATAATAACAGATGTACATAGATCATTCACCAATTACCAACAGAGTTTAATTCCAAACAAAAGCTCTCCTACTATAATATCTGATTACAGCATACTATGATATGGAGAGCTTTATATTGAAAGCTTTACATTGTATTTCATCATCTATAACCAGATGAAATAAAAAAATTGAGGAAAAATATTCATTTAAATCAAGGTCTAATATTTAAAACATTTTATAGCACCTTAAAATATAACATGTAATTTCACAACACATTTGGTTCTCAGCATCATAAAAGAATTTAGATCATAATCCATGGACCTATTGTAATCTTCACACATTTGAATGGTCTTGAATCGCATTCAAATGACAGTTTCAGAGCCAAACAGCACAAATAAAAAGAATGGTGTAGGGAATTAAGTAAAACATGAGAGTAGTCCTGTTCATTGAACTGAGAATTATGAAACTGTTACAACCCTTTAAGAATAATAGATAATAGAGTTAGGGAATATCTTGTTGATTATACCTAATTATTATATCTAAATAATAGGCATTAACAGAAGAAATGAACTATGAAATATTAAGTCAATGAATAATTTCATCCAAGAAAAATTCCATAATGCAATTCTTTGTTTATGCCAAATAGGCAGATAATCAGGATATCAATCTTCAAGATAGAATGGTGTGAGCACTGTGAGCTTCTATTAGAATGTGTTTGTAAATGCAACCTAAGATTTTCAAATATATTTTTTTCTGAGATGAACCAGAACAAATGCACATTCCATAATGCAATTCTTTGTTTATGCCAAATAGGCAGATAATCAGGATATCAATCTTCAAGATAGAATGGTGTGAGCACTGTGAGCTTCTATTAGAATGTGTTTGTAAATGCAACCTAAGATTTTCAAATATATTTTTTTCTGAGATGAACCAGAACAAATGCACAGACAAGTATCGTATAAACCCACGCACACCCACGACACCAATTTGCAAAAAAATATCCAGTAATCAGTAATAGTGTCTCTTATAAATGTCAGTCAGACAGACTGCATTCGCATGGACTAGCGTACTCCACACTTGTTTTTATACTAACAGCCGACAAACGAGCTGGTAAACAACCTGATCGTGGGCGGTCACCGTCATATAATACCGAAGGCACCAACGATGCTTTGCCGGCCGAGAAAGAAGAAAGAGAAAAGAAACGCCCTAATACGGAGACCTGTGTCATGTAAACGTTGAAATGTAAAATATAATTTAAAAAATACTCACTCGGCTTCCTTATATTTTCTTGAGAACGCCGTTATTCCTATACCGAAGGGCATTCGACACGTGCCCAGAACATTGACTACGCGAAAATTCTGGAAACGCACGTGGAACCCTAATTTTTCTAAAGCGCGGGCGTAGCGGCGCGCCGCCACCTTCGCCTGGTCCTCGCTGGTAGCGCCCGTGCACGTGACGCGGCCCGACGACCAGATGGACGCCGTCGTGTACGGCCGCCGCAGCTTCATCGTCACCATGCCGTTCTCGCGCCGGTACTCAACGTTAACACCGTTCAAAGCTATCTGTCTCAAGTTCAGGTGGCACTTAACACTAAAACTGCACACAACATTGTTTATCATGATGTCTATCTCAGGCGTCTCCTCCTCCTCCGCGGGGGCTTGCGTGACGGCCGCGTCGCCCGCCGCGTCGGTCTGCGGCGGCGCTTGCACCGGTTTTGACTCGCAGTACTCATGGTCGGGCACCATGTGGCTAGGAACACTGTGGGTTATGCCGTGGTTTGCCACCACTCCATGAGTGCCTTTAATACCATT
Source organism: Ochlodes sylvanus (assembly GCA_905404295.2). Classification (NCBI taxonomy): domain Eukaryota; kingdom Metazoa; phylum Arthropoda; class Insecta; order Lepidoptera; family Hesperiidae; genus Ochlodes; species Ochlodes sylvanus. Next base: position 3,995,890 of record FR990125.1, on the reverse strand, counting down.
CTCCTGGATGAGCGTAGCCATGTCCACCACGGCTTTCTGAAAAAATCAATATGGTACAGTTAATACTTATTCGAATGCAATAATTTACATTGTAAGAATTTAATATACCTACTTCATTTAACAGTACCTATATTATAAGGCACCCGTTATCTTAGTTTTAAGTCCATTCTCAAAAATGGTAAAAATAATTTCTAGGTTCAGATTTGAACTTGTATTAAATAGCTATATTCCCACGAGACCATAAATTGTATTATACATGTCATTGTTTATGATTACTGCAATTTTTAGCTTTTAACATAAACACCCAGACAACTGTCCTTATCCATCCATTGTTACTAGTGATTATTTTATGATTAAATAACAACAATATTAATATGTCAACAAAATTTTGTTATATAGCAACCACTTCCTTCGCATAAAGGTTATCAAAATTTATTGCCATACAATTTTACTAATCTATCCAAAGCAATTACACAAAAAAAATTAATCACAAATGTAATCAAATTGGTTATAGAAACTGAGCGCTAAACCAAAATGGTTATCAGCTAATTCCAGCAACAAACAATAAAAGTGAACTTTATTGAAAATGAATGATTGCACAACAATGGCCAATGCCAAACTCACACATAACAGTGTGCATACATGTTCAACAAAACTTATGTCATTATGCAACAATCTACACTATTATTTTCTCTTGAATACATTACTCAAGTTGCTTGTTTCACTGTAATGCAAGCTTTATATCGCTTTCATATTGTTTCATGTAATAATTTACACCATAAGCATATTAACTAAGGTGCTCTACAAAATTTTTATATAACTGAATGATATATGCCAAAATATATTGTTATACAGGTCATTTTTATATATTCAGTAAATTAATTTGATTTAAATTTACATAATATTTTTACAATAACTTGAATTCATATTCACTTTAAAGTTAATTTATTCTTCTAAGACTTTAATACAGGTTTTTTTAACAATGTGTGGACTTAATGCCTTGTGGCAAACTCTACCAGTCAACACATGGCGTAGGTAAGAATTTGTGGCAGAAGTTCTTACTATTACAAAGCAATGAAATGTTTAATAATTTTCATTTATTTGACATTTTTTTTTATTATGTTCGACTTCAATCCCACCGGACGGTAAGTAGTGAAATAGTCTTGGGTGGTAGACACACTAACAGGAAGATTATTATTTGCTCTTCAGTTAGGGCGCGTTCACATAGAATGTCCGTTTTGCTGGATCCGGAATACTGGATGCTAGTAGCGTATGTAGTTGTATGAGCGATTTCACACAGAATCCAGTATTCTGGATCCAGTAAAAAAAACCGATTCAACTAAATAAACAGCAATCCGTTTTACTGGCTCCGTTTAAACGGATATGTTATTAGCGTATTTAGTTGTATGAGCGATTTCACACAGAATCCAGTATACCGGATCCAGTAAAAAATCCCACACACAACAGAAATACTGACCCGTTAAAACAGATCCAGTAACGGACGTTCTATGTTAACGCGCCCTTAGACACCAACAAACATGATAATTGAATGAAAACGTTCACAGTTTAATTTATTCCAGTCCTTTATGGTAGGTACACAATTGTGTACCTTAACACCACCAACACCAAACCAACAACATAATGTTTCAATGTGGAAAACTTTTAAACTGTAAGAACCGTAATGCACTTGCAATTATGTCCTGTTTTAAAATTATTACACATCAATGTTATATACTTGCACGTATTCACAAGAACATAACAGTCTATTTAGAGTCCACCTGTATAAATGTTGTAACTTAATCATAATCAACTGATTGTATTGCTACCATTCAAGATCAATTTAAGAATATGACATTATAAAAAGAACCTTACAGAAGCTAAATTTCAGCTGTATTCCCAATTCTGCCTGCTTATGAATAATTATGCAATAAATATACACTCATGGCAGAAATTAATCATATTTTCATATAAAGGGAGTGTTCTAAGTTATGCTGCAATGAAAATTGAAAATACTATGCAATTTATTGTATCTTATTTTACAACTTGGACAGAACAGAAAGAAATGTTCTCACCTGTAAGTAAATATCACTTATTATCTTCTATTGAAAAATTAAACAGTATGTTAAGGGATTGTAAGAAACATACAAAATAATTATTGGTTCACTTTTATGAGTTATGAAATCGAGATGTCTCAATTATATGATAGTGATCTGAAATACTAGTTAACTTGAGAGTTTGATTTATATGTATCTTACATATACATAGATATGAACAATGAAATGACAGATCAAAAGTGATAAGATTAAAAACCTATGCTACTTCACACGCAATTTGGATGAATCAAGTTATCACATAAAAAGATTTATCACTCATTTTTTTAATTACACAATTTAACCTACTCGGTCAACACTCTCTATAATAGAGTTGAATTTCGCGTTGAATCAATGGAGAGGAAATAATTTAGGGCACTTCCTACGGAGCAGCCGATCGCGGTGCGACAGCATGACACTCGCACAGCTGACTGCCCGACGGGACCCGCCCCGCCCCCCAGCGCCCGGACGGCGACCCCCTGCGCTCGTGTCTTGCCACAGATCGCCAGGTAATAAGTTAAAAACAAAAGCTGCACTTGCATTTATAAACGCCATTTAAAATCTAAATTTATATGTTCCAGAAATTTACATTCCTTTACCTTGGCAATGAACGAGTAAAATACACAATGATGATTTTGAATGAAATTTCAACAACGCTTTAGGTGCACCTACTTGACCTTTGTAAAGCGATTAAAACCGAAATAGGCAGTGGTTGCTTGCAGTTATTGACCCCTTTTACCGACCTAATCCACACGTGATTCGGGACACAAAGACAATGTTACATTTAGATAAACGTTTCTTACCTACGATGAATAGAATCGAATATTAATCGTAGCTTTAGATAACAAATTATTTTGTAATGTGGGACACTGACGAGAAAAATAACACGAGCGAACTATTCAAAATAGGACAAGGAACGCACTAAAAATTTCATTTGACAAACCTGGGATATTATCAGAAAATTGTGGAAATAGATAAACATGTATTAATCCTAAAATACAATACATATTGAAACAACATTTACCTGGAATAATGTGCTATATTTGTCACAATTATTTTTACACCACCAATGAAGTAATGGTTTTCATTGCAATTTGGTTCAAAAAAATAAACGAATGGTTCACAACTTTAAGAGACACAGTAAAAACTAACAATTTAAATCCACAAAAAATATAGTCATATGTTTTATGATAAGCAGCCAATATTGCAATTCGTTATTGCAAAAATTAAAAGTTACTGCACATCCTGCCTAGCACCGCCATGTTCTAATCGACCGAATGGAACTGGAAGAATGAAGATGAAATGAAAAGGAATGGCGAGTGAACAAAATGTTCGATTCAAGTAAATTCAATTTTGATTTTCTACATAATCATAGCTTGCTCTGCTCTATGGTTTTAAGAAAAATATCATAGAGCACGCCCCACAGTCTATAAAAAGAAATGCAGGATTTAAAGTTGGCGTACACAAGCAGCTCATATTGTATTTTTGAATATTTTGAATGATTCTGAGATTTTGTTATTGAAATTAATTCATTTAAAATAAAATGGTGTGTTTTCATAGCAAAACAATCATATGAAAGCAATCATAAAACCAATCCACACTGGAGCAGCGTGGACGGTGGAGTATCATCTAGGCCTCCTCAGGTATGAAGAGTGACCCGTGTTCAGTGATGGGCCATTAATGGGTTGAAGCCAGCCATTGCAGCTAAAATAGCGACTTCACTAATTGATATTGGAGTATGTAGGCAGGGCTCTAAATAACGTTAAAAATGTGGTATCTTTACTTTCATCATTCGATGGTAACGTTAAAAACAAAGGTAACGTTATGCATGGTAACGATACTTTAACCGTTAAACTAAGTTAACGTTATCGAAGATTTAAAAGTAAATGGTAACGTTACCAATGTTTACGTAAGCATTGGGGGGAGAGGTAAGAGATTTGCTTACTTTTGCTGACGAGGAGCACGGGATGGTTAAAGATTGCAAAAAATTACCGATACTTTTAACGTTAATTTTTAACGTTACCAAAGTAACGTTACATGTGTTTACCGTTAAAATTTTAACACTATGAAAATAACGTTACATAACGATACTTATTGTGTGAATTTGGTATCGTTACAAAGCCCTGAATGTAGGTACATACTACTTAAACTAATTCTCTACATCACACAGAGTTCGTAGTAGTGATGGGCGATTGTTGCAAAAAAAACAATCGACTGAATCAAAAATTGTGCCTTTGCGCATTCGATTGTCGATTCAGTAGTTCCACGGGATGATTATTCGAATAACAATCGACAAACTACTAACTGAACTACTAAATAGCTAAAGACTAACTGTAGGTTCAATCAACTGCCTTACGCTGTGCGTAGTGCGTACCTACGTGCGATTGTTTTCAAGTACCTATTCGATTTGTTTACACTTTAATTTATTTAGTTGGTTGGATTAAACTTTATTAGAGCAAGGTTACGCGCGCGGGTTATGACAGTTTGACACGATGCCTAAAAGATCTTTAGTATGGGATTTTTTCGTAGAAATAAAAGAAGGAAACATTGAAAAAGTTAAGTGTAACTTGTGTTCACATTCTGTAACGTATTTTCGACGTTTCGACTAGTAGTGTACCTGACCTGCCACTAATTAAGAAAAAAAAAACAATAAAATAAATAAGATAGTGTATAGTGTGCGTGTATATTGTTTACATAAACAAATGAGTGTGTGGGTATATTTGGATTTTTATATAAAAAGGGTCGATACCTTTTGTAATTACTTATTTAGTAGTACGAAAATAGAAGTAACTGCACTCATGCACTACGAATTAGTAGTTCACACTTCATGCGCATGGTAACCAACCTTGGCGCCAGCCAGTCTATAATTCAATCGACTAATATCATTTGTTATCGAATTTTATCGAATAAACTGAACAATCGACTAATTCGATTAATTTTAGTAGTAATCGCCCATCGCTAGTTCGTAGCCGGCGTGTTGATCGGGTAGTTGATGCCGAACCGAACGTCTGATAAATTTGGAGTAGTTGAGTCCGAGTAGAGTTGGAGTCGAGTTGATGTAATGTGCGATGTGCACAGAGCGCTTTTTACTAACACCGGTCCATTGTGTGTTTCACGATTTTGTTTCTCGGTTTAAAACATAGCCACAAAATAATTATAGAGATAGGGTCTAGGGCATAGTGTCTAGGATTTCAAAAAATATTATTATCTGTAATAAACTAAAGAATATCGCCATAAACATAGACAATTAATGACGACATTCACTTGCATTATTCTAGCAACACCGATAGTCGCCATTGCAAAGTCGTCAATTGTTGCTAACTTCACAATATTGTTCGATCATCGTTCATCAATCAAGCGGTTTATAATATTTCGTAATTTTACATTATTGTTTAAATGTTGTGCCAATAATTGATCTACTTCAGTGCTATTAAACAATTTAGAGATATTGCATGGCGACTCGTATTGTTATTCAGTCGGTTATGTTTGCAAACGTGCATATGCTTTGTTGTGAGAACCACCTTTATCTGCTGTCATTTTGAGCTTCAGCGAGTCAATTTTTCGATAATGAAACTAAAGTTACCCGTTGAATGTTAGGATATCGACTGTCGGTGGGCAGGGGTAACAAATCTTCGCCCAATCGTTGATGTTTCGTGATGAGAGTGGGGTTTTCATTGAGAGTATCGATCAGGAGAATGTGCGGTGGCGTTTAGTGGCAAAGGACGTCAGAAACAGGGTTCAGAATGGAGAACGTGAAGGACGAGGAGCGAGTGCGTCGACTGCGCGCATTAGAGGACAGGTTGTGCGACCCTCGCTCCACCGGCAACGTGGACTGCCTGCTTGACACCGTCACTGCCCTCGTCTCCGACTGCGACCACCCAGCCATTCGTCGCATGAAAAATGTCGAGGCCTATACCGGCAGATGTGAGTAGCCCAGTATTCAGATGTTGCTCTATCATGATCATGAATATAAATAAGAATGCAAAAAAGTCCTTAATCAGCTGTTTCTTATCAGTTATCATATTTAATGAAAATAACACTTGAACATTTTATTATACCCTTCACTGACATAAACAAACACAATCAAACAATTTACTTATAATTATAATGAAAATAACTTCCACAATATTGTTAATACATTACTAATATAAAATTTATTTGAATTAAGTTCATAACAATATTATAGCAAAATCTCTTTTGTTTTTGATTATAAAATCTAAGAATTTAAGTGTACAACCTTGAAATGCTCATATTTCTAAACATATGAAAGAAAATTTCAATGATTTGTCTTGTAATATATTCATAACACTGACAAACATTATACAAATTCAGGAATGTAACAGATCAATCAATTTTAGTCTTGTAGTGTAAATGATGAATCTATCATATTTTTTTGCAGTATCTGCTGTAATAAATGGTCACTATTGTCTGAGTAGGGTATAACTGGCACAGGGTATTAATGACTCTTGCACTGCAATAAAAATACTTAACATATCTTATGTGATAAATTCTAGAATGTAAACACTTTACAGAGCCCAATAAATAAAAAGCGTTATCCTTCATTAAGCAAGTTACACCATGACCAGGGAGATTGGCATGACATAAAGAGGGATTCTTAATGCTACTTAGATGACAATTTTGCATTAATCTCGTATTGTTGGTTAACTTCTAGCACTGTGAAACTCAATTAATGTTGCCACAAGCTATTTACATCATAATTTAGTAATTATAAAAATGTGTTTGTGCCATAGAAAACAGAGACTTTGTTAAGGTTTATTATGAATTATTAATATTTTTTAAAATTACACATGCTTGTGAATGTAAACAGTAACTTCCACAGTCAGAATGTTATTTTTATTACAAATATTATTTAATGTAAATTTTTTTTTAGATGAAGAATTTGCTTCTGAAATTATAAATCTACGAATGAAAGCAGCAGATTTTGACTTGATCAAAGTTATTGGTCGAGGAGCATTTGGTGAAGTACAACTAGTCAGATATAAGTCTACTCGTCAGGTGTATGCCATGAAACTACTAAGTAAAGTAGAAATGATAAAGAGATCAGATTCCACCTTTTTTTGGGAAGAGCGCCACATAATGGCTCATGCAAATTCCGAATGGATTTTAAAATTGCACTTTGCATTTCAAGATCATAAATATCTTTATATGGTAATGGATTATATGCCAGGTGGCGATCTTGTTAGCCTCATGTCTAATTATGATATCCCAGAAAAGTGGGCAAAATTTTATACCATGGAAATAGTATTGGCATTAGATGTCATTCACGGAATGGGCTTTGTTCACCGAGATGTAAAGCCTGATAATATGTTGATTGACCAATATGGTCACCTGAAATTAGCAGACTTTGGAACGTGTATGAGAATGGGATCTGATGGCCTAGTTAGGGCTAGTAATGCTGTAGGAACGCCAGATTACATATCACCAGAAGTTTTACAATCTCAAAATGGTGAAGGTGTATATGGCCGTGAATGTGATTGGTGGGCTGTTGGTATATTTTTATATGAAATGTTAATAGGTGATCCTCCCTTTTATGCTGATAGTTTAGTAGGAACTTATGGAAAAATTATGGATCACAGGAACTCTTTACAATTTCCTGATGATGTTGAAATTTCAAAGGAAGCTAAATCCCTGATTCGGGGCCTGCTAACTGACAGAACAAAGAGACTTGGAAAGAATAGTGTTGATGAAATTAAACACCACCCCTTCTTTATCAATGATCAATGGAGTTTTGATAATTTAAGAGACTCTATACCACCTGTAGTTCCAGAGCTCTCCAGTGATGATGATACCAGAAATTTTGATGACATTGAAAAGTCTGATGCTTTAGATGAATCTTTCCCAGTTCCAAAAGCTTTTGTTGGAAACCATCTTCCATTTGTAGGTTTTACCTATAATGGCGATTATCAACTTTGTGGAGGTAAAATAAAACCTGCAGATGTAGTGGACACAATCTCAAATAATCATTTAAATAATGTTGGATCTGAGGCAATATTGCAATTGGAAAAACTGTTAGAACGAGAAAGAGAAAGTAGGCGCAAACTGGAAGACAGACAAGTTACACTCTCTGCTCAACTTGAGGAATTGTTGCAACGAGATTCTAGAAGTAAAAAAATTATAGCCGACAGTGATAAAGAGGTAGCTCTGTTAAAACATGATCTTAAGGAGTTACAGCGCAAAGCAGAAATAGAAGCTGACTCGAGAAGAAAAGCAGAATTGAATTATGGTGATGTCAAAAGACGCCTGGATGAGGAACAAAGTAAGAGGGCTAAAGAAATAAGTAATTTGCAAACTTACAATGATAAAATCAATGCTTTGGAAAAACAGTTGATAGAAATGCGTGAGAAACTAAAAATAGAGTGTGAAGCGGCAGCTAAGTCCAGAAAACAAGCCGCAGAACTAAGTGCAGCGCAGGCGGCTGCGGCTGCGATGAACGATGGAACTTTGGCCAGTCTGCGAGCGCAATGCGATGTTCTCGAACGCGAATGCGGCTCCCTTTCAGAAGAGCTTGGCAATACGAAGGCAGCTAAGCAGCGGTCTGAGGCCGCGGCTGCCGAAGCTACTAGTAGATTTAACGCTGCTCAAGCGGAGTTGGAACGATCAACGAACAGATTAGGTCAAGTCATGACTGACAACAGGCAACTGTCCGAACGTACGTCTTCGTTAGAAAAAGAGTGCGCTTCGCTCGCACACGATCTCCGAACTGCGCAACATCTCTATCAACAAGAGCTCCGCGCACATCAAGAGACACAAAGGTCTCAGTTACTTTCTAAACAAGAAGCCAATCTTGAGCTAGTCAAGGGTAAGTTATATGCATTTTTCGAAATACCTATAATGTGACCCCTTTGAGGTAGATTATTATCAGCTACAGTTCCCCACATATATGATAAGCTATACCAATAACGGACCCGAAAAATTATATATATATGGAAACTTCCTATTTTGCATGCCTCAGGAACATTGGAAAAAATATTAAAAGGTATTGTCTAATTCGCTATGTTTGTGGTAAATTTATTTTATGTTTTTATGTAGTTAAATAATGTTAGTCCTAATTGGTTCCTTTAAATAGCGCACCCATAGATTTTCCTGTATGTTATATCAAATAATTTTATGCATGTAATTTGGTAAATCCCATATGACTGTCTTCTCGGATATTCTATTTAGTATAACAAAACGAAGTTATGATTGTCATGTAATTGCTGAACAGTAATTATTGAATTTTGGACTAATATGCTTTTTTTCTCTGATTTTATGAACACTTGATGGTTCTATTTGAGTTAGTAAATCAGCTTACGATAGAACCTGGTGCCGGTACATGCATGTTTGTTAGTGAGTGGGCATAAAGTATTACATGAGGCCTGATGAGGCAATATGCAAGTGCTGGTATCAGGAAGAGCGCACAGGTTTTGATTGGCATGAATTTTTCTGTCAGCCCTTCAAGGCAAGTTGAACGAGGAGAAAACGGCTCGGCAGCGCGCCGAGTCGGCTTCCCAGGAGAAGGATCGCCAGATGTCCATGCTGAGCGTCGACTACCGGCAGATGCAGCAGCGGCTCCAGAAGTTAGAGGGCGAACACCGGCAGGAGAGCGAGAAGGTGAGGATTGTCAGTTGCTCGACACTGTAATCCAGGTATTAGTGACCCTGCCTGCAAGGGCCGCGTGGTGATTCCCGCCCGTCTATATAACAGATAGATATTTTAACGTGCCATGGATGTTAGCGGTGTTTTATGACTTTTATTGACACCCGCGACGAAGGTTCTCGCGTACCAATAGACAAAATTTTTATAAAATCTTTTTAAGTAAAAATAAGTAAACCTTAAACGTAACTGTAGCAATAATGTAACAGAAATAAATACAGGTCCTCCGTTTCCATTTCGGTCGGTAACCGGCAGTTGGTGTGTTCTTGGTGTCATTGTTGTCTAAAGTTAACTAGGTAACAACTAAGTGACATCATCTTTTGTCTTGCGGGCACGACATTGCATTGCATTTTTAAAGTATAGTGGAATCGATATGAGTGGTAGTGGTTGTGGTGGACATCGGTAACGTTGCGGTCGGTGTTCGGCAGGTGGTCGGCCTGCAGGCGTCGCTGGAGCAGGAGCGCGCGGCGCGGCTGGCGGCGGGCGGCGAGGCGGCGGCGGCGGAGGCGGCGGCGCGCGCGGCCGGCTCCGAGCGGGACGCGCGCGCGCGCGACCTGCACGCCGTGCGCGCCGCGCTGCACGACACCGCCGAGAAACTGGCCGCCGCCAGCGCCGAGCGGGACATGCACTACGCCAGGGTGAGACTGTTTGTAATCTTTTATTATGTTTATGTCGGTGTTGTGATTTTTTTACACATTTGAGGTTTTTGGGCGAGGTATTTGAATACGTTCGTTTTTCGAACTAAAAGGTCGTATAGGTGTACACATGTGAATGCGCGTATACCTCGTCCATTGGCCGTGAAACACGCCCCGCTTGAGTATTTTTATCGCTGCAAACGTCATGTGTTGGTAAATGTCAATTCGCAAATAAATTCAATATATCGCTACAATTTGCTTCACCATTTTGTGACCATATGAAGTCGTTTAGATACAAATTGTTTTTCACGTTCGCCGCTGACGCTTACAGCGCAGAGCGAATTCGCTTTGAGCGTTGCGGCTCGCAGCACTCGGGATAGTTATTAAACGCAGGTTCAGGAAACATAATCCTTACGTTTACAGTAATTACATATTTTAATTAGACGTTTTATAATTTTATGTTTATTATTAGAGTTATTACGTATTTTTATTTTGCAATAATGAACCCATTTCCTGAGATGAAGAGGTTAAATAATGGACCCATTATATTAAGTTACAAATTGGCCAATTAATAATCTAAATCTTGATTATCAAGAAAGATAGGAAGATAGACGGACGGACGAACATGCACAATCAAAACAGTACAGTAAATTAAAATATAATTATATAATGTTAGATCTACAAATTTGGCCGTTACTATTGGTTTAAATATAGTACTTTTATGAAAACCTGATTCCTTACAATAACAAAAAGTGAAAATACAACTATTCATCGAGTTTTCCTTATTTGTAAATAACTATGCTAATAATATAATTAAGTTGTTTCTATGACATATATTTTTTATGACCTGGAAGCAGGAAAATCAAATAGACCATTCCGTGATTTAGTTTAGCTAATGTGATATAAATATTGTAATAAAAATTGGAGGACATATTACCTATGTTATATTATATCCAGATATTATATTGATAATATAAATAATATAATATAATAGAAGATACGGCACCATCGACCTAATACTCGTACATCCTGACAATTATAATTATGATAAAAGCTGCATATTCACGCGTCTCTACATTTTTTCATGGAGGCGTGCATGATTAATATTATTTCTAGACAATGAAAAACCTAATATCTTTTGTATGAAAAATATTCGAGACATCTATCATAAAATTTTCATAACTCATTCCTAAACGTAGGTATTATATGTAATAATGGTATTAAATTCGATAATGGTATTAAAGTCATGATGGGCGTAAATTTTATTTTGATGTAGGATGCCCTAGGGATGAAAGTTTGCACGTAAGCATGTTAATTTTTGTTGCAATGTTATTAGACAGATGGCTTAACATTGAAGACTTTATAAAAACAATATTAATGTTATTATTAGTTTCGCAATACTATATAATTTCCCGGAAAAATTGTTTTAAATGGTTACATTAAATGTAAAACAGCTTAGTCCAGTTGGAGATAATAAAACTGAATAAGTTATCTAGATTCCTCCGACACGAGTGACGTCCGCACCATCCTATGTGGAATGAACTTACTTTATTTATTTACGTATGACATCATCGCTGCTGGCAGTTGCGAATTTTTATTTATTAAAAACAGTTGACGCTAAGAGTGATGAGTTGCCTCAGTCTATATGATTCGAAGTGTCAAAGGTGGCTCGCCGTCCGGTTTTCGCTGCACTCGCAAACGAATTATTGCTCTAAGCGTTCTTTATTGCACGTCAAATATCGGCCGTGTAGCGGTAAACCGGGAACTCAAAACTGTAGAACGCATTAAAATACAGAAAATGTCCCAATTTCCACCAGGCGTCTAGTAAATGTGTCTCTTTTAAAGATTACAAATTCCAACCCAAGTGTGAAGTATCAATGAATCATGCACTAACTATGCAACCGTTTAAGAAATTATCGGGCAAAGCTTTTTTAGACTGGATGGAAGACATCAATTATTGTCATTTATAATACGTAGCTTTTACTCTTCTGTGAATTAATAATAGTCTCATCACGCCGAAATAGACTGTCCTTCGGCATTACGACACAGTGACTCATTGTCCACAGCAAACATTACGCGCGCAACATTTGCCTTATAAGATATATACCTGTGTGCACCGTCCTCAAATAAATAAACAAGAATTACGTATTCAGCGGTTTTTCTACCGCTCGCCGTTTAAGTCATTGATACTGATGTAATTGAAAAATAATAGACTGTCTATTCATTGCTATTCATGGAACTTTACAGACGTGCAGCTCGTTTTAGCAAAATGAATTGTGCGCATTCGCCGTCGAGTACCTCGGCAACATTGTACGTACGTGCTAAGAGGCATAAGTACAATAACAATAAATTTGAACTGGACCTTGATTCAGGTTAAGTAATGACGACAATAATAAATAACCATTCATTTGTAGCGGTTTATCTCTGTGAGTTATGCGTGCGGGTTCACATCGACGCATCGCCCGCGATGCTCTTACTCAAAAATGATGTAGCGAATATGCATATTGTTGATCACGCGCCCGTTACATCCGACTCCGTTCAATAAATTTGGTTTTATAGCTTCTCTCATGTATGTTTGGCTGAGGATCTTCTTTTGTTTTTATTGGTATTAAGATTTCTCGGATAGAAAAACGTAGCCACGAGCTCACGAGTCTTTATGAAATTAGAGCAAAATGTTATCGATATTGAACAGTAGTATTATAGCAGCAAGATAGTTATGAAATTCCTTTATCGTACGTGAATTAAATTGTTCGTGCGTGCGTCTTCGCAAAATACCGAACCACGTGGTAATCTGTAACAATACTCTCGCACTATCCAACGTAGGCATTCCCTGCAACATAGATATGCACACTTAAAGTGATTGATAAATTATTCCTTATATCAATATGTGCCTGATAATTTAATTCCTCGTCTCGTTGGTGATAAATCATTATATTGCGTATCTACGAATACCAATTCATTAACCTATAACAATAATAATTATGGATTGATAAAAGTAATTAAAAGTAGGCACCTAGTTCACGAAGTTTCCAGGGGTCTTCCGAGTTTTCTAGAATCTGATAAATCTTTGTTGCACAGCGGGACTCCAGTTTAATAGCATTTGAAACATTTCTATAACTTACTAAGTAATTACTAGTTTCAGTCAAAGATTAGTGTAATTATTTGTTTACACTGATTAAGGTCAACGCGAGTCTTAACGACATGGGTACAGCAGGCCTATAAAACACTTAGATTATTGCACACTTTATTAAACGGAATGCCTGGTTTCCTGGTCATCTCCGACTCGTTATGATTTTATTGCATAGGCGAGTTTATTTACATATAAGTATTTACATTGGTATCAATTTACGGAATAAAGTGCAAGAAGCTGCTATTAGATTACACAAGCATTTGAAGAAACATGTTCATTGTTTTAGTGCCGTCGTCTAATTGAGGAATGAGAGCCACAGAGCGCTGTGCTAGCGCCGACTTGCCGCAAAAAATGTAACTGTTGTTTGTATGCATTAATATGAGAATTAGGTATTTGATACCTTGTTTGTTACACTTTGACGGAGCGAGGTTTTTGTACCGAGCGTAATTAAATGTTGAAGCATAATATTTTTGCTCTAATCGTCTTTCTTTTTCTCGGTAATTACGAAGATGTTAATATAATTCAAACGCATTAATTTGGTATGGGACCAGTTTTCGTGGATTGGCGTACTGGGAAATGAATTTTTTTTTTGCAAAAACATATTAGAATGATTTTTTTTACTACAAAAATGTTAACCATCAGCAGATAAAAGTGTAAGGATATATTTTCCCGAAGCGAGGGATGGCTATGTTGCTAACAAGTTTATAAGAGTGTGTTGTGGTCTAGCAGCTATTTAAACTCCTGTTATGAACATATCAAGTGCTGTCAACGCGACCGCAGCGCTGGCGCATCACGTGATATATTCTCGGTTTCGTTCGGTTCTGGAACGTGAACGGCCTTAATTCAAATAATAACTATTTAACCAGCTATAACTTAACAAATATCGTTTACTAGTTTTTGCCCGCGGCTTCGCCCGCTTTGGAGCCGGAAAATTACAAAGACTGTTAAAATTATTCCAAAGGGACGTTTGTCCTGGATAATAACTATCCTTTGTCCTTTCTACGGTCCCAAACTATGTCCATACCAAATTTCGTCTGTTTAGCGGATTGAGTGTGAAAAGGTAGCAGACAGACAGATAGTTGCTTTCGTGGATTAGGTACTATGGATAGATTTTGCATCCTCGATCTGATAAAATCCTATTAATATTATAGATAGGATTGATTCTATGTTTGTTTCTCTTGCACGCAATCTGCTGAACGAATTTGGATGGAATTTGGCAAGCAGTATTAAACCTTGATTAGCTATCAGAATGCTTTTAATCGATGGAAATGGATATGTTCAGAATCAGAAATGAAATGAGTACCTAAGTCATGTTTTGAATGCGTTCGTGTATCTAGGTGATTTAATGAACACCTTTTTAATTTAATAACAACTTGCTTTTACCCGCTTCGCTTGCGTAAATTGTGTTTAAAACAAAATACCCTAAATGACCTCAAAAACTGGCAGACAGACACTCTTAGTACTGTAAACATTAATAAATACAAACTAAAGGCTTAAGAAGTTAAGAGTAACAAGTGTGTTGAAAAACTAAGAGTTTGTACTGTAAGTTTTTCACAAATTAAAAGTAATTTTTACCAATTTTTTTTGTTTTCGAAGGCTGGTGCTCGTGATGTGGTCTCATTTAAGTTTGAGCGAGATCTGGAGAGTAATATTTGAGTTATCTTTAATAACGCGTACTTAATTGACTTCGACTGCGTTGATGAATGATGTTCTCATTTGATCACTTGTCGATGTTGAAGTCGTTATTTTGTTTTGATAAAGTTTTAACACGTGTGTGTGTGTGTATCAGAGCGAGGAGCTGCGGTCGCAGCTGGAGAGCGAGCAGCACTACTGCGCGGTGTACCGCACGCAGGCGGGCGAGGCGCGCGCGCAGCTGGACGACAGCGCCCGCGCCGCACGCGACCTGGAGCAGGAGCGCGCCAGCCTCATGCACCAGCTGCAGCTCGCCATCGCGCGCGCCGACTCCGAGGCCATTGCCAGGTACATCCGCCGCGCACAGTCTGTTCAGTCCTCAGATGTAGATTTTTTTCAGTCATAGGCATTTGAAAAAGCTAGATCAAAATCGGTTCGTTGAAAGGTGGCGCATTTATACGCCCACACTTTTCTTGTAAAATTGTGGTTAGCTTCAGCTTTTATTTCATGTAGTTACCCTGAAAAAGCCATAGTTACGAACGTCTCGTTGGCACGGTAGGTCGATAGCGGAGGAGACGGTGGGCGAGCTGGAGAAGGAGAAGACGATGAAGGAGCTGGAGATGCGCGACGCGCTGGCCGCGCACCGCGGCGAGCTGGCCGCGCGCGACTCGCTGCTGCAGCAGCTGCGCGACCGCGACCACGAGAACCGCGCCACCATCGACCTGCAGCGGAAGGTGCTTACACACGTCACACGCACATACACACACACACGTACACACACTACAAACGCACATACACGTACATACACGAACATCGATCGACCAGCAACAATAGAAGCGCACACACACTCGTACGCACGTCACATGCGCTGTGATGTACATAGAGTAATTCATGTTCATTTATTTGCATATAATACAGTTCATAATTATGGTGTTTACAATCATATAAGTATCGTATTCAGCGACACATTATCGCGGCATGTGAATTTTACGTACTACACGTATGTACACAGACGTAATACACGTACTCACTCATCGACCCGCACTCATTCACACGCACATGCGTTAATGCCTGTAGTCCGTTCAACACTACTACTACGTTAAACTACTACTACAAAACTCTGAAGCCAGAGTCAAAAATGCGTGATCTGGGAAGGTATAAACTACCTATAGTTTAAATAGAATTCGAATTGAATCCTTAAGATGTCGTTGCTCAAGAAAGAAAGAAGCTGTCTTTCAATGCTACGCTAGCATCAGTTGGCCCGTCTGCTTCTTAAGTCGTTCAGGTGATAAGGAAAATGTACTAATGTGGTGGTGTCGTTGGTCAGGAGGTGGACGAGCTGCGGCGCAGCGGCACGGCGCTGGCGGAGCGCGTGGCCACGCTGCAGCGGCTGCAGGAGGACGTGGACCGGCTCACCAAGAAGCTCAACTCGGAGATCATGCTCAAGCAGCAGGCGGTCAACAAGCTCGCCGAGATTATGAACAGGTCGGTCTTTGTGCCATTTGTTTCGGTAATCCAACTGTGTGATCTTAACCAATTTCGTGTAAATGTATTAATATAATTAATTATTAGGCCATAAAACAAATTGAACAGATAAATACTTGAATTTGATTAACAATTTTGTGAGTAACAAATTGCGGTACTACCTAATCTGTCTATGCAATTACACCGCGTGAAGGATAGTGGTGTGAAGTTATGGTTTTCCTGTGTAATGGGGAATCAACGGTATAGTCTATTATCAAGAAACGTCTAATTAACTGTGCGGTAGTCGACTTTTATTGTAATAGGCGGCAAACGACAGTCGATCCACCTGATGGTGACTGCAAAGGCGTCACGGATGCGTTTCTAGCTAAAAAAGATCAGACAAAAACGGAATTAGATACCAAATTTTGTTCCATATTTAAAAACGAGATGTGCCCGCGACGTCGTTCGCGTGGAATTTTAAGTGCAATGGAGAAATTTCTAAAATAAAAGTAGCCTAAGTTACCCCACCCCTTATTACATCTGCCACCAAAAGTTTCGTCAAAATAGGTCCAGCCATTCCTGAGATTAGCCAAAACAAACAGACAGACAGACGGACAGACAAAAATTGTAAAAAATGTTATTTTGGTATATGTACTGTGTATACATCCATATGCGTTTAGTAAAACGAGGTTAATTCAATATTACAAACAGACACTCCAATTTTATTTATTTGTATAGATGAATAATATCCCGATAATTTCCCCGTCCACAGGAAGGACATGAACCCGGCGACGGCGAAGACGAAGAGCAAGATGTCGGTGCGCAAGGACAAGGACTACCGCAAGCTGCAGCAGGAGCTGACGCGCGAGAAGGAGAAGTCGGACCAGCACATCGCCAAGCTGCAGCGCGACCTGCAGGACTCCCAGCAGCAGCTGCTCGAGGAGCAGCAGACCAGGCTGCGGCTCGCCATGGAGGTGACTGCGTCCATTGTTGTTGTATTTTGGGTTTTTTAATGGAATTAAGGTGGCGAACGAGCATGCAGCACCAACCGTCCGCTGCAGCCCATGATAGGTACTTAGGTGTAGTATTTATCTGTGTTTACATGTTCAGCTGCAGAATTTAGACTGCGAATAGACATTTTTCTTTCCTTCTTTACTAAATAAATAGTTTGACCACCCCATACTCTAGTTTGGTAGTGAACCTGTCTGCGAAGCGAAGGGTTCGATTTCAAGCCGGGGAAGATATTTATGTGAAAGATAATGGTTTGTTTTCATGTCATGGGTGCAAGTGCCCATACACCCGCGATACATAAAATATTAGCGCGGGGGTGGGAGTGTGTTTTGTTTGTTTATTACGTCATTACGTATTTGGACACACCAATTTCATGATTTTTGGGAGTCCGTCCGGTTCTTGTTTAGTATATTTTAGGTATTAGAGTTTTATATACGTGACGTCACGAAGCTTACGACCCGTCCCCCATCACACAATGTCACACTTTGTTGACCCCCGCCATCCCTTTATAGCGTGACGTAATTCATAAATAGTTATTTTAGGTATTAGAGATACGTGACGTCACGAAGCTTATCACTCGTCCCCCGTCACACGATGTCACACTTTGTTGACCCCCGCCCTCCCCCTGTCGCGTGACGCAATTCATAAATAGCCCACAACCAAACACCGCTCCAACGTCCCCAGGTGGACAGCAAGGACGCGGAGATCGAGCAGCTGAAGGAGAAGCTGGCGGCGCTGACGAGCGAGACGGCGTCGCAGTCGTCCGCCGACGCGGAGGACGGCGAGAGCGAGCAGACGCTCGAGGGCTGGCTCTCGGTGCCGTTCAAGCAGAACATCCGGCGGCACGGCTGGAGGAAGCAGTACGTCGTTGTCTCCTCGAAGAAGATCATATTCTACAACAGCGAGAGCGACAAGCAGAATACCACCGATCCGGTCATGATACTCGATTTGAGGTTAGTTGTTTATTTGTGATTAATTTTTAATATTTCATTGAGACACGAGTGTAACTTGTCGCGAGTTACTGTACTCGTGGCGAATGCGAGCGCATTATTTACACGCTCACGTTGATCCAGTCCTATTAAGAAATCCCACAAAAACTAAGAACTGCCGACAAACTAAGTTTGGCAGTATTTTGAGTGACGATTTGTGCAATGCTTGTTTTAAAACATGACAAAATCGTACGTCGCATTACAGCAAGGTGTTCCACGTGCGGTCGGTGACGCAGGGCGACGTGATCCGCGCGGACGCGAAGGACATCCCGCGCATCTTCCAGCTGCTGTACGCGGGCGAGGGCGAGGCGCGCCGCCCCGGCGACCAGCCCGACGCGCCCGCCGACACGCCCGACCACACCGGTACGTGCCCACTGTTCAGTACACGCGTACTGATAACACAATCTTTCGAAATAACCGACTTGACTATAGTTTTTGAAGTGAAAACTTCTTTAGCATCGTTGTGATTTGGAATTCGATGAAACGGAAATGACGCGCAAATGAAACGAAACGGAAACGAAAAAGAGGCAAATTGGCGGCTTACGTAAGCAAAGTAAACTATAACCTATAAGCGATCTAGTGCTGTATGTTTTAATAGTTTGGTTAGATGTCATTACTATTGCTTTAGCGTTGTGGCGAAATTTAGTTTTTACTGTTGCAAATGTTCCTATCTCATTTTCTCCCACGTTAAAATGTGTCTGTCTTTTTCGTTTCCGTTTCCTTCCATTTGCGCGTCATTTCCGTTTCATCGAATTGCAAATCACAACGATCCTAAAGAAGTATTCACTTCAAAAGTAGCAGGCAGTAACGGCGAGTGCGCCCTGGTTGCAGGCAACACGGTGCAGCACAAGGGGCACGACCTCGTGAGCATCACGTACCACATCCCCACCGCGTGCGAGGTGTGCACGCGCCCGCTCTGGCACATGTTCCGCCCGCCGCACGCCTACGAGTGCCGCCGTTAGTATTGCAAGCGCCTCGCCACACTCGATATTTACATCGATTGACTTATTATTACTATGGACGTCGGGTCGGTAAAAAATGTCCGAGCCTAATGAGCTACAAAACGGAGACAGAGCTACAATAGACTGCAATCGAAATTAAACCGTGATGTAATGATTTCAGTGTTTAAATTACCTTGTTAACGTTTCTATTCTCGCGATGGCTGTGACTGGGACATTTTTTTCGCGATTTTAGTATGAGACCCGATGTCCATAGTAATAATAAGTCAATGTTTACATCGATTGCTTTCAGCTTATCATATAGTTATATGTGCCATAAGTGTATTTGTAATAAACCTGTCTAGTCTCGCCGTGACGATGATCCATGCAACTGGGTCGAAATATCGGTGAAACAATTCAAGTTCGTGAGTACCCGTTTACATTTGAAAATGAATAGCGTCCGTGATGATCTAAGTTTAAAATCAATAAAGTGATATGATTAAATTAATTTGGGAAATAAATCATCTTTTAAAGTATTGCAAATTTAAAAATGTTTAAATCTTATGCGTTATCAAGAAGAACAGCGCGTTAAGGCACTGATATTATTGCTCCAATCTAAATATTATATAATAATAAAATTATTGTTTATATTCTACATAGTTTTAAAATGTTTTTTCATGAAATGCTTATGAATTGCATGTTATAATTTTCACATAGTTCATAATTCATATGTGCACACTGCACACTCACGAGTATGCGTGCATGGTTAATATGTTCGTACACGTGTTGATTTGGGTACATAAGATCATCGCAAAGTACACGTCTTTGTTATAGAAAAGGGAAGCTTTAACTAAATCAGTTCATTACTATTCAGTTTTATACCTTCAGCCTAGTTCGTTGAATCGTAATACGCTAAAAGGCAGCATAATATTAAAATCATTTTACAGTTCGTGTATTCATTTAAATACGATTTGTTACGTAAATACGAGTAGTAGGTCGCAGACTTTAATTTGTAACAAGTTGTACGATAACACGAGCGCCGGGTGTCAGGTTGCCGCATGAAGATCCACGCGGAGCACGTGTCGGAGGGCGAGGGCGGCGTGGCGGCGTGCAAGCTGCACGCGGACCGCGCGCGCGAGCTGCTGCTGCTGGCGCCCGCCGCGCTCGAGCAGCGCCGCTGGGTGGCCCGCCTGGCGCGCCGCGTGCAGCGCCACGGGTACCGCGCCGCGCACACCGCGCTCGCGCACGTCGCCAACCACGAGCACGGGAAGCTCTCGCCCAGGTAACACGCGGACGCACGTAACGTGCACGCACGCACGCACACGCGGTACTTACACACGCACGTACGTACAAGCACGCACGCACACGCGTGTAACACATCGCCTCACTTGTGCCACTCGAGACTGATAATGAATGTGTAAGGCAAGGGGTCCTGGCAAATGAGAGCATGGCAAACCGTCGCCCAGAATGGTCATTCTGTAATTTCAAATAATATTCTTGGATTTCACGATATCTAAGTTCCTTAACTTGCGGCTTACATCCCTTGTGAATATCAAGCGAAATAATCCTGGTTTTGCAGTTCATTATGTATAAAGTTTCAACGGATGATGAAATGTTTTTGCGTGTTTCGGTCACGGTATAATAGAACCAATGATAACGCGTCAGTGATGTTACTGTTATTATCTCTCTCATAGAAGTTGTTCACGATGTGTAGGTAAAGTTGAGCTCAGTTACATCGTGTTTACGTATCTGTTGAATTGTTGTCAGGGACTCGATGCGGTCTAACCTGAAGGCGGCGTACATGAACGCGTCCCAGCGCAGCTCCACGCTGCCGGCCAACGCGAGCCTGCCGCGACAGTGATACCAGTACGTCTACGTCAGCTGCGTGTGACGTGTGACACGTACACACACATACACACACACATTCACACACTCTCGACACTAGTGTGAACAGCAGTAATTTACTAAATGATCAGATCTTATGCCCGGACACTTAAGTTGATTACATTTATACTTCGATATTTATGTATTGTTCGCGTCAAATTTTAAGGCCTCTCCGACATGTTATTATGTGTAGATGATGAATTATTCAATCAATACAGATCACTTCTATTCTGTCTGATGACGCTGGCGCTACTAGAGAGTGGGACAAATATGAAATTACGTACTGTTTTAAAAACTTCACGCTTGAAATGTTTAAAACATAAACTTGAATATTTTGTAGCACGGAATATCTTACTGCTTTTTCAGTTTTAGGATTTTTGAAAATTTTGTTGAGTCACATTATACACCTACATATTCTATTTGAAATACTACAAAACTATGTTGTTATGTTTAAGTGTAATATTTGATTTGATAGTGTGTGTTCCTAATGAAAATAAACCAATCAAAACCTAGTAGCGTCACCTAGTAGCAAAATTTGTCAAAAGTATTATCCATTCAATGAAACTGTGTAACGTATTTCAGAGGGGTCTAAAATGTCGAATGTAATAATATATGTATATTAGGGTCAATTTCCCTTTGTTAGACTAATTGTACAAATATATGGAATTGTGTACTAATTCAGAGGGCAAATCTGTGAAAGCGCATCTTTTCAATATCGTTACGATGGTGCATGTTTTATACGTTATATTTTATACTTATTTATACGCAACAGGAACTTGTTACTTGTTACAATTCCCACGAGCTCCGTGGGCCCTCGTTGATCAGGTCGTTGAATGACACTAATGACATGTAAACGCATACATATCGCGGTTGGCTCTGGACGGATAGTGTTGTGTTGAAATGACTACGTGCAACCTAGTCTGAAGGCCTATGCCCAAATTGTTGTCTAAATTGATAAATCAGCGTCTCAGCTGTGATAGTTATTTTATGTTAAATTATGTACTTATATATCTTGTTATGAACACCTTGGTAGATGACGTGATTCGCGTTAATTTGGGTGTCGCAATTCGACCGCCACATATTTTTTTAATGACAGCTCGAAGGACCATATCGCTCCTTACGCTGCGGTCTCTTGCGGTACTCATGCTAAGGTCGAGATAGATCTGAGACTTCGAGACAAATCGACGTAACTTAAAATAAAAGGATTTTCTAAATCTATCGCGTCGATACAAAACATTTGGTGGCAATAAATTTATTTAGGTATTTGTGGTTTACATAAGTTGTTGGAAAGTATGAGGCGGCGTGTCAAATATATAATATAATATT
This sequence comes from Ochlodes sylvanus, assembly GCA_905404295.2. Taxonomy (NCBI): domain Eukaryota; kingdom Metazoa; phylum Arthropoda; class Insecta; order Lepidoptera; family Hesperiidae; genus Ochlodes; species Ochlodes sylvanus. Next base: position 3,973,138 of record FR990125.1, on the reverse strand, counting down.
ATTGAGGTACAAACTATAGTAAAGTAGAGTGATGCGACCGAATGTTGCTGCCTACGTTTGATTCAATATTAATTGTCTTCGCTTCTGCCCTGGTTTTACCAACGCCTTGTTAAGTTGTAGCTGCTACGTAATATCTTGTTATTTAATCTGTATAAAATCTTTAAATGCTATGAAATTCTATATTTACGTTCGAATTATATCTATTACGTTTATGTAAATATAAGTTACGTTGTTTCGATATGATTTTAACGGTTTGTATTTCGCTTGTAGCATAAGTAAGTCTTCATACTCAGTGGGACTCAGTCGTAATGGGGTAAAGAACATAAAGGGAATATTAACACATATAATCATGAAAACGTGTTTAAATTCGGATTTAATAAAAAAAAAATATTCATACGTATGATAAAATAAATATTAAGTATCAATGTCGCGCAGGCGAATTCGGATGGTTATTGATGAGTTTTCGCACGTCATGCCGAAAAAAACACTGTTCAAATTGATTTCTGCGTTGGTACTTAAAAATACAAAGCTGTTGTAATTTAGACGATGCACTGTAATGTTTTTCGTAATGAAATTCATAAGATATAAGTTTTTAACACAACTGAGTGTCATAGAAGCAATTTGTTGTACGTATGGCTCGGCTGGCAAGTGTAATGAGTGAGTGAGAGGGCACACTCTGTGGTCCATTGTTCTTGGTGAGCGACAAAGAGCGACGTAACATAATTCCAATAATTACGTCACTAGTACATGCCAAGTGTCAGTTGACGTTCGTAGCGTTGTTCCAGTGACAGCACTTTTTTAATGTTCTACCTAAAAGTTTAAGTATTTCAATAATATCTAATCAGTTCCTAATCAAATATTTTTGACAACCATAAATATATTTTTATCCTTCTGCTAACTAAACTAATAACATTTTTAATATTCCAAATGTAATTGAAAACTTATTATCAAAGAACGTGTTTAGTGTTTACAAAGTTTTCAATGTGATTATTTTCTATTCGTGTCTGTATCCGATTTAAATTATTTTCATTTTGGATCTCTCGGTGTCACAGTTGTCGCTTGCTAAAGGCAGTGGGCGTGTGTTACGCGCGTTGTTAAACTTAGTGCGGATTGGTTTGTCTTCCGTAAAGGACCCCTTGTTGCTGGGGACAATCCGACTGTGTCCGCACTGTTACTATATCAATAAAGTCTGTACGATTATTAATACATACAATGCTGATATTATATCTTTTATACAAGAAAGTCCACAAAAATTAAATTTATTGTTTCAAATGATTCTACCGGATTTTGTACGAAAATTTATGTCCATTAATTACAATTTGGACACAGTCGGACGGTTGACCCAGGTCCAAACTTCCCAATTGAATAATTAATAATTTTTCACTTATTTTATTACATTACTAACAATATATTTCTATTTATTTTTCTACTGAAATTTTATAACCAGATAAGCATTTCTAAAGTAGTTTTACATACATTACAACACATTAGGAACAATGATAACATTGTATCTGCCATACGTATGTATCAAATTAATTGGTCGTTCGGAAATAGGACATTGGGTGATTTTGTAGACATTTGTTTGTCACAGATAGTTAGCGAATAATTATTATATGTGATATCTCCAGAGCAATTGTAAGATAGAGGCCTATGTATAATATTAAATATTCGTAATACTTGGTGTTGTAGCGTTAAACACTGATAAATTATATCGGAATATGAATGTTTCAGTCACCGGTTACAGCGCATCTGCACTGTTTTTAATGTCACATTAAATGTCAAGTTGCATGTATTTAGTCGCTGATCTCTATGTGTAAATACACTGGCTATGTACTTTGATGTCTATTTCATTTGCACTATTTTGTAGCAAGGGGTGATGGAATGATGCGAGTATTATGTCTAATACTCGAGGAGATAGACACTGCCAGAAATGCATCAAAATATTGCTCAGAATTTAGTTCCATTTCCGCCCAGCTACGTGGCGCTACTAGCGCATATAAGCTCCGTATTTTATAGATGTCAATTAAGAGAGCTTGTATACATCCAGTTTATGTGTACTATAGAGATCAGTTTGTAGTGAAAGCACCTCCAGCTCCGAGACGGAATGGACAATCCGTGACGAAGAGTTGGACATTTACACCCGCACTGGTTATACTACTATACACGGCGCTCGTTATAACGGACCGCCAATTATATTATATCGATTATACACATTGTAATTAGATAATTTCAGGGACCTAAACGTTAGTGTAAGTGCGTTTGACTGTCTTTTTAACAATTGCAAATTAACGAAGAATAGTGCCATAAGGTTTCGTTTACCGTTTCCGCTAGTTGCTCAAATTGTGTAGTTCTGCTCCGCGCGTTACTTAATATACAGTGATAGACTCCATCGGGCTTCCTCGAACGACACGGCATTGGTCAATTGTAGAATTAACTCCGCGCCGTCGTATTCGACCGCGGCAATCCGATCCAGTGAATCTGCTGACTCGTTAGACAATTTAGTTTGCTAATGTTAATTTTTTAGAGTAATCTAAAGGCAATAATGATTGTTTAGTTGTACGCTCTCTAGCGTCGTGACGTGATTCTGTTGCTCTCGGAGGACACTGGTGCCAAAATCATGTTCGTTTTACAATGTTTAAATTAAATATAATTAATTATACTTTTTTAACTTTTCGGCTTCGAAGGTTGTGTGACACCAGCAACTGTTTAATGTGTAAATTATAATTCCGCGACACCATTAATATTATGCATTGTTAGATAGACTATATTAAATTTCTTTTTAATCGTGATTTAAAAGTACAAATCGAGTTGTGAAAGTACACTGTGTTCCACTCGCATTGCGTCAGCTGGACGTCATCGCAGCCGCTCGTGTATATTGCTCCTGTAAAGTATATTATACAATTATACACAAGACAATATTCTATGGTAAATAAGTAATCGAAATATTGAATGGAAAGTGTGCGGATATTTACAGATATGTAGTGTTCCATTAACAATTGTTCGCAAGCAATTATTAGCAATATTGTATTTAAAATATAATAAATATTGATAAACACCTTCGTAAAGATACGAGTAAATAAATGTATGTTTTTGCGAAGTCGTCTGGCACACCGTGACACTGCTCGTCACGTCGGGCGGCTCGTCCCGTGTCACGTCCCGCGCTGCGTGACACGCCGTGATATTTGACGTGTCTATGGTAACACCCGTGGTGCTAAAGGAAGCAGGCCTCCGACGCATTGTTGTTACTCGTGGTTCTCGTTAAAGATATTATAATGTGCTGTTTTTATTGCTCCACGTACTGTTAACATTCCTCCACGCAAAGCTATGTTGAGTTTTGTTTATTTTAGTTTTTATTGTGACCCACGTTCGAACCTCTCGCTTTTTATGTTTCCTAAGTGTAAGCTCCAATCTCTGTTCTTTATATAACTGACATACGAATTTCAAATTTACGTACTTAAGTGTTTGTTAAATTGCAATTCATCGTAGTCGTACGCTTATTTTTGAAATGCATTTTTTAAATTATATTTTGTTAGGGCAGCTATTGCTTCGTTTTCGTGACGTCATTCCATCGCGTACCGTGAATTTATTTTTGTTACGAATTTTTTGGTTATATTTCGATTGCCAAAGAAATTTTGGATTTTTATGTAATACAATACGGTTGCAGTTTGTTTCTCAAGTTGATATAGTCGATGTTGAATTCCGCGCTTGTCATTAATATTATTAATCCAGTGTAACAATAATTATCGTTATTTACTTTGCATAATTACAAAGTCAGGAAAGGGACGTTTTGCGGGAGTATTTTTCTCAATGGAGGGTCGGATTAGCGGTGGCGGTTACAGAAATACTCCCGGCGCGCCCTCGCCACTCGCGGCCTGATGTAAATTATTTATTATTGTCGTAATACATTACGGTTACATGTTATTTATCGATCTAAAATTGTAAGTTCCTAACTAGCTAGGTTCTCACTTGTAAAGATTACGACTAGCTTTGTTTGCCGGCGTGACTATCGTTCAGTTGTGCTACTGCCGTACGAGCGGGCTGGATCTATTGTCCGGTCCCGGTTAGGAATTGATCGTGTGGACCTCCTAGCGTCTTGCAATACTAATACCACGTGCCTTAGTTACGCGCCACCCCCATATCATGTAGGCATACTACGTTATACCTATCGATAGTTATAGTGTACATATGTTTTCAAATAAACCAATATTTTATGGATTTTTAAGGAATTTGTATATTGTATAGATTATTATTAATTTTATCATAAAATTAATGCCTACCTATTAAGTGCTAAATTTGTGAAAAATAAATAACATTTTAAAACTCATTGTTTTATTTTTGAAACTTTTTAAATTATAGTGTTACAATAAATAAAAGCTTTTAAATTTTCATGATAATATTCATACATAAACATAAATGCAGCATAATAAATATAATTGGGAGTTCCGGCAACTCTGGATGCCCTCTGATCGGCTTTTAATTAAATACTTACATTACATTCATAAACACAAACTATATTAATGTAAGCTTTTTAAACCACTTTTTTCACTTGCCTTGTTTTATTATTACAAAAATGTGGTCAAACATTTCCTAAAATCGGATGTTGAATAAGACAGTGGAGAATTTACTGAATTAATTATAATTAATTGCAATAACTTCAAGGAAGCTCATACCAGACCGTTAAGTCGAGCGGATTACATGATTAAAATTACAGCTATGCACATATTAATTTGCACAACAAAAACAAGCACCAAATTATAATGACAATCGATAATAATAATTGATCTTGCTAAGTGAGTGAAGCTGATTCGGAGCTGTGGACCGGATAACGGAGGGTTTTTTGCACTTTCGCAGCTTTACAGCAATCTAGTATCTGAGTATTTGATTATTATGGGCCGACAACAGTAAAACTTGGTATCGCACCATCAGACAAAATGGGAAATTTGCTGCAGCTGGAACTATTTTACTGTCATGCCGCACCATGAAACGCTATTTCTGATGAACAGTGGATGTAGATAGTAGATACGACCAGTTGTGTACGTAATAAGTGCAGCATTTTGGTGGTACGCGCATCAGATGCACACGTTAGAAGAGTCCCGCGGCTTTCTTGAGCTCCTTCTGCTTCCAGGAGGGCAGCGCCTGGAACTCGCAGTGCGCCATGCTGAACGTTGACACGAAGTCGTCGTGCGTCAGATACAGCTGTAGGTGCAATGGTGCGGTGTAATTCAGTACAAACATGTATACATACATGTTTGTACTGAATATTTGGGTTTCAATATAACATGTTATATTGAAACCCATAACATGTTATATTGAAACCCATGTTTCAAATATTGCTGTTTTATTTATTTGTTAAGTTAATAGCCGAATAATGAGCTAACGAACAACGGTGATAAATTGTACGGGGTAGTCGTCTCGCTGAACAACGGAGGAGATAATTACGCAAGTTTTCCCATGGGGAAGGTCGCTTTTCTCTGCACCTCCCAGTCCCAGTAGAATTAAATCTTCGTTATACTCCGTTATGTATGGGTGTACCTGTCTAAACAAGCGGCCACCGACCACATAGCCAATAGACACCGAATGTTTGATTTTCGGTATTGAATGCATTCTGGCAACTACCTGAGGTAAGACGAAGCGGAGGGACTGGCTAATTCAACGCTGTGATTGGCTAATTCAAGGCCACACGAAACGTTGGAAAGAAATAGACTAATTTAAGCAACGGAAAAGAATGAGACGGCACGAATTTATATCGGTACTATAAGCCAGATGTGTTTACAGAAGCCATTCGCCTATTATTAGGAGTCTATTGGCTGTGTGGTCGTAAGCGGCTAATAATACCTTTATTCAAAATTAGCTAATAAATAAATATACCTCTTTGGTGAGCGGATCGACGTCGGCGGGCAGGTGGTCCTTGGGCCCGCGCAGCACGGACAGCGGGTACTTCTCGTGCTGGTCGAAGCTGGCGCTGTTGCCGCTCTGCAGCGCGCTGTTGCCGCCCCGCACGATCGCCTTCCCCTCCAGCGCGCTGATGATCACGCTGAATGTCTTGTGGTTCTGTGACGTCACAAGAATTTTTTTTATACTCACAGGATAGATTCGTTCAGTGTTTTTGTTCATTCATTTTATGCAATACAATTCAATACACAGCAAAGACTACAGAATACAGAAAGGAATGGTAAACACTGAAATTTGAAACATAAGTTATAGGTAATTATACAAAAGTAAGTACGATTGTTGCAATTTTACTTGTATTATTAATTGATCAAATAAATTTAAGCCCAAAAAAGTTTATTGACATTTAATTAATAGTACCTTAGCAAGTACAAAAAATCCCAATGTGCTAAGTAAAAATGTTTTTCACTTGTGCTTAGGTACTATCTCTGAGTTACCCTAAATAGGTACCTACCCTTTTGGGAGTAGAAAGTATCAAAAGTAATTATTTGTAAATAATTGCATAATTTACAAACCTTCCATAACGAGTGTTTCCAGTGGGGGAAGAAGCCTGTGAAGTTGGGGGGCTCCCGACCCTGGCTCAACACGAATATCGGCGTCTCTGGGTCGCGGGAAGCGGGGTCTGTGACATTTTAAATAAGTACATGTCTTAATTATAGTACTATGCTTGTTAGACGTTGTTCTGCAATATATTTTATACTAGCGACCCGCCCTCGCTTCGCTTCGGGAAACTTATTATCAAGTGCTTAAATATAAAGTTTCATGGTTCTTTAAGAGATGGCGCTAGGCGTTCTTATTCTTTAAGTTAGGAAGGTTCACCCCTAGATGGCGCTGTGCTTAAAACCCGAAGAAATCCCATACAAACTTTCAACCTTTATTTCAACCTCTTCATCCCTTTTTGTCGCAATAAAAGGTAGCCTATGTCCTTTCTCAGGGTCTAAAGATTGTCTGTGTCAAATTTCATCAAAATCGGTTGAGAGGTTTAAGCGGGAAAGCGACACAGACAGACAGACAGACAGACAGAGTTACTTTCGCATTTATAATATTAGTAGGGATTACATAAACATAATTATATTAATTAGCTATTTAAAGATGTATTATTGTTATCAACATAATTCGTTACTCATAACCAAGCGTGCGTTTTACTTAGCATCAGTAGAGCTTATCACAGGTACTTTTCGTAAAAAATAATATTTTATACAGAATATTAAATGTGAAAAATGAAAGCATCAAAATAGAATGAGACAAATGAAGCAAAAAGCCAACATCACGCGGTGTTCCCAGGCGGTCACCCATCCAAGTACTGAACGCGCCCGACGTTGCTTAACTTCGGTGATCGGACGAGAACCGGTGTATTCAACGTGGTATGGACGTTGGCGACAGTATTATTAAATTGTAGATAGATAATCTGTACAACACACATTAATAGCATAACAGTTAATTAACGGAATACTACGAGCATTTAAAATAAATACATTTTTGTGGAAAACATTTAAATAGTAACACAAAGTGGTCTGTGAATAGTAAATAACAAACAATAATTATAACTGGACTATAAAATACTACTTGTAGTGACATCTACCCCACCGCGCTAGAACTAATTTATCAGCTCCCTAACGATTTGTGTAGTTGTATTGAGGCACGCGCACGATGATATTTTAGTAAAGACGTGGTTCGTTAGATGACACTATTGCACTGATAGTATATATTTCAGGTTTTCATTATTTACAATAGAACTTTAAAGTTATCATAAACTGATTATTATTATTTAAATCCCAATTGAATCAATTCAATGAACAGACTGAATGATACTGATTATGTATTTACAATTTAACACAGTTGTCGCCAACGTCCATACCACGTTGAATACACCGGTTCTCGTCCGATCACCGAAGTTAAGCAACGTCGGGCGCGTTCAGTACTTGGATGGGTGACCGCCTGGGAACACCGCGTGATGTTGGCTTTTTGCTTCATTTGTCTCATTCTATTTTGATGCTTTTATTATCCATATTTTACACTATATTTTTTTAAACCAAAAATACGTGTGATAAGCTTTTGCGATGCTAAGTTAAACGCATATCACAAGAGGAACATCCAATAACTGACCAATCGAATCTATGTAAGCTGACCTAATGTTTTTTGGTAAGCCAAAAGTTCATGACAGGTTTTTTTTCCAGCCGGCGAGCCGACACTATCCGCGCGCCACTATCCATCCGAAACATTCTCATATCCATAACCGATTCTGAAACCGGTATAATATTACTCCTATAAATACGTATCCAGATCCGAAATGCAATATCTATAACATCCGTGATGTGAATGTGAATGTGGGTCGCGGTACCTTGCGCGAGGTAGGCTTGGGCGAGCGCGCGCGCGTCGTCCTTGGCGCGCGGGCAGCAGAGCGCGCCCAGCCACACGGCCAGCGCGCCGCGCGCGTCCAGGACGGCCGCCAGCTCCGGCGCCAGCGAGTACTGGCTGAACGACACTATCTCCTCGACTGCACCCAAATTAACACTATTATTTAAGGGTCATCGCAAAGGGGCCAGTTTTGCAAGCATTATTTACTCACTCAATTTGAGGATATTATATTGAGAATATTGAGATAACTGCATTTAGTCAATTCATAGCGATTCAATTAGGTGACTGTATTTTAAAGTTACGGTAGGTACTTAAACGTAGTGTCTAAAAGGGGTAAACGCGCTGTAAAAGTTTCATTAAAAACTCATAGTAGCGTTTAAAGATAAATGCTATAGCTATGACAGCACATTAGAGAGGCATACAGGAGTAGTGTCCGGGCACGGTGGTGGAGACGTAGAAGAGGCGCGGCGGCAGCGGGCGCTCCACCTCGCGCGGGGGCGCGGCCGCCAGCAGCGCGCGCCGCTCGCCCAGCGCCGACCAGAACGCAGGTGATTCTTTACCTACAACATGTTTGCAACGTTCATTCAGTCTTCAGGATAGATCATTGTATCTCATGAAAATCTGTTGAATGTCTGCCAGGGCTCTCATGATGGCTAACGTTTTGCAACAGCAGTAAGTACCTACGTAGTGTATTGTTGATTTCAAAGAGTTACAAAGTTTTTGAGCACTTCTGCGCTTCAGAGCGCACGGGACCGACTGCTTTAGTTGGTCCCAGTTGTTTTCATTAGATAACAGTCGTTAAGCTAGGTCGGAGGCCTTCGGGTGATATAGTAATTTTCAACATTGGTTTTCACAATTGGTTGGCCATTAAATCCTCGGCTAATCCGCATTGGAACAGCGTGGTGGAGTATGCTCTAGGACTCCTCGGTAGTGGGCAATAATTGGGTTCAAGCAAAATCAAACTGGGTAATATAACAACAGGACAAATAGTGTCGGACGCCGTACCCTGCATGACGAGCGTGTGCTCAGCGGCAGCCATGTTCTTGGCGACCTCGCGCTCGTCGCCGGTGGCGCTGGCGGCGCACCACACCCACACGCGCGCGCCCTCGCGCACCACGTAGCATGAGCCGCGGCCCCCCTCGCCCCCGCCGCCCCCTTCGCCGCCCACCTCCACGCCGCGCGCCTCGCGGGCGTACTGGCCCGACACGCGGATCAACGCGCGAGATGGTGCAACCACGCGGCGGCCGGTCGCTACAAATTTAAATGTTACACTGGCGTTGTATAAATAAATAATTGCTTACACACTAGGATTCCCTGTATCACACCACAACACAAATAACACAACAATCAACCTTTACTTAGCTACAATGTCGTAGTAGTTTCATGCCTGCGTTGAAAGTTAGGGCGTTATGGTGGGAGATGGGGGAAAATACAACTTAAGTTAAGTAACGACGGTTAAGTACTTACGGTCATAATCAGTAGCACTGCCGATATAAGTAATCATCCGTCCCTTGAAGATTTGCAAGAAATGCGCCGGTTCTTTGCCTTGATATACCCAGGCCTGAAACATGGTCATAGTCGATAACGTCATTTTTTATTATTTTAATTTTTCGTAAAATACTTCCAAAATATAGGGGAATACGACGTTGGTACCTGAACTGGGAGACGTCCTAATTTTACATAGAGGTCTTTGGCTTCTTTGGCACCCAAATTCCTCAAATCATTTGGCGAAGAGCCACCCTGAAATGTGAGAATATTTTATTTAACAGTATTCAGAGTAGTACTTATTTAGTTACTATAGTATTTAGTTACTATACCTACTTATTTAGTTAGTATACCCATAACAACGGATTGCTCGAGCAACGCTTTCCGTGGTACGCGTTCGTTCCGTGGGGGCTCATGGGCCATGTTCCTATGACATTATAAATGTATGTTTGTTATCAGCCCGCTCACCATCCAGTAGTAGAGGATGGTCTGGTCTCCCGTGGGCGCGTGGTAGGTGTAGAGCGCGAGGTAGCAGTCGCGGTCGAAGAACACGGCCTGTTGCGGCCGCTCCAGCTCCTGCAGCGACCCCCCGGCGCCCCCCGCGCCGCCCTCCCCCTCGCGCCGCACGCGCCACATGCGCAGCGAGCCCGACCCGTCGTCCGGCAACTGCGTCTGACCATTGTAATATAGAAAGTTTAAAATATGAAGTCGCAGGTATTGACATTTAGAAAAGAAAGGATTCAGTCATTTTATTCGTCTCACAAATACTCATTATTCTACAACACACACACAATCTTTAACCAGTAGGTACCTGTCGGTGATACCTCTGAGGCTCTGGCGTCACACTCTTGTATACATCTGCTCATTATTATCGTTTTAACCTATCAAAAAGAAAAAATAAAATTGTAACCTCAGCCGCGAGCCAGGTGTTGGCGGCGAGGCTGACGGCGTCGAGCCGCGTGGTGGCGGAGCGCGCGGCGCGCAGCGTGACGTCACGGCGCGCGTCGCACCAGCGCCAGCCGTGGAAGAGCGCGGCGAACTCGAGCGGCTCGCGGCCCGCGCCCACGGCCGCCACGGGCCCCGCGTGCCGCCGCGCGCGCGCCAGCCCGCGCGCCGCCGCCATCGCGCCGCGCCCCGCCGCGCCCGCCGCGCTGCCCACCCATGCCCACACCCCGCGGCATCCAGCATCCACTATGTAAACTCCCTGCAATTAATATATCACAACCTGTAATGTTGCTATCCTCTACGTAGCTTTCCTATGATGTATCCTTTTTATTCAGAGTAAATTCGGCGTATCGGCGGGCGGCACTGCCGATTTTGGCGGTGCGGTGCCGCAACGCGGTTATGTGTTTCGGCCCTTAGGTTATTCATACATAATGTAATATTATAATTATGTAACTTCAGACATCTGTAATACTGTGAAACGTTTCTGGAAGACAAAGCACCTTTTCAAAACGGCTCGGCGGTAAATGAAAAAAATATTTAGAATTAGAATGACCTCATCGCTTAAATCCTTCCTGAAAAGCGGCGCCCGCTTGATTTCCTCGAGGCGCGCGGCGGGTCTCTGCGCGGGGATGGCGAGGGGCCCGGCGCGCGGCGGCTGCGTAACGCGGTAGAGGCGCGCGGGCGCGGGCGGCGGCGCGGGCGGCGCGGCGGGGCGCACGGCGCGCGCGCGCAGCTGCAGCAGCGCGTCCAGCAGCGCGCGGTCCCCCGCCGGCAGCGTCTGCTCGTACCCGTCGTGCGCGATGGCGATGCGCCGCGCGGTCATGCCCTTGTCTGCGCCGCGGGCCATGCGGTACGCGATCTGGAAATCTTTTTTTTTTGTAGTTCCGAATTTAAAAAAATATGATGAATAAACGTTTGTAGTTGCTATAGTATGGTACACAATATGATACCAACAGAATTAAACCGAACGGGGATCGAAACTTGGCTCCCGTGGGCAGGTTTGTCACCTGGCTAACAGTCGTAGTATTTCGACTTTAAGATTAAAGGCGTAAAGTTTTAAAAAAAAATTTGACCACAGGCTTAGTTACAGTTTGAACAACTTAAGTACCACCACTCAGGTATGATCTTCCTACTAAATAACACGCCCCTACCTTGGCCCCCAAAAGCTTCTCAATCAAGTTGGCGGCGCGTCCCAGCCACAGCACGACGAGCGCGGCCGTGTCCAGCACGAACACCCCGTCGGAGGCCAGCTGCGCCCACGACACCGGCTCCAGCTGCAGCACCACTGGACACCGCCCCTTCACCCGGTACAGTCGCGCGCCGCCGCTTGCCGTATTTGATCCACTTTGGAGGATTCTGTAAATACATGTTACTGTTATTTTCCTGCAGGTAAATCTTAAGTTTAAATGCTATGACTATGGCTGATAAGAATAGGAAAAGAACCCCACATGAGACCACTTATTGTGCCTACTAAGTAGTGCTATTTTTGTTTTTTAAGTACATGTTCTTGGTTTTGCTCACCTAACTTTATCAATGACATTCTAATTCAAAACTAATAAAAAGATCGGAGCAATATACATACCCAGACCAAGAACAGAAACATAAACTTTTCATTCAAATTTCCTCCTCGCTGGGAATTGATCAGGACCCTTGGAACGGCGATCCGGCATGGTAACCATTGCGCCATACGTTTAAAAGAATAGAGGACGGGAGAAGATGGGAGAAGGAGGTAGGATCAAAGAATCATAGAAATGACGTCCATAACAGTGATACCTATATGAATAAATGAGTTTGAATTTGACCTTATGCCATCCTTGAAATAGGACAAGAGTCTCGGCGACTCCTTGGCGGCGGCCTCGCGGTGCAGCGCGACGGGCGCCGCCAGCAGGGCTGCGAGCTGAGCGCCGCGCCGCAGCGCCAGCGCGCCGAGCGGGCCCGCGCGCGACCCCGCCCACGCGTGCACGTGCCGCTCGGCGCACTCGCCGCTGCCGTTCTCTTTGATTTCTTTTCGCTGGTAAAGGAAATCACGCTAATTCCGACGGAAACAACGAAATGTCCATTATTGTACGATATGATGCTCTAAAGTCAAAGATGTTTGGTGTTTTATCAAAATTTTTGCTAAGTAAGTTATACGTATAGAATCAACGATGTGACATAGTAAAAAGGTGCATAAATATCATGTTTATTGGTGAATAATTTGGTGAATAATAGAAATATTTTTAATCTTCGTTTAAATTGGCTACAGCAGCGCCGTTGATTGACATCTCGTCTGTGTCGGTACAAGATAAGTACGGATTAACTTTCAAATGTTTACAAATATGTAATTTTCTTCTAACATGTAAAGTAACAAGTTAGATTGTAATTCATTTGTAATTTGTATTTAATCAATCATGTTCGCAGCTTATAGTCCAATCACATTACTCGCGTATTATCGTGAAACGAATGAAATCGAAAATGCACTTTCATTATAGGCATGTGCAAAGTGAATGGTATGATGCTGTTATTTATGATTTGAGATTTTTGGGTTCCGTATCGAAAAGGAAAAAGGAAGAGTATGTAAATCTAAAAACACGTATAATGCTGAGTGAATTTACCTAAATGCAAAAAAAAAATAAGTTACTGTGCTGTTAACTGTTGAGGAGATCCCTTGTTTAAAGACAATCCGAAGGGTAGTATTCGGTCACGCTTTTCATAAAATTGCAATGTCATCGGAACTAACATAATATGCAAAATTTCATGTCCGTTCAGCTTGCAAGATTTGTTCATTGTGGGCATGTAGTAGGCATGTAGTCATGTAGGCATTTTTTTAGGTGGGTACTTACAATAACATCAGGTCCGGCTGGCTGTCCGGGCAGCGATGAGGAATATATTAAGTAGGCATCTCCATCGTAGAACGTCCCGTAGTGGGTCCTTGGCAGCATCTCCGTTGCAGATTCCTGAAACACAATGAATACATTTTATAAATTAGGGCTAAGAAATTTCAACTTGTGTTCTACGGCTCTCGCCGGGATAGACATACGGGTCCGATAGAAAAAACTAGACCCTATATCCGGACCTGTTTTTAACGTGACGTGTCACTTTCTACCTCGAACGTGTAGTCTGTGAAACGTACTTCATCGTCGGTGTTATCATAGTGGAGTGACACGAAAGAAGAAGAGGGTCTATCTTTTCCTTATTGGCCAGCAACACATTGGTGACACTGACACCCTGGTGATGCTAATGTCCATGGGCGATGATGATCGCTTACTATCAGGTTGCCCATTTGTTAATTAAGTAAATACATGTTTCGAGTATTTTTAGCACAAACTGTATGATTACGTTATTGACATCAGTGTCATATATTATTATCTAAGTTGAAGTATGTAAGCGTTATTTATGTAACTTTGAATAGGAAAAAATATCTTGGGAGTTTGTTGCCGTTTTTTCTTTCGGGACCACTCACCAAAAATTTTATTAAATTACCATTGACTTAACAAGTCAATGTAAATTACCTTCGAATGAAATAACAAAATAGTTTTAAGCTATTGCATAGCTTTTATCGCGGGCCTTGAGCGTGGGGACCGAATCCAGAAATTCCGTAACTAAAAAAAACCTAACACCCCCAATCAGCGCCATCTAGTACCTTAATACTAAGGTATGATACGTATGTTTTCTACAAACTAGATGGCGCTGTTCTGATATAACTATATAACTTCTAATAATTATAATTGCATAAGTTGATAAAAAATGCTATGCAATAGCTTTACCGCGGCAGTCTCCGAGTGCCATCTTTAGTTTTTTTTAAAATAAAGCGAGCTTTTCATAATTTCCCGTAACGGGAATTATTCATCAACATCTATTGATTTTTCCCTTTGTCATCTTCTCAAAGGTTATCTGGAAGAAATCGCTATTTAGAGATGTATATAAGATCGTTAAATAGCGATAAGATCGATTTATGCACAAATAGTATACAATTAGGTACAATGAAGTGTTATCTTAAATAAAACTGCGTTTTATTGTTATCTCTTAAACAATGTCTGCACAATCATGGCTCCAAAACAAAAATCTAAACAAACGTTAAAACCAAGCGGGCAAGTAGGTAATGGATGATAAAATCCAATTACTATCAGACAACGTCAACGTCGGACGCCTCGACAGGTCCGACAGCGGATAATGCGGTTTGTTGGTGTTTCACGGCATAACGGCTCACCGTTATCTACAAGGAAATGCATCGAGATGTTTGGGTTACTGACCTCAATTGCTATTTTATTTGCTTTCACAGCACCGCTGCATTCTGTTGAAGGCCTACATAGACGTGACAATATAACTGAACTTCTCTAATCTCGATTAGGTAAATATATTTAAAGTTATGTTTATTGTTAAAACAATAAATCAAGGTTGTAAAAGTGTGGGTAAGAAAAGTCTACAAGTCCCTTGGCAACACTTAATCATATTTTTCTCCATAAATACAATATACATAATTTTAATAAAATGTTACGTCATTTAGTTGAGTTACGGGCTTACGGGATTTATACTTTTTCATTCAATAACGTAGACTTTTATTAGAATAAACGATGTCCTATGAAACCCAGAGAATAACCCAATGACCGTCGCTGTATAATTTGCAAATGATTAGTAATCTTCTGTTGTCGAGATTTACCAAAGATCAGGGGAACTATTGGAGACGTCGAAGTGCTGCCATAGAAAAGTTATTACATTTGATGAGCATTTCCTAAATGAATATAAAAATGTATAGAATGTTATAATGTTCCAGAACTACGTCTGCAAGGTCAGCTAGAATGTGCATAGAAGTACAAGCCTACAGCTAGGTCAGCTAAACCTAGGACATCAATAACACACTAACACTAAATATCGTTGATGCGTAAAATTAGAGAGAAGAAAGAAAATACTAGCTATCAAGTCAATGTCTATATCTATTAAGTAAATAACTTACATTAGTGTTTAGTGCGTATCTAATTTGAAGATTTCGTGTCGGCAGCGGCGGGACGTGCGTGCGTCGCAAGTAATTGCATCAATCTGTATAATGCATGAATGAATTGGTATGTTATGAAATAATCTAAGCTATTTGCAATTTAGAATGTTACGAATATTTTTTTATAATTATACAGTAATGGTTACGCATCATTAAAAACCTCTCAATTTTCTTGTAAGTATTAAATCCACATACGTAAATTGTTAATTGAATTCCTATGTTGTAAAATAATGGAGCATAAGCGGTCAAACGGGGAAGACAATGTGAAAGTTAATTTTAAAATACATGATATAGTATATCGTATACCTACGGTAAAAGATGACAATTGTAAACGATAAAAGCATTCTTTCCCCAGCTTTGTAAAATGTATCTACCAACAGTTGTTCTGTAATTAAGGTTACATAAGCAGATTTGAAAAGTATTGCACAATTTCATTCGGTCAAACAATAAAAATAAGATGAACTAAAGTTGCGTGAACAGCACAAAAAATAATTGCTTCAGCGTGGTATCACCGTCAGATCGCAACGACGAGAGAACGACTTTTTAAATTAACTAGCAAATAATAACCGGCTTTCGTTTTAGTTACTTCGTTGGTATATTCCCAATTTTTATAAGGAATTTAACAAAATTAATATAATAATAAATATAACGATAATAATTAATATTTGCTTAGGTAGATTAGATACCTACTTACGTATTATGGTTTGGCCTAGACGTAGGTATTTATTGTTAACATAGTATTCATTTATTGTAAAAGTTACATAGGAACACTAATAAATTATTATTCATATTTTCAGTGTATAATAATAATTCACATGAACAATGTAAGTGAGTACCTACTTAATACTTGATTATAACATCACCATCATGGTTAACGATACCAGACAACATCTCGATAAAATGAAATAAATTGTTTGAATTAACCCTCAATCGGTCAATTCATTCTATAAAATAGAGATAATCTCTTGTTCTCAATATGAAGCGGATATGGTATAGCGAGCCGATTAAAAACAGCTTGGTCTCGGTCAGTTGGCTCGCGCCCGCTCAATGCTCAATGCTCAGTGCTCTAGTAAGTAGCGGTACCGAGATGTATAGGGAGGAATGAATCACATCTTCCGTTACAAATGAATTATCGGCAACATTATTGTACAACGACTGATAGTTTTGATCGTTGTCGTGGTCAAAAAAGTAAACTATTTAATTTTCTAGCAAAAAAACTAACTGCCAAAATGGATTGAGATGCTTATCATTGGGTATGTTGATAAACCATTAAAGAATTTTAACTTTTTAAAAATTTATTTATGATATAAAAATAATTAGACACCATTAAAGTTAAGCGATTGAGTGATAGCCGTGTGGCTGAACGTTGGACTCCCAATCCGGGAGGCTCGGGTTCAAACCCCGCGCGAACCTCTAATTTTCATAAATTATGTGCGTATTACAATTTAATTATCACTTGCTTCGGTGAAGGAAAACATCGTGAGGAAACCTGCACACCTCAGAGTTCTCCATAATGTTCTCAAAGGTGTGTGAAGTTCACCAATCCGCATTTCGCCAGCGTGGTGGACTACATGGCCTGTACCCCTGACGTTGTGAGAGGAGGAATCTTGTAATGATAAGAGTTAATTTCAAACCAAATATTTTGGATTCCTTGATCTAACTATTACGATAATAATTTAATTGGTAGTTTTGGTTACATAAGATTTGGTGAATCTATTACTAGCTGACTCCGCAAACTACAACAAATGAAGTAGACTTCGTTTCAATAGCGATTAAAGTTATGTACGTAAGCTTTGAGTTTTGTGAGATTACATGCATTGCAGGCAATACGATCGCGGACGGCTCGGTCGCGCCGGCCGCGGCTGTGCATTTTACATGCATTTCGAATCTTCAATTTACTGGCACGAGCCGAGCTAAATGTGCACTTTCTCCGGGCTTGCGTTTATGTGAAGTAAGAATAAAAGTATACCTAATGGTATGCACGTGCCCACTTGAACAGTCGTTGTTTTGTTTACATGTTCCATGGCCAAGTTCTTCGTCGACTGAATTGAATATGTAGAAGTTGTTGACTTGAATTGCGGGTGATTGATGATGCAGGGAATTACGTCGAATTTCATAACATGTTTTAAGAGCGAAGATAAGTCTGTGTAACAAATTAATGAAGTGGATGTTTGTAAGGTTTCTTTCAAAAAAGACCAGAATAGAGAATCAAATCCTAAACCCAGAAGTCAACTGTGAAATGTTTAAACGTTTCGATTGCTTCCTTGGCAGGTAAAGCATTGGTGACCTCGTGTGATGGTGGTGGTGACCTCTTACGCGGGACGTCTGCGCGTCGACTCTTTAGGTACATACATGCCCTTCGAAGGACAGAAGCGCCCACGAAATTTTTCCACTAGCGGTCACCTATCCAACTAACTATCGCGCCCATTACTGCTCAATAATATTTTATTAATTTATGTTAACAAAGAAATACAAAAAGAAAATAATATCAAACCTTAATGTAATGAAATTTTCCATCAGATAGTACTACCTTACTCTGTGGTACTACCTACTTTATGTACTGTTGGTAACAAGAGAGATTTTCAGTAAAGATGTTTTCAGTTACAATGAGCAGTAAGGTCTCAGCATCTAATGGTACAGTGGCATACATATTTTGCAGTCATTTCCTCTTATCTCAAAATAACTTTCCATAGAGACAATTCTCACAATTTTAGATTTGTACAATAGGTAAATTAAGTACCTAAAATTGTATCTGGTTGCCGAATTCTCACGTTTGTCAGAGGCCATTACTTGCTTAACGCGTGCTTAACTAAACAATACTGTTAATCGGATCCATCGTTTTAGCTCTTTAAAACCGTGTAATGAAGCCTAATTTCTAACCATTTCACCTTTAGAGAATCATTTTCCATTGGTAAGTTTAATAGGTAGATATATAATTCTTAGTTATATTTTTTAGATTAAATGTGTTCTGTGATCGTAACTCATTATCTAATAGATACTTAGTCGCACCTATACAGAAAATTTAGATTTGTACTGGGAGTACTGTGATTTACATGAACCATAAACGTGACAAACAGCTTCCCGTGGAAATCCATAGGGTTAAGTTTATTTTCTGCCTCTATACTCTGGGACGCTGGATAGAACTGTCAATCGTATTCCGTTTAAGCAATATGCAGACAACACATGCCCGAGCTGTTCAGGTTTTGTCCAGTGCATTATGTCGCGCATGCGATGCAATGCGCTTATGTCGTTGGTACAAGCAATTGTCCTCGCGGTGAAAGTGAAACCCCGTGCGGTACTGCGGCCCAGACGTGGGGTGACATGCGTGATAGTTCACCGACGTATCGCTATGAGTTTGATCGTACCCGTAATTGGCAAATCGTGCGCGCGCTCCCGCTCTGCGTGATCATTTAATTCTCTAACGTCCATTTTGCGTGGGACTCAGTTTATGAGCTGTAGACAATTTTACGAGTCATTTGCAAAGTTAAGCCATTGTATAACGTAATTATGCAAGCTTTTACTGTCAGCAAGCTTACTACCAATTCCATAGTTTCAACCACTGCTCATCAATAAGACTCTAATTTATCGGTAATATATTAAGTTATCTTGTAATAATATTATTATTTAAAGAAATAAACTACTAAAATAAGTAGGAATAAATCGATTTTTTGTTACATTAACTTTATTGGAAAAGACAAAGGAATTTTCCGAACTTTTTTCTGCTTGTCCTTTTTGCCTTTTTTGGAAATTGCTGCGTTCGTAGAACTATTTAAAAAGCTTGATACAATGCATAATGTATTGCTATAGATATAATAACAACAATCAGTAATCACTAACCGTGACCCTCCAGACGAGGAAGATGGTGTAGTCCCGTGGGACGGTGCGGAACGCGGGGTCCACCGGTGCGGCCCGCCCGAGCCCGCCATCCTCCTCCTGCAACACACAAATTGTCCCGACCTTACTGACAGTAAAATAAAAAAAATGAATTTTCAGAATTTGAATGAACTTTCAGATTTCAGTACTAAAATTTTCAGAAGCTTACATCTCACATTTACAAAATAGTCATACCTGTTCTCGTGCCGGCACATAAGTACTTACACAAGTAACATAATTATTGTTAGATATTCTACAAATTACGTACCTACCCTACTTCAGTCATTAAACTAGTTTCATCCTTGGTATTATCAAGACAAGTGGCCTATAACTAAAAACAATTACTTTTATTTTATTATAGTAGTTAGCCCAATGGATATTGGTTGCCAACATTATTTTAGCTAATAACTCTAACCTGATATCTATTGACAAATTTATACTGGCTTTTTATATAGGCATAACGACATGTTCCTCAATCAGAGAACCTACTTAGAATAATTGTTGATATCACACCATTACCTATTTCTATTAATTTTTAGTGCCATAACGGCCGTATTAATGGAGAGTACCTATCTACCTTCTAAAAGTAGTTCGATGGTCAAGGATGTTATTATTAAAAACTACGTACTTCACAAACTGAAAGAAGACCTTTACATTGTGAAAGAAGACATTGTGAGTATGACAGTTATGGGTTGTGAAGAAGAAAGATTGGAAAAATTAAAGATGGAAGAGATCGTAGGTATCCTCGTGTTCATAATAGAAACTAGAAAGTAAAGTAGGTAGGTACTTCCTCTTTTCCTAGTTTGCATAAGTAACGAGTATCTGACATGATGGTCAACGTCCCGTGGAATTGTTTTAGTTTTGGGAAAAATTGACAAACAATGCCTATTGTAACGTTGCTCTGAATGGTGTCTGAGATTTTTATGCATGATTGTAATCTGAGCAATGTTCTGTATGCTTCTGTTTTCTAACAATGGAGGGCTAGAGCGTGGATGTCAATTTTTGTCGCATTTGAACTTGCCTCATTTAATTTACCAGACAAAAGGCTCTAATGACGTTTCGGGAAATCTAGGCCGTTACAATAATACAAAGGATAGGGCGCACCCGGGGCATCATTATAATACAGGCAGACGTACGACTCTCAGACGTACACTATCTGTTTAGGTATGCATTTTGTATGATTGTAATTAACAATGGTAGGTACCAGGTTAACATTGTTAATTACCACTGTTGAAAAAGTCAAGCAAGCAAGGCAAGTTAAAAATATTTTCATAAATTACTTCGCGTTATCAAATCTTTAACAAGAACAAATTAAAATAGTGTTCACTTATAAACTTTGTAATAATTATGTAAAAACTTCTAGTTATCTAATTTAATTTAATTTTAATTTAGAATACCGACATAATGAAATTTTATCTATCAATGTTTTTTCTCTTGTAACCTTCTTCATTGTCCCAATCAGCTTTCAGCAGTATGTAAGTCACATATTGTTTTGTTGTGTAAGGATTTACCTACTTCTTTCATTAAGTAGAATAAAAACGAATAAAACGTCAGGCAGTGAGGCAAAGCTATTGCGATCAAATTTTTACAAAGGAGAAAAGAGACTTGCAAAGACTTCTCATTGGGAGTAAGCCCCAAATTTCAAGTAGATAATGTTTTGTAACGTCGTCGGTCGTACCGATATGATCTAACTCAAGAAAGCGGACACTAATTAGAACTCCGACAATAAAATTAACGTTAATGTTCCTTTCATCTCTGCATTCAAATTGACCATAAAAGTCACTGTATGGTTCAGTGAGTTTGTTTATAATTAACAATAATAAACAAATAAATTACAAACTAAATAAATAAAAAAGAATTGAGTATTTACTTGTTCCGCGCCTATCTCCAGAATATGCATTTTCGTGTCTCTAGTCAGGAAAGAACTGATCCCATCACCGCGTCCGCGCTCCCACTCGCTGTCACCACTTAGTTACCACTGTTGACCAGACGGTACACTCGGTACACTACCAGACTACGACAGACGGCCGCGGCGCCCATGCACACCGGCAGACTACCGACCGAACACTACCAGTACCTACTAGCCGGCCGGCCATATCACAAAAAGAAAATTGTTTTACGCTCGATGCACTTACATATTTTAATAAAACAGAGAGGAATAAATTATCTCCCGCGAAAGTCTGATGGTACGTGTGCCGGCCTCCCGATTGATGGTTGTCGGTGTATCGCGTTTTCATCGGCCGCGGCGAGTGTAACGGCTCAATTATAACCATCGATTATAATTGTTGATACAACAACGGTGTAAATAAATCGATATTTGTTTTATAGAGCGTGTAATAGATCGCGGTTGTCCAATGTTACAAGTCGGAACGTAATCACAAGTTAGATACAAGACAACTGGAGTACCCACACAATTTTAGTTTTATTACGTTATAACAATGCAACTTACGAAGTTATGACAATTACTGTTTATTTTTATAAGGAATATTTATGTTAAAAAAACTAAATAGATTTCTTAAACCTGTATCGTTTTTAGGTGAGAAATAGGTATTTTATTGTGATATAAAGTTATATTTTATCACACTCAGTAACCTATTTTTAATTACTATTTTATCGTTGTTGTCTTGTCTCTCTGTTCTGTGGTTGTTGTTATATTTTAATTTTACAACCAATTCGGAAATGTGTGTTATCTTGCGAGGAGATGAAATGGCGAAATAAACTCCTCGGCATATCCTTTGAATTATCGTCCTTAATTCTTTGTCAAAATTAATTTCAGTACGTAAATTATTTTAAAGTAGGTGCTTTTTCTATTGGAGTAAAATAGTTAATAGTAGTTTTCGTAAAAATATGTTAAATTAAAAACATACTATATAATTAACAACGTGTTCTTAGCTAACATGACACCATGACAGTTTATTTTATCACTCCGATTATTTAGGTCTTTTATATCAGCTTGCTTATTAATTATTATATGCTAGCTTATTCATAATTAGAGGCTAGATTAACTGACTTATCTGTACGAATATAATTGTAAGTAGGTACATATGTATGTAGGTATACCTAATCCTTATTGCAATTTTCTTATATTAACTTAGTTGAAAAAATAGGTAGGTACATTTAAGTACTTTAAACTTAAAACAAGTTTAAATAAGTTACATTAAATTTTAAAAAGACCGTGTGCAGTTATTGTCTTGATAAGTTGAAAGCCCTATATCCAACCTACTTATATCTCACAAAAGTTATCTACGAGCTGCGACACGGTAAAAGCATAAAACAACTGAGGTTCTAATAAGACCCAGTTTCTTTTAAAGAATGCGAGATTGTACCCACGTATTTAGCATACGGTAGATCCAGCACCTGATACCCGTCCATCAACGTTCCTGTCCTTATCACTTATTAACCACGGCGGAATGCTTCGGATAACGATCTCGGCACTTATAATTTCGTCTGTTCACATTGCAGTCCGTCGATCCGCGAGTGGACCGCAAGCACTGATGACTTCGCCGGGCAGACCTATCTACATCAGTTGCAGGACGGGATCTACGCTTCGACGCCCACATTGTCCATTTGGACATGATTTGATCACAACATTCACTTCTAACATATCCAATTGTACAGAGGATTAACGATTCATTGTGAAATTATATTTTGAAAGCATTTGTTTCGGGTTTTAAATAGCTATCTGCATACCTATTCATTTTTAGTCATCGTAGCGCTACTATGCGTGTGAATTTCACAATACCTTTCCCTGAGTCAAAGCTAATTAGCACTATGTAACCGAGTGTCTGAGGTGTCTGTTAAGTTTATAGGCAGTATTTGAGATTTCATTTCTTTGTCCATAGGTAGGCAAGTTAGGTAGCTAAGTGCACTGGAATACCTAAGTACTGACCTCAGTATTCCAGTGCACTTAGGCTAAACTAAAATTATTCCATAAATTCTGTTCTTACTTTTAGGTAGGAACATATTTACTTATTTTGTTGGCGAATAAGTAGGTACCTAAGTTAAAGTTAACATCTAAGTAGCATAAAATTATAATTAATATTATTTAACCATTATTATTTTGCGAAATCTTGAAATTTCATTTCAAAATGAAGTCAAAGTATTAAAATTTGTGTACCTACTTATTATATACCTAGCTAGGCCTCACCCATAGCTTAACTACAGGACAATCCATAATATGATAATCGTAAGTACCTACGACTTGATTTTTAACACGGGACGAACGGGGATATTTGTATCATGGCGATAAAGCCAATCTGTCTTGCTCACGGTCTACTTATCCTTGATTACCAACAATGCGAAGTCACGGCAGCGGTAGCGTTGTCAGAATTCTTAGTGTCATTTAACTTTGTAGCTCTAATAAGCCAAAAAAATTACCTACGGTCTACTTAAATACATAATTTGCTGTAACTATTTATAGGTGTTACTAGCTACGTTATGGTATTTCAATTGTTACATATGCCTTGCGAATTGACAATAGGACAGAGTGGCCAAATGTAGGTAGATAATCATGGCACAGTTTGATACGTTCGAGTAGACATAATACGACCCATCCACGTTATAGAATTAGCTTTATTGTCCCCGCCCATTGTCGGCAACAATATACTATTCGTTCCAAACCGCTCGCTAGCTATTTTTAATCAGCGGTTTATAGCAAAAAATAGTACTGGGCCAAGGTTGTAAATGAAGCATGCATTCAATATGGTAATCCATAGGTGCCCTAGACGGGTATAGAATACTCGTAGATCATCTGTTATAGTAAGTACCTAATAAGTATTATAATAAGTGAGTAGTTAATAGTTATCTAATTGTTATAACTTGATATAAATAGTAATCCCTGGTGATCTTGTTCTCTGGCCATGTATGGGACCCTAGTTCAATAATAATGGCCGTTTGGCATGGCCACATGATGGCTTTATGAGGAAGGCAAAGATGGTAATTTCTAAAATAGCATTTTTATTGTTACTGGCAGCTTACAAATCCATCACCAACGGCACGGAAGTGTTCTGTGTCATCACCTCATATTTTTTTTTACTTTACTTTAAAAACAGTTTGACATTTCCGAATTGATGGGTAACTTCATTGTCTTCAATCGTATATTTGTAATAGTGAAGTCGTTTTTTATTTGAAATTTAATTTCTGAGTAATTATGTATACCGATGATATTTCAGACAAAGAGAGTGAATACGAAGACAGGAGTCCGACCGATAGTCCTAACATCACGAAAAAATCCTTGTCCACTGTTGGCTTTAGAAATAACCCCGAGAACCAAAACGTGCGGCCGCTCGCCCTACGAGCGACTCAGTCCTTCACCGGAGCTCTAGAGGAGCTGAGATTTTGTAATAATTTACAAAGGATGAATCTGGGCAGCAGAACGAATCCCATATCGGCAACGAAGATTACAACTGTATGTCCCTGCGGCTGTCTGTTAAAACCAGCAGTAATTGGACCATTCCGCACAAGGGAGCAAAATACATTGGCTCTCCATGTGGTGTCCCCTGAGGTCCTGCATCATCATGGATATAATTTCGATCCCAGCCAAATCGCAATGTTTTGGAAGAAAGATTGCAGAATGTTTCTATGGAAACGGAAGTCTAAAGTAAAGAGCATTAGTTCTCATACTGAGAAAAAATATTACTTTATATAGAAAACCTAAATTTTTCTTGTAAAAAAAATGAGTTTAAATGATGTATAAGGAATTACTAAAACAATCATAGTAATGCATTTATTTATTTTTTTAAATGCACAACAGTCATAATTATCTCACTTTATTAATTAGCATTCTATCATAACAGATGAGTACATCCTCTACTGCTGACATCTCTGTGCACACTACCATACTACTGCAACGTCTGGACTGTGTCCAAGGGCTGTTTCTCTACTCCAGGCATGTTAGCTTCTATTACTTCTCCACACGAGAACCTGATGTATTCAATGATTTTAACTTTATTTTGTTCTATTACTTCTCCAACAATGTACGATGGGTCTAATAAGTATTCCTGGTAGATGAGGCAAGTTTCATCATCTACATTTTTATTTGGCTTGTCATGTTCTTTGTTTCCAATCTTTCTAGGAGCAAGTCCTACAATATGTTGGCATAGCTGTCTGCCAATATCTTCAACATCATTAGCCTGTGTGTATGCGAGTAGTGCCCCATATTTTCCAGCAGAATAATCTCCAGCCACAGGAGGGGCAGGATGGGTGTAGGCCGAGATCTTCACATCTTTATCATTCGCTTTCCAGCATTCTGCTCGCCTTAACACTGCGTTCTCTCCAACAGTACCAATGAATAATGCCAGAATTTCTGATAGCTTTTTTCCACTTTCAGCAGATAAATTTCCAAGCTGCTCACTATCTAGCTCCATCTGTAAAAGTATAAAATTATTATTATTAAGTGAATTTTACTATACAATTACATATTATATTATTTAGAAATTTAAGTAGGTTGAGACTATACGAATGATTTAGGGTAAACAAGAGTGAAATGTCGATATTAACTAACTGAAATCAATTATAGTGTGGACATATTCTGCTTGTAAATTAACAATTTAAAAGATATCAAAGGAATATTACCTTAGTGATCGGCCCCTTAGACTGGAGGTTGTTGTGAGCAAATTTGTAGCAAGCCAGGGTGGCGTCTTCTATCATCTTCTGGAACTTTTCATTCTTGGCCACAAAATCAGTTTCACAATTGAGTTCTACCATTACTCCATGACTTTTGTCAAACTTAACGGCCACTAGCCCTTGTACAGCTGTTCTGCCCGCCAGTTTTGTGGCTTTGGCCCAACCCATTGCCTGGGCCTGCTCATTTAGCCATGCTTCAGCCTGAAACAATAATTTTTAGAAATTATATAAAAGTGAAAGAATATGCACTGTAAAAACTGTCTAAGTTGGTTTTCAATAGTTTTCAAGTCAACAATTGAGCAGTTGGCCCCATTGATTTATGAACAAGATTAGCAGATCCAAGCAGGAATAGACACATACTGCCAGTGAAGTCAGGGCTTAGCTGGACAATGCTATGGTCTACGGTACAATGCACAGAGACATCCAAAATTTATTATGAAAGACTGTTTACACTAAATTGATACCAATTTTACCTTTTCACTGTCATTATTGTGCATTTCAAGTGCTTTCTTGCAGTTAGCTATAGTGTAACCCGTCTTCTTTCTGAGTTTTGCCAATAAGGAAGACTCCGCTGCTCTACTCAGTGGACTACAGTGCAGCCTCCGTACCAATTGGAAGATCATCTGAAATAAACACTAAGATTTAGTAATAACTAAATATTAATTGTAACTATTTAGTTTTACAACACTTTTGCATTTATAAAATTTTTAATAAACCAACATGATTGTCACACAAGCAGCAAATGAAGAAACTGATAAACAACATGAGAGTAGCAAACACTGAACTATAATGTTGTATGTAAACAAACATTAGACATTCACTCACACACTCAAACAATGTGGGTTGTATTTGTACAGTATGTTTGTTTATACGTATGTCAAATATTTAATTCACAGAGAAAGACATGTAGCCACCATGGGCCTCTTTTTAACTGTTTACTGTTTAGCTTACTATGAATACTATTTCTGGATTATGACATCATCAGCTCTTAAAGTTTACCAAGGTCAAACCAACACAGATAGAACCAATAGCCATGACATAAAACAGCTATAGCTTAGCATAGTAAAATGGTAATGCTGTGTTGTTGCCATTGTTGGTTTTAGTTGAGCTTAAACACTTAATGGCTATTTTACCTTCGAATAAACTTTTATTTTTTGCTTCATGTAATGTTTACAACCTCTAACCTATAAACATATTTTCAAACAGATTAAAAATATATTTTCATTGCAGCTTATGTAACTATAAGTAAAAAGTTTTCAATACTTAAATGTAACTGGCCACGAACAATCCTCAGAATCTGTTGTCATGGAGAAATCAATAACAATTTTAGGTATTGTCAACAACATAGGAATATAATTTATCGTAGGATTTAGTTTAACTTAGTTTAAATAATTCAAATCCGATTTATTTTTAGGGTTTAGTAGTTTATAAATCAAACTAAATAAGAGTGCACAGGTAAATATAATATCAACGAATACTATGATTACCTTATATTGCAATATATAAATTTATTTCCTATCTGCTTTGAAGATTATAAAATTAGAATTCTTGGCCCATTAGTAACACCAAGTAGTATTTGAATAATGATTACATTGATTACACAAGAAAATTTGCCTGAAATTTTCTATATGGATTTAATTATTACTTTTAGGTTATCTGCCAACCAAACTGCCAAAACCAAAAGTACCAAAGTGCCAGTGCCAATGTCAATAAACAACGTTTAGTTTTATAAAAAACGTCGCACTTTTCGCAGATTATAAATGGGTTTCAAATAAAATATTTGAATTATCGGAAATATATAAATGATAATATTATTTGTACACAACTAATAATAAAACAGACTAGTATGTATAGCGCAACACTAGTTCCATGAAGCTTACTAGCATTATCTAAACGTACAGTACGTATCTTTTAAGTACAGTACATTGCCAGGAAATGTTACTAGATGGCGTAACAAATCACAATTAAAAAAAATGTACGATAAAGTTAAGCAACAATGCAGCGGGCGCGGATGGTAGTTGGATAGGTGATATGTGGAGAGACCCATGCTCAGTAATGGGCTATAAATAGGTTGAAGCCAAAAAGTGAAATAAAATATCGTGTAGATTAACATATAATAATAATTATGACGATCCCGATTAAATTTAATAAAAATAATATGCTTTTAATTTCATATTTTTATAAAAGCAATTGATACATACCACGTTATGCCGATGCCGGTACCTAACTTTCTTATACAGCCGGAATTATACCTACTTAGGTACCTGCATTAATAATAATATTTTATGTAAGATAGCTACGCTTAGTCTTCCTTTACTTAACACAAAAAATCTGAACTGCCTAGGTTCCTTAAAATACGCAAAGAAATAATATTGCTCATTGATATAAAAGTATTTTTTATATTTAATTATTGTAGTGTGGATATTGCGAATGATTAATGTATCTAAATGTTTATTTGTTTTACAGTAAAAATGCAGCGAAATAAACCAACAAGGAAAAAATCGCAACCGGAGCCCTCTACTTCAGATGTGAAGCTTCCTAAATTACCAAAAATTGCTATGCCGGAAGATTTTAAAATTAGAACCCAGCCGTTATTTTCACTACCGCAAGAGATTTTGAAATTACCGCCACCAACATCGAAGGCGGCAAAACTTCAAGCTGCAAAGTCGGGACCGAAGAAAAAATCTAGTACACGTGGGTTTACTTAAATCATTATCAGCTCATATAGGTACTATCAAAAAATCTGAAATTATGAAAATCGTAGCAGCCATTTTTGAGTTATAAATCATGTACACGACATTGTTTTAGAGATATAGATAAAATTATAAGTATTTACCTATCAAAAACTATCAAAAAGCTTCACTTAAGTAAACCTGTGTCTATAAGTAGACTAACCCAAAACATTGCTACTAAATTATTTCAGGCATTAGGTATATTCCTACAATACCTACATGTTTTCCTCAATTTATCGATTACGGACACACTTTTTGTTGTTCAGTAAACAAGAAATATTTTAATTTATAGTAATTGATGCACAAATGCTGTAAAATTATTAATACATAGTTGACCTTTTCGTAGGACTTCCATACCTACTCATTTTTAACCGACTTCAAATGTGGAGGTTCTCAATTCGAAGGACTGTATTTTTTTATGTTTGTTACCTCAGAACTGTCGACTGGATGAACTGACTTTGATGATTCTTTTTTATTTGAAAGCTGGTGCTTCCCGTGTGGTCCCCTTTCAATTTGGGCCAGGTCTGACAACGGCATCCATGAAAAAACCATATAAGTCTTAAAGCATTATTTTGGAGTCGGTTTTATTAATTGTAAAACTATTACGTGCCTATCCCGCGGGGAAAATTCCGTACCCGTACTACGGGTCCCGTAGTTTAAATAACTATGTTATAAACTAGCGACGTAGCGACCCGCCCTCGCTTCGCTTCGGAAAACTTATTCCTTCGGTTTGCAAAGATTTAGTTATATATTTTGGATAATTCACACTATATCTTTATAAATTATATCCTATGTTATTATTCTGATGTGTAAGCTCACAGATAAACAAAAAAGTGTAAGTTTCATCAAAATCCATTCGGTAGTTTTTGCGTGAAAGAGCAACAAACATTCATACATCCATACAAACTTTCGCATTTATAATATTAATAGGAAATAGGATATGTATGCCAAGTATCATCTAAATCTGTTCAGTGATTTCCGCGTGATGCTCATACAGACTGCTGTCTGTTTCATGAGCCGTTTCTGGGGTATATTAACTTTTTAGTCCCGGTTGTTAACGACTCGTTAAATTATATCAGACGATTTCGGGTATAACAACTTCGGACATTAAATTATTTGTCTACCTAACCAATCCGTACCTACTGGAGCAGCGTGGTGGAAGAGCTCCGAGTAACACATTTCTAAAGGGAGCCCGCTAATGGAGCTTATTTTAAAAAGAAGTGTATATTTACAGTTTAGAGTAAAAAGGCTCTTTAAACTAGTTAGAAACTTGTTTATTGCAGTAATGAAAAGCTTTACAGCGATGAGAAAGGCACGAGAGGAGTTCCGAGCGAAGCTGATGAACCTAATTTGTCAATCAGCCCCCGGAGAGGACGGCGACTGTATACCGACCGGGGAAGAGAAAAACATGTTACGATATTATTACTACCTGCGGTATGGAATAGATACCATCCACGTCGCGCCGCTAGATAATAAAATAATTTTACGGTACGGTTTTTATTGATACATTTAGGTACAAACATCTATTCACGGTCCACATTAGGTATTTTTCAGTTTTAACAGCTGATAAACAAGTCCAGTCTCCAACACTTTTTTGTGCAGAGTTCAGCAACCTCTAAAAGGATGGACCGGGCGCCGTAACCTCTCGGCCGTTGTTGAGCAGCATAGAGCATGTAACCTATAGAGTGGTAATGTTATTTGTTTTGTTTGAACACAAATTCAGCCAAAACCATGCGCCGGTCAAAACTATGCTCTGATTGGCCGACTTAAGATCAAGTCATTAAAATGAGATGACTGTTTTCCGCTGTATTATGTTACACCTATAGTAACGGCAAAAAATTAAGGCCCCTTTGACACATTAAAATAGTGACCTGAAAAATGTTAATTTAGTATCGAAAAAATATGGTCAAGTGCGAGTCGCATCGATACATTTTTGGAATAAAAATTTTAAGCACCCTTTTTAATTACATATTTTGGAATGAGAATCGAATACTGAGTACCCCCTATTAATATCACAAGAGTCTTGCGAATCACCTTATATTTAAGGTCTCCTCGGCTTTGAGCTCAGTAGTGGGCCTTGTTGGGTTGAGTTGATTTATAGTCTAATCATTTATGTAATTGACTTACTTACTTTATTAAAGGTGGCACTGTATTTTGTTAGTAAAAACGTGAAGAAATTTGTTCGCGGTACCATATACTTTGTTTTTATGGTCCCGAATTAGTCCATAATATTTTATATAATTATATATTGTTTCAATATCCATGTAATTAATTAACTTTGGGTCTTAAAGTTATACATTCGATAAATTTTATTACTTTTTGCACATCACTATAGACCATGAAGAACAGCAATTTGCTCCTTCAAATTTATGTAATAATTTATACGAAACTTGATTATCGGACAGACGTCAAATAAACTTCATCGGGGCCTTCCTTTTGTGCCGTACCTATAGGTAAGAGCAAGGCGCATTGTTTTAGTGCGGCCGGTAATTGCTATTTATCAGTGAAAAGTCACTGATCCGTTTCGGAATTGGATGGCTCACTCATATTACACAACTATCTGGTTATATGCTCGATGTTCAGCAGGTCACACCACGTGCATGGGAGGTCGGCTTGAACCCAAAGATGGATGGAGCCCCTCACACCCCAACAACTGCAATCGAAACATGATTTAAACCGCCACGATCGTGGCGGGGATATAAATATAAGACCAGATTTTAAACGCTTTTTATTCGTATACCTACTCGGTGACTTTATTTAGGTATTGACAACTATCATCAGACTAGAATATTTTCAGGGTACACGGTTTGATATCAATGAAACTGAAGAAATGGAAGGACACTCTGTTCACTTGTACTGACGAAATGCGCGAAGACTTCATGATGAGTATGAAAAAGGCTATCGTCGACTTTGTGCTTAAGGATCCAAATACGGTTTGGCATTATTTGATTTTCGTATTTCCGTGCCACTCAATGTTATATTTTTATTATCTAGAATTCTAGAATACTTACTATATCTATAAATATACTATTATGTCATCATGTTCTGTATGATGCTGTCTATAAAGTCTTTGTACTGTTATTTATCGACTAAATATGTATGTATATAAATATAATATGTTATTGGATTACAAATGTGCTAAGTATTTGAGTACATCGCTACATAATTATCGAATATTTCCACATTTTAACCCCACAGAAGCATTAGGAAGAAATGCCACAAGGCAAATCCCAGGCCTGTTTTTCTTGAACTTTAATGTTATCGCAATAAAGAGTAATATGTAGGTTATATGAAATGTGTCTCATCAACGATTATAACGATTATTCACTGTAGGAAGAGTCATTGGAAGAAGAAGATACACCTCTAAAACAAGAGTTGGCCAAGAAGGACGACGCTTGGAGGAACCGCTATGTACAGGCAAAAAAAATTATGACAAAAAATTTGCATAGCGTTAATGTCTGTATCGCACAAGTGCTGCAGATATGGTGGAAACAATTCAAGTGAGAACTTATTTGTCCTTCATACACATTCATACCCACATATTACATAGGAAATAACGCGAGTTACATTGATAAGACATACTCA
Source organism: Ochlodes sylvanus (assembly GCA_905404295.2). NCBI lineage: Eukaryota > Metazoa > Arthropoda > Insecta > Lepidoptera > Hesperiidae > Ochlodes > Ochlodes sylvanus. The sequence goes on along the minus strand of FR990125.1, from coordinate 3,940,615 downwards.
AATAAGACATCACAAAAAAATCTTGTGACAAATTGTATGTCCTGGCCGGAAATCGAACCGGGAATCTTTCGCTTGCTTCGTTCAGTAAATTTGCAGAGTCGAACAAGACTGTAAATACATAATTATATTGTACTATAAAAAACTCGGTTATAGATAATTTTTATCTATTTATTATTCACAGTGCGCTGCACGTTGCTTTCACTACTCTTCCTCTTTTTCCGTCCTTCTCCAAGTTTCTCTTTTTGTTATTAGGTAAGACAATGTCCGTTCTGCAACCCACCAAAATAATTGAAAATTAGACCTAGTGATACAGAACAAAAACAAAACATACATTATCTTCTATCACCATTTGCAGTGACCTCAGACTGATCAGTATGAAAGACATAATGACGACGAACGAAGCGTACGAGCTGCAGGACTTCTGTTTTGTATGCAAACGTCACATCGAGGCCGCGGGGAACGTGCTCACGCTGCAGTGGATCCCGACCGTCCAGGCGGTCTTCCTTCAGGTGCAGAGCTTCTCGCGTACACTTCGTTCTTTACATCCAAAAGATTTACATCCAGATAACCAATCGTTTTTATATCCAAAAGAGTTAAGAAGCTCCTTATGCTACTTACCACTAGGTTTGCGTCTGTGTGGGCATTAACAAAAGCTAAGTAGAAAAGAAGTCGTCAAAACAAGGCCAGCCCTGAAATATTTATTTTTATTTTTTTGTTTTCTACATAATAGCGCGCCGAACATCGAGGGGTTTTTCATTATGTATACTTTATTCTTACAAATGTCGCTGGAATCATTTTCTGAAAGAATGTTTCTTTAGTTAGGCGTATCTTTATACTACTTAGGTAGCGCATTTTACCATTAAAAACTTGATTACCACTTACCACGAAGATATTCCACAATAGACTCTAGTAAAGCGTTAGATTAGCAAGTTTATTTCTAAAATATTATGTGAAATCTTTTTGATCTGTTTTACGAGTATATCACGGCCTACCTCACGTATTTTAATTGTCGGATTCCGACAATTAAAATACGTGAATCCTCCGAGAGTCGGAACCTCGGCGACGGCTCTTGATAAAGGACCTCGGAATGGTCCGAAACTAGTCGGGCGAATCCGACAAATAAAATACGTGAGGTAAGCCGTGATATACTCGTAAAATGTATTCAGACACTCACGAATCGTTCAGTACTAAAATAGTTAATCGATACGGCGCGATATGGCTTTTTGATCTGTTTTGGGACTTGAGAGATTGAATTTACGAATTGTTTAATCCGCTTCCTTCTTGGCTGGCAATACGTTGATGTTGCTGTTGGACAGACGGTGATGCCCATTTGCTCTTCTGTCGGCAGTTATAATATGCTTAGGTACATAAAGTTGTAAAATATACGTCGAGAACTTTTTTTACTGTTGTGACAATTGTCTTGCCTATTTAGTTTTACTTAATTGATACTTTTTAAAAACCTAAAAGTCATTATGATTTGCCATGGAAACTAATCATTTATTTTCTAATTAATTATGTATTTTTGTAGGGAAATAAAAAGAAACAAATACCAGATCCGAAGCAAGTATCGAAGATGAAGCATTTTTACAACTGCTTGGCCTGCATAATGACGTACAATCTGCAGACTCTTTGTTTGAAGTCCATGAAAGATTTCACGAAGTATATTATGGATGTTGGGGTAATTGTCTCGTCTTTGTACGCAGCCTATAAATTGTATTAAAACTTAAGTCATATATTTAAGTATCTTACTCTTAGTACCTACGTAGTACTAGTAGTAGTTATAGTACCTACTCTTAGCTCTTTATACGGGACAACAAATTTCAATGACCTTTTATCTTCATTAAGAGAATTATGGTTTGAAGTGAAGTTATTAAAAAGACTAGAATTTTATCTGATATGTGAATAAAATTCTTTGGTGTTAATGTATAACTTTTTCAGATAATAATTTTACATTTATTTTCTAATATACGAATTCCTTTACAATAATTTGAGGCCTATTATACAAATTTGTCATATAAACGAGCAGGGCATGAACCAAGGGTTCGTAATCAACCTGACGTTCCAAAACGACGCGATCGAGTTCGAGCCGCCGTTCAAGCAGTTCAGGGATCAGCTGTGCCTGCTGTACGACTTCATCATCGACGCGTGCCGGCAGTCGCCGCGGCTCGAGACGCTGCTCTACCAGGACTACGTGGTCACCACGCGCGGCACGCTCAAGGTATACCAATACTTCAACGTGTACACGTTGGAGATGTTCACATTTATCACTTTTTGCAAAATGATTAGGTACGCGATAAGATTAGTTGATACAAATAAAGAAATCAGTTTGCTTATTATTAAATTTAATAGAAATTACAGAGACGCTTAGAAATAATAGTGCCGCATCGCTCGCAGAACGTGTTGTATGCTAATTTAAGCATGTGCTGATAAGTTTATTTCGCCATTTCTTTTGATAAATGATATGGGACCTTTTCGAAAAGGTTGTTGAATACGAATACAGTCTATCGCCTTATTACTTTATGCAGTACCTACTTATTAGCTATGACATCACCTCATGTTTTTGTCGTAGGAAATATACAAAATTGTAACTTTGGAATTATTGTTTGGAATACTGTTAGAATAGTCTTTCTTATTACACAAGAATGAAATATCCTTTCAGCCAATCATTGACAATGATCTCGTTGAAGATTACAAGAAAAAGATCGCCGATTTAATTAGCGAACAACGTATTGGACCTGAACTACGTGTGCAAGACTTTGATGACTACGTATGCTTACTTAACGGTGAAGTAAGTTGTTGCCAAATAATATTATTAGTTCATTAGTTGGTAATTAGATTAAAAAAGGAATACATTTCTGCGATTATTAATGCTATTGAACTGCCTCATAAGAGATTTCCCGTTTACATAATTATTACTGACATTAAATTTACTTAACGAAACTCAGTTGTTTGATATAAAAATGTATTTTTTTGTAGTCGATGTCCAAAGTGGAGAATTTCATTAACGCTCGACCTGAAAAGACTTTTGAGCAATACTGCGAGGAGTCGGTGAAATTCGTGGAATTGGCGCGCGAGATACCTTCCAAATTGGAGGGTACCATCGTGATAGGCATGTACCGAATGCAGAGGGGCGACTTGATCAACTCGCTGCGAGGGGCCGCCACTAAACTTGCCAACACCCTGCTCCGGAGAATGACCGACGATTATCAAAATACTATCAGAGCGTTAGTTATTGACACCACACATTTATTGTAAAATTAAATTTCTTGATATTCATCACCGACCACACAGCCAATAGACTTCGAATGGCTTCTGTCAACACATCTGGCTTATAGTAACGATATAAATTCGTGCCGTCTCATTCTTTCCCGTTGCGTAAATTAATCTACTTCTTTCCAACGTTTCGTGTGGCCTTACCCAGTCACCCCGCTTCGTCTTACCTCAGCTAGTTGCCAGAATGCATTCAATAGGTGCGGAAAATCAAACATTGGGTGTCTATTGGCTGTGTGGTCGGTGATATTCATAGACTTAGAATAATATTGCTTTGAAAACACAGGCCATGAGAATCATAGTAGCCTATTACACATAATAAACTACAGAACTAACATTCGAGCATAAATTTAAAAAACATTAGGTACTGTAGTACTTTAAGTATTTAAAAGTAAGTATTTGTTAATGATGCTACCTATTGGATAATCATGGAATAACTTTTATGCCACCATGATTCTATCAAAATAATCATTGTTAACTGTTTTACATCACAAACTCAATGTCGTGAAAAATGTAGGTAGTATAAGGTTACTCTGGTTCTCACAGCCCTATATATTCGGTATCTTTTAAGTTCACAAATCACATACTAGTTTTTGTTTCTGCATTGTAGTATTTGTAGTTTTTTGATACAATACATATATTGTGTCTATATTATCATTAATGTTAGCAATCTTTAAATTTTTTGTTTTTAAGCTGTCTTATTGTATGGACAGATTGTTTAGATTAATAAAGTAGTCACTAGAATCAATGATATTATAACTATAGAGGCGTTATGTTCATACAATGCGAATTGAATTTTTGGATTCGTTCCGATGATTAAAATTACGTTTTAACTATGGATGGGAAAGATAATTACGAAACGTATGAGACAAATAGAGATAGCTACATGAAAAGTACGACGATTGTTCGAATTTGACTGCACTACTTTTCAGGCGCTAGTGACATATTTACTTCTTGTTTACTTATAATATCATCGACTGAGATAACATTTTGTCTACCTACGATCTTGTGACGTAAACCGAGGTGGTTGATCAGGATCTTCGAAGAGTACTCGACAATAGCGAACACCCTGCTCACCCCGCCCCCGGACACGGCGGCGCTGATGGAGCTGATCGCGTACTGCAAGAAGGTGGAGGACACCGTCATCTATGAGATGGAGGACAAGCTGAGGAACGTCCTGCGATATATCATGTTCCTCGGAGACTACACCAACTTCACCCCGCTGGAGATGAAGGCCAATAATCAAACGTTTCATTGGTATGGCTCCTTGTAAATTAATATTTTAGGTGTAATCCTTCTGGTTTTTTTTTACATAATATAAGTTAATGCTCGACTACAACCCCACTTGATGGTAACCAGCGATGTAGTCGTGGATGGTTAAGCGCATTAACTTGAAGCCTATCTTATATGGTTCAGCTAAACTATCGTTATTGATATCTCAAACTCTTTCATGAGTAGGCACTCTCTTTTCTGCTAATTTCCCTTGAGACAGAAAATTGTATTTATAAATAAAGAGGGAAATTAATCTAATTCAAACAATCGTATGTAACGAGTGGCTAAATATTAGGTATGTACCTAGGTAGTTTTGGTTTTCTGAGTGCATCTCGTCTTGAACGAAATGAACTTGTAAAATTCAGTTAATAAGAAAGTTACAAAAATGAATGTCAACTTGTGGTTCCGTTTTCAGGTATGCTCGATTGCCAGGTGTAATTGAGGAATGTAAAGTCATATGTGATCAAAAGAAGATAGAATATCAGGACCTATTGAAGGCACGTTACCTTGTTGTCTGTAATTTAAATCGTTTATGTTTATCAAACGTCTTTTAGAGTCAGTACTCTATCATGTAAGTATCAGTATACTTACTGGTAATTTTAATAATCAGGTCCGCATCGCCAAATTTATTGATGATCTGGATATCTACGAGGCACAATGTAACGAGTTGCAGTACTGGGGCGACATCAATGAGTTACCTAAATATGTGACACGTGCACGCCATTTGGATGAGAAGTAAATATTTAGTCATTTTTTACAGTAAAGAGAAATTTAAGAATTTAGTAAAGTAGAGGTGGTACACATAATTGGTACACATTAATGTTACTGCTTATTTCGTGGGAACTTTCTTCGAGCAAACTGAGCCTCAAGATTGGTATGGTTGAACGGTAGAAAAACTACGTACCTACAGTTTTGCTTAAAATAGTAAGATTATACAAAATATTGTCCCAAAAATGTGTCTGCAGCGTGGGCACCCTAATTATTACGAGTTGTTGTGCAATAAAGCGTAAAAAAATTTTTTTTGAAGCAAAAAAAAGAATTTTATTAAAAATATCTTGTGACAACCCTAACAAATTCATTGATAATCCTAGTTTCGCTACTCCAATCTTATTTTGAAAGTCAAAATGAGACGAGAAGAAAGATAAAGAAATAAAGACAAACTAATACTACTAATAATATATAATCTAATAACATACACGTTAAGCAAACGCTCGGCCGAGCTACATGGTAAGCGGAGTGGAGGGTGTTAGGTTGTATTTTCGTTATGGAAGTTCTTGATTCGGTCGCCCCGCTCAAAGCCCGCGATAATAGCTACGCAATAGCATAAAAATCTTTAATTAGCCTTTATAATCTAACAAATTTCATAGGTTAGCCAACGCTCTAGCAAAAATTGACCAGTTCAACGAAGAGGAGACGTCGTTTGGATGGGATCTGTCGCAGTATCCCAAGAGAAAAGCGGTCTACGACAAACTGGTTCCCTTTAAAAAATTGTTTGACGCTGGATATGATTTTCTCGAAAAACACAATACGTGGATGTCGTCTAAGGTTAGAAAAGTAGATTATAAGCATTTCAGTCTATTGTACCAACCAAACTGGGGCCCAAGTCTGTTAATTTATAAATACTTCGATTGCGTCGTGTTGGAATAGTTTGACACATTTTGTATACGAAATGTGTTTTTAACTATTCGAAAATTACGCAATTTAAGTACTTATTTATAAATTATCAGAATTGGGGCCCCTGTAATGGTACCATAATTGCACATTGAATATTTTTTTAGAAATGTTAATGTAAGTACTACTACTTTTGCGTCTCCATTTCAATAAAATAAAATAAAATTCATTCACTGGCTGTATAGTTAATATTTTTTGTAGTTATAGGTATAAAAGAGGATAATTAAAATATGTCTGAGATAACGTGCATTGTCACAGGTTGGAAGCTTTGATCCTGAGGATATCGAAGGCGATGTAAGTTATTATTACAAGATCGTATACAAATTGGAAAAATCTTTTCAAGACTACCCTGAGACGTTTCATTTAGCAGCATCAGTAAGGTAAGAGATTCGGCGTTTCGGTTTGCGAAATTCGCAAGTGCCACGGGGAGTTCGTTATTATCTATATCGTGCTTTATTTTATATTCCAGACAGAGAATGGATGAGTTCAAGACGAATATGCCAATCATTCAAACTTTAGGAAATCCGGGAATGAAACTTCGCCACTGGGAGAAAATATCAGAGATTGTCGGTTTTCCAATTGTCGTGGACGATGAACTTTCCCTCGCAAAAGTTATCGATTTCAATCTTGTGGACTATATTGATAAGTTCGAGAGCATTTCAGAGGCAGCTACTAAAGAGAACAATCTCGAAAAGGCTCTTGATAAGATGATGAAAGAATGGGCCGATCTTCGCTTCGATATTTTGTCTTACAAGTTAGCTGCTATTTTTAATATTTGCTTATACATATATGACTACATTTCTTCATAATAGTTTGTATCAACTTATGCAAGTAAGCATTTGATATTACAAGTATTTATATGATTTAGGGACACTGGAACGTATATTTTGTCAGGCGTGGACGAAATACAGCTGCTGTTAGATGATCACATCGTCAAGACTCAAACTATGAAAAATTCACCATATATAAAACCGTTTGAAGAAATTATTGTGTAAGTTTAAAACGATTTAATTATTCCAGGAAACTAATTTCTTCCCATAATTTGCGTACTTCACCAATTTCCAGTATGACTACTGAACTAATCCAAATGCCGGAAGTTCTTATGCCACCCCGTCGCCTTTTCATATAGCCAAACTTATCTTCTAAGTGACCTTTAAGCGCTTCTTGCTACAAGCTGTTGCCAATCCCAACAACCAACCGCGTCTGAAGTTTACTCGATCGATCAGTTACTCTTGAATTAAATGGTTATAGTTTTGCAGTAGTATTATAAAATCATAGGAATTTAATTAATAAACGTCACATTATAGCGATTGGGAAGGTAAATTGATTCTCTTACAAGAGATTCTGGATGAATGGTTAAAAGTTCAGGCGACATGGATGTATCTCGAGCCTATATTTTCTTCTCCCGATATCCAACAACAAATTCCCGAAGAAGGTCGGCGATTCAGTGCTGTTGATAAGGTAATTTTGTTAAATACGTTTTCCTCACTTGATGATATAGGTAGTGTGGCGAAATTTCAAAAACAGTTGACTTTTTAGATGTGGCGTGAAATAATGAAAGCCGCCTACACGGAGCCTCGAGTTCTCGACGTGATCATGATAGAGAAGATGCTAGATAGGTTAAGGAAGTCAAACAACTTGCTGGAGATGGTACAAAAAGGACTCAATGCATACTTGGAAAAGAAACGGCTGTATTTCCCGCGCTTCTTCTTCCTTTCCAACGACGAACTGCTTGAAATTCTATCCGAGACCAAAGATCCCATGCGGTAATAAGACAAAATTTATTATGTGTGAAAAAACATTAAAAAGTTCGTTATTTATAAGCAAAATATATGAACAAAGGAAATTACATAAAAATATAATTTGGTCTGATAATCTTATACTGATGCAATATTTGTTATAAATGAGTGCGTAACAAAAATATGGCAATTGTTTCCAGTGTACAACCTCACCTCAAGAAGTGTTTCGAGGGTATTGCAAAGTTGTCATTCACCGAAGATATGGTAGTCACGCATATGAGGTCTTCCGAGGGAGAGATTGTGATGCTCACCATGACTATAAACACAGCCGCTGCGAGAGGACAGGTAATTTGGTTTAATAATATGTATTAAATGAGTGATAAAAAATCATTATTTGTGTAGTGGATTTATTACCTGTTAGTTGTTGTGGTTTTAAAACCATTTTTCATCAGGTTGAAAAATGGCTTCTGGAGTTGGAGAAATCGATGAAATCGTCGGTCCATTATGTGGTGGCGTTGTCGTACGACAACTATTTGGAACGCCCGCGAGAGAACTGGGTGTTGGTGTGGCCGGGACAGGCGGTACGTGGTCTTTTAAAATTACAAAGTTGAACCAACGTACGTTGAAATTTTTTGCGATATACATAAATATGCTGCAATTTAATAAATTTATAAAGTTACATTATATCAAAAATTATTATAATAAAATGGTTTGAAAACAATATTTTGAAAATTCAGTTGCATTTTGGTACGTAGGATATTCAGTTTAGTTATTTTATGTGTTAGGTACAATGCATTGCGATGACGTTTTGGACATCAGAGGTGACGGACGCGATCCACGTGAGCGTGAAGGCGATGCGCGCCTACTGGGACAAGTGCAACTACCAGATCTCCAAGATCGTGGACCTGGTGCGCGGGGAGCTCAGTCTGCAGAACCGTATAACGCTCGGTAAGAAATTCTAGAAATTTCTGTCCTGAATAGACCGAGGGCTTGAGGGCCAGATCTTGCTTTTTTCCTCCTACTTTCTGGGCCGACAACGCATCAGTGATGCCGGTAGTGTCATTGATGTTCATGGGCGACGATGAGCGTCGATGACTTTACGCGGCTTATAGACTAGAAATTAATGGACTGTATACTGCTGTTCTTTTGAAACCCTTGCAAGAATCGGGTGTGTCCAAAATTAACGGACCTGATACGTTTTCTAATAGAAGCGCTTTCCTTTATTACTAACTAGCGACCCGTCCTCGCTTCGCTTCGGGAAACTTTCCTTCGGTTTGCAAAGATTTAGTTATATATTTTGGATAATTATCACTATATCTTTATAAATTATATCCTATGTTTTATTCTGATGTGTAAGCTATATTATTGTAAAGTTTCATCAAAATCCATTCGGTAGTTTTTGCGTGAAAGCGTAACAGACAAACAGAGTTACTTTCGCATTTATAATATTAGTAAGGATTACTTCTATTCGGTCAGAAAGTTATTTTTTGTTTTATTACTGACATAGTACAAAATCTTTAGCACATGCAGAGGCTTTGATTGCTTTTCTGATTGTATAGTATTTTCAGTCATTATAGACTTTGTTGTACTATCAGGTGACCCGGCAGTTCATTTGATCTTGACATAAAATAAGTTTTATCCTGGACTTCACGAAACCTTTTCTCACATGTTTCTCACTTAATTTTTTAGGCATAGATTCATCTCTTCTAAGTAATTAATGTTGCAGGGGCGTTGGTCGTGTTGGATGTCCACGCAAGAGACGTACTTATGGAGCTGATCAATTTCAATGTTCAAACCGATAACGACTTCAACTGGCTGTCACAGATACGATACTATTGGGAGGTACACATTTTTTTAAACATGTTCTGGCTGAAGAAATTTCAACATATGAAACACGAGGCGAACGGATTAAGTTAAGCAAGAGCTAACTTTTCTCAAAGTTTTTCCAGTGGTTTCCACATCGCGTCCACAGTCACGACTTTCACGTGTAGTATGTTTCGCCATCTTGTAATATTGTGTATTTAGGATACGTCACTAGTATTGACTCGGAAGAGGTAAAATTAGTGTGGCTTCAACCCATTAATGGCCCATTACTGAGCACGGGTCTCTCCGCATACCTGAGGAGGCCTAGACCATACTCCACTTAGCTGCTCCAGTGCGGGTTGGAAAAGGTAAAATGAGTAGACATGAGTTATTAAAATAAAATATGTTATGCGGCCCAACCACGGAATACAGAAAGAAGTGGAAGTGCGAAGTAGGCGTGGCACACGGACTAAGGTTGCGCGGAGCTCCGCGTAATTGCCGGACAACACAATGTCAACTTTATTTCTTACAGTTTTAAGTATATATATAAAATTAGTTGTTACGTAAAATTTTGACATCTAGCGGTGGAAAGAAAATCTTTACAACTGTTATGTTCTTAATTGATAAAGGTAACAAGACACCAAATATGGCAAGGAAAAATAAAAATAAAGATAAATCGTTAAGGTGCATTTTCAACTATAATGAGCCGGTTTGATAGACTATTTGAAGTTGACAAGTACCAACCAATAAAAATGTAAGTTTCTTAGTGTGAATAATACGATTAGGGATTTACTTGTGTTTATTTTGCTACCGTGGTTTTCTTATTAATCAACACTTGTACCATTTCCACTTCTTTCTGTATTCCGTGGGCCCAACGATATTGTTAGTTTAATCATTATGTATTACTAAAGAGCTTTATTCACAGGAACAAGAGGAGGATCACACCATGCAGATAGCAACCCGGATGATAAACTCTCAGCTGATGTACGGTTATGAATATCTCGGCAACACGGGACGTCTCGTGGTGACTCCCCTTACCGACAGGTGTTTCAGAACACTTTTCGGAGCTTTGCACTTGAATTTGGGTAAGAAACCATTCCAATAATAACACATCTTCAGTATTGTGTCGTGTCTATTTCTTCCCAATTCCTTTCTCTTTGTTGTAAAACTAAAATAATTCTTCTTAGAAGCTCCCATGACACCCATGAACAAGACGCCCTATTACCTGAATGATCTATACGTAATAAGTTGTTTACTTTACAGTCTACAAACACTAAATGCTTTATTTTTGTAACCTTGTACTTCTTAATGCTATGTTGATGTAGGTGGGGCTCCTGAAGGTCCAGCGGGTACTGGCAAGACAGAGACAACAAAAGACTTGGCGAAAGCAGTCGCTAAACAGTGCGTCGTGTTCAACTGCTCCGATGGTCTCGACTACCTGGCTCTTGGGAAGTTCTTCAAGGTAGTCAAAAAGACATGTTGTGGTTCCATTTATCCTATGGTTGCCAAAGGTCTTCCTTGAATAGAAATAAGAAAATCGGCTAAGTGTGAGTCGGACTCGCTCACGAAAGGTTCTTACCACCGAGCAATATTTACGCAAAAAAATAACATTTTTTTTGCGTTTTGCGAAATTTGGGACCCTCTTTAATTTTTATCTTTCTTTTATGTTCAGTATTAATGGTTTCATTATTCTTTGTTTATTTGAACCATTTGGTTTTTGAACCAATTGGTTTAAGATAAAAATCCCATTATCAAATTTGTTGTTTGTTAGGGTCTAGCCTCATGTGGCGCTTGGTCATGCTTCGACGAATTCAACCGTATAGACCTGGAGGTGCTGTCGGTGGTCGCGCAACAGATCCTGTCCATCCAGCGCGGCATCAACTCGGGCGCCACCGAGCTCCTGTTCGAGGGGACCCTGTTGCAACTGGACAAGACTTGCGCTGTTTTCATCACCATGAATCCTGGATACGCCGGAAGGTCGGAGTTACCCGATAATTTGAAGGTATATTTATCGCCGATTGACGTCATTGTTGTCAAATAAGGGTCCCTTGTATATCGTTTTAATATAAAGGCTATATTCGTTGAATACGTATTTAATAATAGTTGTGCCCGCGGCTTCGTCCGCGTGGAATTTTAATTGTTATTCGGAAATTGCTAAAATTATAAAAGTAGCCTAAGTTCCTGATTACATCAGATAACTGCCAGTAAAAGTCCCGATAAAATCTGTCCTGGCGTTCCGGAGATTAGCCAGAAAACAAACAGACAGACAAAAATTGTAAATAATGTTATTTTGGTATATGTACCGTGTATACATCCATATTTATGTATTTAGTAAAAAGCGGTTATTTTAATATTACAATCAGACGCTCCAATTTTATTTATTTGTATAGATTATTTATTTGCATTATTGGTAGCTATTGACGAACGTATCTTCTGAAGTTCCTAAATGAATGAGAAAAGAAAGCGTTTCGGTTTAACTTAATATTTGGCAAAGTTGCTTCTTTTTATTGCTATTGTAAATACCACAGTAAAGCATGGGTGCGTTTAGTTGGAAAACTTAAAATCGAGAATTGAATTTTTAAAGTTTGGTATCTACAGGAGAGTTAAACGATGTTTGCAGGCCCTGTTCAGATCTGTCGCCATGATGGTGCCCGATTACGTGCTCATCTCGGAAATCGAACTGTATGCGTTCGGATACCTGAACGCGAAGCCGCTGGCTGTGAAGATTGTCGCCACCTACAGACTTTGTTCCGAGCAGCTGTCGTCGCAGAGTCATTACGATTACGGTAATTGTGTTGATTATACATCATGAGCATTCCCCTGCGGCCACGCCCGATAAATCCAAAAAATCAGTTTATCCCCTTTTATATCCAGTTAGGGGGGCAATTTCCAAAAATCCTCTCTTAGTGCTCCCCTACACTCCCCAAGGAACATACATGACAAATTTCAGCTTCATGCGTTCAGAAGTTTCGGTTGTGGGTTGTCTGTGAGTCACTCAGTAACGGAAGAGTTTTATATATTAAAGATTGTTTTGATTGGGAAATAATTCTTATGTATACAAGTTATATTCATGCCCGTTGTTGCTTCTATTTATTAAAAAGCTATAAAAACGTTTAAATGATTTTAACAGTATTTCCATACTAAATTTTACCTGTTATTATTCGTGAGTTCGACTTAGTCAGCAGACATTTTATTAGCAGTAACTTCTGTTCTATCTAACCGATTCTGTTAAGATTAGTAGCAGAATTGAAGTTTAGCCACAACTTTTTTAACAATAAAATCCGCATCAAAAGTGGTTCAACTCTATCCTGCACAAATATTTAAACAGGCAAACGGAACGGAAATTCGAAAAGATATTAATGGGTTGGGTAACGACTTTTTACTATCACAAAGTACAGACAGAGCGACGTTACATTTTAATATTATTTTAGACTGTTTCCTCTGCTTGGTTTCAAAAGATGCCATATCATAACTTTGCATTTTACGTTGAATTGTGTTCGGTTGGCGACAATGATTTATGAGAGAGGTGTTTGTCACGGTCCACACGAATAGAACACCTGTGCAGGTTCACACTAGTTGAATAATTCAGCATGTCTTAGGGTTCCTAAATGATTGGTTTACTAAAACGAGCACACCACACTAATGCGAGACAAATAGGAGTCTACGTGGTTTCTATTAGATTGTTATTTAGGCTTCAGTTTCTGGTTTGGAATAGGTGGAAGCCCACTAGCAGATCTCGAGTGGACTTTACATATTAACTTCTCAATAAAATATGAAGTAATATGATCTTCTTGAATCTCGACATTGAAAATACTTTTGTATAATATAGGTAAATTTCTAAATTTATACCTACAAATATATTTTTTATTTTATACTTTTTAGTCATCAAAATCGTTTAATTTATAAAAAGTGCCCGCCCTGCCATTAAAATATGTACTTTCATATTGGAGAACTTCCTAAAATTATCTCTATGAGCTAGGCATGAGGGCTGTCAAGTCCGTGCTGCGTGCCGCGGGGGCGCTGAAGCTGCGCTACCCGGATGAGGTCGAAGACGTTATTCTGCTGCGGTCCATTAAAGACGTCAATTTGCCCAAATTCTTGGAGCATGATGTACCTTTGTTTATGGTGAGTAAGCGAATCTTTTCAGTTTTGATCCTTTATACATTACACCAGAACTTTCCTCGATAACTTCTGTTTGAAGCACCAACGTTGCAATCGGAAGTTGATTTAATTAGGGCTTTTCTATTTCGGTCGGCATGTAGAGCTAGTTATTTTCTTTATACATTCTATGGAAGATCTTTGGACGACAACTTTCAACCGAGGGTGCCATACTGAAATGTTTAATTAGGCCTAGGCTATGTTAACATTTTTGTGTAATTACTTGCTTAGCATTGCAAATAAAATTATTTTGTACACCAGGGTATTATCGGAGATTTGTTCCCTGGATTACCCCTACCGCAAGCAGGGTTGCCACACTTGGTGGCGTGTCTCAAGGAAATGTGTGTGCCTCTTAACTTGCAACCCAACGACTTCTTTATTGAAAAGGTAACTTTATTCACACTTCTAAAAACACAATTAAAAAACCACTAAACTGAAAAATAAGTGTCACTTGTTTTTTTACAGGTTCTACAGTTATATGAGATGATTCTAGTGCGGCATGGTCTGATGTTAGTAGGGTTTCCTTTCTCCGGCAAGACCAAATGCTACCATGCTCTAGGCGCTGCTCTGGGTCTAGTATCAGAAAAGGTATTCCTTCAAATTTTGTTCATTTCGTGACGTAATCACATTATTATAACGTTACTTGAGTGGCAAAGTAGCAACATACCTTCACGGAATCATACAGGATGAAAACCCATGCGCGATTTGAGGACATGCTCTTTGAATTGAATTGCGATTTTGACAGGACTTGGCGTAACAAACTTGGAAACGAAAAAACGCCGCTAGGCTCGCCGTCATTCTATATACTTCCAAAATCAACCGTAAAAAGTTTCGCTTACACTGAAGGAAAAATAATGTGATTTCTCTGCGTTCTTTATGGCTGGCAAAATGTGGGTGATGTCTTTGGTTGTACTGATGTCTATGGGTGAAAGTGACCATGTGCTATAATTTTAATTACAGAAACTGATGGATGAAAACGCAGTAGAGTGGACGGTGATTAACCCAAAGTCGATAACGATGGGCCAACTGTACGGTCAGTTTGATCCGGTGTCCCACGAGTGGTCCGACGGTATACTAGCCGTCAGCTACAGAGCGTTTGCGGTGTCCCCTAATAACAACAGGTATCATCTCACATTCGAAGAATTTTTAGGTTATGATGAAAAATTTCGGTTCCCGGAATCTTCTAATATGGTTGGTTCATCAAAAATATAAGGTACTAAGTATAGGGAGATCTCCAATAGGGAAAGTTTTCAAGCATTGTAGAAAATTTCGATAGCGTGATTCAGGTGTAACGCAACGACACCGTGTGACATATACCTATGCGTCACGGTACTATAAATTAAATCATCAATAAATTTCAATCATGTATTTCTCGCGTAGGTATCTGATTGTTCGGATTCTACAAATTTTATTGATGTTTTATTGTTTTATAGGAAATGGTTGGTATTCGATGGCCCAGTGGACGCCATTTGGATTGAGAATCTGAACACCGTATTAGACGACAATAAAAAGCTATGCCTCATGAGCGGCGAGATCATTCAGCTCGCACCCACCACCAATTTGGTGTTTGAGCCTATGGACTTGGAAGCCGCTTCCCCTGCCACGGTAAATTTATGATAGTTATGATGATGCTTCTATGAAAATATTAACCACTTCGTCTTCTAAGATATCTGACATGAAATATATGTATGTTAGTTTTTTTGCATATGTATCCAATTGTCAAATTAATATGTAGATGTACAGAAAAGAAAGTTCATTGCAACCTTTTTTAATTTATTTTAATCACTTAAAGATTCAATTTCCAAAAATCATTCCATAGCATGTCAGCTAAGTAGCCGGTAACTCCATGGTGACCAACAAAACGGATTTGATTTTCCATGTTTTGCACATTTGCTCGTAATGGATTCAGGTGTCTCGTTGTGGCATGATATACATGGAGCCGAAGGGTCTGGGCTGGAAGTGTCTGATGGAGTCGTGGATGAACACGCTGCCGCCGACGCTGCACGGCCACAACCGGAACCTCATCCGGACGCTGTTCAACCGGTTCATGTCGCCGCTGCTCTGGCTCGTCGAGTACTCCGGGAAGGTCAAGGTAATTGTAGCCCGAGTTTCCATGTATTTAGATACCTCTATCTTTCTGAAACCAGACTCTAAGACTTTCAAACTCTAAGAAAGTAATAAATGGGCTGTTGGTGCAACTGGTGCTATTATGCTTCAAAAATTATTGGACTGTAAGCACCGACACCTTGTAAGTTAGGATAAAAAAATGTTTGAAGAAAAAAAAAATTAATGTGTGTGTACTTATGTACACGCTTTAGAAGTTATACTTCTTTGGCGTAACAAGATAAAAATCTTTTCAAAAATTTCATTTATTATAATAATATAATCAGAAATATTATTATTAGATATTTGTATCTATTATTAATATACCGCCAACTATCTACTTAATCCATACTAACGAGTTCTATTATTCTACTATTATTTACTAGATGGCGCTAGGCCGATGGCGTTCTTATTCTTTAAGTTAGGAAGGTTCACCCCTAGATGGCGCTGTGCTTAAAACCCGCTTCGAATAAAACAATCAATGTAGTATTTTCATTCTAAATTATCTTTAAATAGTTATATTTATGAACTGTGATATTGCAATTAAATAAATTATATGTGTATCAAATCAAACTAAAAAATACTAGAATATACAACTTGAACATAGTTATCAATTTTCATACCACCTAGAACTAACTTCATGCTGTTAAATTTAGGTGTCGCAGCCAACTTCACATATTAAAATTTCACTCTCATCATTTTTTCATAACGCGCCTAAAGAAGTATAACTTCAAAAACTCTCATGAAAAAATTAAAACACTTATGAAAATCATCCAAATAATTCAATCTCCCAGCTCGGTAAAATAATCCTTGCAAGTATTGGTAAAATTTTATCTGTAAAGAAAAATGTGCTTGTAAATTTTTCCTCGCAGATCATGTTTCGTGCTACAGAATTAAGATTAGTGTTTTGTGTTTTAGTCGAATGGCTTAGAATAATCCATAAAATTACTTTAATTTCAGCAAATGTATGTTACGTCCCGTAGCAATTTGGTAACAGCGTGCATGAATTTGTTTGACACCTTTATGGATGACTTCTACGATGAAAAGTACGTGGAGCAAATATCCGACCTCGACGTGAGAGCACAATTAGAGGTACATAATTAGTAAATGTACAATCTCTAGGGAGAGCTTTGTCGACGTAAATATTACTTGTATGTTCTAATTTAATTTAACACTTAATAATTTCATTTCATTAGGGTGTATTCTTCTTCTCGTGTATTTGGTCCATTGGGGCAACTTTGGAAGCTGACAGCAGACCTAAGTTTGACATGTTGTTCCGGGGCCTTTTGGATAAAGAATTTCCAGAATCGGTCATAGAAGCTTTGCAATATCCGCGAGAGATTGGCAAACCAGAGAAGCAGTACATATTTACGATACCAAAAGAAGGATTGGTTTATGATTATCGATTTATTAAAGAGGTATGTATGATACTGAATATGTCAACATGATTATGATATTCTTATAGTAGTAATGTTGATTACAGGAACCTCAAGCACGCTTAATATACATGTCATTTTTCAATGTGAACATCCGTAACATCAGAAGGAGGATAGTACCTAGATAGTAAGAAGGAAAATAGTAAATTGATCCACTACTCAACTTTCAATGCAACTGCAAAACATTATAACTCAATTCAAGGATGATTTTTGAAACGTACTTGGTATCTGATACCGTCGGGATTTAACTGTTTGTAGACTATGTGAACACGTACTATGGACATTTGATTCGCTTCCTATCTACCCGTAATAGTAACCTACCCCGTAAATACCATCGTATCTTGTATATTGCATGGTAGCTATGTACCATCGTCTTGGCAAAATAATGCAATATGTACAAATATGAGCTCAATCGATCCAATCGGTATAAAGTAACCTAATAACTGACCTGAACCTACCAACTGTAGCCTCACCGCCCCCTTCCCCAGGGTAAAGGTAAGTGGAAGCCGTGGCAAGACGACGTGGTGTCAGCGCCGCCGATCAGTCGCGACACTCCGCCGAACCAAATTCTGGTCACTACACTGGACAGCGTGCGTTACCTGGCGCTGTTTAAACTGCTGGTGACGCATCACAAGGCCGTCATGATGGTTGGTCCGACTGGCACGGGGAAGTCGTCCTACATTATAGTAAGTATATTATAAGCTTTCAGGTTGTCTAGATAAAACCGTTACGATACCAAGTCATCATGAAAATATTTTGTTCGTTGTTACGCTCTTTATAGTCTTGTTTTTGATCTCTTGAGTTCTTTAAATTAGGAAGTAATCACTGCAGCAACTATTGTCATGTCTGTTTTTTAATTTGTCTAATTTTATTACAAACTCTACAGGAATCCAGTATGTTAAACACTACTTTGGGAGATAATTATCCTTCACTAATGTTTTGGCGCTCTTTAGGATTATCTGGTGAAACGTGTCGACACGAAAGTGTACAAAGCTCTGATAATGGCGTTCTCTGCTCAAACCAATTGTAATCAGACTCAAGACATTATCATGGGGAAATTGGACAAGAGACGAAAAGGTTCGTTACGTAAATTTTATGATAGTTTACTACCGTTGTTAGCTAATTACGTATATAGTAATTAGTAGTAATTAAGTATTAATGTGAAAAATAAAAAACAATGACTTTTTCATTATAATATTATACGTTGCAGTATAGGCATAAAGGTAATTTTAAGTTCAATATCTATTTCATTCCATTCATCAGGAAAGGTTGACCTCTAACACATCTAAACTGAGTGCAGAAAAATAGCAATATTGCGTTTAAAGCTTTGAAAAACTTGCAATATTTTTTTGCATTGTAAAATAAAAATGGTACTTTATTTTTTAATCTTCTAATTCGAGTAGCTTTTAGCTGTACATGACATTTAAGTATCAATGGTACTAGTTACATGAGCATTTTATCCCTGAAACAAAGAGAAAAGTTAATTGCGACTAGAATGACAAAAAAAAACAACATCATCTTCCAGGGGTGTTCGGGCCACCGATTGGCTGTTACAGCGTAGTGTTTGTGGATGACGTGAGCATGCCACAGGCCGAAACTTACGGCGCCCAGCCTCCGATCGAGGTGTTGCGGCAAGGCATTGATCTTGGTCTGTGGTATGACCGGAAAACTAACGTAGCCATGCACCTTATTGACGTGCAAGTAAGATTTTCATTATTAACAAATATTAATCATGTAACGGAAAAAATCCAATATTATTAAATTGATTACATTGACTTTTTTTAGTTTATGTGCGCTATGGGGAAGCCGACGCCGGGTGCTAAGCTTGTAACACCAAGATTTTCGCGACATTTCTCATTCTTTTGCATCGATGAATTTGACGACGAAACTCTTCAAGTTATATTCGGTAGAATAATGTTATGGCATCTGGATACGAGGTAGTATCGTCCCTATGTTATATGGTTTTAGGATACTTTCCATACTTTAAAAGAAAATATCTTAATTTATTCAATTTTCTTCCAATCAGGGGATTTTCAAAAGATTTCGATCCGTGTATCGATGAGATTGTCGCGGGCACTTTAGAGGTGTACAAACAGTGTCGACTTAATTTATTACCTACCCCGTCGAAGTCTCACTACACGTTCAATTTGCGAGACTTTTCCAGAGTTATTCTGGTATGTTAGTCTTCAATATGTTTAATTCTTTAAGGATTGTCCATTGTGACTGTGATTTTTGACCAACTCCTCGGTTTTCAAAATTGTTGAATGAAATTTTAGGGTGTTTTATTATCCGTACCCGAAGTAACGCCCGATTTACAATCTATCAAGAGATTGTGGGTGCATGAGTGCTTGCGAGTGTTCTCCGACCGGCTAATAGAAGACTCGGATAGACATTGGCTGGTTCAGTGTCTTCGAGAAGCTACTGCCACGCATCTTAATGACGATTTCGATAAAATGCTCTCGCGTCTTACTGATCGTCCCAATGAGAAGGTTTGTAAATGAATGTCTTGCAATTGATATTTAACGGTACTTATCGTGCAAGGTTTTACGCTTAATATTATTATTGTTTTAGATAACTGATCTTCATCTTCGGAAGTTAATTTACTGCGATTTTGCCAACCCTAAAGTCGACACTCGTTTTTATATGGAGACCACCAACATGGAACATTTGAACTCAACTGTCGACGCTTTCTTGGTTGAGTTTAACAATATGTCTAAGAAGCCTATGAATCTAGTACTTTTCAGGTGCGATATTTTAAGTTTTATATTTTAAAATAACCTAACCTAATATTTTCCTATTCAAGCATCATGTCATCCGTTAAAAAACATCCGGTAAATAACACAGTCATCTTGGAAAGTAGCACTTTTCAAGATAATGTTATAACCCTCTTTTCTTGTAACATACTAAGTATGGGTGGTTTTACAGTCACGCTTACCAACCGCGCTGGCGTAAACGTGACTGTAAAACCACACTATAGGAGCCGAATACAACATTTTTAATCGTTCACTCTTGCTGATATGGTTATTTGATTGCCATTGAGTGTAAAGCTCATTGTAGCCGTGTGGTCTGTGCTCAGGTTCGCAATCGAGCACGTGTCTCGTATATGCCGCGTGCTGACGCAGCCGCGCTCGCACGCGCTGCTGGTGGGGCTGGGCGGCTCGGGCCGGCAGTCGCTCACCCGCCTCGCCGCTCACATCAACGAGTACGATCTCTTCCAGGTCGGTTCACACTGGTTATGATACCATTACTTCTGTTTTCTATTGCTCTGTGTTTTGTCTCTTCTTATACTTAATGTATGTAATGTGTATGTAATGTAAGATGTGTGTGTATGTAATGTAAGATGGTAATTATTTGAAGCGTTGTCTACAGAGTCAAGAGTTTATAATGTATATATATATGTTTATAATCCTAAGCAGGGGTACTCAGTTTCTTTTAGGTTCCGTTTATAAATTAAGTGTATTATACAGATGTACCACACACCACAACTACAGTATATCGCATTGAAACAATGTCGGCAAGTAGTGGTTACGTGTGAATAGATTCGCTGCAACTTCTTGACGCTGCGTTGCGGTAACCACAAAATGTCTTTTTGCTATACAGTCCTATTGTAGTTTCGTTGTGGTTGCGATGTCGTCTATATCGTCCTTACTGTTGTTGACGGCAAGTAATATTAATAATAAATAACGCTACATACTCATATCAACTAGGCTACAGGATTGTCTGTGTAAATATTAATATGGGTTTTCATACATATGCGCCCACCGCCGTAGTTGTCGTTGATGCGTGGTTATAGGATGTGAATAGATAAATATTGTTTTATTTACGAGTATAACGTAATGTTTCTTGATTTCAAATTTTTTATAAGTTTAGTAAGTAACATAACACGTAACAAGTACATACCTTCAACTTCTTTCATTGCTGATTTCTTGTTTCAATAATTAATGACTGTGCTTAGGTTGAAATGAGTCGAACATACGGAAAGAATGAATGGCGAGAGGATCTCAAAACCTTGTTAAGGAAATCGAGTACGCCCGACTTGCACATGGTGTTCTTATTCATAGAATCGCAGGTAAAAAGAAAACCTATTATCATTAGGAACTCATAGAATGAACGTTAAATTAATGTTTCATTGGATTTTTGTAGATCAAAGAAGAAGGATTCTTGGAGGATGTAAATAATATGCTAAATTCCGGTGAAGTACCGAACATATTTGGTGCCGACGAAAAAGCAGAATTATGTGAAAAAATGAGAGTGGTGAGTGTAACTATTCCCCTAATTATATACTTTTAAAATCGATTTTTCTATCGAAATAGTTAATCTTTGTGGTTTCCAAAATGTCCTCTAGATCGATCGGCAACGTGACAAATCCTTACAAACTGACGGTAGCCCTACGGCGCTGTATGCGTACTTCGTTTCGATAGTTCGAGACCAGCTTCATATCGTACTTGCTATGTCACCGGCCGGAACTTCTCTCAGAACCCGCATACGAAAGTTTCCCTCGTTAGTAAACTGCTGTACCATAGATTGGTTCCAGGTAAGTTTTAAAAAGTAAAAAATGAAAGTATATTCGTATGGCAAGTTTTTAAAAAGTCGAAGTTAAATGTTTATGCTTTATACTGTTGTTTTTGCAGGAATGGCCCCCAGATGCTTTACTGGCCGTGGCTACTCGTTTCCTAAAAGAAGTCGAATTAACGGAGCTGGAACGGGAAACTGCTATAAAGTTGTGCCAAATGTTCCACACCGATACTCAGGAGTTGACCAGGCAATTTTTACTTCGCCTCAAAAGATACAATTATGTTACGCCTACAGCGTATCTAGAACTTATCAATATGTTTAAGTCGTTGTTGGGCAAAAAGCGAATGTAAGAATTTTTAAATGTTATGATAAAATACTTTTTAAGTTTACAATAAAATTCGTGGATTATTGTAGGTACTTATCATCAACATTGTTTTTAGGGAGTTAATAACAGGAGAAAAACGTTACCTTACTGGTTTAGATCAATTAGCTGTGGCTGCTAAATCTGTGGCAGCTCTTCAAAAAGCCCTGGAAGTTTTGCAACCAAAATTAGCGGCTGGTGCGGCGGCAGTAGCAGAGACTACGGCAAAAGTTGAAAAAGAAAAAGAAGGTGTAGCGTTAGTAGAAGCTGAAGTGTTAGCTGATCAAGCGGCGGCTGAAGAACAGGTATGCATGAGCGTTACAGAAATCTTTTTACTGAAATATTAGTTTAAAGTCTATACCGACTAATTAAATTTTAACGAATAGGCCAAAGAAGCCCAAGGTATCAAAGACGAATGCGACGCAGATTTGGCTGAAGCCATGCCGATTTTAAATTCTGCATTGGCAGCCCTAGATACACTAACGCCACAGGATATCACATTCATCAAGACGATGAAAAGCCCGCCGCGAGGCATCAAATTAGTAATGGAAGCTATTTGTATTTTAAAGGTATTCATGATTTTAATTTATAAAACACAGCGCTTGAAATTCAGACATATATGAACTGTAATTATGATAATAGATATATTGACCATCTGAATAATGAACTGTTTCTTTTTTATTGCTACAAAAAGGACGATCCTGTGAGTATAGTTAATGTTGTGTTTAAATTGATGCAGTCTTGTTAAAGTTCATACAATTGATAAATCCTTTAAATAAATATGAATTTGATTAACCATTAAATTTTAGGAAGTAAAACCTGATAAAATACCAAATCCATCAGGAGTTGGAACAATAGAGGACTTCTGGGGTCCCTCAAAAAAACTGCTCAATGATATCAAATTTCTGGAGTCGCTGCAGAATTATGATAAGGATAATATTCCTCCACCAGTCATGAAGAAGTTAATGACCACTGTCATGCAAGACGATGGTTTCGTTCCAGAGAAAATAAGAGCCGTATCTGTGGCGGCCGAGGGTAAGTTTGAAAAAATTGTGACTTTTAAATAAAGTCTATGTGACAATTTTATTAACCTACTGCAACGATAACCTGTCTTGTCAGGTATGTGTAAGTGGGTTATCGCGATGACAAAATACGACAAGGTGGCAAAAGTTGTGGCACCCAAGAAGCAGAGGTTGGCCGCCGCCCAAGCCGTTTACGACAAGGCGATGGCAGCACTCGCGGTCAAACAAGCGCAATTAAAAGAGGTGATATGATAATACTTATTTTTTAAATATTTCCCAAACAACGCAACTTCATATAAGTAGTTTAAAGTAGAAAACCAAAGTAATTAGTACAGTCATTAAGGTATTGAAAAGTTTTCTGAATATTCGTAATAATAGGTTCAAAATAAATTGAAAAAATTGGAAGACGCGTTGGCGGAACAGAGTCGCCAACAAAAGATGTTGGACGACGAGGTGATGGACTGCAGCAACAAGCTAAAGCGAGCGGAGATGCTCATCTCGGGGCTCGGCGGAGAGAAGAGCCGTTGGACGCTCATCGCTAAGACACTGCGAGATACATATAATTCGCTTACTGGTAATTTTATCTTTACAACGAATTTTGACTATGTTTCTAAAGCTAATACCTCAACAAGAAGCTATGATGTCGTCCTTAGCTACAGAGCCAAATATTTCGTAATAGCGACTAACGGCCTTGGCGACGTACTGCTCATATGCATTTCTGTACAAAATGTCTAGCTATCTAGCGAGTGATTTTGCCATGGGGTCTTGGTTAAGGTTCACGTACAAATTTAAACATAACCGACTTATTTAAACAATCTCAAGGTACTGAACAAAATTTTCTTTGTAGTTTTCAAATAGGGGCATTGTAGTGTCTCCCTTTAGAGTCTTTGCGATTGTATACCTAATGCGTAATTTGTCAACTTGACATCTGATGTTTTGTTTCTTTTGATTCAACATTGCCGTTAGAAGCAGAATATGTAAGACGTTTTTTATTTTTCCTTGTGAAAGTCCTGTGAATAGCATCTTACCAGGCTCCAATATATCTACATTAAATGTTCTTTTATCACGGAAAGTCTCGGGAGGTACGCCGGATATTGAATTTGCTTCACCAGCCGAGAACTCTGCACTCTGTAACAGGAGGAAAACTTCCAATTACTCGAGATCAATACTTGCCGGAAGTATGCGCATCTTCAAAGCGAAACTTTGATTCCGCACTCTAATGGAGTTTCCAAACATTATAAATTAATTAACTTAAACAGATTTTACTACTTAAAAGCACTCGGATGTTTCATCCTTCAGTATGTTGATAATTAAGGTGATACTATGCAGCAGTTTTAATGTAAAACAAACTAATTAATATTAATTATTTTGAAATAATTTTCAGGCGATATTTTAATAGCAGCTGGAATTATCGCGTATCTTGGGCCATTTACCGCAGTTTTTAGAAATGACCAAGTAAGTAAACTTTCTTCGATTAATTTTTAATAAAATGAAGACAGCGAGAAATTATTAACTCTGAAACTGATATTTTAACCAGTAGAAATATTTTTAACAACTCGACGAAATTAAAAGACACCTTGTTTTAGAATTTCTAATTTTGTGACAATCAAAAAAATAAAGAACCCAAATTCCTTTTATTTTGAAATCATAGACGGAGATTTTTATTTACGATAATTTTTAAATGATGTGCGTAGGTAAAGAAGTGGGCGCAGGCGTGCCACGACTGCGGCATCGTGTGCACCCTCAACTTCAACCTGATCAAGTCGCTGGGCGAGCCCGTCACCATCCAGCAGTGGAACATCGACGGGCTGCCCTCCGACGACTTCAGCGTCGAGAGCGCTATCATCATCATGTACGACTTTACATTCTTGCATATTATGCATGTTACTTGATTCACTTATAAATTTTGTACATATAACATGTTGAAGATTATTTAACTAATATTATAATTGCATGTATACTGAGA
The DNA here is from genome assembly GCA_905404295.2 of Ochlodes sylvanus. Classification (NCBI taxonomy): domain Eukaryota; kingdom Metazoa; phylum Arthropoda; class Insecta; order Lepidoptera; family Hesperiidae; genus Ochlodes; species Ochlodes sylvanus. The sequence continues at coordinate 3,915,299 of FR990125.1, read as the reverse complement.
GTATGCTCCTCAGGTATGAGGAGAGACCTGTGCGCAGTAGTGGGCCATTAGCGCTATTACGCACTGTCGACTAGTCGCCGGCGACTCAGTCTCTCGGCGACCAAGACATAGGTAAAGTCGCTCGGGCGACCGACGACCGAGTGCGTAAACACCTATTTAAACTATAGTAAGTCACAGTCACGCTCATAGCCCGGCGGCTTGCGTCGATCTCAAGTGATCGACAAAGTTAAGCAACAGCGTGCGCGGTCGGTAGTTGGATGGGTGACCGCTAGTGGCAAAAATTTCTTGAGCGCTTCCGTGCTTCGGAGGGCACGTAAAGCCGTCGGTCCCGGTTGTTATCATTTGGTAGCAGTCGTTAAGCCATGTCGGATACCTTCGGGCGGTTTAAAATTTCCGACACTTGGGTTGGCCACTAACCCCTCCACCAATCCGCACTGGAGCAGCGTGGTGGAGTATGCTCTAGGCCTCCTCAGGTACGAGGAGAGACCCGTGCTCAGTAGTGGGCCATTAATGGGTTGTAGCCAAGTCACAGTCGCCATCGAACGAGTCGCCGGCGACTAGTCGACAGTGCGTAATGGCACTTAATGGGTTGAAGCCAAAGTGTGTGTTTTTAGAAGTATTAGCTAAACGCGTGGTGACAGTTAGTAATTATTGTGGTTATCTGATAATGTAAGTCTTTGTTGTAAAGGACGGCACGCCGTTGGCCACTGATGATCGACCCGCAAGGCCAGGCCAATAGATGGATAAAGAACATGGAGAAGCCGAACAATCTCTGCGTTGTTAGAATGACTCAAGCTGATCTCGGCAGAGTGTTGGAGAATGCTGTGCAGTTTGGTCAACCGGTAATTATGTTATGATGATGGTAAAAACGGATAAATAATAATTATTCTATTGATAATACGTCACGTAATCAGTAATATGTACTCGTATTTATTTCGTAACAAGATCTAGAACTTCGTAGGATATAGAACAATTATGTATAGAACATAATGTTTTATACCACTTTCGCATGATTCTAATGTACAAGTAATAAGGTTAGTTATTTTTACACCGTCGAAGGTATCTTTACATGACGGATCGTACATAATTAAGGCACCCTCCTAACTGAATCCTTACGGTTATCAAAAGCGCATTGTGCCGTGTAATACCGGGGGCTTGCTCAAATTCAATCAGTGTTCTCCGTTGAGACCGCTGTGTAGGGGATTTAATAGTAGTCATTATAGATTCAAAGTATGAGACTCCTGAGAGTACACTCTATGTGGGACATATAGTTGGACAAGCTTAATTACGGCTCGTATTGTTGGAACAGTTTCGCATAATTATATATAACGCAATAGCGTTTATACTTCATAGTAAAATAATGAAACGATTGCTTTATATCTAATCTAGGATAGCTTCATCTAGGACATATTTTATCTAGGACAGATCGAGGCTTATTCTAGTCTCTGTAATTTAGGTTTTTAAATAGGGGAAGGGCTCGTCTACTTCACTGTCAAGCTAACCTTCCCTGCTCTTGGTACAACCTTCTGAACAACGGATGTGGTAATGTCCCGGTCACAGCGGTAGAAAAGATTCAAAATGTTATATGTACCTTAAAGGTGTTATTGGAGAACGTGCTCGAGGAGCTGGACCCAATGCTGGAGCCGCTGCTGCAGCAGCAGACGTTCCGGCAGGGCGGCGCGCTCTGCATCAAGATTGGCGATACCATCGTAGAGTACAGCAAGGATTTCAAGTGAGTTGGCCATTTACATGTAAGCTCCGTTTCAACAGTCTATTCCAAAGATGTAAACTTTACTTATCTACTTTGTGATGTAAACTAAAATATTTCAGTTTGATGTGATTTTTCAATTTTGTTACGTGGGTCGTAGTTAGAGTCAGAGTTATGTTATCAATTCTCAGGTTGTATATTAGTACGAAACTGGCGAATCCCCACTACCTACCCGAAGTAGGTGTTCGGGTCACTTTAGTTAACTTCATGCTGGCCAAAGATGGCCTCCAAGCACAGCTGCTGGCTCGCGTGGTGGCCAGGGAGCGACCTGACCTGCAGCAGGCCAAGGCTGACCTGACCACTCAAGGAGCGGAACACAGGAGGCTGTTGCAGGATATTGAGAAGAAGATTCTGAATGTCCTGTCTACTTCGGAACACCTGCTAGAAGATGAAGAGGCCGTGCAGGTGAGCACTTGTTATCACGGATTGATGAAGTGATTGTATGGGTTAACTATATAATATATATCTCGAGGGCAGGTGGGCGTGTCTCGCTGTCAGAATGGTCAGTCATGGCGTAGGATCCAAAATAATACCACTCAGGTTCAACTAAGCCTTTTAATCATTCGTGTACATAACCTTCTCGCAAAATAAGAACGGATCGCACAGGTACACACGGATTACAAATAACCTATGAAGTTACTTTCGCAAAATCACAATTGATTGCACTGATATACTCGGATTACAAATTAACGAAACAATATTGGAAACGCAGCGATCTCGATATCACGTGGACACGACCGTTCTCAACGACGTTCCGAATCTGAATGCCCCATCGCCGCAATGGCTACCGTCCACACTGTCTTTCTGTCAAAGTCAAACTGACCACGTGATACCGACTTCGCTCAAGTGAACTACTTGACGCTTCCATTATTCACTAATAGATGGCGCTACGTGTTTACGCTCCGACACGGCCGTCCTGACCTTTCGCACGTCCCCGTGCGAAATACGTGCGCAAATTGCAAAAGTCATAGTTCACAAAATAGTCGCTCGGCCAACCTGACCAATCTTAGGAATACTTAACTTGACAAAAAGTCAAGACTCAAGACAACCTGCATCCGGCGTCTGATAGTCTCAAGACAACCTTTCACAGGCGTCTGATAGTCTCAGGACAACCCTTCACAGGCGTCCGATAGTCTCAGGACAACCCTTCACAGGCGTCCGATAATCTCAGGACAACCCTTCACAGGCGTCCGATAATCTCAAGACAACCCTTCACAGGCGTCTGATAGTCTCAGGACAACCCTTCACAGGCGTCCGATAATCTCAGGACAACCCTTCACAGGCGTCCGATAATCTCAAGACAACCCTTCACAGGCGTCTGATAATGTCAGGACAACCCTTCACAGGCGTCCGTTAATCTCAAGACAACCCTTCACAGGCGTCTGATAGTCTCTGGACAACCCTTCACAGGCGTCCGATAATCTCAAGACAACCCTTCACAGGCGTCTGATAGTCTCTGGACAACCCTTCACAGGCGTCCGATAATCTCAGGACAACCCTTCACAGGCGTCCGATAATGACTCAAGACAACCTGCATCTGGCGTCTGATAGTCTCAGGACAACCTATCACAGGCGTCCGATAATGACTCAAGACAACCTGCATCTGGCGTCTGATAGTCTCAGGACAACCTATCACAGGCGTCCGATAACGACTCAAGACAACCTGCATCTGGCGTCTGATAGTCTCAGGACAACCTATCACAGGCGTCCGATAATGACTCAAGACAACCTGCATCTGGCGTCTGATAGTCGCTCTGTCAACGTGGCACAGGTTTACTATTTAGAGCTTTCAAAACATAGGAAAAATGGCTACTAATGCGAGTAAATTTTAATTAACTTTGTATTGCATTTTTTTTTATCCCTAACTACCGTAAACTACCACTGCTTCCAAGTGTCGCTATGGAGAAGAAGCAGCGGAACAAACTCCATAACATTACAACACATGTTTGAACAAGATTACCAATCAATTATTTGCGCGATTGTAAACTTTTAATCGGTACGTCGTCACCGTATAAATCTACGTGATTCGGCGTCTCCACGTGATCCATCCTCACAAACGCTCCACCAGCGGCAACACGTACTCGGCATTGGATACCACCTGTAACACCAAAACACAAACGCGAGCATCTCTCCAAGCTCGGCCCTTCCCGACCAATAAAGCAATTCTCAAATAGCTAGTCTGTCCGACCAATATTAAGTTTCAAAATTATTAAAAGATGGAGATATTATGAGATGGAGCTCATATGACCAACCAGTACAAAACTTTGAGCTATTATCTAACCAGTATTTGTACCACTCCAAGTTCCAATTCCAACCAGTAATTAAACACTATTTGTCACAGTTCACTCTTGAGCAAAAATGGCTGAAGGTCGTTTAACTCAAATTAAAATAAACTTAGTCAACAACATCACTTTACTTAGTACTCACAAAACATAGCCTCTCAAGCTATGACATCGGTACCCATAACACAAGGGACCATTCCCCAGTTACTAAGCATCGTGTTGACTATCTCTAGGCCTATCTGCCTTAATTTCCTCATAATTGATCGTCACATAAAATGCAACTTAACCTTCAGGCACTTTCATCATCAATATCACGGCTAACAAAAGCCTTCATCAAACCAAACCCGGTTATTAAGAATTATAAAGTCAAACAAACATACTGGTTAAACAATATCCCTCATATCCAATAAACTTGTAATAACTTATTATGTCATAGTTTTAATTTACACCAATTCAAAACATAACAGCTTGTACTCAAAATAAATTAACTGGTCACTATAGATTATCTCCAAAACAACTTAATTGTCACTAACTCTTAACCAAATTAGACAATAGGGGATACAAAATTCTCTATACTAATAGCCAATGCTACGCATCACAGTCGTTCGAACCAAATAGCCATAGTATGTGAATGTAAACAGGTAATTGTCAACTGTACCACCGCTTGATATAAAGCTCATTTGCAAGTGACCTCAAAAACAAAAGAATAATTATTCTTCAGTAAAGCGATAAAAAAAAATGATACAAATCACCCGTCACACCGCACCACACTTGCAGCCGCTAGGCATGACACCAGAGGCGCGAGAAACGGCGTTTGTCCCGGCCTCCCTCGCCAGCATCAGCGTCAGCACGTGACAGACGATGCGGTCCCACACAACGCACGGCCACTTAACCGCTCCCCATGTAGTCATCGCAGGTCCACGTCGGCTCAGCAAATCCGATGCAATCAAGAAACAAAATAGTCAAGAAAGAAAAATAAGCAACGCGTGAAATAAAAGTTATTTCTCTGCACTGCATCACATTATTACCCGAAAATTAACTAAATCGGAACGGAACAACAAAATACCTTAAATAAAGTGTTTCCTTTTTCTACACGATTGAAAAGTCAAATCTACCTTCATTAACTTTAACAAGAGTTAATTTTGATGCTACTTAGCCTTGAATGATTCTTTTCTTTACAGCGAAGTAAAAAAAAAGGAAAATGAGACATTAAATTGAATTACTACCGAAACCACCGATTTCCTAATTGACACCTATGTTATCGATCACTTCATCATTATCACATCTACAGCCACTGTCCCACTTTTGGGCACGGGGCTCCTCTGATAATGTGAGGGATACAGGCCACAGTCAACCACACTGGCCAAGTGCGGATTGGCAGGCCAATACAGATTGTTGTCCAATTATAACGGTTAACCAAAAATCTAATTAAGATTCACAACACAATAGATCACATCACAATAGATGTAGTGAAATAAAAATTATGCCATACCGATACTCGCTGTCTTACTTGAAATTCCTTATGTTCTACCATAACCTGATACAACATATCTCCAGCAAGTAAAGAGATCTTTGTGGATCACATTATCACAGTAACCTGAAAAGCTGAAATAGGTCCTTTATCCCAACTTCTGATCTCGAGGGCAGGTGGGCGTGTCTCGCTGTCAGAATGGTCAGTCATGGCGTAGGATCCAAAATAATACCACTCAGGTTCAACTAAGCCTTTTAATCATTCGTGTACATAACCTTCTCGCAAAATAAGAACGGATCGCACAGGTACACACGGATTACAAATAACCTATGAAGTTACTTTCGCAAAATCACAATTGATTGCACTGATATACTCGGATTACAAATTAACGAAACAATATTGGAAACGCAGCGATCTCGATATCACGTGGACACGACCGTTCTCAACGACGTTCCGAATCTGAATGCCCCATCGCCGCAATGGCTACCGTCCACACTGTCTTTCTGTCAAAGTCAAACTGACCACGTGATACCGACTTCGCTCAAGTGAACTACTTGACGCTTCCATTATTCACTAATAGATGGCGCTACGTGTTTACGCTCCGACATATAAAACTCCTCCGTTACTGAGTGACTGACAGACAACGCACAGCCGAAACTGCTGTACATATGAAGTTGAATGTTCCTTGGGGAGGATAGGGGAGAATTAAGAGAGGATTTTTGGAAATTCTCCCTAAGGGGATAAGAAAGAAGATGAATTTAAAAAAGGTTACTTTAATGGATTCACTTGAAACTTTGTATAGGTTCCTCAAATTACGCAAGTGAGCACTAAGAAGGTTTTTGAATAAGGATTAATGAAGATGAATTTCACGCGTGCGAAGCCGCGAGTGGAAAACTAGTTTCATTTAGAATTTATCATCCATATATTGCATTCAAATCTGTTAAGCCGTTTTTGAGAATGGCAGAAATTAACGCATATATAAACCGACAAACATTAAAAATCACTGTTACAAAATATGGCGTCTTACATGAAGATGCACTGCTACTGTGATCCCCTCAGATCCTGAATTCGGCGAAGGACACGTCGAACGAGATCAAGGAGAAGCAGGAGGTGGCCATGGTGACGGAGAAGGCGATCGACGTGGCGCGCGACGACTACGTGCCCATCGCCGTGCACTCCACCAACCTATTCTTCCTCATCGGTAAGGCATCCCACTCGTAGATCTATTCTTTCTTTCTGTCTTTCTTTTCGAACGTCACTATTGTTGAACAAATGCTCCGTTTCGCATACTCGTACTTTCGCAGAATTTGTATGATCGGGTCGTCTCGCCACGATACGGATTCGGTTTGGGACGGTGCGTCTCTAATTTTGTATGCAATTTGACATGTTTCGAACTACTGAAACAATGTTGATCGATCGGCAAAATCCGAGCGGCATCGGCATAAGCCTTCAGTTGATTTTTACCTTGCGGCTACAATATATAGAATACTGAAATTGAGCGTATGGCTAAGCAATGGCTTTTTTGAATATACGAATATATCCCTAGGTATGTGTAGTAATTCTAACACTGAAAGATTTTAATCCCATTTTTTTAATTACTTACACGATTTCTTTTCTCTGGGAATCCAGAGAATCCGTGGACTTAATTGAAGTTGAATTACTTCAATTAACTCCACGGATAGGAAATAGCGAGCAGAAATAGATGTGGTAGATCGTAATTGTAAGATCTTCGTGTAATTAGTAGAAAATAAGGCAATGTTAAATGGGGCATTTTAATGACTAGGTTTTTGATAGATTGAATGAAAGTACAATTCGATACTATACCGCTGTGGAAAAGTTTGCGAGGGGAATTAATGATAAAGAATGAATGATTGTTAATTATTCACGTGTTGGGAACTGAGCGGCTGGTGAATGTTTCCGGCAGCGTCGCTGGCGAACATCGACCCCATGTACCAGTACTCGCTGGGCTGGTTCGAGGGGCTGTTCACGGCGTCAATCGACAACACGGAGAAGGTGGACGACATCGTTGAAAGGCTGGCCATACTGCGCGCTCACTTCACTTACTCGCTCTACGCCAACATCTGCAGGAGTCTTTTTGAAAAGGTACGTTCTTTAATTATAGGATTTAGGTGAAAAGCACCTAAATTTAAGTATAAAGATACTTGAATTTTGTTATTTAACAATTCTTTCACGTAAGGTTGCTTTTTATATAAAAAATGTATTACATTTTATAACAGCCCCTATATACCTACTGGAGCTGAACTGTTTACATGATTTTTAAATTTTTTAATACATTTAATATGGACACGCTCATTGCAGTGTTTCTTCTCAGCATTGTTTGAAGTTTAGATCGTAATCCGCATAGGTAACCAACTCAAGTGTCAGAAGTTTCAATGGTCCATAAAAGTTTCTGATATATCTTAACGTCTGCCGTCTAACGATAAGGACCGGGATCAAAAGCTGAACGTTCCCTCCAAAGTACGGAAATGTTTAAGAACCTCCAGCGCTAAGCCAATAAAGTACCAACCGCTCCCGCAGTTGTTTAACTCGGTCGATTGCTGCATAGCGACCCAAGGCCGATTAGATTTCATCTGGCCCTTTCGTCTCAAATGAAAGGAAATTTAATTGTCTGATAGCAACTGGATGGTTTTGGCAGGACAAGCTGGTGTTCTCGCTGCTGTTGACCATCACCATAATGGTGGCGGAGGGGCGGCTGGAGCAGGGCCACGTGCTGTTCTTGATGGGTGGCGCGCAGCCGCGTCACGTGCCGCCCAACCCGGTCTCCTTCCTCAGCCCGCAGGCCTGGACCGAGTTCAACGGGTAACACTTGCAGTATCATGTTTATGCCCGATTCGTTAATAGTTTCATTTGCCGTTTCATCTTCTTTCTTCATTCATTTTTAATCATTAATGAATACTTTGTTAGAAAATAATTCACAGATTGGTTAATATTATTTTAATCATAAGTCGAAGTTTAATTATCTACACGGGTCTAGACCGACTAAGTAGTTAATATTATCTAACTATGCAAATTAGTGACTAACATGTGCCGATGTAACAATACCGCGAGCCTTATATTAGAGCAAATAAGTTTCAGTTTCAACATAAAAAAGATATTTCATCTCACGCACTCACCCCTCACTGGCAGGGTCAATATCTCGAGTTATGAGATAAAACCGGCCGCCCTTGTTAAATATTGATGAGTCTCTTGTTCGCACTCGCTAGTAAATAATACATCGCGCCCGATACGCGATCGATCGGGGTTAATCGACTAAAATAGTATGTTGTGTCTGTCGTTCCGAACCCGAAACTATTGTGGGCAACCAGAACGTACAACTCTAACGTACTCGTATATCAAAAGGATACTTCCATCGGCACGGCAAAGTTGTGTAATGGTACCTATTCCGTCATTGTACTCCGTAACAAATACGTAACGTACCTACGGCGAAAGTAATTTGATTTGATCAAAAGGAAAAAGTATACGTCTCGTGCTGTTTGATGGCACAAAGGATCTTGTTTGTTATAAATTCGATTAGACGCGGTTTGAAGTAATGAATACGCTTTTCGTTTATTCATCGATCCCTTACCGCAGAAGATGTTAAAGAATAGGGTTCCAACTTACTTAAAATATTCACAATTTTATAACGATGGAACTATGGAATGACTATGGAAATTAAACAATAAAAAACTAGTTTTCTCATTCAGTATCCCCTTAATTTTATAAAAACTTAATTTTGAGTTTTTTGACGATAAAATTAATCACTTTTGTAATTTATTCACAAAAATGCTACGCGCGTATTAAGGGCAGGTCATAAAATTTAATTTTTCAGCTTAAATCACACAAAAGTTAGATCTATGTATGAGACATTTAAATTGGTTAATCCCATCTTATTGTATAATAAACGTTTACATTATCGGTAGGTTGAATGAGATCGATAAGTTCCACGGCATCGTTGACCACTTCACGGCTAACATACCCGCATGGGAGGCGTACTGCGACACTCAGGACCCCCAGAACCAACCGCTGCCGGAACCATGGAACAAGAAGTTTGATATGTTTGAAGTAAATTATTCAAAACTGTTTATGGCATCATTAGTAGCATTGTAGCTGAAAATGACATACTTATATTTCTCTTTCTTTTTAGAAAATGATGGTGCTACGGTGCATGCGTTTGGATATGATGGTACCGGCAGTGCAGCATTTCGTGGAAGGTCTGTATATATTGATTTTATTTGCTGAAAGTAGGTAATAGTCATCGAAGGCATCTCCAATATATAATTTTCCAGTTCAAATGGGCCGTATGTTCGTGGAGCCGCCGCTGTTCGACCTCGCGTCGTCGTATTCAGATTCCCACTGCTGTATCCCATTACTGTTTGTGCTGACGCCGGGCTCGGATCCGATGGGGACATTGCTGAAATTCGCTGACGACCAGGTAAATCGTCGAATATAAATAGGTATGTTGTTAATTATCTTCTTACATTTATAAGTAACTAGTAGTTTTATAAATTGTATCTCGATCCCTTGTCAGGGTTTCGGATCGTCTCGGCTGTTCTCATTGTCCTTGGGGCAAGGTCAGGGTCCGATAGCCGTGAAGCTGATCGACGAGGGCATCCGCAGCGGCACCTGGGTCGTGCTGCAGAACTGTCACCTCGCTAAAAGTTGGATGCCGATGTTGGAAAAGGTACAGATTAACGTCAATGGTGCAATGCGTCTTGAACTGAAGATCTAAAATTGAATATCCAATCAAATTCCTTTCCGTTTTTACGTAACAAATGAAAATGGAATGAGTTGACTGTTCACTCAAAACACAACAGTAATTGATGTTTGCCATTGAAATATTGCAGATTTGTGAAGGTTTGACACCAGACACGACCCACCCAGATTTTAGGCTTTGGTTGACTTCGTATCCGGCTGATCATTTCCCCGTGTACGTTCTGCAAAATGGCGTCAAGATGACGAATGAACCGCCTCAAGGTGAGTTTGTTTTGTATCGTGTGGTTTTTTTCCATGAACCATTGTTATATTAAAATACATATTTATAAAAAAATCGTAGGAAAAGCTGTTTTCAGTTGTCATTAATATTAGTATAATATAATATAAATTTCATAATTGCATGTTTTTACTCTATTGGAATGTCATATTTGTCGTTTTAAATACTGGACTTTTGTGTGATAGCAGTGTTCTAGGACTTAATATACAAAACTATTGGCCAACTATTCAGTCGCATCACAATACGAACACCCTCTTGTGCAATTTGAACATGCTCATTAGTTCCAATGCGTCTGGTCGTTGAGTCGATTTGCCGTTTGGTTAACATGACTCAGTTTGGCTGACTGATCAAATATTAGCCGACAGTATTGCGTATTGCGGTAACCACGATCCATGCGACTGGGGTGATCGGCGTACAAAATACAAATTAAAATGTGTGCAATCCACGATGAGTGTAATCATATACTATCTACATTATAAACTGACCCAATGCACGGTGATAGTAACGTACAGTATTCGATCTTCATACAAACGGTCGGAACGTGAATTACACCTACGCGCCTCGGAGTTTAGTAGACATTAAGTATACAACAGGCACAGAAGCGCCATAGGGACGATCGATTCAATGTAGTACTGTATGATACTATTACCGTGCCCAAGGTCTGAGAGCGAACATAGCGCGCTCGTACCAGAGCGACCCGATCAACGACGCGGAGTGGTTCGAGGGCAACAAGCAGACGGACAACTTCAAGAAGCTGCTGTTCGCGCTGTGCTTCTTCCACGCGGTGGTGCAGGAGCGGCGCCAGTTCGGCCCGCTCGGCTGGAACATCCGCTACGAGTTCAACGAGACCGACCTGCGCATCAGCGTCACTCAGCTGTACATGTTCCTCAACGAGTATGAGGTCAGTTGATGAAGTCGTGTGAGGAGAGATCTTCTAGGAAAGGAAATTCTTTTTGCGTTGTACGTCTTTTACGGAATAGGCCTGGATGGACAGGGCGGTGGGTGACCGTTAGTGACAAAGTTTATTGAGCGCTCCCGGTGTCGGGTCCGGTTGGAGAAAATAGATAGTGATATATTAAACCATGTCGAAGGCGGCATTTAACCGACAATTCAATTGGCAACTCTTCCATCAACCTGCACTGGAGCATCGAGACGGAATATGCTGTAGACCACTAATAGAATGAACCGATGTAACTCGTTTGTCGCTAGGACGTGCAATTCGTGGCGTTGCGCTACCTGACGGGCGAGTGCAACTACGGCGGGCGCGTGACCGACGACTGGGACCGGCGCTGCCTCAACACCATCCTCTACAAGTTCTACAACCCGAGGACCATCGACGAGGACAAGTACCCGCTCGACCCCACTGGTGAGCAACACTTCACACCCCACTCGACATACACTAAACGATCTAATGTTGGGTTTTTCTATTGGCCCTCGAGTAGAATAATAAGTTTCTAGGCGGACAGATCTGTGCTACGTAATTTTATTCACAAAATAGAACTCAGGGGATCATGGAGTGTGTGTTTCCATTATTATATGTATGGCGTTGAATGGTGGCAAACACTTAACCTGGGGGCCAAGTCTGCTAATCTATATACGAGTACGCTTCAATATCGTCGTATTTTAATAGTTTGACACATTTCATACAGAATGTTGTGCCAAAACGTCTCAAACCCTTCCGACACTTAATTAGCAGACTTAGGCCTATTTTCTTACTTTGCTATTATACAGTAGCCATCACTTGAATTTAACGTTGATTATTTTTGGTATTCCGTTGACTATCAGAAAAAACCTATGAACGGTGTTGTTGGTCAGGTGTGTACTACATCCCGTCCCTGCGCGAGCACTCGGACTTCATAGCGTTCGCGCGCTCGCTGCCGGTGGCCACGCCGCCCAGCGTGTTCGGCTTCCACCCCAACGCCGACATCACCAAGCACTTCCGCGAGGCCGAGGAGCTGCTCAGCACCGCCATCGTCACCCAGGTGCGCGCCACCCTGCGTTCATCATCATCATCATCATCACAACCCATAACACCCTGCGTTAATACTGTCTATTGTTTCATTCACCTGTTTTTATCTGCCGTAAAGTACATAGTAACTTAGCGTGGACGTGGTATAGGGATTGATCCGTATTCATTGGTAGTGACTAGTGACCCTACCTAGCGTCGAGGGGCCCCGGATTAATTCATAACTAGTACCTAGGTACATACATTTATCTGACAAATAAAAATGTTTGTTTTCGTCTCATGGTTTTTTGTGATGTCTATAACTGTCTATGCCGCGTTATTCCTTGAGACTCAATGAAATATTATAATAGCAAGCGGGTTCTCAAGCCGGGTCTATATAATTAGTGTGCGTGGAGGGGAGTGACACCCCGTAAAGGGATTCCTATAACCCGACAAGTGATACTAGCCGCGCTCTAACCCTTGACGCGCGAGTGGAATGTGTCTCAAGTATTCTATTAAGACACGAGATAGGGCAAAAGGCATTCTTAGCCTTTGCCGGCGACGAACACTTGGCCCCTTCTGCGCAACATATTAAATCTTGTAGCGGATTCAAATAAGAAAAAGTGCTCTGGTAAAAAAGTTATAACACAACTTTTGCTATAAATATATCAACACTTGCTATACGGTGAATCTGATAACGACCAGACTTTGATGGATAATAATATGATATTGAAGAGGTCGTGCCCAAGATAGTCTTAGCTACATCGATAATTTGAAGCTGATGAACGTGTTAGAGGCGTGAGTATTGTGGCATTAAATAACTTAATCATTGTATACAGTAACAATCTAATCATAGTTTCATTATATGAGACTATCCTCTGCATTCAAAAATATCCTTAATCAATTTCAAACAGAACAATACTTCTATTTAAGAAAGAGATACTCACAATTACTAACTGTTATTTCACTATAGTTCCAGCACCAGTCCTCATTTATCTATTAAAGAACTGACCAGACGTTTTAATAGCGCTCTCTGCTATTTGGACTAACTACCCTAGTCTCGATTTGAGTCTTGTTCTGTGTCGGTCACAGTTGTCACGGGCGGCAGCGGAAGGGTGGTGCTGCATGCTCGTTTGCTACCTTAAGTATCCTTAAGTAATAAAAAGGGTTGTTTATAAACTACTGCAGCGTAACACCATTTTAATTGTATCATAATAATATTATGTTACTCTAATATTAGTGAGTTAGCTTAGTAATGAGTATGTAGCGCGCCGTAACTCACCTCTTGTATTTTGGCACTGGTCGGACCATTACTAGCCGTTAATTAGCCCTGGCCATTCATTACGGGTAGATAGCGTTGCCGACGAAATTATGTGGGACAAAATATTATACAGAGAATATGATCTGAGTAACAAAATTAGTATAAAGTAATACGTAAAGTAATAGTATAAAGTAATATCTATACTGAGACCAGAGCAAATCTTTCTTCTGTCCATAATCTCAATTCAGCTTTCCAATAACAAACTATTTTTTCCTGTTATTTCTGTAACATTCCGACAGTTTCCTTCAAGATTCTTTCCTTCCTTATCATTCACCTTTTTAAGGGTGCGTTCAGCCGTGACTCACAAATTCACAATTATATTTATACAGGGTTATTGGGTAAGTCAACCTAGATCCTTAAGAAGTTATCATGTAAGTTAGCACAATTTATATTTTATCTTATTCCTCCTTTAACATTTGCCTGGTATCTTTTATCGATACTAACATAATAGACGTATTAATCAGTACTATATTAAATTAAACGAAATAAACCGTGGCGCGTTCGCATTTAATTAAAGCATACGAGTAACCTCTGGCTACCTAATTCTCTCCTCAAATAATTTATAGTGTAGCTAGTGTAGGCTTAACTGTATTGCGGGCCGGAGCCGAGCGCCGCGCAGGTAATAACGGGTCCCTAACATTTTATTCCAAATAGGGTAATAAGGCGAAAACGTTATCTCCTAGAATTCGTCCGTTTTCATTGTGCCCGTATTGGCGGTTGATATTTGATCAGTAACTGTAACAATAAGCTTCTACGCTGTATTAATCCATCCATGATTTCATACTACAGCCTGTCTTTTCAGGCTTTATATTTATAGGCTGGATTGGTTGGTTATATTAGTAGCTTTGTATTATTTTATATTTGAAAGTAAATAGTAAGTGTAGATGTAGATTTAACATTTTAAAATAAAATATAAAGTAAAATCAATCGCATAACAAGATATACAAGGAGGTAAGTTCATCTAGTGGCTGGGAACATTCGTGAACATAACATGTATTGTTTTAACATTAATTTTATTTGTTTCATAATTCCATGCCACCATTCATCAGGATCGTAAGGTAAGTTGACTACTTTTTTAATACATAAGTATATCAAATGTTTTATTATTTGTTATTCTTAGTAGTAATAATTATATCTTTACTGTTTCCACGCGGCCAGGATCTCCTGAAGCAGTACTTGGTAAGTTTGTGTGTTGTGTCGTCGGTCGTTTTATTGGTTCGTTGAAGTGTGTCCTCTAATTAGAAAAGTTTTCCTTGGGCGGTTTCTATGTACACGTGATGCGGGCCTATAGCTTCACTTATTTGTACTTTGAAACGTGACGTTCAGTTGAGCACGCGCACTGTTACTTAGGAAGAGTCAAACGATAACGGTAACTTTTTTTTAACTGGATTCGTTTATTTCCAAATGATGCCAGATTGCGCTAGGCTAACCTACGTTAGCCATAAACGTAAACGTTTTATTGTTATAATTCCGCAATATATGCTCAACCATAGCATATTCAATGTCGAGATCTACATACATTGCGTCTTATGTCTTAACAAACGGTTGTTGGTGTTAGAAGAAATAAATGTACTGTTTCTTTCTTGTCGCTTGCTTGCTTGTACTATACCTCTTGCTAAGCACGTGACCTGTGACTTGACGTGTGATTTTTCAAAATTCGAACGCTGACAGGACACGATGGCGGCGGGCGGCGGCGGCGCCACGCCGGAGCAGCAGGCGATGGCCATAGCGGAGGACATCCTGGCGCGGCTGCCCAACAAGATCCTGACGGGCCCGTCGCACGAGGGGGACATCAAGCCCGCCGACATGACGCCCATGTCCATCGTGGTGATCCAGGAGGCGGCCCGGTACGAGCGGCTCGTGACAGTCGTGCGGACCAGCTCGAGGGCGGTCATCGGGGCCGTGCAAGGTTTCTGTTTTGCTTTGTCTAGTAATTTACAATCTCCAGGTACTGCACTAGGTTGTGGCTACACATATACCAGTGTATTAGTATGGCTTCAAACCATTAATGTCTCATTAGTAATGCATCTCTAACCTAATAGCTGACAGGGCCTAGAGTCCTCCGCCACGCTGCGCCAATGCGGATTGGTGTATGGGTTAGTCACCAACACAAGAGACAGGCTTATGTTATATTTCAAATTATTATTACAGGCGGGGAAATTTTAGCTATACTAGTTCCATTTCTTTATTTTCTCGATGACAGTTCTGTAGTAGTGTTGTGACCGAATAAGTAATGATATCGATCGCATATATTTATTATATTAAATTCATCAGATTTTGATTAAAATAAATAAACAAAGATTACCTGTCGTTATAATTATTACGTTTCATTGTCGAGTATCTACCTATACCTACTTATTTTACAACATCTTCGAAAATTTTAATAGAATAAATACGAATAAATACGAAATAAACAAGAATATATACGTGTAACATCTTGTAATGAAATATAGTATAATATTAGTTAATAAATTGGTACAAAAGTATCCGGCAGCAATTAGTTTCTTACATTTTATAAAAAAATATCGGCTCTGTTATCGTGTTACGTATATCGATATAGCCCATCCCTATCAGTTTCTCCGAATCAGGTATAACCTTGTACGTATGTAAACGTCATATTTTTATAAAATAATGCATACATAATGTAAAAAAGACGCTCGTTCAAGTTTTCACAGGAGCTGTCATCGAGAAAATAAAGAAATGGAAATAGTATAAGTAACCACGTTACTTTGTGCTCAAGGGCTTAAGATACGGTTGAAGATTTTTTCAACGTATCCACAGCGTACTAAATTTCTTAGGGATACCTTTTGAGTGACCTGTATTTTGTAATTGCTTGCGTATAGGACGGAGCGTCTTAAACCTCTTCTTTTGGAGAAATAATCGCACTTAACCCATTTTGTGCTGTAGTGTAAGCAGTTAATCCTCTTATAGTACAAGAGTAAGCGTCCCGTTTATGTACCTACTGTATGAAATAATATCTCGTATATTTTGTTAGTCGAGTTGCGAATAGAAGGTCCAAAAACTGTAAGGTGTTGTACGCGTGAGGACACGTTACCTAACTTCATCTTGGTGTTCGATTTAATCCCAGGTATTCGAAGCGACGGGTAAAACTTCTTTGTTCAGTCCACCTTCTTTGTGGAACATCGTTGATGTCTTTAATGTAACTAGTGTTGTAGTGTGTAGTGGGCGACAGTGACCACTTGCGTCGGCTTTGTACACAAGTAAACCTGATGTCCCTCCAGGAGTGAGCGTGCTGACGGACGTGACGGAGGAGGTGCTGACGAGCATGGTGCGCGGCAAGATCCCGGCGCTGTGGGCCGGCAAGAGCTACCCCTCGCTGAAGCCGCTCGCCGCCTACTTCAACGATCTGCTCGCGAGGCTCGGCTTCCTGCAGGTCGGCTGGACCACGCATCACTGTTTGTGTAGACTACACTTTGATATAACACAATATTATTTTATAGACAAGTTATGACACTGTTTGCTCGAGGTGTTTTTTATACCTTGTATTTCATAATACCTTGTAGATAATGAAATAGACCATAGATCGATTTTTCAACTTATGAACTTTAAAATATTGCAATGCAAATTGCTAAGTGATGTGAGAAAATGTTACCTCCAATAATACGCTCGCGCATATGCTTTTGTAGGAATACATAAATATCCAGAGAATATAAAAAAGTGCTATAATAAATGTCGTGTCATTGAATCGCGAGCACTCAACTTTTTATTGCTAAAAGTTTAATAGCGAACTGGACGTATTTGAATAGACAAAACGGGTGCGAGCGCGCACGGCCGGTTCATTGTGAGCGGCCATTGTCGGGAACTACAGTTTTATTGGTTTCTCGTTCCGCGAGAAGTTGCTCTGTGATTCCCATGGCGAGCTGTTGCCGCCGCGTCGGCGAACTATCGACGGAATTATAGCCAAATTTTCGGTTTTCTAGGTACCTACTTAGTTGAAATTGCGGTTCTTTAATTTTTCTCCTATTACACTATAGTAGTAGATAGATATGTACATAGATCAGATATGGTATGTTACCAAACATTTATATAGCCTAAAACCTAATTATTAAAGACAATATTTACTCAGCAATCGTGTCTTTCACACATCTCCTAGGCACATCCTTACAACACGTTACAACGAAAGTACAAAACAACACTACTCCAACCTATAAATGAAATATTTAATAGGGTGCCCGGAATGGTATCTATTCGTTCAAATAGTAATAAATGAATGTGTGCAGCACTGGCACCAGTACGGGCCGCCGGTGGTGTTCTGGCTGTCGGGCTTCTACTTCCCGCAGGCGTTCCTCACGGCCGCGCAGCAGAGCTACGCGCGCAAGTACAAGATCCCCATCGACCAGCTCGCCTTCCACTACGAGGTACGCTGTCCTCTCACTTGTTACTTGGTGCTGCGTTGCGACACTGTGGAGCCCCCACTAAATGTATGTGAACTGCTTGCCTCTAGCCAATGGTGGCCAATTTGCGTGCACCCTTAGAATGCTCTCGACATATGCAGGTAGGTAGTTGTGTACATTTATAGCGGTTTCATGTTCTGAGGGCATGGTTTCAGCCGTTAAACCAGTCTATTGGAGGCCGTGGGCGGCATAATTCGATCGGCCACTATCTCTCCGCCACCGCACTGGAGCAGCGTAAGTAAGGTACTAGGGCTCCTCAATTATGGGGTGGGATACGTGCTCCGTAGTGGACGGTTAACAGCTTGAAACCACGATAGCAGCTTGGACTAAATCAAACGTTGCAAAAGGAGACTAGCTCAAGTAGTGGGAAATAAAGTCCTAAAATTATGGAAAGCGCAAAAGTTTTACTTGGAATTAAAAACTTAGTTAGGTTGGGCAGCGGGCAGCGAAGTATCTAAAAGCCTTCATGCTCTGAAAATTTTTAATGCTACAACTAACCATTTTCGCTTGAAAATTACCTAGTGAATATTAATTAAAAAAACCTATTGCTGTATTGGTAGGAATGTCTTATCATCCTCAGAATAAAATGATCTCCAAGGAAAAATTCAAATATTTTGGATTTTCAAAATAACTTCAAGTAATAGAATCTACTGAGACTGAGAAGCGGTTGATTTTACATTGTAAAGCGAGACATGGAACATGCATTAGACGGTTCTCGCGCGCGACGGCACGACACGACCGACGGCACGACACGATGCCAAATACAATCAATCGTGTACCGCTCACGGCTCTAGGAAACAATTTGCATACAACTCCGATGTTGTGTGTTTACTGTTTAGATTATATTAAATTGCTTTTTCAATATTACAACTTTGTGCAACCAATTAGCTCTCTCGCGATTTGATTGAAATGAAACAGGTTAGCATCAAATATTTGTTAGAAAATATTTGCTTGAAAATGTAAACATCATGCGAATTTTTGAATCGATACATAAGTACATTTAAATGGCGTAAATAAAGACAATATTTTTCATTCTTTATTCAACAATAAAAGGTTATGTTTACCTTAACTTCAAATCGTTGGAAGTTTTGACTTTAACTGCAATACTGGCTATTTAATTACACTTCATTATCATTAGGTACTATGATATACATTCGTAACCAGAATAACCAAATAAGAATAGAAAGAAGAAAGAACTGTTCTTATTTGTTTTCCATTCGGAAAAGTCTATAAAATTAAGTTTTAGCTAAAGCGTGGTATTTGAGAATGGAAAGTTCTGCGCTTAAACCTTTTTGGTTTAGGTTAAAGGTATACACACATTAAAACATAGTTCCCACTGTAGGATACGGTGAAAAAATTACAAAATATCAAATTCCTACAATATTGTTCAACTAAGAGTCATTAGACTTGATGAATATGTTTGTGATGTGCAGGTGCAAAGATCGTTCGTGCTGGAGACGCCGCCGGAGGAGGGCGTGTACATCAAGGGGCTGTTCATGGAGGGCGCGCGCTGGAACATGGACGACTACATCGTCGACGAGTCGCTGCCCAAGGTGCTGTACGACGAGTTCCCGCCGGTGAGTCCTGTCTGACTGGAGGAGGTACTTCTTCCATAGGGAAGTTTATCATTTCAATAAGGTAATTGAAAGTTAGGTGGTGCTTAGCTGGTGCGACCATTTACCGACGTTTCTTGATTTCGATAGTGATTGGACAACGTAATACCTACTCGTACTAAACTTAAAATATGTACATGTGTAAATAGCTGAATAATTTTAACTCTAATTCGACCTTGTACTTCAGTCGGCACTGATCCTATAAATTTTACCGCGTATGTTAGCTGTTTTGACGTATTGGAAATGTAAGATTTGTTAAAATATACCAAGCCATTCAAACAAAGAACAGTCAGGATTCATTCTTCCTTGGTGGGCGTAAAATGTTCATACAATCTGCTCAATGACCGTTTTATGTATTCAGTGTTTTGTTCAGTCAAACAAGGATCACCCGTCCCCGACGGCGTGATACCGAGAGACATATTACAGCGTGTGGTAAATTACGGCCGGCGGATCATGGCCGCTCTGAAGTTAGGCTTTCGGATATAGTGCGCAGGTATTGTACTTTAGAGAGAGATAACGCCACGAACACTGAGCGTGTGACTGAAACAAACAATGCTCAAAGTGACACCCCGCGCGTCTTGCCACTATTTCGACCCTAAAATTGACTTCTGCGCAGCGATCCGAACAAAGTTCAGAGCGGCCAAGATCCGCCGGCCATACTATACGTTGTTACGCGGCAGGTGTGGCTGATCCCGCTGAAGCGCGAGGACATCCCGACGGACGTGTTCTACAACTGCCCGCTGTACAAGACGGGCGACCGGCGCGGCGTGCTCTCCACCACGGGCCACTCCACCAACTACATCCTGTTCATGCGGCTGCCCACGGCCAGCCCGCCCGACCACTGGATCATGCGCGGCGTCGCGCTGCTCACGCAGCTGCCCTTCTAGTTGGGATACACTTCACACAGTGTAGTGTGTGTGTACGGGGGCCCAGCTCTGGGGTTACGCTTCTATCCTCGTTCGTGCTACCCCCTGTATATGTCAATTTTCAAACATGACTTGATTGAAGCTTTTATAAATTAGCAGACTTGAGCCTCAGTACACTAAACATTTCAATTGTAACAGATTCTCACGATTTTTGTATTTCATACTTTAACCCAGCAATTACGTCTGAACATTGCAGTCACTCCGTAACCATGATCTGCATAGATCTTGATCTTTGTGCGATGATCTTCATACATGACATTTGATAGACATCTCAAAATCATCATCCTCTCAAAATGTATATGTCGCTTTACTGCTATTTTGTACATGCCATAGTTTTTGGAGAGTGTAGCTTCTGACCTTACTTGGTGTATGGGCGGGCCTCGGCGACGTCGCTGCTGACGGTTGACGGTTGACCTTCTGACTGGTCGGGGCTGTCTGTTCAGTGTAGCGTTACTTATTGTCCAAACCGCTGTTTTCAGAGTCAAATGACCCACATGCATAACGATATTGTTTGGGTCCTGGTACCTGCTTGTATCATTACGATCACCTAGTCATTTGTCCAAAATCATGTCTCTTGCTTTCTACTATTAATGATTACTTTAGCATTAAACATTAATTGTTTATAATTATAATAATGTTAATTTTATTTAATAAAGGTTAAAATTAAAATGGGTTTTCATTTATTTTTCGTACAAGTAGGTATATGTAGAACTTTAAAGTCAGAGTTGTTGATAAAATACAACGATTCCATTAAAAATGGGGCAATCGTTTAAGATTGCAAACTTTGGTGAGTTATGTATGCTATTGTTCCTGGGTGTGACGTAATTGATAGATAGAAGATTAATATCTCTGTGAATAGCGCGTAAATCATCACGCCGCGGGCCGGATACGTGCTATTAGGGGGTCGATCGGCCGGCTCGATCCTCGGCGGGAGATGGAAGGAGGCTCGTCGAAGGGGGTCAATGTCACCGCTGGCGCTGGCAAAGCGTTTTATATTCGGCGGTGGTCGCGGACGGTCGGGGCTCAGGGCTCGGGGCTCGGACGTATTACGGTGGCCTGTCATTTAGCATGAAAAAGCTCGCATCCCAGATACGGCATGTATTAAATAAGCGAGTAGAGGGCGGGGGGGGCGGCGGAGGGTGTCGGTGCGGGGCGCGGGGCGCGGGGCGTACTACGGGAGGCACTCGGTCTGGCGCGGCGTCGCCGGGCAACGCGAGATATCGACCTGCGCGCCGCCCCGCGCAGCATCCCCCGCGCGCCCCCCGCCCCACGCTCGCCCCCGCAACACCGCCCGCGCTATTTCTTATTACACTTTGCACAACATACTCCACGTAATCCAATGAAAAAAATTCACAAGCGCCTTACAATGACAGAACTGGAGGAGTCAACCCTTATGTTTTCTCATTAAGTTTACTGCGTGATCTTCAGTCATAATAGAAAATGGCAATTTATTTATCTATTTGATGATTAACAGAATATTTTGTCTGGAAAAGATATAAGAATAGGAATAAGGGATATTAAAACAGAATAGGTAGGTAGGTAGGTACTTCATGTTTTTCAGCTGTAGTAAGTACGCGTATCATTACCAGGAAAATTTCCATGAATAAAACCTAGTAAACTGTAGGGCGTTAGCCTTCCGTTTCATCGAATTCCAAATCACAACGATACTATGGAACCTTTCACTTAGAAAAAAACTTCAATCCAGTCACAGTGTTTTCAAAATACCGCATTATTATAAAGCACAATTAACTGTCATTTGACTCGAAGATACTCGTGTTCATTAGAAGCAGTGAAAATAATCCTGAAACATTCGATACAAAAGGTCACATATTACAGGATCTGAACAAATTTACTTTTAGTTTCTCGCTGTCCAACTTAAAATTATGCGTCCGTGTCATGCAATACCTGTTTGCTCAGGGACCCACTTATTTGTCGCACATTTCTCGAAAAAAATCCACTCACATATTCGTTAGCCCTTTATCAACATATCAATTTTGGTTTTCTGTGCAGTAAGTAATTGAAATTAAAGCTTTAAATTGCCGTAAATTAATTCTTATTTAAACGGGTATGTAAACCGCAATGGGCAATATGTGTGCTCCTCAGAAGATGGCCAAATATTTTTTATTATAAACTACATAAGATTAGAGAATTAATTATCTACATAATGTATGTATCTATTTTTTATTTGTTTTTACTTTTTGATTATGAAAATTATTTAAACTCTTAAATAAGTGAAAGTGTCCGGGAAATTCAAAGCACTTCAAACGTAACCTTGTTGTTTAGTTCAGATGTGACTAACAGTCTATGATGTAAAAAAAAAACAAAAATAAATAGACGAACATAGAACCTCCTCCTTTTTTGAAGTCGGTTAAAAAGCACGTCTTGTTCGCTTTAGGTAAACCGCCGTAAACTTGGCCTTTCCATGGTATGAGGGTCGCGGTACGGCACAGCGCCCAGACTAACAACAAGTTGCTGTCCATCAAAAGCAGAGTTCATTTTTAGACACTGATAGTCGTAAGTGACTGTCATAAATGGACTAAAATAAATGAAATTTACTGATCGTATCACTTCATGCTTTAGTTTACTAATTTAATTTATCGCAAAATCACAATTTCAACGACTTGAAGTGCAAGACAGCATGTATGAAAAAGTTACCTTAAATGCCGCTTTTCACGAATGAATTGGAATGAAGACTTAAGTGATTTTTTGACATCTGATAGGTCCATCTTCACGCTATATTATATACAGGCTCTAATATATAACCTGAATCTCGGCAACGCAACGGCTCAACGATTTTCATGAAATTTAGTAGGTAAGTATTCAGGGGGTTTCAGGGGCGATAAATCGATCTAGCGAGGTTTCATTTTTAGAAAACATATTTTTATCCGTGTTTTCAGGCAATGAAATACTGCTACAATATCATTATAATACGAAAATAATTTCGCTACCATCTACAAGGTTATAATAGCTCAGATGGGAAAACCAGAAGACCCCGGTTCGAGTCCAGATGTAAAAAAAAAATACCGAGCAAAGGTCAGTCATCCAGGTACCTACTGACACCTTAAGTCTTCTGTCACAGACAATTCACAAAGAAATAATATCTATTAAATGTCTCCAACATTACTAAAATATTTTGTACATCAACAATTTACATGATAATATAACACATACAAGGGTACATCCATCAATTCGGCATGCACCTCTTTCCGCGAGCCCTCCCGACGCCCGTCCGTTGTACGCATTAGGGTCCAATCTCCACGTTGCCGCGTTGCTATGATGAGAGACATCAGTCTATTCTAATTCACTGATATTACGTAGGGCTGAATGTCTGGCTCGATACGAGAACTCGACAGTTAACAATTTACCGATGAAATTAATATTCAAACCAATAAAGCTGTCAGTCATTCGTTTAGTTTTGATTACCTACACTAGCGCACTCGTGTTGTGAGTGGAGGTGTGAGCCCAGTAGTGGGATGGTTAGGGGTGATGATAGTAACAGTAATTGTTACTATCATCACGACCCGTATGATCCGTAGGGAGGAAAAGTACGCACTTTTTAAATATCTGAAAAATATATCTCTTTTTCTCATTTCCTAAATCTCTTGCAGTTGGTTTGACAGACCGAGCAGAAGAAACAGCACCAGCAAGAGAACATTACAAAGTTTATAATATAATTGAATATTTCGCCGAACGCTCCATTCAAACAAATCCGTCCAGATTGAGTAATGACTTTACCGCAAAACCGACGGCTTTTAATAAATTCTTTGTCAACGCCCGGCTCCGCCATTCTACGATTTCGTATTAAATTGGATTTCCGACACACACATTAAAATTTTAATGTTTGCGAAAAATTAAATATAAGGTTGTATGTCGAAGCTGAGAGTCTGTTATATTAAAATGCAAGCGTGGCGAGCATTATCATTATCATGGAGGCGTGTTGGCTCGTTGCGAGTTTTAAACCTACTTCAATTTTTCAGGGCTCGTACAAACCAGCGGAAAAATTAAAAAGTTCGCCCCACGGCGTGCGCTATCTCTTGTAATGAGAATTTGATTAAAATGCTGTACTCAGGTACATCAAACCCAGCCGCCCCGCCGCGTCGCCCGCGCCGCTCGGGAACACACTCGACCGGGATGCGCCTCGATTTTCCAACCCTTCTAATTAAATGATAAACATTCAACTGATTCATCGTCCGACTCCCGTTTATTCGTGTTTTGTAAATTGTTTCTTTGATGTTCGCCCTACAAATGGAAAATTAAATGGGCTGTAATTACGCAATTGATGGAAATATAAACGTAACCAATATTATGAATTTTGTAGGTAATGAATAACATTTATATCAAATTATAAATAAATACGGCACAACTTGGCATTTAAAACCAAATAACTGGCTCTTTTGCAAACCTACCTAATTTATTATGAACTCGCGATGTACGTAGACGTAGTCCCTACGTAGAATTAAAAAATAGAAGTGACCAGCGACCGTGAACCACGCAACTAGGTCGAACTTATCGTAAGAATACCCAATAAACTCGTAATATAGGTATATAGAGAAAGGAATTCATATAGATTGCCCTGCTAATTGAAAGAAAGCCTTTGTTTTAAATTATACATACGTAACCAAACGTATGAATTTGTACACGGCTATAGAATAGTTTCAACATTATTTTATATCTCAAAACAATTTGGAGTGAACAAATATTTTTGTTTAACCACGAGTAATAATGTTTGCAGTGTGCAATCAAAAAATGAATGGAAACATGGTTTTAAAAGGCTCTTGATATTTTTCGACCCATAAACGATATAGAATGAAGTCTTTTTTTTATTCCAAAAAAGTTTAATGATAACGAAGCTTATCTATGCAAGATGTATGTAAGAAATTACAAAATAATAAGTAAAGGCCTAATCTATGGCAGCGGCACAACTTAATATCTACGGATAAGCATAGTAAATAGTTAATTTATTAAATAAAACTGTTTGTTAGGACAAGGCAACACAGCTACTTATTAATACAACGACCCAGTAGCCGAGTGAGCTGCCCTATGCGCTGGGCGACGGTTTATGTTGGATGTCGGATTCGGAGAAGATATTCATCTACTATATTTCATTTCGATCCAAGGATTTTTGTTAAGATTTTATATTATTGACGTGTATTTTTAAAAAATCAATATCGAAACTGACTACCGCATATCGCAATGACAACATAGAACACTACATTTTCGTCAAGAACAAAAAATAAATACTTAAATTATACAAAATTAATTTATACAAATGAATCTTTGAATAAATATTAATGTGTAACTTCTTTCTCAACTCTTTTGTTACATTTTTAATTTGAACCAAATTTATCGACGGTAATAAATTGAGGGGTCCTCATTATGCTCGCTGATCCATGTAGGTGTATTAATTATCTCTGGTAGCTGGTATTTATATAGTGCGTGTTCATCATTGCCAACGTGTGAATCATTGTTTAATTGGAGGCGAGCGGGAGGCAGGGATGCATCGATCGTCTCGCGTCGTCATGGCAACCCGGGCCGCCCGCCCCGCGCGCCGCTCGATTCATTTGTAATCATTTGTTTTGTGCTGTCGGATAATGGTCCTTGTCAAACGGCAAAATATGCTAGGTATAGTGTACCTTTAGGTATACAAGGACCTCATTCTACGTACATGATAACTGCAAACACTTTTTATGAAGAAGGGTAGGATTGTGGAGAATAACGAGACGTGTCGAGTTCGACGTCTATTGAAAGCTCCCCGAGCGTAAAATGTAATAAAAAGATACGGCATTCGTTAAATCACGGAGTTCCACATTTTTCTGTGATGTGCTCTTCCGAGTATGTGAAAGGATAATAATATCTAGATTGTAACAATCATAAATCTAGGAACTACTTGACAAAACTACCTAGGAAAGCCTTTTTAAGTAGTTATTTCGTAGTGTATGTGTACAAAGCATACTTGTAGCACGATTGTTTTGGGAACATAAAACTAACAGGTTGGCTAGCTGCCAACGTGCCACACTTTTGTGCGGAAATTTTCTTCATGCTACGATAGTTGTGAATAATATAACAAGCATCCATTATAGCGTCGCTAGTATATCTCGCAAAGAATATTAATATTCTAAAACAATACTGAAATAAGTAAACGTATAAGTAGCTGTCCCAAAATATAATTAAACGGATATTGAACCTAGGACTCTGCGTTCGTAGACATAACTTTTAGCCATTATCACACAACAATTATTTTAAAGGGCAAATTAAATACGCGTGCTCCGTTTTACAATCCATTTTATTGAATGACAATATTCACATGATTCCCTTGTTTTATTAATCATCTGTTTATTTTTGAAGATGGCCTGTTCTCTGGCCAGTAACATTTTGCTGGAATACCTGAAACCTTTAAAAGACTTCCAACTCAATATCTCTCCTCTCCACTCCTCAAACACGTCTCCGCTCCTCAAACCCGCACCTCACCGCACCTGAGCAGCCCGCCACACCTCACCTCGCGTCACCACACCTCATATCACCATTTCCTGATGATCCTGCTCCTCGCAGTTGTTTTAGTAGTGGTATAAAATTTCTCAGATACAATACTAATGGATGCAGGACAAAATGTAACGGGTAGAATTACTATTGCAGCAATACTAGTATAGACAATAACTAAAAAGCTAATGTAAATCATCTTTAAACCAGAGAGAAAGCTCTCTAAAGCAACGTTACGTATCTTTTTATAAAATACACAGATATTTTTACATGAATGTCAGCCATTCACAATGTGTTATGAAGGGTGCTCCGAAACCTTGGCGTATCTCTCGAGTTGGGTGATTTTGTTTACGCGTCATTTATTAGATGTATGCGTTTCGACGCTCGATTGAACGGTAGGGAGATACGGTAACCTTGGCTCTTAGAGGAGTCATTTTTATACTTAACCCTCCGCTGCTTACATGTTAATCTTTTAGTGACGTTAAAAACATTCTCCTATTTGCTTAAAATAATTATCATTGCCCCCATGTAGGTACCTAGCTGATAATTTATTATTATCTCAATGAAGCAAAACCTTTAAGTAGGTAAGTTCTTGTGAAATGATTTTTTTTTTTAGTTTTTCGTCGCTATTTCATCTCAGTTTATTTAAACAATAGAGAACCCTGTTGGCGATATTCTTAAATTTGAAACATTTTATCAGTTACTTAGAAATTAGAAGATGACATTTATAAGTGCGTTCTCAGTAATTAACATAGCAACAACTAGTTCTATAAGTAACACTAAGCGTAGGTAATAAATAAACGTTAACACATTCATACTCCCGCACTAGGATTCCGTGTCGCGGGTGTCATGGACTACAAAAATAAAACTAACGCCTATGTCCCGAGAAAAAACATTTATCCTTCCCCGGTCGGGAATCGCAGGGCTGCTCGCTTCGCAGACTGGGTCACTGCCAACTTTGCTACGTGGTCGTCAAATTTCATTAACTACAAGATACTTAGTACCACCCGTCAAACAAGCAAAGCGATGTAATGGTGAGTTATCACCATCGTCCATAGAAATCTGTAACACCAAGCCCGTCCGAGTAGCCTTCTAGCCAAAAAGCATAGTAAATCAACTTGCTTATAAAATGGGTCTCGGGCAACTGGTACTCCAATCGAACACTTTAAAACGCTTTTGATTTTGGAATTAGGGTGAAAGCTAGTGTGGTAACCTTGCAACCATGCAAGAATACCGTAAGGATTGGGTTTGGTCCAGACTTCAACGACATAATTGGCGTTGGACGTTGCGTTAAGCGCGCGTTAGTTTTGAACACTGTGCGTAGCTTGGCGTTCGTAAAAATATTAGAACCGCCGTGCTTGTTCTCTATTTTGGACATCGTGCCCACTCTACGCATAAGCACGCGTTAGAATGTACTGTACAACGCAATAGCGTTGCTTGAAGCAACGGGAATCTGTTAGTTCGTTTATAGAACCTAAAGCCGTCGTGTTATCTGTATCAGCAGAGTACGGCACGAGCGAACGAGGTAGGCTTGGACTCCCGGATTGAAAATTCCCTAACAAAACACATTAATATTATTATATTAAAATACAACAGCAATTGCCCCTATCACAAGCCACAACGGCCATACTAAATTTGATGATGGCTTTGTAACAGAAAATAATAATTACACACTTTGTAAAATAATAAAAGTATTAATTTTTGCATAGGGTTGTTATTAAAAATAATGAGGTACAATACAATAATGTAACCGTGTGGTAGAGCGAGGCGGCGGCTCTACGGCGTAGCCACTTACGTGCTAACGGCTATTCACAACGCTTTCACAGTATTTGCGTTGGCTTGGCTTTTGAATTTATTATAATACCACTTGTAATATAAAAGAGGTTCGTTATTTTAAATTTTAAAAGAAAAATATTTTAAAAACTATCATTATTTATCATAAGACTCTAATTAATTTTGGGATATTTCTCAAAGAAATAAAAAGAATGTACTTACCTCTAAGATTCTATAGTTCTAATATAGATTTAGTCATTTCTTTATTTGTGCACACAAAGTAGAAGTTTGTGCGTAAATAAATAAATGTTTACAAACACATACCACGCACCATTATGGTTAATTCCCAGTAGTTCTATTGAACGGTTCTGTTGACACGACTACTGGGAATATTCTCTGTGTGGCGAGTGTATCGACAGATAATTAACCCGAGAATAAATATTTATCTGTCACATTTATAATAAAAATGTGTACTCCGTCCAGGAGCCGACAATCGTAAACAGCAGGCGATCTTTACCTTCTGAGTCCTAGTCGATTAGTACTTTAAGGACATAAAACATTAGCAAAGAAAGCCTAGTTAACCCTAATGTAATAATGATTATATTATACACAAAACGTTCACTGAATAATGAAAAAATTACAGTTGTAGGTACCTATCTCAAAATTTCACTATAAATATTTTTGTATCGCAGCTTCACACAATGGTCCTTTTGACCCGAAGTTTTATTAGTGAGATACAATATCTCAAAAGGTATTTTCCAATTAATCGGCCGGTCGATAAAGCGACAAAGCATAAAACATGAAATGGGGTGACGACCGATGGGAGCTCCTCCCCAACCAAGTGTTGGCTTTTCTCAAATAATTTTAATAGAAGTCCCCTGCGAGCGGGTGGGGGCGGCGGGGGGCGCGGCGAGGGGCGCGCGGGGGAGTTCGCAAAATGAGATTTCCTTTGAGTCGGAGCCCGAGTGGAAAGCCGCTGACCGCGACCAGCTTCGGCCGAATCATGCCCCTCATATATCACGCGTCCTACTCATATACATTTCATAATGCAAACCTGCACGGAGTGCGACGCTTCGCCCCCTCGCCTTCTTCCTCGATATTGCTTTTTACTCTAATTAATTGGATTCAATGGGAGCATGTCTGCCGATGCTGTCTTTGTATCTACTTTTTTACTTTTTAATTTCATCGCATTGGAAGGATTTCACTGTTACATTTATAATTCAAACTTTTGCCTAATGAAAAGTAATCTAATTCTTAGATTAAATTTCCGTAGTCGAAGCTAACCCAGCATTTCAATTTTCTATTCCTTATTTCATACATAAAAGCTTTGAAAAGGGATTTGTCACTAATGATTAAGAAGGCATTAAACAAACTTCTAAATATTATGAGTTTGCTTAGCGAATGTTGAAATTGAAATATCTGAAATCTTTGTTGATATTGTTGTTGTATATTATTTATTTTCCTTGTTTTGTATGATCAACTAATTTTGATAAAATCTTGATTTGATTTAATCTCGAATGATTATAACATCTATAATTAATGAAATTCTAAATAAAGTTATCTTGTAATTAATAGTAAATTAAAAATTATTGACAACTAGCTGCCCGGAGAGACTTCGTTCTGTTAAAAGTTAATAATAAAAATAAAATAAATATAACGTTTTTCCCCGGTATTTTTTTCTTTAGTTTCGGTATTTTCTTTTTTTTCTTTATTTTCGGTATTTTTTTATAATTATTAAAACCTTCCGTGCCTTAAGGAACATTAAGGAACAAATATTAACCGAATTGGTCGAGCTACTTTCAAGTTTTACGCTTAGCAACCATTGACTTATTATTTAGCAACATTAATTTTTATTTATATAGATATGTATTTAGATTAGAGATTTGGACGACAGAATATGACGTAATCGGGAATGATATAAACCAGAGCTGATTACGCGACAGTCGTTAGTATTGTAATGGAGATGTCCCCAGGCGGTATTTACTGGTGGACCCGAAGTAAAGCCCTGCGCAAAAGCTCATTGATCTCGTGTCCGGCGGCCGGCGGGTTGGGGCCCTCGTCATCGAGAAAGCCATTAGAGCCTGTATCGGGGCTCCCACTCAATCACGCCGGATGTCCGTCAACTTTTGTATGCGGCTGCCACTCGCTGCCGGGCGGCCGTTAGCCATTACTCATGTTACCCACGTTTGCCCTCAATTTTTATTAATTTCGAAATGTCAAAACCTAGCTGCATAAATATAATAACAGATAACGACGAAAGTTAACGGAAACGACATAACTGACAAAAGAAAATTGTTCACCGGAGCCTAAAAACTTTTCATAGCTAAACAAATTTTTAAAATCATGACATGTCTTGGGATCTGTAAGTCCTAGGATAGTCATTTTTGACCATTTCTAAGCGAATTGCTTGAAAACAACAAAAACACACTGTTTTTTTTGTTAGTTACAGCACTTTGTGGTCATAAAAAATGAAACGGAAGGTAGTATCGTAAAACCGTTATTATTTATCGCAGAGCTACAAGAGCCCCACAATTCGACGCACAAAAAAATCACTGATCCAATGCTGTTAAAAAAAGCATTATGGCCAAAGGTGTCAGATATGACGTTTCCGTTTTCTTCCATCGATATGATACCTAAGTTTGTAAGTTTGTAAAGGTGCGCGCATTACACGTAACCAACACTATAACATTTAAATTTCATGTTATACTCATAAAATCTAGGTCGTAATTAACAGAAAGAACGATATTCTTATTCAGAACCAAATTTGTTTTAACGGTTTTCTAATAGCGGTCGTTAGTAAATGCTATTCTGAATTAGACTGGTGAGTGACTATTTATATTACAAAATTAAGAAAAGTTTTTATACAGACCCAAGAGCATAGAAGTCTCATGAATACGCAACACCAACACATTTTATTTAGCTCTTGTGTATTCTGAAAGCGCCATAGTTGGAGGTACCCTCGTAACGACGTTAAGGCCTGAGCGGGCCCCAGGTGGAGGTGCGGCGTGTACGTGACAAAGCCCGCTAGACACAGCTTAAACAGCTTTGTAATAAGTACTTGTGTACCTGTAAACATTGTCCTGGGCTAAACAAACACTACCACCGCCACCGGGTTTACAGTTACCGCCGTAACCCAAGACATAATATAACTACTCCACGTAATGAAAACGCACAGAATATTTTCAATTTAAAGGGTTATGATGAATGTCATGAAGGTTATGTGTATGTTGGCTGTTATGCGTCAGTTTAATTTTCCGTAACAGAGATGCACATTATTTTTCTGAACAATTTGCGTACTCGTAACACCGTATAAAATCTTCTGTTTAATTTAACTGTTACTGATTAATTTTACTTTTTAACTTCTATTGATAACTTTAAAAGGAGAAGCAATAACAGACAGAACTATTTATAAAATTCATCTGTTTTATAATATAATTATGGTCCTGTATCCACGTAGACTGATGACCTGAATAAGACAAAAGATATCGGCTGTAATCAGAAGGCTCAGGACTGATCAGAGTAGCGAAAGTAAAAGGAGGTTTATCAGAAATAGTGAATATTTTAAGGCTAGAATATTATTGGCTATTTACATCATAAAACGGCAATATTTTTTGTAAATTTATATTTGAACGAATTAATGATTCGAAATGAGCACTCATAATATATGTCAGAATCGCAACATCGAGCAACTTCGTTCTCTCGTTTCCCAAATAACTTTCCATAAATATTGTAAAAGCCGTTATATTATGTAATTTACTTTCAAAAACAACTAAGGGAACACCCAGATGGCGCAATGGTTAACACGCCGAAGCGCCGTTCCGAGTGTCCTGGGTTCGATTCCCAGCGAGGCCAAAATTTGAATGATGAATGTAAATTTCCGTTCTTGGTCTGGGTGTGTGTGTTCTTGTCTTGTGTGTTGTCCATGACAGCCACGATATAGAGAATCCTAGTGTGGGGCTATGAGTGTGTAGAGTTATTTATTTATTTATCATGAAAAATAAATCTTTTTTCAACCACTTCTCGTTTCTCATTTAAACTTTAAAATAAAATTAAATGCCAGTTGTAATCGGTTTACATGCTTCCATATTTCAAACTCATTTAATGGAAATTCCAGGCGGAGGAACTTCGTTACATTTGTATTTCGTACCAAATAAGTCGCAGCTGTATGTAAGTACAATATATTTTCAAAAAAAGAAAAACCTTTTTTTTGCCAAATGCTTCCTTAAATTCCCGCTTCATGAATATTAAACATTGTGGTATCAATTATTATCCCGTTTTATGTACATTCAGTAAAAAGGTGTAAGAGGTGGTAGAGCCTAGAGTTCGCCCGGGGTAGTACCACTGCCCACCACCAATAATTGTTAATAACAATAATAATTGTTTTAACGGCAATTGTGTTCCGGTTAAAAGGTCTGGTCCGGGAAAGACTTCTTTAGAAGGGACCATTTTAGTCTTCAAGAGTACATCTCTGACCTAATTAGAACGAGCCTCTTAGTATCAATTCCTGACTGGACTACATATTACTTTTTTTACAAATACAAATATGTATTCTTCATTTGTACACCAGATATAGGACATACAGTGGTATAGACAAATTGTGGTATATAAAAGGCGACCTTATCGCTATAGTACCAATTTCTTCCAGGTAACCTTCAGGTAGGGGATAGAACGAAAGTGGCAGGGAAGTCTAAGATGCTGAACTTACTAACTTATAAAATCCTATTCACTCTCCTCTGGATGACTCCCAAATCATACGCAGGTGAGAACAACAACGGACGCAAGCTATTCCAGTCCTTCACAATGCGCATAAAGAATTACTTAGTCATAGTTATGCTTATGACTACCTGTCCCTGCCCCAGTCCTCATATCTACTAACTCACATTCTTATATCCATATAGTCCTTTTTTTCTTGGCCGACAACGCATCGCTGCTTTTTGTTTTATCCATGTCCATGGACGACGGAGACCATTTACCATGAGGTGGCTCGTCTATTCGTTTGCCGGTAATAGAAGAAGAAGAAGAAGAAGAAACGTTTATTCCGTCATGATTCTCCACAACATTATGACTTAAAAGGTATAGATGTAATCAAATATGCTTTCGATGTTGCAGTTGCGAAGGGACTAGCATGACGGAAACGGGACCCACTCAGAATGTGGCGCGGTGCTAATGTACCACAGCCTCTGATATTCTTACTAGCTAAATATATTAAAAATATTATTGTATAGTGTATAATCATGTACAAATACTACTACCTATCGTACCTATATAGACCGGGTTCTCTTTTCATTCCTATTACAGTACGATGTCAAACAAAGTAACTACACATTTAATTAAACCTAGTAATGTCAGCGCTGCCATATTTCAAGTACATAGTCAAAGAGGAGGCGAACGTGATTATTTTTGCTTTTATCCGTATCAGGTCCCGGCTGTTGCCATGGCGACGAGCTCACCGGCTCTCCCGGGCTCCGCCGCCGGGAGGCCAACGCGCACCAACTCATCTGTCTCTCACCCACACGCGCGCAGCCTCACCTGCCCGCTGCGACCGAACCACACCGACGTTACACGCCTGTATGCACTTACAACTCTCTTGCGTCGGGACGCATCCCACATCGAACTCTATTACCGCGCCAAACGATCACTTTTGTATCGGTTCCCCCGGCATCATACAAAGGTACGGCGCGAGCTACGGCCCGGGCATCGGGTCGGGATATGCTCGTTAAACACGGCTGCATCCGACTGTAAAGTAACTGCAACGGAAGTTAACTAGTCACCTTAGAGATTGCTCGGAGGCTCGAGCACGGAATTTCAGTCGGCTTTATGTTTACCTTCGCCAATTTTGACAGTTTCGAAGTTTTTAGATCTGAAAATTCCTTTCGACTTCACGATCCGTCGCGTTTCGTATTACAAGAGTGAAGTGCGAATTATTGTGCAGGTTCGTAATTTTCTTTATTTTGCTTACTACGATGTAT
Organism: Ochlodes sylvanus; assembly: GCA_905404295.2. Lineage (NCBI taxonomy): Eukaryota > Metazoa > Arthropoda > Insecta > Lepidoptera > Hesperiidae > Ochlodes > Ochlodes sylvanus. The sequence continues at coordinate 3,880,349 of FR990125.1, read as the reverse complement.
TTATTGTGAAATGTTAAGATGATCGTTTCCAAATGTTGGCATCGCTCCAGCTCACTTTTACGAGTGCTTAAGTCCACGCGCGTTCGTTGGAACACATGTAAGTTAAATCTGACCTTTATCCTGGTGATACAAGGTTGGTTGTTGTTTGTTTTCAATAAATTGTGTGTCAGTATTTCACCCACGAAGCTAGGACATCTCACAATGATTACCATATTTTTTATGTCATCTAAAATTATTGTATAACGTTCACTTGTTCTTTATTACGAGTAGTTATTCTTGCTGGCCTATAATTAAATATGTTTTATAGAAGGGTGTGGACATGAACTGCATCAAACTACGAAGATGTTTGGTCACAGTTTTTCAAGTAATTAATATTTTAAGTACCTATATATTAAGTTTGCCGAAAAAAATAATAAAAAGTAACAATAAAACGAAACAATTATTGCAAAGGGGCCGTTCAAGTATTACGTAAGCAGATTTTTTGCAATTTTTAACCCCCCCGTCCCCCTCGTCAGCAAAAGTAAGCAAATCACTTACTCCTGCTCCCCATGCTTACGTAAACATTGGTACTTGCATTCAATGGTTTATTTATTGATTCAATAGAATTTTGAGAAAATTTGCTGACGTAATCACCATATAGACTCCCCCACCCCGCATGTCATAAAAAATAAGCAAAGCAAAGACACCCCGCAACCTAAATCCAATCAAGCTAGTGTAGTTAAGTTTAAGAACCAATTATGTAAGTAATCCCACATCAGAGAACAGCAACATCGAAGAATAGAAGAGAATATGGCAGGATTTTGGTGAGAACATGAATTGAAAAACAATTTTCAAACTGTAATAAGTGCACAGCGTGGTAATACTTCTAATTGAATAATGAATAATGTACATGTTCGTCTGAAGATGTCAAAATTATTACTTTACTAAAGAAAGTTCCTCCTTGTGAGCAAATGATACCAACGAGCAAGGGATTGCTTGTTGGTAGCCCTAGATTTCAGCAATGCTTTTAATAAGTAGTGTGACATTCTCTTGGGCGCGCTAATTCTCTTCAATAATACTTTATCTACTGCAATAAAAGTTTAATAAAATTCCAAATTTCAGTTCAATACCTAGAAAAAGGTTCTCTTCAACTCGTTCAATAACGCTTATTGGTTAGTTGATCATACTGGCTTGTCTGGCGTACCGCAAAGTGTTGTGCTCACTTATCTTATCTGGTATTTTAGTATCATTCAAGTCTTAGTTTTAGTAATAACTTTTTGGACAACGTGTATTTATAGATAATTTTCACATTTATCTACAAACCTCAATTCAAAAGCTGTTTATAATAAAATATTTGGATAACGTACTACAAGTCGACCCTAATTAAACTTTAAAAAAGACACCTATCGGTAATACTATGATGATTTACAGTGATCACGTCAAACTTAAGGAATATTCACGGAGCGGTCGTTGTTCGTAGCTTGGCTCCCAACTCAACTTTATTGGAATTGCTTATTGGATATTTTTTCTACTTCGAAATTTACTGCTTATTCTTTTTCAATACCACCACATTATCTTATCTGAAAGAAAGCTTTCACTACAAATTTCAAGCACACGACTACATGTTCTAACCATGCCTTGTGCGTGCCATGTTTCTTTTTATTATTTTTATTATTACGTATATTTTCAATCAATATACAACAACACACTTTCCTTGTACTAGTAATATCTAATTAATGCGTAAAAATTAGTCCTATGCCTCTTTTTATTTAATTTGTATCCTCTACTCTCGAGTTTTTCGGAAGAGATCACTTGGTTACGCTACGCTTTTGTATACCACATGATATTGTGAGGACAATCTTTCGGTTTATATGCAATTTCTGGTCCTGTTATTCCACGAATTATTATTAAGTACACATATACTTATTATCATAATAATTACATGGATGTCCATTACAAAAATATTACTGACCCCTTGCCCGATCAGTACAAAATGTTTTTTTAACTAGCCCTCCGGTACCACCGAAAGACATCAAAAATATTTTAAGGGTTAATTTAAGAAAGAAGATCGCTTTTTCACTAAGCGGGTAAGCGGGTAAAGATTAATAACGAGTACCGTCGAGATTATACCGGGTGGTACACAGTCCAGCAAACAGCCTCCTGTTTGCCATGCGGCAGACTTCGTTACACAGCAGAGTACACCCCGAGAATTTTGGCTTGGATTCAAAGAGCCTAAGGCCAATTTATTAATGCTTGTAGCTGTACAAGTAATTTCAAATGGTGAACAAAGTAAACTTGAAAGGTAATAAAACGAACAGTGGAGCCAAAAGAGCCCGGGAACGCTCGCAAGGGATCGTAAACAAGTCGTTACGGTAAAGTTCACCTCGTTTTAATTGTCCAACTTAGATGCACATTTTCACTGCATTAAAAGATGTAATGTAATGGTACACTTTTTAATTTATTTAATTCCTTCAACAAACTGAATACAGATTTCCACATATAATTATACTTTTTTCTATTGTAATAAAATAAATAAATCTGCTTTTCTTATAACTTATAACAAGCCTGGCATTATGACTAGTTGATCTATCGATGTCTTAACACACGAAAACGAAGGAATGATCAGTAGAATTGAGAGCAACCCTTATTCAATGTAAGTGTACTTGACAACAGCTAGGTATCTCGAATACAATGAGAATACAGTGGCAAAAATACTTTGCCGACTAATCGTGCTGGGAGATAAATACGTAATTTATTTTCTCACCCAATGTTAAAAACGTTAATTTATGCGCATAACTTACAAACCGCTACGCTTTGCTACGATAATTTTTTTCCTAATTAATATCAGAAGCAATCAGAAGTTAATAAAGAATTAAAAACAATAATCTCTTGTAACATATTGTACGTATATAGATGAACTTTTAAATAAATTTGTAAAAGGGCAAATTAATACACGAGCTCCATTTTACCATACATTTCTATTCAATGACAATATTGACATAATTCCCCTGTTCTTCATAATCATCCGTTTATTCTTGTAGATGGCCTGTTCGCCGGCCAGTAACATTTTGCTAGAATACCTGAAACCTATGAAAGACTACCAACTGAATATCTCTCCTCTCCGCTCCTCAATCTCATCTCCACTCCTCAAGCCTGCACCTCACCACTCCACACCTCGCCTCACCAGCTCACCACACCTCACCTCTGGTCCCCACACCTCATATGACCATTTCCTGCTGATCCTGCTCCTCGCAGTTGTTTTAGTAGAGGTACAAAATTCCTCCGTTACAAATTAATAAATTGGTATAGTAATGTCAGCAATAATACTGGAGTAAGTATCCCTTCAGACTAGTCGCTATGTCCATCCCCGGCGTCTTTGCTAAATTAAAATTCAAAAACCATCATATACATTACAACGTACTTAAGTGAGAAAATTAGCGGCCTTATCTCGTATGCAGCGAGGGTATGCGGGGAGATAAGCCACATGCAATGGTCTAAGGCAAAGTGCTCACGAGCAACCCCTACGTGACAAAGCACATCCTACCAATTGATCAAAATGACGATTTATTTTTATATTATAAAATATCAACATTTTAATACACATGCTTAGATATAGGAAACTATACAAACGTAAATTTTTTAAAGCATTTATTTTGAAGCATCCTAAGCGAAAAGCTTCAAGCAACAGGCAACTTCTCTTGTTTACATTTTAAATAGAACTTAAATTGGAGTATCCGATTAATGGCTGCTTCTTCTATTTATTACTTTTCCTTTGTTACTTACATACTCATCTAGTTTCTCATTATGTTTGTCTACAAAGTGAGGGAAATGTGAAAAGGGCTCTTAAGATAAAGTATCTCAGTCGAGATTCGTATCACAAAGTTTTAATTCTTAAACATTATTCAGTAAGTACTGTCTGGGCACCCGAAAACAAATAACGGGATCGACAACGAAGACCTCGTAATGAAGAGCACTCATAGGCGACTTGGACGGGCGTGGGTCCAGCGTTGCCGGGCTACCGCGCTGCCGGGCCACATCGGCGAGATGCAACGAGCAACCCTTAATTGAATAGCCCGGCCGGGGCTAATCAGGGCTCAGCTGAGCGGTGCAGGCGAGCGAGAGGGCAGCGGCGGGGCTCGGGGCGCGCGGGGGGTGCCGCCGGAGCCACGCGGGCTGGCCGCGCCCCCTGCGCGCGCCGCTTCGCCCGGGCGGCTCATTCAAGTAGCGAGCGCGCCCCGTGCCAGCCGCCACCCTCAGGTATGTCCATTTTGCTTTTGGTGTTTGCACGACGTGTAACCGGCGCGCTCCGCGAGTGTCAGTCGTTCCGCGAGTGTTCCGCGCGCCGCCCTCGAGGTAGGTACGATGCGAGCGCACCACCAGCCGCGTAGCCGGCAAAGTTCTCCGTTCGCATCACCCGTGCACCCGTGCCGCTATCTCACCCCGAACCGAACTTTACGTATTCGTGCTGCGCGTAGTTCAAGTGAATAACACTTTGTGACGATCGACGTTTATTTAAATGCGTTTATCACTTCTTTTATGCAAACTAAGATTTACCTATTAGATTGTGTTTTGTGATCGTTCTAATTGTTTAACAATACGCACTTAATGTTTTAATTAAATAACATATTTTCACAATCTACATATAAACCTTTTCAATTACAAATAGGATTCGATCAAAATGCACACGCGCTTTTGTACTGCATGTTTGCTTTCTTTGTTGTTTCAATGTTAATTTCGAAGACCGATGCCGATTCTACAGCAAGATCAGTTCGGTCATCAGGACCTTTGAAAATGATTAAGGTAAGTTTTCCTATTTTCTTTATAGCCGTTTATGTTGTAAATGTTAGCGTGTTGTCAAAACCAAAGAACAGCAGTCGATTCTAATAGGCGCAACATTACAGATATAGAAAGCTATAGAGAGGTACATCAATTAGGAGCTTCAATCGCAATTCGTGCGTCGTGGGGTAGGGGTGTATTGCGTGAGCGTATAGAGATGTCTGAAAAGCGTAGGATGTGGAGAGGCGGAGTGGCGAAGGCGCGACGAGCGACTTTCACTGGCACCGCTACTTCACCTTGTCTGCTGGCGCGACGCCAGCCGCCCAGCGCCGCCCAGCGCCGCTCGCCACGGCTCCGACCACAGACTGATGACATTATAGACGACTGTAACATTACTCGTGTTCACATAATATGGTACGATAAATTTTATATTGCTACCTAGAATTAATTTAAAAAAAACTAGGGAAAAAGATTTAAAATTTATTTAAAGTAGAAAATATAATTTATTAATATTACATTATTAATTAGTCGTTTCAAATCATGTCGTTCAAAAAAAGTGTAGTTAGTTTTTGATGTTTTTCAATAAAAAAGCTGATTCGATAAATTCATTTTGTACTCATTAATTTTCAAAAATAATCATGAATGGTAACGATAACAGAACTTTCAACTTAGAATTCCCTAACTTTACAGTGAAGACAGTTCCATTGCAGTTCAATTATGCAAGTATGACGCATACTTACTCTTATTTCTCTCGTTTGTATGCAAGATGGAATATTACAGTTCGTCTATACTGATTCTGTCTACGTCTGTAATGCTTTTTGTAAAGCTGTATGTGTTGCATGTGTGTTGTATCGGTGTCGCTCTGTGTTAGCTTAATTCACTAAAATAATTACGTTGTATTGCTGACATATAATTATAATTGTAAAACTACAAAAAACTGTGGTATTTAAATTAACTTTTTCACAATATAACTTCACACGTAACTAATAATAATTTTATTGATTTTTCCAGTCGCGGTATAGAAAATAATTTAGTATCATTAACTAGTTTTCTAACAGACGACCACTTTGCGTACATATTAATTTCTACTAATTCTTAAGCCATTACCAAATTATTCAAAACTAGGATGTCCTTTTAAAATAAAAGTTTAAAAAAATAATATTCAAAATATTACAGGTAATTATTGGCTACCTCGGCCATTGAGAGAACAGAAAAAAATATTTTTTAATATGCAAATTATCTATTATCGTTAATTATTTATTTTACACACAATCCTTAAAATCCTTTATGTAGAGTCGAGTCAATTAAATTATGACAATCATACTGGGGCTCAAATATTCAACATTATAATGCATTTGGAAACGTAAGTGTCACAATTTATTATGAATATTTCAGTCTAAACTTAGTAAACTGTTTAGTCTGTGTGTTGATATATAAACAAGGTAGCCTATATAGTCCAAATAATCAAAAATAGTCTTTGGACTATGAAGTCCACTGTATTTATATACAGAGTAAATTAATCTTACTCTTGATATTGTGAAAGGAGACTCAAGCTCACTAGTGAAACGGAATGGTAGTGAGATCGACAGTAAAAAGTTAACGTTGACGAGAGCGGAGTTTAATCCGTAGCTCGTAGTATTCGCTACGAACCGCGCGTCGTAGCTGGTTACGTCATGTCCAAGACTATATCGGAGACGATTGCTCTTAAGACGCTGAGTTATATGACAATAGCACCTTTAATTTTAAAACTTATTATGAAATAGTAATAAGTGACATTAACAATAAATTGTTTAACAGTTTAGACTGAAATTAAGTTCTATTTTTACATTTTTTAGTAGGGCCTAGTCTATTCAAAGTGGAATGTATAAAGTAAAAGTTTAGTCTACGTAAAATAAAAGTGGAATTTTACTTTTTGATTTTTTTATCTGAATATCCGAATAAGCAAAGCGAATTCTGAGTTCCAGATATAACGTTATCTCTGGAAGTTTTTTTCGAAATTCTTCTTTGTTTTTCATTTTTAATGTTTTTGCACAGTTGGTCTAAAACTGTTGAACCGATTGTTGCAATTGCTGCAATTTGAAGGCTTGTAGCTTAATCTAGATACTGATGTACGATGAATCAAAATTGGGTTAACAGATACAGTTACAATAAATAAATTAGTATGTAATCTACGAAATAATAGTACGAAAACTGTCTCAAGGCTTGTTGAACGGGATAAATATGAAATGTATGCCATGCCCATATAAATGAATAAGAACTATTTTTCGTATTGTTACTCTGAATCTGAATACCGAAGCACAGTGTGGCTGGGTTTGCTCCTTTTATATAATTTGATAAAAATAATCCTAATTGTCGCACTGTGAGCTGTGTCTTGACAGTAAAGATATTTCTTAGGAATAAATAGGTACGTGTTCGCACGACATATTCTGCAATGGAGAAGGCAAAAGGGTCAAAATATTACTATCAAATACACCTAAAATCCGAGCTTAGGTGATATACATTACATAACTTTTTATTTCACTTCAATACATGCAGTATTTCCGAAGTTATAAAGACGAGAAGTTCAAGCCCTTTTTTGAATTTCCGCGCTTACGCTATGACGTCACGACGTGGCTCGGCCGCGAGCATGATACGGCGCAAGTATAGAAAATATGGGTCTAAGCAGTTCAAAAATCTATAACTTTCTTATTTCTATAGATACAGACTTGAAATTTTGCATAGATGTAGTAGATAGTATGTGAATTATATATGTTATTTTATTATTGATAACTAAGGTTTGCTCGCGGCTTTACTTGAGTTTAAATTAACATTTCGGTCAAAAATCCCTATCAACTACGCGCGACTACTGAGAGATGACGTCATCGAGTAGTGACCGCCCGCCTGCGTTTTTAAAAAAACCAACGGCCGTAAATACGCACTTTGATCGTTAATATCTCAGCCATTTATTGAGATATGGAAAAAGTAAAAACACAGTTTTTCTTGTAATTTTTTATAGATTTATTTGACGTGTAAAAAAAAATTCGTTTGCCTGGTCCATTATCAACGAAATAATGTTTAATATATTAACTACATTTTAGTGATGTGTTATTTGTGTTGTCCATGCCAGGCGCGACACAGTAAATCCTAGTGCTGGGGTATGAGTGTGTTAGCGTTTATTTATTTAAATACAAGCTACTATTACGAGTAATTCTAAAATTCTAAAAGAAAAGTAGGTAAAAGAAAATTTCAAAAAATATTTTTTCTGTACACATTCATTGATTTGTTTTATAGGCATCCCATGATGGGCACAAAAACTAATTCGATCTTAATCACCTTTTTCTATGCTCTACAGCGGCATCTAATTTTAATTTAATCTGTACATAGGTACGATGAAAAAACAAATTCACTGGAGGTATCTACCACTCACAACAATATTTTAAAAGTACCATTCAAATTTTTCTAAGATCATATCACTAAAGCGGAAGTAATACAATTATTCGTTGATGTGTCTGCGAATTATAAGTGCGCTATCTAATAAGTGTCAAAGCGCTAAAGTACGCTTCAATTATGTTTTATAACGGGTACACGTAACTTGAGAATTTGATCGTTAAAAATATGAATTCGTCGTCAATATTCACGGGTGACGATAGCACAGACACCGCGTTCTCCGCGTTGTGGTACCTAATAGTACCTAATAATTAGGGAAGAGTGAAATTCAAATATCGTAAAATATTCATCTCTGTAGTTTATATCACAACAAAATATCCTCTAAGTCGATAAAATGACGTAAACGATCCGTATGACGCAAAGGTTATCATGCTGAGTCGCCTTTCTAGGTTCTATACCTGCGTCCTCAGCGAGGCGGAAAAAATACGTAAATTTTAATACCTAAATTTAATTAACGTAATATCGCCAATAACAACAAGATATTAACAAGGAATTACGTGTATAATAAATCAAAAAAGTGAAGTGATATACTCATTGTGTCCTATAATTACGTCTCTATACAAATCGTATTTTAGAACAAGAAACTAAACTCTGTATGTATCGTGAATGCCCTAATTACATTTAATATAGGTATCGTAATTTTTAATATCTATCTAAATTTATTTGTCGTATCAGCTGTTATGCGTGTTGTTTTCATACTAATTCATTTTTTACTTAATTTATTATTGTACTAGTAAGCCCGCCCTCGCTTCGCTTCGGGAAAACCAATTGAAACAAAACTTTAATATATTATACATATAAACTTTCCTCTTGAATCATTATATCTATTAAAAAAACCGCATCAAAATCCGTTGCGTAGTTTTAAAGATCTAACCATAGGGACAGAGAAAGCGACTTTGTTTTATACTATGTAGTGATATTACTAGTTTCTAAAATGTTATAGTTTTTATAAAATATATGACCAAACCTAGTTGACCCCGTAGTCTAGTTTGTAGTGAGTAGTGACCCTGCTGCGTAGCGATGGGTCCCGGGTTTGATTCCCGGCCGGGATATAATTATGGCCGACATAATATGTATGTATAGGTGACAAATAAAATTAGTGGTCTGTTATAACAAATTATGAAATGAGCCAATTGTTAAAACAAGCAAAATAGTTCGGGAAACCGTGTAGCATAAAAGAGGCCGTGTTATATCTCAGATCTAACGTCATGAATATATTTCAGTGCGTTTTACGAGAGCGTTACATCTGATTGTAGACCGTTATCGCATCGATTGCTGATAACAGCCGCGAAGGGACGTGGGTCTCGTTATTCTACAGCTTATTACTGTGTCATTACATTATAAAGCTTTTAAATATAAAAAAAATGACTCTAATTAATTAATATTAAGATAGTTACTAAACTATAAGATAACCCTATTTATTATGGAGAGGTCAGCGTGCAATATATTTATTTTAAATAAACAATTTTGCTACAGCGCCACCTATTATGTAATCTACAATGTTAGCATAGGTATGAAGTATCACATTAACATAGGAAATATACGATTGAAATCAGTCAACTTTTTCAAAATTAAGGTCACTATAAGTCGCTGTCCACCGCACGTTTAAACACAAAGAAATCGTACTTGTTCAAACACTTTACTATTTCATAAAAGTTTAAGAGGAAATACCACGCGAACCCTTTTTCAAATTTGGGATTTTTTCACTCAATATCTCTGTCGCGCTTGCGAGCGGCGTGTATGTCAGTGCGATAGGGACAACTGCAGCTCCGTGTAAAAACCCGAGGCAAAAATCATCAAAATCGAGGTTCCGTTCTCGACTAATCCCCCCCTTAACGAAATTTTGGAAATTGAATGGGAAGGAGATATTCTGTGTCGGACTGTTTAGCTTTTTGTGCTAATTATTATAAAATTTGTGTACTAGGCGTTTGTTTGCGGCATATTTATCTGGCCGTTTTAAGCGCTGTTTGAACTAGCCTAAAACTTTTGAAAACAAAAATATCAAAAAAATCAAAACGTACCGACATAGATAATGATGATATTATTCTTGTGTGAAAAAATTATTGATCTAGAATCAAAAACCAGCGAGGGATTAGTCGAGAACGTTTGTATGGAAAAATGACCCGTAGCATTTCCTCTTAAGGTACTGAGCTGTGAACTAACGGTACGTGTAGGTACATGAGTGTTTTATTTTTAGTTTATTTTGCTCTTTTCAAATAAAGTATTATGCTCGTATAACTTATCATAAAAAATAACGTCTTTTAACTTAAATACAGAGGATATCGGTAGAAATATGAAATATAGGTCACCAAATTTATAAAACAACAACGAGTTGATGTAAGTTTCTGATTATTATTAAAGTGATAGTATATTTAAAAAACAATTTCTTTATTTGTGAGCATAGGTTTTATAAAATAACATTCGCGTGTCAACCACAAATTCATGAACTTGATATTAACATTAAATAATATTTTTTTCAATTCATTACGAACTATGAAAGATTGTAATATTTTGTCAACAAAGTTCGCATTGTATCTTTAGGGGTGCGCCCGCGCAGCCATATTGCGTGACGTTACCGCGCACGCGACATATGCGCGCGAGGTATCAATTTGATCCGCGGCCGCGCAGCTGCGTACAACGACCCTTGCGCCTAGACCATTCAACTTTACGCAAAAAACGCACCCCATATTTTCGGCGATTAATACAACTCCCATTGTCTAGTTCTAAACCTTTACGTTATTTGCACGCGCAGGCTATCTGCATAAGTAGGAGTGCATAAAAATGCATCTATTGTACGCATTAGGGTCGAGACACGACAGCCAACGTTCGCAAATGAATACATTATCTGTGTGAATTACAGATACTATTTAAATTGCAAATGAGTTCGGCTGAGTATCCCCCGGTCCTTTGGCTGCAAACCGTGCGTAGTACTTTTAAAATTTATTGTATGAAGGTAAAAACATATATTATCATTACAGATTATAATTTAGTAAAGCAAGATATATAATGAAAGTACGTGGTGCGCTGTAAAAGCTAATTCGTTGCACTGTTACCCTTATCATCCAACCCATAACTGTTACACTGCTGGGGAGGGATCTCCTCTTATAAAATGGGACCAGGTCAGTGCAAGCAAGATTCGGAGTCAGGGCTTCATTGTGCAATGACTACAGTTCTGAAATCTGGAATTAAATTAAGTAGTTTTCTATTAGACTCTACAAACTTGTTGTAAATAGAAATGAATTATCACTTACTTCGGTGAAACAAGTTATACCTAAGCTGCGATTCCAGCGATGATGATCCGTAAATAGTTAAAAATATTTAGGTAGGTACTTAGTTATCGTATCTTCTAAAACTTTTTTTATTATTATCTAAAGCATAATTATTGGTTGTATAAATGACATTTCACGCAAAGGGATCTATTTTCTCAGTGACGTTCTAGATGGCGTGCATGCTAGTATAGCTCATGGTGTTTTTATTAATTAAAAATAGAAATACCTATAATTGGATTCAGTCTCATACTTTAAAGTGTATATAAAGTTCAGATTAAACAGTGACAGTGTTATTTAAACAAACAATAACGAAATAAAGTCAATATTTCAAAATTAGAAAACAAAAGTGTTAAGTTAATATTTGTGTCAAAAGCATTATAAATAGTGAATAAAACTAAAAAACATAAAGTACATAATGTAGAAAAACATTTAAGTGATCAATTTGACAATAGTGAAGTTGAAAAATGTTTGGAATATATTTCTAAATCAAAAAATTGTCTCAATCAAAACCGTTATAAAAATATCTGTTATAGCGACATCTCGTAGGACTTTTATTTACTACTAAGTAATGAACTAAGCTAAGCTATCATAGTCCCAAGATCCTAATCGACGTAACAGCTCCATCTATCGAACATCTAAGAAACTACTACATAAACTTGTCTCCATTAGATACGGAGTAGCAACCCGCTTTCCTAATAGAGGTCACTACAATATTGATTACAAAACGTTCCAATAATGTCTACAAAAAAAGATGATAGTCAACAGAGCAACATAAAAAAATGCATGAAATGTAAATCCGCGCTGAAATCTAATATAATACTAAAATGTCTTACATGTTCCACTAATTTGGACTTAGACTGCGCTGGAATTACAAAAAAAAAATATCAAATAATGACAAAGGAACAAAAACAAAATTGGAAATGCCGCAATTGTCTAACTAAATCGACAAAAGATAATGAGAATAATTACAGGACATGTGCTAAAAACTCACCATCACCAAATAGGGACAGTAAGGGAATAACCTCAGATTCAACTCACAACAGCAACCTTGATTGCTCAACTTATGAAAAGGTGACTCTAAGAAGAAGAAATATATCACATACAGTTGATTTTCCTATCCAAACAGTTTCTGATCATGAAGACAACTCTTTCGGGTCACTGGATTCAAGCTTAAGGAGAAGCTTACCAGATCTTTCTACTAGGTTTAATGATGAGGTATTAGAATTAAAACAAAAAATTCAAGAATTAAGCCTTCAGCTAGAGAGCGCTCATCTTGAAATAGATAATTTGGTCCTAGAAAAAAATGAGCTACTATCGAAAATTTCTCAGCAAGAATTAAAAGTAAACACTCTAAAAGCAATGTCATCTCCAAGTCCTGCAAGAATTATTAAAAAAAAGAAACAGAAATCAACAAACTGTACTTTAAATAAACAATCCACAAATGAAAATAGTCCAATAATAGTCACTCAGGAAAACCAACCAAATAACAAGACTATCCCATTAATAAATCCCGAAGAAATCCGGATCTCGAACATAAAACAATCAAATACACAAAAACACATTGAAACCAAGCCAAACGTAACTAACAAAACAATCTACGTCTATGGAACACAACAGTGTGTTGGTCTTGGTCTAGAATTGCTAAAGTCGAGAGAAAACTCCACTTATGAAAAATACAGCATATCTTCATTCACAAAACCGTTTGCAAGCACTGAAGAAGTTTTAAAAGGATGTTATACTGCTCAGCCTACTGAAAATGATAAAGTCATAATCTGTGTGGGTGAAAATGATACGAATCCCGTTAAAATAATAGCGGAATTAAGTGCAGCCCTAAAGAACATTAAAAATTGTGATGTATTAATTTTACAGGTTATACAAAATAGATACCTTAATGAAAAATTATTAAACTCGAAATTGCGTTTACTATGTAATTTATATAAAAATTGTCATTTTATACAAAGTAATTTATTTTTTGGAAATTATCTATCTGACATTAGTAAGAAAATTAATTTTAAGATTGACTACATAGACTACGAACAAACGCATTTAAATCTTAGCTGTTTAAAAAGACGCCTGCAACTGACTCGTTATTGTAAAACTAAAGCTATTAATAATACCGTGAGAACAAAACAAAAATCGATTTTAGATTATTTTCCCTTAAAACAAAATGGTATAGCAAAATCACCTTCCATTGAAACTTTAAAGGAATCCTCCTTTTTTCGTAAATAATACCACAAAAAACCTGTTAATACTCCATCAAAATATAGCAGGATTCAGCAGCAAGAAGGACATTATGGAGGTTACTCTACAGGAATTAAATGAAAGCAATAAATACATAGACATAATCTGTTTAACGGAAACTTTCATAAAACACGGAGAAGAACTTAATTTAAAACTTAATGGATTCCATCTGGCCGATAGTTATTCAAGAACTCTACATAAGCGCGGGGGAGTCTGTATCTTGTGTAGAGATAATATAGCCCACGGTAAAATACCTTTCTTGAAAGATTTACACCAAGACTTCTGTTTTGAAGTATGTGGTATAAAACTCCTTGACATGGGATACACAATAATTTGCCTTTACAGAACACCAAATAGCAATCCTAAAATATTCTTAGAAAAACTAGAAAAGCTATTGATATATTTTCGTCATAAAAAGAATACTAATGTCATCATAACGGGGGATTTTAACATAGATTTGCTAAAACCTGAACATAAAATCTCATCCGAATTTACCAGTATTACAGAAAACTTTAACTACACTATACATATAAAAGAACCTACGAGGGCCAAAGCTTGTCTGGATCAAATAATTAGTAATGTACATAACGCAACAGGGCAAACACTAAATCTAAACTTATCGGATCATGACACCGGGCAACTGCTAACGGTCCCGCTGAAAGAAAAAATACTTATCCCAAAAATACAATACACAAAACGTAGAGATTTTAGTGCAGAAAATATTAAAAAATTTTGTGATAGTATTTGTCGTTTACCATGGTCAGAAATTTACAATGAAACTGAGACGAATAGCGCATTTAACAGTTTTCATGAACTCTATTCCTTGTTTTTTCAACTATGCTTCCCTATAATCCGAATAAAGGTTAAAAATAAACAGAGTCATATTCCCTGGCTTACCAAAGGTATAAAAAAGTCGGCCAAATCTAAACGACAATTAAGGTTTCAATATTACAAGAAGCGCACTAAAATTTATAAATCTAAGTACATAACATACAGTAAAACGTTTAAAAAATGCATGCTTACTGCACAAAAAATAAGCAATCTAAAGTTCCTAAATAACTCAAAAAATCTATGCTTGGCGTCGTGGCGACTCATAAAAAATAAAATAAACACTAATTGTTCTGACAAAACTATTAATAAAATTAATCATAATAATTTATTTATAACCAATCCATATGACATTGCTAACTACTTTAATAATTATTTTACAAATTTCACTTCCACATTAATAAATACAAATACCACGAATATATACAAATACAAAATTGACACTAATAATGCATCGATTTTTCTTCATCCCACAACTGCAGAAGAAATTACAAAAATTATCATGAGTCTGAAAAACACGCCTTCAGTTGGATATGATCATATACCAACAAAGATAATAAAAATTACATGTAAGCTGATTGCACCAATTCTTAATCATATAGTAAACTTATCATTTCAAACAGGAGTTTTTCCATCTAATTTAAAAATATCTATAGTTAAACCTATATATAAAAAGGATGATAAAACTCTTGTAAATAACTATAGACCAATATCTATTATTCCGATATTTTCAAAAATATTTGAGAAAGCTATGTACACTCGAATCTCTAATTTCATTGAAAAATATAATATTCTTACCCCCTACCAAAATGGTTTCCGAAAAAATAAATCGACAACTCTTGCTGCGTTCAATCTTGTCAATAGTATTTTAGAGAATATCGATAAAAAAATAAAAACAACTAGTGTATTCATTGATTTGAGCAAAGCATTTGATTTTGTTTCGCACAAGCTACTTTTATGGAAATGCGAAAAATACGGTATACGTGGCTGTGCACTAGACTGGCTTAAAAGCTACTTAAGCGATAGGCAACAATATGTGGAAATATATAATGTAAATCCCATAAACCAAGAAGAGGTAACAATTAAATCAGATCTAAAATATAATAGGATTGGCGTCCCTCAAGGAAGCATACTAGGACCTCTTCTTTTTGTAATATACATTAATGACATAATAAAAGTGACAAATGACCAATGCTCATTATTTGCCGATGACATTGCCCTTATAATTCCTGACATTAATAAAAATAATTATAATTTGGAGATAAATAATACTATTGAGAAATTAATTCATTGGCTTAAAGACAATAATCTCGAAATTAATATAAGCAAAACAAAATATATACAATTCAAAACTAAGAACTCAAAAACTACTAACCTTAATGTAATATACGCTAATCAACCTATCGCTGAAACGAACTCAATCTCATTTCTAGGAATACAGCTAGATGATCATTGCTCTTGGAAGGAACATATTGACAAGCTATGTTCCAAAATAAATCGTTTTGCGTATCCATTATGGCGCCTGCCAAAAATTAGTAACCTAGCAACTGCTCTAAAGGCCTTCCATGGCTACGTGGTATCTAATTTAAGATATGGGATAATACTGTGGGGAAACTCAGTAAACTTCAATAAAGTGTTCCTTGCACAGAAACGCTGCATCCGCGCTATGTGTGATGCTCCTCCGGACGCTAGTTGCAGGCCTCTTTTCAAGGAATTGAAAATATTAACTTTGGCATGTATATATATTTATGAGGTATGTGTATTTGTAAAGAAACATAATTATCTATTCGAAAGAAAAGGTGACTATTATAGTTTTTTGAGCAGGCATTCTAATAAATTAAGGCTTCCACCATCAAGAACGGAAATGCGCTCCAGAAATTCCTATCACATGTGTATAAAAATATATAATCAATTACCAGAAAATTTCAAACACCTGACTCTAATTCAATTTAAAAAACAAACACATGTATGGCTACTGGAAAAATGTTACTATACTGTAAAAGAATTTATGAGCGAAAGAATAATTAAGAGAATGTAATTGTAATTTATATGTAATTAAATAATAATCAACTGATTTGTATGTAAGTAAATAATTAAATAATTGTATGTAATTAAATAATAATAATATCAAATCTGACTGAATCCAATTGAACTATATAATTTTAATATAAATTTTAAATTGTGACATATGTACTTATTTATTATAATTTCTGTTATTTTATATCTAATTAATTATAAAAATTGTAAAAATCTGATCTAATCAATGAAATAATTTGCACGCCACTACTGTTGGCAAATGTGAGCAACCAGAGTACATAATTAAGAGCATTGTAACCACATTTTTGCAAATAAATTATCATTTATCATTTATCATTTATCATTTACGCCCAACTAGAGCATGTGTGACATGACATGACTGTTCGTTCTCAGGATTATTTAGGATTTAGGATTATTTAGTGGATGTTTGATGTCTCATTTGCGTATCTGTATCACACAATGCAGAGATATCCCATTGCGGAGATCAAAAATACGTGAACATTTATTATTTAAATTTATATTTGTATTTCTAAAGCTCCAGATTATAAAGGACTTCATATTTTTTATGTAAGACGAGCATTCCCTCGCGGCTACGCCCGCCAATTTCCTAAAAATCAGTTTATCCCCTTTTTTATCCCCTTAGGAGAGTTTCCAAAAATTCTCTCTTAGTGCTCCCCTACACTCCCCATGGAACATACATGCGTTCAGCTTCTTGTGTTCGGTAGTTTCGGCTGTGCTTGTCTGTCAGTCACTCAGTAACGCATAGGTACAGAAGATAACAAACGACAAGACGAGACATCAGAAACACCAGAAAGGCATTACGATGTGTTGTCGGCCAATCAATAAAAGGAGGGTAGGATTACTACTTGCTACTTACTCACTTACTCTCAAGCTCCCTGCCGGAACATGTCGGGTCGGTTGATGGCTGACTCAACCATAAGGGTGGTAGACAGGCAGATTTCACGGAATGATTATCATAACGATAGTAATATTAATGACGTAATAATAATATTGATATTACGAGTACCTATACCTTATGCAAAGTCAAAGTCCCTACCACCAAGAAAGCTATACCTATAGTGTCTTTAAAAGTAAGTGTGTTTACACAGATTGTTTGTAGATAGGACCAATTGGAGCAGGTCAAAATATATAAATCAATTGTTGTTCGCCATAACTCGAGAACGGCTAGACTGATTTGGCTAATTTTGGTTTTGAATTATTTGTGGAAGTCTAGGGAAAGTTTAAAAGGGGAGTCAATTCGAAAATTCAGCTTTTTTTGTCTTATTTACTGATTCAGAGGCGGTATGAAGTTTGCCAGGTCAGCTAGTTACCTATACATAATAATATCCTCTCCACATAACTCCATCGGTAGTCGGTGCCTAGTGATAATCTGTGTAAACGAAATTGAAAAGTACTTACTAGGATCTTATTACAGTAAGTAAAGATATATTTGATAACAATCCCACCTGTAAGTGGTAAGTGCAAGATGTTTAACGTATTAGCACCTTTTTAAAAATCCATTCACTCTGCTATATATTTTCACATTTAGGACAGATCATAGTGCTCGTAATTGCACAATAAGTTCCGTGCATTCTACGTCATTCGTGTCACTTTAATTGTTTCCCAAACTTTACTATGTGAAAATGTGTAATATAAAATTCTCGTAATTGACCTCAATCAACGAGTCTCACGTAGTGGCCGCCTATTAATAATACGAAACGGTATTCGGGGTGACAAAAAATCTGTCGGCGAACAATCGAGTAGGAACAATGAGCGTGCGTGAATCAAACAATCGATCCATCGACGAGTCCATATATTCCCGCGACAGCTGCGCGGGGTGTGGCTCGCATTGGAAATTGTGACAGGGCACCTTCTCCCACGGTCCGTACGAGCCCCCGTTCCATTGTAGTGGGACCCTGCGTCCAAAATTCGTAGTTACTACACATTATCTAACGCATTAGACCAGTTCTACTAGTTTCTGAAAGCAACCCTTTAAATTATCATATACTGGTACTACTTACTTACATTTAATAGTAATGGAAATTAGAAATGCAAATTTATGTATTCATTATCATTCAGACAGCTGCTAAAAAAGTTATCAAACAATCATCACACTGGAATTATATTATTACCGGCTAGGGTGTAGTCTAAATGTAACATGTGAAGGTATTCGCAAAACTTTTTGGTATTGTTAGAAACATGCTAAAGAGAAATCAAGTTTGATATAAGTGCTTGTCCTAGTGGTGAACAATGTACCATTGTGACGTAAAGTTATATAGATCCTCTCAAAAATAATGCTCAATATTTTTATGCTGTCAACGACCATTTATAGACCTGTATCGATATTCGTCTGAGTCCTGATTGTCTTCAATATGAAAGGTACGGGTACCACCTATTCCGTGTCTTTTCCCCACAACTTCTAAACAACATCATAATTCGACAGATGAGGTGTTGACAATCGTCAACTTTTTGTAATGAAGCGCTTAGTCAAACGCTTTATTCAAACTAAGTAGCATAAGTTACTTCAAAAAGGCCCTTCAAAATCGGTCCAGCCGTTCCAGAGATTAGCCAAAACAAACAGACATACAGACTTGAATACGGTATACCAAAATAACATATACCAAAATAACATTTTTTTCAATTTTATCTGAAAAAAAACCCGGTGACCCGTGTCCCGTGTATACTCGTACATCCATAGGTATGCATTTAGGAAAAAGCATGTTATTTTAATATTACAAAAAGACATTCCAATTTTATTTATTTGTAGATATCCTTTTGCGTACACTGAAACAATGTATATAAGCGACTGTGTCCAGTTGAGTCCAACCTTGAATACAATGTCCAACCGCTTCTGCCCGTAGTACGCTTTAAGTCAAGAAACGGGTCAATGGCGTCAGGTCACTTCCAAGACTAATAGGCTCAGTGTATCGTGTGGATAATAATTGCGTTAACCTACAGTCCTACACTACTGTTATAGATTTATATTCATTATTTATTGAGGACCTGTATAGTGTCGGCTACACTTTTTTAGAGGCGACCATCTCAGTGCTCAAGGGTAGCAACGCATCTGTGACCGAATTATAACGAGACTCTTACTTACAATTACTAACTGGACTAATACTAACAACTAACAGGACTAACATTCACTAACAGTCCCTGTCCCAGTCCTCATACTTACAAGCTAATGTTCTAACAACCGTCACCTAACCGGACTAACTATCCCAGTCCCCATTTGAGTCTTGTTCTAGGTCGGTCACAGCTGTCATGGGCGGCAGCGGAAGGTGGTGCATGCTCGTTTGCTACCTTAATTCCATAAAAAAGTGCAATGATTGCCATACCATTCAAAGAAACCTGGGTTCGATCCTTAGCGAGGCGGTAATTTGAACGATGAGTTTTAAATTTCTGTTCTAGGTCTGGGTGTGTGTATTATTGTCTTATGTGTTGTCCACGTCACCCACAACACAGAGAATCCTAGTATTGTATTGTAGTGTGTAGAGATATTTATTTATTTTATTTATTATTCAAAGGAAAATATGCAATCAGCCAACAAACAAGCATAATTATTACGATCAATTTGATAATGAAGTGGTTGGTGGGACCTTCACCCTTGACATCGGTAACACCAGTTTGCCCAAAATAAAGCAGGGTCTTGCATTATACCTGTTCGCCGACACTACATTGGAAACTAAGTATTACTTACAAACATTAAACGATCGATTTTAGATTAAATTAACGAATATTTTTTTCTAAACTATTATTATATTAATTTCTACTTTATAACGTATCACAAATTTCAATAGAGGTCGAAAAAAGAATTGATGTTTGATGGCCGTGTAAAAAGTATAATGAAAGGGAAGTTCAACGGCCGTGAGGGAGCCACGCGGCCCTCTGCACCCCCATGCACCCCCGCGAACCCCCCGCGCCGCCGATATTATTAGCATGCCGTAAAAAAACCTATAAACAGAATTCGGGTCGCAAGTGTGCTAAGGTCGTGCCGGCTTTTCGTAGTACGAAAACGGGGCCTCAAAAGTCGCTTTCAGATATCTATCTAAGATACCTGAAATACTCGTAAGAGTAACGTAGTATTTTATTTGACGACCTGTACGGCGCAAAGGTAACCATGCTGGACTGCTGTTCGAAGGATCCTGAGTTCGATTCCCAGCTAGGCGGAAATTTCAAAGATGAGTTTAAATTTCTGTTCTCGGTGTGGGCGTATCTGTTCGTGTCTTGCGTTATTTATTTATTCTTATAGTCTTTGGCCATACGTTTGGAGGATAAGGAGCTCCTCTCATTTTGAGTCCAAGGCAACCTACTCCGCTCGTGTGCTCGTGCCCCTGCTGAACAACAGACGAAGTTACGACAACAAGTCCTACTTTTAAAGATCATTGGACTCTGCAGCACCCCCAGTTTCATTTCGACGGTACTCACATTTGGTGCAAGGTTTTTTATTCGTGTGATTAGCTTCCGTCGTTCTAAACTCGGTGTTACTTAGATACAACATCACCTAAAAATAAAGATTTGTATATCTAACATTTATTTTTCTGGGTTTGGAACGAATCTCTTCGGTCTACAACAGGGTAATACTTACTACATTGCTTAATCATATGAGATAAATATTTACACAACGCATAGTATATAATTCTATACATCAGATCTTTACACTTTCGGGTGCGAAGTTCAAAAACCTCCAACAGCACTGTGGACCATTTTTTATTATTTTAAACATTTACGAATGATATTTCCATACATCATGTAAAGATTGTATGTGTTTAAATCGATCACACTATACATACATAATATCGATAGTAAAGGTCGCGTAGATGTTGTCGCGAGGGCCAATGATCCATCGAGTGAAGGCGCTCTCGTGACGTCGGCGGAAGTCGCGAGGGGCTTCCCTCTCGACGACCCTTACCCAACGCCACCTAATAGCTGCTTAATGTATGCCACACTAGCATGGAGATGGAAGATTGTACTAGGACTTAAGGATACGTTGAACAGTTCATTAGAAGGTACATAGTGTACATTTTTTGTAGCTCACGATTTAAAGAAAATGTAAGCCGTGTGTTAAGAGTCCCCTACAAACGGTCTCGTTATTACTAATGTATGTAGGTATGTATGATTTAGATGCTATGGTAAAATTTTCTTAATTATCTTCATGATTATATTATTATGAATGTATGATTATGTAAAAAAAGTGTTCAGATAATCAAACATTAGGTATGGTATGGAAGGCGAGTGCATTAAAAAACTGATTAATAACCGGACTAGCCATCCTAGTCCCGATTTGAGTTCTGTGTCGTTCACGGTCGTCATGGGCGGCAGCGGAGGGGTGGTACTGTATGCTGGGTCACTATTTTAACAAAAACAAAATAAACTTAGTATAACTTATCATTTATGAAAGATGTAAATCGCTTATTTGTTTCTTATACGTTATGGTATTGATTGACGCTTCAAGTTCTGAATAATCAGAACAAGAGATTTCGCTACCAAAACGTAACACTATCTAGAATCAACAATTGCGCCTACACAATCATCGTTTGCTGAATCAAATCATCAATCAACGTAGGTAACATTTGCCTTTGCTCAACTAATGTCGTGTAAACTTTGATTCCATTCGTGTAGACTCGTAACAGTCGTAACTCGTAGCGTAGTGTAAAACAATCATTCACTGGCCGGCGGCGGCCCGCGGGGTCACACCCCTTCATTCGGCGGTGTAATTATGAGCCGTATTACGAGCACCTTCGTGTTTACATTCTTTCACCATGGTGAACACGACACTACTTTACTACTAGTTTAAGTCAATATAGATTTACATGTTTCCAAAGCTGAAAAAAATTTTGTTCTGAAATATTTTATGTTCCGGAAATAATTTTCTCTTTCTTCTTTCGGCGGCAACGCTCGATGCCTTGGTGTTATTGATGTCCTAACTAGCTAATGTTCTAACACCGTCTCCTAATCTGACTATCTAGCCTAGTCCCCATTTGAGTCTTGTTCTAGGCCGGTCACAGTTGTCATGGGCGGCAGCGGAAGCTGCATGCTCGTTTGCTATCTTAATTCCATAAAAAGGGGTATGGTGCAAATTTTTATAATTTTCATCAGTAATCACGGATATTTTATCCGATTTAACTAAAATCAATACGAAATACAAATATTTTAGGAACTAATTACAATTTAAATTTTATCATGGTACTTACATGATGCTTAGATACTTAGTTAAGTATATGATACAGAATTGCACATGTCAAATGACGTTACAGGACAGTAAGAAAGAGAATTTTTACATCTGGCATAAAAGTTTAAGGATAAGTCTGGCATAAAGTTAAACAAAGGGTGAAATTTTATAAGGTGGTTCATATCGAGATCAGTCGTCAACAATATCTCTATCATAAATACATTATACAGTTCGAACTAATGCAAGTAAATTGAACCATGAATGGTTCACGCATTTGGCACAATTTTATTGTGTTTCTACGAAATTTATGAAAGGCAAGTTTTTTAAAATTACCAAGTATTGTTCCCAGAAAATGCATGCAATTTAGCGCTATTGTATTTCCAATGATTTAGCAGTATTTGCGAAGTTCGGTGAAGCTTACAACTTTAATATAATCTTAGGTTCGCAAATTTGTTCTAATGTGGAATTTGGGGGAAATATGTACCGCATGAGGTGAAGTAGCCGGGCGCGCTGCCAACCTACAGCCGGCCCGGCCAGCACGACTTGCCAAATAAACTCTCTATTACGTAAAACTAAGCAACTTAATTGTCTGAGTTCCCCAGACTATATACTAACTTGTACAAAAATTGGGTGCTTACAACTTCTTGGCCTATTTCTAAGTTACTAAGTATATCTTTAAATTTGAAGGCCACCCATTGTTTTTGAAAATATAAATCAATTATTGAAATAAGAGGATTATAATATTTGTGTGTTATAAATATCTCATAAAACATTAAGATCGTGTATTGCCATAATACGATGCATAAATTAACCTAATTAAACGACGTCTATATACATAGCTACTCCTACAGTACAATGTAAAGAAGTTATCATTATCTACAGTACAATAACTCGCTGATAAAAATGTATCAAAGTTTTGGTGTAAATTGGCCCGACGTACCCCGAACGTTGAAGTTGCAAGCTGCAAGCACCATTATTCGTCTGACAATGCTCCCCTAATCTATGACCGTGATAAACCAGCGGCACACTAACGCTATGATTTTTACCGCATTTTGGTCCATTATCACGCTGTTCCTAGTACGCGGATCATTTTTATTATTTATCTTACCGCCTTTTTTCAAAATATAAACACCGAATTACGAATAGGTTATGTAATATACGCTGATCTTTTACAACAAATGGAGGTAAGTGTATTTATTATATAGTGCTTTTACGGGGGCTTGAGGGTGAAGGTTACAATATTTTTAATCAGTTTCGCTTTGTGACGTTGTTGCATTTAATATTCTAAGACTTCGGGTCGGCACCCCAAAAGTGAATGTGATAATTAATAACAACCATGTTTTCAATAACGTCCTCACTAAATATTACCCTGAGAATTTAAGCTTTCTATTAGTGTTCATCCTATCCTAACGCTATGAGTGTATGCAAATAGTACGAAGTGCTTAATGAAAAGATAGAAAGTTTCCCTACCCTAGAACCCTTCTGCTTGTCGTGGTGTGGGCACATTATTTATTTTGTGTGTATTTACTCAGTGTACTTCTAACAATAAAAAAATAATAAGAAACGAAATACTGGCTTCAACCCATTAAAGGCCCACTACTGAACACGGATCTCTCCTCATACCCGAGGAGGCGTTGAGCATACTCCACCACGCTGATTCAGTGTGGATTGGTAGAGGGAAATACTACTTACTATGATTCAATTTCACGGATCAAATATTCATAATGTTTGAACATAAAAGTAGCTCTACTGAAAAGTGACTATTAATTTTAAGATTTATTACTTTTCACAGGAGGCTCAGAATCATACTAAAATTATCTGCGATCATCATGTTTAGTGTAAATAAGTTTATACATGTAATCCAATCAGTAATTACAACCACATAAAGATTATTATAATCAGCCACTAAAGACTACTAAACAAATTTTAAAATTTTAAGATCAATAACAGATAATGTAACCTTTTCAAATTATTTTGAAATGTATTGTAAATGTAGTGCAAATGTATTAATGATCCAACTAATTAATAGAATGTACCTATTATGTATTATTATATTTTACTAGTTTATATTACAGTGTTAGTAACATTATATTCGTCTCCAAATCACGTCTATAGAGTTACTCTTGGCATGTTTTATGCAATAAACTCAAGTCCTCTTCATTTTTGCTAAGCGAGACTTAGAAGAGGCCCTTACCTACCCTTCCTCTGCGCCCGTTGCCTTCGCCCTAGCTTGTGCATCGACTTTATATTGTGACCTACAATATAGGATTTACTGGGAGAGGAGACACTTTCGTCAAAATAAGTTGTTGCTAAGTAATATAATAAGGAATAGTTTCTTGCGTGCGGTCCAACCGAGTAGTTACAGTTAGTAACAACAATTTAACGGATAAAGGTCTGCACACATTACGAACCAACTCGACGTCGACTCAACTCCGACTCCGACCGTTCCATGTGTGCGTGTGTGCGGTGTTTTTTTTCTTCTTCTAATTTTTGTTCTCTCGAAGAGTCGGTGACGGGTGGTAGTTGAGTGGATCTAATGTGCGAAGTCTTTAAGTCACATTATAGTTCACTTGGTTAGACCCTATCACAAGCCCGTGGTTCAAGTAGTTGACTACGCATAACAGAGGTGCATAAAGGTTGGCATGCCACCTCGCTCAGGCAGATAATCATACCCCTAATAGACCTTCGTTGCTAATAAGATATTTTTGTTAAATTTGATAGTCGTATTAAGATTAAAATTGAAATTTCAATTGGTAGAAAAAATATAATTTTCTTTTTATTAATTATAACAGTAAAAATACGTTGAAAAATGGTAAATAAAATGCAATAGCTATAAATGCTATTCTAGCCAATGTTGGCCAGTCAAGTTTAATTTTAAACTTGGCAATTGGGTACACTAATGTAAACTACCTATATTCGCACGCCTGTAGCTTGTAAGATAGCAACGTTCGTTTTGTAACGATTGCAATAATAAACTATAACAACATTTATATATTTTTATATCTCCAATTTGCGTTCATTTGAAGAAGTAAAATTGTGAAGAAGATACAAGAAAGTAATATGTGAAATCTGAAGATCTGCAGAGGAGAGACAGCCCGCTTCCTTCGCATTCACTGCCGGCCTATATGTGTTATCGTCCTATCATAAGGCACGCGGTGAATGCCAAGAGCGGGCTCAGACCACCGAATGTTATGAAGAAAGAAGACTGAAGAAAAACTGAAGCCCACTTGTTTTCTAAAACCAATAACATTTTTTTAGTAGTTGGCAGTACACTCGGTCTTAAACAATTTGTTTGATACTATACAAAATATGGTTATTTATTTAAATTATAATAGGTAATTCATGTTCCTTAGTAATTAACTAAGACACTAAACTTAATAAACGCAAGTTTATTATTGCTGAAGAAAAAATACTTGTAACTTGATATGTGCGATTACCCGTTCAACTCCATGTAGGTAAATATTCAATGGTTCTTAAAATCGGTCAATTGTGACGTTTTTTTAATAATGGCCTAATATAATGTAATTTAAGTTTCAATAGTGAAGACCTTCATTGTTTTGCAACCCGCTGTGTCCACGGTTCACTGCTCCGCTGCCGCGAGCCTCGACTACCGAGCACCGACGGCCTGTCTAATTAAAATCTGTTATCCTTCATTGTACACAGACTCTTGTCCGTAAACAAGCCAATTAACCTTCGGAATGGGCAAAGAACATCAACCATTTACTCACAAAAAATCTTATAGGTACTAAAACCGAATAACTTCCAGTCTCATAGTTTTATATTAAAACGTATTAGGTATACCTACTGATATAGCATACGGCTACGATAGTATTATACCCTTCAAAATATTTTAATATCAACATAAAATCTTTCAAATCTATCTAAAATCAAATCCACATATGTACGTAGGTGAACAATTTACGTTTAATTGGCATAGGTACTTAATTCATATAAAGTAAGTAGATGAACAATTTGTAGATACATCGTTTGTTTCCAACATATAACGTCAAAATAATTCGGTCAAGTACCTTGTTCCCAATAAATCGCTAAATCGCAAATGAAACATGCAACGTGAGTGGCAATGTCATCGGTGGCGGCGCGGCGTGGCGGTCGGCGGTGCACAAACCGCGCGTCACGGTTGTCACCCGCACCAAATTATATGTTTGTATAGTATCGGACTATGTTGTAGTCAACTGTACAAAATATTATAGCTAACTGATGTCTATAGACGACGGTGACCACTTACATCAGATGGCTCGTGTACTCAGTTGTCGATTATTAACTTTAACATAAAACATTTGTTATTAAAAAAAATATAGTACGAAAAGTATACTTGTGTGTACAGTATTTTTAAATATCATCATAGTCATAGTCATCATACTAACTATCATTTATTTATTTATTCTTTATTGAACCTTAAATAAATGGAAAAAAAGGTATACTTCATGCTAAGAAATTAATTTAACTAATTAATTAATTAATTTGTTTATTCAAACTGGATGGGAGGTACATAGTCCAGTGGCGTCCGACAGGACCATAGTCATTATAAGGATCGTCCGGTGGTAAGCAGTGTGAGGTCGGCAGTCGGCTTGGGCTCACAGATAAATTGTTTATTGGGGTGTAACAGACTTAAACTTAGTTTGATTGCTTTTAGGGTTAACCCTGTTACTGTTACTCCGTAGCATAAACTAGATATTGTAAATCCGTAGTTATGAATCTTGAAAAGACTTATCGCAAGTTGTACCTATTATGATTTACATTACCTATTGTATATGAAAAATTATATTTAAGTAGGTGTCTAAAATCGTGATAGTTATAAAATTAATAGAACTTAATAAATAATTATGTACATATAACAGCTTGTAATGTCTTACCTAATACATTCCAAGACTAATACTTTATTGTTGTGGTAATTTTATTTAGTAAGTGATATTTAACAATAACAATTTAATAACCACGCAGTGCCAGTAATCCAATTTAATTATCGACAAAAAATGCCAATTGTAGTATGAATGATAAGACTTTGTACTGAATTTTGTTCAATTGTCTCTTTCTATGTTGCTTGCTATGGTGTACACTGTACAATAAAGAGTATTATTAAGTTTGTCCTACTTACTTTACAATGATGTAACATAAATTTTATCTGAATGGTACAAAATGTGGTAATTTAGGTACTGTCAAAACTCTTCGTGACATTATTGGAGCGCACGATATGAAATAGATTTATACCAAATTGTCAACCGCAAAGCCAAAGATCGTGTCCGTGATTAAATGAATCTCACAATATAGATGCAATGTAGGTGTTTCTTTATTGTGTATTATTTTTTTATGTAAATAATAGACACAGAAGCACACGAGCCACCTAGTGCTATGTGGTCACCGTCGCTAAGCCAAGCGACCACCAAATGGTACCTAACTCCGTCAAGTAAACGGAGCGAGATAATATAATTATAATTAGATCATTGACTTATCTTTACCAATGTATTAGATGATAAGATTAGTCATTATAATCGAGCCAAGATGGCATGTACACACATTATTGTTGTATCAGATAAACGGGGAATTTCTGCCCGCATTCATATTTGTAAAATTAATTGTTAATAACCAATAAAGTGTATGGAAAAATGCAGCCCGAGTTTATTTTTATGAAGTGAATTATCGATAGGGACACAATAGCGAGATAATATAGGTAATATATCATTTGTATCATATCATTCTAGAAGAACATTGGGCCGACACACAAAAATTTATTTTCTAACTAAATCATAATTAGCCAAATTTGACACAATGGTGAAGTTTGGCTATGATTTTGAAAATATTCCCCTTGTTTTCCCCTGAAATAAAAAACAAATTAATAGTTATGTACAATCATAAAAACTAACATTAGAAAAGCCTCTACTGTCAATCACTCGTTACTATTAATAAGGTAAACACTGAAAACTATTTTCACACCTTTTTAAATATAATATATTTATAGTATATTATACAGTCAATATAATTATATGTAACACAAACTATTTATAGATCATTCTTCATGCAATGCAGATATAAATATATATGAAGAGTAATCTCTATATTATTATGAATATTATGTCTATTATAACAAAGAAATTGCTCTGTTTAAATTATAATTTATAATTATATTTAAACCAGCACAAAAACAAAATGTCACATGAAACTGTCAATTATTATTATTACTGAACCGGTATCACCAGTGAACTCAGAATTACCTCACTTTAACCATATTACTTATTCTGTGCTTTTAACAACAAACATGGCTTAGACAAAAATTATCTCAACGTAACAAATCATCATCAATTCATCAGTGAGATGCATGAATACCTACTTTATGTATTATAATCAAAAGTATTCATAGTTGTGTGTATAAATATGTTATTTAAATGACTTTCCTAAAATAATTATGTATGTATAAACTTAAAGTATAAGGTTTCCGGTTTCTTTCGAGCCTTAAATCAATCAATTAATTATAATAAGCATATAATATCACTAAAACGCCAAGTTATTATAGATGTCAGTGCTAAATTTAGTTGGTAACAATAACACCGATGTGAGGTGTAATTGCAGCCGCGTTACCGCCGGCGGCGGCGGAGAGTTCAGGAGAGTAGAGTAGCCGAATGTCACGTAGAGTCCGTGCCCGCGGGCCGGTCTGATTATCGGCAGACCAGAGCTTCACGTTGCGAAATAATTGATGCGTGCATATTTCAAACTACTCCAATTCTCTGTTTAATCGTTGCCACATTTTCACTTTGTAAAAGAGCGTGAAAAGGATTAAAAGTAATTTCATGCCTTTAAACGCTTTAAACTGATTTCAGTAGGATTTCCTAAGTCGCGGGTAGCATGGACAACACATTTTTAGACCTCACAAACACACACAACCCGAGAACATACAATTATCTTTGAAAATAACATAAAAGTCCTAAGAAACTTGAACCCGGGACTACTATTAACCATCTGTTACCAACTGAGTTATGCTGTCCTTTATTGTTTAAACTTGTTTACTGTGACTATTACTACAATTTATACGTTTACTTTCCCGTGTCCATGGTCTCGCATGTGTATGATATAGTAGTCTTCAAGCGAAGAGTGAATAGGTTCTGATGAGTTATTGCGATTAACATCTTGGACTTCATCATCACTTACCATTAGGTAGATTTTTGTCAAGCATAGTAACTTATTCTAAGTACTTATTAAAAAAGATGTTGGTATTTTCTTAAGTTTCATTCATCGTATACTTGTTTATAAAAGTAGTCATTGCTTTGGCATAATTATGTTTTCATATTCGTATAACTATCCTAAACTGTAGGCTTAAATAAACACTATTAACGTTTAAACAAATGAAACTTATCATAACATAAGCCAACATAACAGGAAAAGTCAAGTAAAGCCTGCAAACACTTGCTGTAACATTCATATTTTAAGGTCTTCAAAAACTTGTATTTTCATGAATTAAGAACATCTACACTATAAGTAAGGTTGCCTATACGTTGAAAGTAATTACCAAAAACAGTTAATACTGGAATTATATATTACCAAAACAATACCAAATTGAAGCACAAACACGTAAATTAAACGTTTCGAACTTAAGTTGCACTCTTTGCAATATTCGATTGCATTGCATCAGAGTTGGCCTTTGTTCCACTCAGGAACTTGATACACAGGTTTAAACTTTAATAGCATACTACCTAGTAACCGCCCTCGCTTATAGGTACTTCGCGCCCTTATAGGTAGGTACACGCACCCAAACCATTGCCACTCGTTTATTTCAGGCGTTCTACAAAATTAATGTTTATTGATTTAGGGGACCATTTTTATTATTCTATAAAAAGGAAATTCATTTATTACAATCATTTTTATGCATAAATGAAATGAAAACATTTATTAATTAATTTTTCACAGAACGGAAAACTTATTTTATCTGTTGTTCTACCGGAACAAACGCATTTTACGGGATGAAAAATATCATACGGACAGATATATACAGATATACGTCATATAAGCTACAAAACACGCCAAGCATCATTTAAATCTGTGGTTTCCGGGTAATGTTTGAACAGACAATCATTCAAAAAAGTCTTGGTCGGTAAGGTGTTCGATTCCGTCTGGTTTTTTTCACTTTGTTTCTTTTTCTTTTAGTTTCTAGAGAAAAAGGTTTCGCCGAACTTTGAACTGTTCGTTGAATCGAAATCAATAGTAGCTGAAGGAAGGTAACCGTACTGCAAGGACCGGCGGTGCTTCCGCAACAACTGTTAACCTTGTACAAATCAATGGCTCGGCCAGTGTAGAGTAAGTACGGCTACCACATCATTTGCGATCTTGACAATTTTTGGCACAGAGATACAAGAATTTTTGGAAACTGGTTAAAACGATGCTTGTTTACCTAATATAGCCCAAACGTTAATTATGTATAAACATGTGACGTCTGTTTGATATCATGGGACTGGGGAGTTGTATTTTTATTATAAAAAAACTAGCTGACCCCGCGAACGTTGTTCCGATATAATTATTTATCATACAAAAATACAAAAAGCGCGATATAAATTTGAGGGGCGGGGGTAGGGAAATGAAAATTTGGGATCATGTGTATTTTTATGCCACACCATAAAAAAATAACCATAAAAAAATTTGTCCCTAAAATGAAAAATTCTCGCTCGATTCTCATACTTACTCGATAAGCACACAAAATTTCATAAGAATCGGTCGAGCCGTTTCGGAGGAGAATGGTAACTAACATTGTGACACGAGAATTTTTTAAATATAGAGAAGAAACTAGAGAGATAGAAATTAGAGCTTTGCATCAAAATTAGATTTTATTAATACAGGCAACATCCAAATTATGGAATAATCACGTCAAATGTACCTATGTGACATTCAGCAAAGCCCCAGAAAAGGTCCTAGGACCTAGATGAGGTTATTTACTACATTTTGGTATTTTACAGAAATTTCATAAAATATTATATCAAAGTTACATATTTTTAAACTCCGCTTCAAATAGGTTATTCAATTCTACATTTATACTGATATGTTTACAATATAAAAACTTATCCGGAACTATTCTGATAAATGGAGTTAATATAATAATATATTCTTATACATTTGCAATTTAAAACATAAAAAATATTTTCTACAAAAGATCTTAAAATTACAGTTGAGTCAGTCAAAATCCATTTTAGTTTAAATGAATAAGTACGAAAAACAAATACCTACTGTTTACCAAATAAATAAAAGTAAAAACTGTATTTAGCAAGTAGCAAACACTTCAGAGCATAATGAACAATTTTGCATACTACAGTGATTATTATAATAGGTTTCTCTTAACCGCAAAAAATGTTAACGATACCAACGTAACACTTCACTTAATTAAGGAGTGCGCACATTACACCAACTCGACGTCAACTCCACTCCGACTCCACTCCGTTTCAACTCCGACGTTCCGTTCCGCGATCAACTTCATCGACGTCAACTCGACTCCGTCTCCACTCCGTTTCAACTCCGACGTTCCGTTCTAGATACATTACGTCATTGTGTCGGTCGACGCGTGGACTACTCGTCTACGGTGAGTCGTCAACGCAATGTCGACGCGTTGGTCTCGAAACGGAACGGTTATGGGTGTAGGGCGAGCAGTACAGGGCTTTTAAGTATAAGTTCGAAATTCAACCTTACCTTCAAAGATATAAAGCTCATAATTGAATATTAGCTTTGTCAAGGTTTTAGTCGCGTTGGCGTCGGTCGGTCGTGGAGTCGTTGTAATGTGCGCACTCCTTTAATGTGAGTGAATAATTGGTTCACGCCTACGTTGCATAATTTGGCTTTCATTAGTTGCAATATAGTAAAAATGATTCATGTTGTCTCGACAAAATTGTATTTCTTTGTATATTATGTTTAGTTCTAGAGACGTACTTGTTTAATGTTACTTACTTAATACTAGTAACTTATTTAATACTATTAGACCCGCCCTCGCTTCGCTTCGGGAAACATGTCTGTCTCGTAGTAAACACATTCAGAAATCGTTTGGCGTGATTTTTTATAGTCGCATAGTTTATTTATTTATCAATCGATTTAAATGCAAAAAACTAAATGTTAAGTTAACCTTACCGCAATATATTAGTGAACCGCCACCAGACAAACAGACAATAATTCTAAAAATCATTGTTTTGGACTCTGTTTGATATTATAAAAACCTCCAGTAAGTTTTTCTCATGTACGTATCTTCCATGTACACACAACGATCAGTTAATATATGTATAGACAGATATCTACAGTTCGTACCTAGTAGTTAAATGCCGTCCGTTTCCTTCTTGTTAAACTAACTGTATTGCTAAAGCTATATTTATATTTATATAATCCATATAACGTAGCCACCACAAGGCCTCTGTAACCACCCTCAAAATTATCAAACCTCGAATTATGTTGAGTAGAACGTAAGGCGCGTGTCAACACCAATGAACAAGTGGTGATCAAAGTAAGCTTATGTTCGTAAGTATAAAATAAATATTCAAAGAAAATTTATTGTCTAATTAAAACACCTTTCCTATTCCGCACACCAGACCCAAAACACCAGATTTTATGTGAAACAGGCTATAGGTCCCTTCTGAAGAGAACTCGCCAAACATTATACATACTACTGGAGAGCACTACATTTAAAGGCAATATCTTTCAGGACTTATATGCCTAGCAGAGCAATTTAGGCACGTCAATTATTATTTGAAGATCGATAAGCCTTGGGATGGCATAGTTACAACTACTGACAATTGAATTGATCATAGAGGCCTTCCCAATTAAACGGAGAGGCGAAGGGCACAACTTCATTAGGCAGCTAATGGACTGAAACTCGTTGGTTACAAAAATTACATCGTATCCCCACCAACAATTGTTTTTATATGGATGTGCGTATGAACACGGGGATAAACTGCGGCGCATGTATGTGAGTCATATTATCGAGTACGAATTCACTCCGTGGAATGCCTTCATTGTCATTCTCCGATAATGGACTTGGCTCACTTTCAACACTTGGAACTGCTAAGAGATTAGCCGGGTTTTCTCTATGCAATCGTGAATTGAAAATATACTCTCTTCTAGGTACACGCGCCATATTAAATAGCTATTCACACTACAATTGGTGTATTACTCTTCGATACAGGTGACACATCCCTCGATACAAACATTTGAACATTTTTGTACTTAATTGGCTGTCATAATATACCTGAAAAATATGGTTTTTGTCAAGTTAACATAATAAGAAAAGCGTAGCCAAAAAAACTTGCTGGTGTATACGAGTAAAACATGACTTCAACCCAATAATGGCTCGCTACTGGGCACGGGTTTCGCCTCATATATGAGGAGGCCTAGTGCATGCTTCACCACGCTGCTCCAGTGTGGATTGGTGATGGTGGTGCAACCCATGTGTCGGAAGTTTAATGGCGCTCGAAGGCCTCCGACTTAACCATCTAACGGTAACAACCGGCACTTCGGAAACATGGAAAAGCTCGGTCATTCATCACCCGTGACCACCACCCAGCAGTTTGAGTCGCTTCATATGCATAATATAGGTACTTTATAAATAAACTTTAGCTCGAATGATATCGGAAAATTGAGATCATAAATACACTGTACATATTACAAAATACATATACATATATTATGTAAGTATCAGGAGCTCAAGATAGACATTTAAATATTAAATCAGTCTAAAGGCGTGACTCAATAATTATACCTAAGTAGAAGGAATTTACGTGAATCAAATTCCGCAAAGTTTGGATATTCGTACGACACATATCTAATTATAGAGCTCCGGTGAGTCACTCTTCCAGATCAATCAATTATGGAGTAATGACTGTAATATTTAGTGATTCCAAGAGAAAATAATTGCTTACCCATATTTTATAACGGACCGAGATGTTTAGTATCTGTAATAGGTAGGTACACGTTGACACATCCTTTCTTATCAGCTTGTACGCTATGTGCGTGTATGTACCTACGTAATGGTGTTTATTTTTACCCAATTCCAAACATCCAAATGGCTGACATCCATAAGTGCATATAACACAAAATGTAACTGTACATGAAGGTGAAACTATTCTTGGGGGTCTTCATTAACGCAATAGAACCCAAACAATAATTATACAATTTTTGACTGTTTACAAGTGTCTTTGCGTGCGCTAATCTTTGAAACGGCTTAACTGATTAAGGATACGATACTACTGTATAATAGCTTCACTCAAAATATAATAATGTTATGTTAGAATTACGTTGAAAAATTTTTGAGTATGGGTAGGTTGGTAATTCCCTAAGTAATCTAAGGGACAGGTTACCCGAAGTGACGCGCTGGCGGGTTTGCTGGTTAATAAATTTTACTAAAATACCTATTTTAATGATACAGCAATTTAACATGGTAGGTATTATCGCTAACATTATAAGCTAATTTTCACTTACAATAAGAGACACCTAAGCAGTTATTTTATTCAAACTTTGTTTACATTAATACGAGTACAGCAATATTTTTTTAAAGATAAATTTGTAGTTTATTTCCAATATCAATCAATACATTATAAGTAATGTAACATCACAAAGACGGCGAATGTTTTTATTTATTATTTATACAAAAGTTGTATTTTTATGAGTGCGTTATAGATAAGCTATCTTGATAATAGATAGATATCGTAAAACCTACTCAGAGATAAGAATGAACACTATTTTGAGTATAAAGTGTTAAGTTGAGTATAGCGATTAATGGCAATTACAAAAGAAACAAATTGATTTGACAGCTAGTAATTTCATCTCATTAAATACAATTAAATTGATACGTGAGCGTGATAAGAATATTTTGTATTCGCCGGCTAATTACCTACATAACATTAATGCATAAAATAAAATAAAAAAGCAAAAAACGGAAGTGTAATAAATTTTGTTTTTTAAGTTGTGTTATAAATACATTTATTAAAATAAAATATTCAATTTGAATGTCAATGCGAATTAATTCTTAAAAAAAATGAAATACGATCGATTTTTAAGCGCACAATGGGTATCATTAATAGATATCTAGAGATGTATGTTACTATGGAGCGCTATGGAGAGAGCTATGTTAGGTATTTCGCTACGAGATAAGATTCGGAACGATGACATTCGTAGACGAACGAAAGTTACCGACATAGCTCTCAGAGTTAGCCGGCTGAAGTGGCAATGGGCAGGCCACATCATTCGAAGGACGGATAACCGATGGGGTAGAAAAGTCCTCGAATGGCGACCACGCCTCGGCAAAAGGAGCACAGGTCGCCCCCCGACCAGGTGGACTGATGACCTGAAGAAGACAGCGGGAAGCCGCTGGATTCAGAGGGCTCAGGACCGGTCGGAGTGGCGCCAATTAGGGGAGGCCTATGTCCAGCAGTGGACTTCAAAAGGCTGATAGATAGATAGATAGATGTTACTATGTACGTAGGTGTACATTATGTAGACATGTCAATTCGCTAATAAAGTTACCTTTTGAACTGTCCACCTGTATCCTGAAGCCGTATTTCCTTTATAATGTTGAACCAACTTTTTCGAAACATCCATATTTGTATACGAGTATATCGACGTTGAGTTGGTTACTTTACAGGTTATTTTAATTTTCTGCACCATACACACTTTTCTAATACCGATTGCTATCTACGGAAGCACTTCCTGCGACACGGATACTGAAGTCATTGAACAACCTAACACAGGCAGTGATAAGTGACGTTCCTGTAATTAGTTTGTACTCATCTCATCAAATTGCGACCATTTATTTTATGTACGTTGTCTTATAAACATGAGTTAAAAGGCTTTTACTAAATTACAATTATATCACCACTACTATATTCACTCACTTCATTCTGTGGGATGATGGGATTATACTGTACTTTATAATAAACTACTTAGTTTTCCGCTCGTGGCTTCGCCCGCGTGAAATTCTCAATTTTGCAACATACTTTATTAGTTCCTGATTTAGTTCCTGAAGTGGCGCCTAGTGGAACCTATAAAAAGTATCAAGTGAATCCATTGAAGAAATAAAAACTTTCAGTTTATCCCCTTTTTATCTCCTTAGGGGGAATTTCCAAAAATCCTCTCTCGCCCCCTACACACCCCAAGGAAGATACATGCTAAATTTCAGCTTATTGCGTCCAGTAGTTTCGGCTGTGCGTTGTCTGTCAGTCACTCAGTAACTAAAGAGTTTTATATATACTGATGATAGGTAGGTATATTCTTTATTTGTTCGAATAACAAAGAAAGTAGATATGTATGCACGCGGAACCTTATCAAATAAATGTGTTTGACTGATATCAAATAAATTAAATACAACTGTCTTACTGTTTTCAATTATTATTCCCAATATACATACATGAATTGCTATAATATGTAAATACTTCAACTGTTTTGTTAATGGTAAGTAGTAGGTGCTAATTAGGTAAGTACTACTAATTTATCAGTAATTAAGTAGAGTAAAGAAACTTTAATCGGGACTTTCAAAACTGTTCTGTAATGAACTGTTCTGTCCAGTGTGAAATGTACATTATCTTTGCACAGAGTTTCATGGACAGATTTTCTCATTGTGAGCACGGTCAGCACGGGCCAATAGTGGAATGAGAAGTAATTCTGATGCATTTTAGAACCACCGTGTATAAAATATTAAAACGCGGTCCTTCTACTAAAATGCTTCCAAAATGTTTAGTCACAATACACGTTGGAGTAATAGCACCGAAGTATGTAACTGAAAATGTTATGTAAAGAACAACTTCAGGGACTCTAGTCCGTTTTTAGTGTGTCGGAATAGTTTGACATATTTCATATACAAAAGGTCGCTAGATCGTCATCCGTGTTACATACTTAGTTTATCCTTATAGCCCACTGGAAATAGATTTATGAAAAGGTTTCACGGAGCTCTTCAAAAATTGGTTTCACTGGAATGACGATGTCCAAGTCACAATTAGTGAAATTGGTTTGTATTATTATTGAGGCAAGTAAATTTTAATGAATAGTTGGCGTATTAATAAACAATTTGTACGATATAACTAACTATACGAACTAGACTATTTAAATAGTAGCATACTATACAGATAATATATGTATAAAGTCATGACGATATTTAACTCGAATGAGTCACTCGTAAAGTGCATTATCACGTATCTAGGTAAATTGGTGATTACTGCCCTCAACGTATACGTAAACATAAAACCAGATTTCCTTTTCAGTACATAGCTCATGATCGGACAAAGGAAGGCGATAATTAGTAGTGGACAAAAATAGTCGTGCAGCCGGGCCCTGGGCCAGGTGACGTCAGCGCGCCAGGGCCGCGGCGGGGCAAGACGGGCCCCGCGCCAGTGCCGCGCGCGCCGTCGCCCCGGCCGCACGCCGCACGCCGCCAGCCCGAGCCCTCCGCCTGCCTGCGCCGGCCAGCCGCCTGCCGCCAGCCCGCCAGCCCGCCAGCCCTGCTGCCGCCCCGACTACGCCCTGCGCTCCCGACCTCACACGTGAGTCCACCGCCACATCCGATCGCTTTCCATCCGAATGACCGTCGCGACGTAACGTCCGATGCAGATTTCACTTCAGCCCCGGCGGCGGGCTCCCGACAACTTCGCCCCGCTCTACTTTTCCTACATTTTCATTAAATAGTAATCGCTCGGCGGACCCTAGGTTTCTCGCGTTAGCACGGAGAAGCGTGGCAACCTTGGCGCATCGTGCAATGCAGCGGGGACCTTGCAAGTCACGCGTCACAGTAACCTCGCCTCGCGCCGTGCTCGTACCGCCGCGCCGCGCCGCTGTGACGTCTCGCGATCTAACTCGACCTCGGCTCGTCACCGGTACACGTCATTCATCGCCGCTTGAGAAATCCCGCGATCAAGTAGCCACCGTGTAGGTGAGCAATGGACGTTGAACGGGGGTCTACGGGCGTATCGCGGGTTTCGCTCGATAGTACCACGGTGCCGGGACATGTTGATAGACGTGTTACAGATCGAACACAAACAGCTGACCGACAGCCGACGTGTTTCTTATTGCAGACAAAAAATAAGACGCGGTCACTCAAGGACGGTCAACAACTATCGAGTGGTATTTCCCGTTTAACGGAGCGACGAAGTGACATACAAATGACGTGCAAACGACGTTGGTCATTATCGACGTTAATTGAAATAACTGAACGCGGATAACTCGTGGACGCATCGGTTCGTGAGCACTCTGTACGATAAGTGATGTTTTGAATGTGAACGTTTGCGAATCAAGACACTTACAGCGTTCCCAGAGATATCGTACTGGAAAAACACGCCATTCTCGTGTCGCGTGTAGCGACTATCAGCTGAGCGATGCGGTGCGCGCTCGCCAACACGGTTAGTCACCATTGTTTACGCGACTATCGCCCTTACGTCAACGGTGCACTGTTTATAATAGTACGCGCTCTTACAACCTCATTGAAACACGTCAACAGATACGAACTCAACTACTACGTAATTTCGCTATAAATGAGTACATATTGGTTATGCCCAAATTGAGTTGTTAGCGATTACTTACCGATTTAGCAAATTGCAGCGTCGTAATAATTGTAATAGTTAATGATAAGGACTTAATTATAATTATTACAAAAAATATTCTAATCCTTTAATTAATTGTTTTCATAAGAAATGTTAATACACAAACCAATAAATAAGCTTTGTCTTATTAAACCTGGTCAGATCAGGTATAAAGGTAGCGTTTGCTTTGCTTTTATTAGTTATTCGGTTAATAATATTTAAAGATCAGCATATAGCTACATCCTGAACATAGCCGTATGTATGTACCTGGACACTAATGTATGCATAATATACCCGTAACCTCTAAAACTTCTCTAGAAACATTTTACCTCATGCTGGCATTGGTCGCGGTTCACAAACCGGTAGGCCGTGGTTATCCTTCGCCGGCCATCACAAATGTCTGCCTTTAGCATTAAATTCAAATGTACACATTACCAAACACCTCATGAATAAATTAGATGCATAGCAGCTTCATAATAACGTAAATAAATCCTAATTATGTTCACAGCACGCTTTAATTTTCCCTCCAAACTTGTAAATCTCGTAAATGCCGTTAAATATCGTTCGACGTATTAGCTTACTCGTTAATTTAAACTGTTACACAGTCTGGCCTTACATTATCTACGTATTCACATAACACTTCCTGTTTACAATGCGATTAGACAATCTCATGTTATTATCAATATCTAATTATATTAGCGCCTTTGAATTTTTTAATATGCGATATTCTCTTCATCAACGTAAGTTTGGATGAAAATTGCAATTCGGAGGTTTTTTAGGTAAATTAATTATCACGGATTTATTAAAAAAATACCAGTCTCTGTTTTTGTGTTTAATAGGAGGTGTCATGTGTCCATTCATTCTACAGTTTACATAGTTTTATGCCAGGGAAGCCTGTTTCTGAAATATACCTATGTTGTGACTTATTCACTACACACCAAGCAAGGCTCTATTTCCCAATCTAGTAATTAAAAATGTAATTTACGTTTATAAAGCACGATTTAAACAACTCCTTTTACTCCTTCCAGAATAATATGGTCAGAAAATACGAAAGAATGAGTGGTCGCCAGTCCTGGAGTGAAGAGGATATGGCGAAAGCCGTGGCCGCCGTCGTCTCCGGCAAGATGGGCTACAAGTTGGCCGCCAGAACCTTCCACATCCCGCGCTCCACGTTGCAGCGGCGAGCCAGCAAGATCCGGTACCAGCAGCCGGACGACCCCAAGCCTCTCATGGGCCACTACAGGCGGGTGTTCACCGACAGTCAAGAGAAGGACTTAGTCGGCTACATAAAGAGCATGGAAAAATACTTCATGGGCGTCTCCAGGCGCGACATCAGAGAGCTAGCTTTTCAGTACGCCGAAGATAATCAATTAAACCATCCATTCGACGTGAACTCCCGAATGGCGGGAGAAGACTGGGTCAGGAATTTCCTGAAGAGAAACCCTGAACTTCTACACCGATCAGAGAAAGAGTACGACTTGGAGCCCGTGAACTTTGACCAGTTCTACCACTTTATGTGTCAGATGTCTTGATGGTTATTTTACCGTTCGTAGCAAACAAAGGTCACGTTTGTAATCCCACCCATGAGAGCCTCACGATATTGTATATCGAATCCCAACTGCGATGCCTGTATCTAAACGCGTACATAGTATGACCAATGTAACTTCTAGCTTACGACAAATGTTAATAATTCGAAACTAAAGACATTTTATATACAACGAGCAAAGCTCAAAATTTTGTACCATTGTCTGTTCTCTAATTTTAAGTAGGTATTTCGTATTGTATCTACTTAATTGTAAACAATTAAGTACTTATTTTTTACAGTTATTCCTTATTTATAGTTTAAATTCTGTTATTTAATGGTAAATGCTAAATTAAGGGCTGTGATAGCAAAGAATGGTGTATTTAGGAGAACATATCGTGCTATTGAGGGGAGTACTTATCTAGAAGTGTGGTTCGGCTCGTTCAAATTAATTACTTAGGTAGTCCAATGTTGTTCACATAATAAACTGCTCATAAATTATATTTTAAAGTTATCGTTCACTAGCACAAGGCTGTTATAAAGTCATGTTCCTGTGTTTAGCATATTTCTGTAAACTTACCGCCCAGTTGGTAGAGATCCTGCCTGTGAAGCGAGTGGTCCCGGGTTCGATTCCCGGCCCGGGACAAATGTTTATGTGACAGATAAATATTTGTCCTTGTGTCGTTGGCGTTTGTGATTATTTGTCCGCCACCCGTAACACAGGAATGCTTGTGCACTTGTGCAGGGGTATGAGTGTGCAAACGCTTGTTTATTATTTTTCAAAATACTTACTCCATGTATTTCTTGAAACCGATTAGAACAAGGCTACTCAAAAGTTTGGTTCGCGAACCAATTAAATCTTAGGGATCACAGGGAAATTTACATTAATTTATAGCTCATTAGCAATTATTTTTCTTTAGTATTTTATACCTACTTGTTTCTACTTA
Source organism: Ochlodes sylvanus (assembly GCA_905404295.2). Taxonomy (NCBI): domain Eukaryota; kingdom Metazoa; phylum Arthropoda; class Insecta; order Lepidoptera; family Hesperiidae; genus Ochlodes; species Ochlodes sylvanus. Next base: position 3,838,617 of record FR990125.1, on the reverse strand, counting down.
ATTATAGCTTACTACTTAACTTGATAGGTGCGACTTATCTTGATTTAAAACTCCAATATTTTGTTTTGGGTTTTAAGTGTACCTATTACTAAAATTGTCATTTTCAATTTAGTTCAAAAGTTATTATGTAAAACTACTTAATCATACAATTTGTATAATCGATGAGTGAGCATAACGTCGACGAACGCAAGTGTGGTTGTTCAAAAAAATAGTTCGCAGTTTCATTAAAATAAAAGGGATTCGGGAACTAAAACTTTGAGTAGCCTTGGAGGAGTTTTCAGTAATACTGTGTACATGAAGTAATTTGAAAAGTACATTGTGTTACAATTTTAGATAATTTTATAATTGAATGGTAATTTAACTAGTTTGTAGGGGATATGCAAAACTATACCTAAGTATTGTGATATTGGTGATCGGTGATAGTAGGTGGATTGTCCTTTAACTAATTCTTTATTTAAAATTTAAACGAAATCGGAATATAAAAGATCGTTATTTACTTTATTCAAAATTATTATTAGACTAGTAATTTACCTACAAAGTTATCGTTACCTGATTTAAGTTTTGATCTCTTAAACTTAGTTAACACTTGGTACCTAGGTGCCCATTGTGTTCGTAGGTCGCTGGACTAACAGTAGTGTTGGTTTAAAAAAAAATATCTCTTGGGAAATATGTTAAGAATGCCAAACAATGTTAATTTTATTTTGAGATTTATATTTAATTTTAATTCGTATGGTTAAGTACTTAATAAGTTTTATCCACTAAATAAAGAAATTTAAATTAAAAGATTTTTTCATCTAGAGACCTTCCATTTGAAGTTTCAGAGAAAAGACTGTTTTACTTAGATAGGTGTACCTACATGCAATAGCATGTCAATGAACTTCGTCCTAGACCTTCCGATTTTAAGAAACAATTTTGTTAAAATATTGGTACTTACCTACTTATCAAAACATGTTAAAAGTAGACCTTAAGGTCTACCTTAAGATTTTAAAATCTTATCCAGATTTTAATTTGAATAAGTCGACAACCATCCTTTGCCATTACAAATTAATTGAATAAAAAAACAATTAAATTGTGTCCTAAAATCAGACGCATGTATAATGAGATCTCATTTGAATAGAGGTCATTTGAAGTAGGATAATTAGGGCTATGTTGAGAGCGTCACTCTTGATGAGTTGATAACGTCTGAAAATATATTAAAACGCAATTTATTTCAACACATCCAAATTTATGTTAATATAATTATATAAATTACGCAAAGAATGAAGATGAAAAAATACTTGGATAAAAATATACTCAGTAAGCGGCAAGTTACAACATTGATGAACATTGCTCGTAGGTACTTGACCCAACGTGTATGAAGCTCAGATAGAAGGGCTAAAGAGCGTATAAACCCTTTTTAGGACCAACTTTTCTACTAAGTATTTTTTCGAGACAGGTTTTGTAAGTGATAATACAAATAAAATATAAGCTGTGTTCATGAAATTTACTCGTAGTATGTCACTTGACAGTTTGACACAGACTATAAAGGTTTTAGAAAGTGAGAAAAAGCAATAAAACCAATGGATAGCCTGGTATCAATTCTCGATAAGTTTCAAACAACACTGAGATGAAAAGCTACCTAATTGTTCATAGTATTATTATTTTAAAAGACTTTTTTCTACAAGATCCTGCACTTATCTCTAATTTTCAAAAAATATGTACGATTAGAATTGAATTATTACTTGCTTCATTGAAGGAAAACATCGTAAGGAAACCAGCACACATGAGAGTTCTCTATAATGTTCTCAAAGGTGTGTGAAGTCCGCCAATCCGCACTTGGCCAGCATGGTGGACTATGGCCTGTAGGGACCCCTCACATCCCGTGCCTGGCAGTGGGACAGTTATGGGTTGCAATGATGATGATGATCAAAGAAAAAATAACTGCGTTTTATGTCGATAAATATGTGTGTTAGTGTTATAGATGTCATAGTTTTGAACCTTATTACGCTTAAAAACAATGAAGATACCAACAAAAAAAATTACGAGGATGTGCTCGACATGCATGGCTCTCATTCACAATGTTCCAGAAGAAAACGTATTGTCATAAAAAATACTCAGGTTTTCCTAAAATAATACAAGGCTTTTGTCCGATAAAAAATAAAATAAAATCAAGCCTTTTTTTAGTAGGTATTCTAAACCGTACGGCTATTGACTGAGATAAATCGCCCCATTTGTTCGTGTCGGCTCCAAAACACCCTATTTACCAAAACATAAGTATGTATGGAGCTTGAAACAATTTACTACACAGTAAGTAGGTACCTACTTCTTGCATATAAAATGGCTGGCCCACCCTAGGACACAAATACAGCTGTTGTACGTATTCTTGTCTTCGATGCGAAGAATTTGGACAAAGCTTGTAAATTTTCGTTATATTTTAAATTAAACACATGTCATAGGTATCTAGATGAATTCAAAATCATGTATCTATTTTGGCAATACGCTTATGCTCGTATTTTTTCGCTTCTACTTCAAATAAAGTAAATTTAAAATGAAAACAACGTCAGTCAGGCATAGTGCAGCTTTTTATTTATAAACAGCTTTTTGAATTAATATAAAATGCAACATAGAAACATAGTTATTCATCTTTGTCAGGCGCTACACGATTAGGTAGCCCATTCTGTTCTATTAATGGGTTTTAGAACGTTTTAAATAAGAAACATTAAATTTATGTATTGCAATAACTAAAACACACTGTAAATGTCATAGCCTAAATAGATCTTCCGTTTCGTGTATTTTTTACTTTGAGTCTCCTCTTCCAGGAATAGATGAAATGCTAAAAATACAAAGTTACAAGACATTTAGTACACATAGGCATATAACATATATGTTTTAAGATACAAAATTAAAAAAGCATAATGAAGTTTTATAGCTGACCATCGAATTTTTCTTGTGCTACAAACAACCGTACTTTCCGTGCTATCTCATGTTGGCCACTCTCACCATGTGTCTATATCGTTTTCTGTCTACGGTGTAATTAATATCATTAACAGAGATAATAATCTTCGGACTTGACAAATTGACAATCACTACTTTGTGATTGCGTGATAATAGTCGGACAGTAAGTTTATCGCAAAAACTGATTCACTCTTAGTTTCAACCCACTTTAGTAATTATTGTGACGAAACCTAAATAAATAAGCGCGTTGACTACAGCAACCGAACTCTGATGAACAGAGTGCAAAGTTATAGATAAAATATGTTTCTCATGTTTTTCTTTTTTCTATGTATATTTATATTCCAGCAACTCAAAATTTAAAAAATGTTAGTTTCTCCAATAGCTATAAAACGTTATAAATTGTATATTTTGTCGATAAATACAGTCGAGATGCTGCAATTTTTATACCACTTTAGGAAGACTCACCATTAGTAGATTATACAGCCTATCTTCATAATATTTTATTTCCAAAAAAATATCCAAAGCAGAGATATATATTATACCGTTTCAGTTCTGTTAATTGGTATAGTTAAAGAAGTCACTAGTCTAGTTAGACTAGAATCGCTTCAGAACAACAGGGTATGTTTATCGGATCATTCGAGCATTGACTCTAATAGCTTGGTAAATATAAAATATTTCCTTTTCCGGAACATCATTGAAACGATGAATTAATGCATGAAGTATAAAATAATATGAACTAATGTATAAGAGAAGTATTGAACAGAAATTCTTCTAAAAATGTTATAAACGTTGCTTTGAAAAACAATTAGCATATTTCAAAGTGTCCTACTTTTTCAAAGAGAGCTTCTCAAAGAACTTTTGCAATAATATTTTCTTTGGAGAAATGGAATGCCTTTTTCTGTTATTTCTATCATTTTAAAGCCAATATAAGAGGCTAGGACGACGAGCAAAGGAATGAAACAACCGGAAAGATATTGTTATCAAGGTAAAAAGTGTGCGCAGCCGTACAAACCCATTTCACAATAATTAAATGCTGCCAGTATTCAGAAATATTACGTTTAATATATTTATGTTGGAGGTAAAATCTTGGATGTTAGGCATACACGGTGCCTATGAGTTTGAGGGACGGACACTTTGAGACTATTCTTATCTCAAACGTAAGAGTAACCAATGGAAGGGTATTTTCACTGATTATCTTTCTATTTACACGTTTTTAAAACCAGCAGACGAGCCACCTGATGGTAAGTGGTCACCGTCGCCGTTGGTCATCAGGGAGGCCTATACCACGAAAAACGAAACGACGTTTCAACGTCGACGTGTCGCCAAATTATGTTTCGTGTGAACATATGGAATTTTCTTAAGAAAACTCAATGCGATTTTCGTATTTAAATTTATTTTAATAGATAAAGAAACACGTAACAGTAAGAAAGAGTACAATCCGTCGTCCGAAAAGTCGACTTTCGTTTTTCGTAGTAGGCCTCCAGTAACACCAAAGGCATTACCGATGTTACCGATGCGTTGCCGGCCAAGAAACAAGGAAGAAAAAAAAAAGAAAATAGTTATTGGCATTCAAACTCCCAAACGGAATGCGGCAACTGACTCAGGCGAGAGAATGGTCCACCTACCACCAAGCAGGACTTTTGTCGACACTTACAAAACCCTAATTTAACATTCATGTAGTACTTCAATACACAATCTACTCAAACGGAAACATACTTCAATAGACTCGTTTATAAAATTTATTACAGAGCTCCCACAGCGTTACAAAAGGAGAAAAACATTATTTTCAGAGTTTCAGTGAACTGTGAGCGGTATTCAATATTCTCAGTGGGTACTTGGGCACAGGGTAGGTTTATGTCGACGCTGTAGGTAATACTTCGACAAAGACTTAAGCTTTCACAACAGACTCAAAGTGGAAGACTGAAAGTAAGTTTTCTTTCTTCGTTTTTACATCATTTCACGGAGCTCTTTAGAATAGGTTCTTGTTTATTTCCTCGAACCGTTTTTCAATTTAAATTCACGTTCCTTTGTGTTGTCTACTGAACGTAATTGTTGACTGTATATACTTTAATTGTCCTTCACGTTGTATTAAACTTCACTTCATTGTTTACGTTGTAACCATTGACTTATTACTAAAGTCAATGGTTGTAATAAATAGTTGTGATTAATGAATTACCTGGAATTTATTACTGTTTTTATTGATTTTTTTTATTTATTAATTCTATAAAACATGATTCGATTCTCGAAGACGGTTGTTTGCGGAACCTTGATTAAAAACATCGAATCTTTCAAAACATTCCGAATTTCCAGTGAAACTGATTAGATGTAATTTTACTTTGTAAGCAAAGCCAGTAGCTCTTCAGCTCTAAAGAGCAAGTTGTCTCGATATTTACTTAAGAACCGCCGGCAACCCAATTAAACTGCGTTATCTAGCTCAAAGGAGCGAGCGCTGCTAGAGTCAGAACCAATCTCAAAGGGACTGCCTCGCCATCAACTAATTCAACGCATTTGTTTTCTATAGACTTACAGATCAATGCTAGGTTTAATTGTACGTACGTTGTAATTGGCTAGGTTAACGTGTCACAGCCATGAATCAGCCGAGTTGAGGAACATTGTGCGTGATCAAAAGTGGAATGGGATAGCAACTACGAATAACAATTTTAGCGACTAACTTGTAAAAGGGCAAATTAATACACGAGCTCCATTTTACAATACATTTTTATTGAATGACAATATTGACATAATTCCTTTGTTCTTCTTAATCATCTGTTTATTCTTGAAGTTGGCCTGTTTGCCGGCCAGTAACATTTTGTTAGAATACCTGAAACCTATGAAAAACTACCAACTGAATATCTCTCCTCTCCGCTCCTCAATCTACTCTCCACTCCTCAAGCCTGCTCCTCACCACTCCACACCTCGCCTCACCGGCTCACCACACCTCACCTCTTGTGCCGACACCTCATATGACCATTTCCTGCTGATCCTGCTCCTCGCAGTTGTTCTAGTAGAGGTACAAAATTCCTCCGTTACTAACTATTTGCTACGCGGGCGCAGCGGCCTGTCAAAACAACACAGATAAGCGTTTGCACTCGGATCGTTGTAACTATTAGTGCCGTCTCATTTGTATCGCCATGCCACTCACGACACTGGAGATTGTAGGGGGGTCTGAGTGTTTTTATCTCATTTAAGATAATTTAATACTTAACTACAATCCTACCTGATGATAAGCAGCAATGAAATCAAGGATGGTAAGCGCAATAAGTTAGAAAACCTTTAGAATTTATTTTGTGCTATGCTCATTACTTGAGATATTTAGTATTCACTGCTACTTCGCATGTCGTATGTAAATGTCTGTTATTATTTACTCGAGATTGCGAAGGCATGGCAATCCAATTACACTGCTTTCGCTAGCTCAAAGGAGCGTCTGAAGCTTGAGCTTGCTTTGCAAACACCCTCTTGGAACCGCCAGGAAGTGCAGCGAGCCCCGCTCTCCGACCAACCCACTTTGATTACATCTAATCCCTTTGGAGTCGCTAAGAAATTGCACATAATTTTCATAATACTCCAAGTAGTTTATAGGTAAAAAAGTAATTTTATTAAAATGCCTAAATTTTAATGTTATTATATTGATTGCATGAACTTTATTGTTTAAACAACGCTAATTCGGTCACAGTTATTATGAGCGGCAGAGGAAGGGTGAAAAAAAAAGAAAAATGCAGATTTACAATTAAAGGAAGGAGTGGTCTCTGTCTACCCCTACGGGAAAGAGGCGTGATTATATGTATGTATGTACAAGTAAAGAAAACAAAACAATCGGCAGCGATATCTTATCGTTTAAAGCGATTTCTTCCACGCAACCCAGGAAAGAATAAAAAATGACACAATAAGTTAATGGGTATAGGCCTACATAATTATTCTATTATCGTCAAATAATAAACACCTATGTACAAACATAGTAACCACTGATCAGTGAAATAGGAATATTAAACTAGCCGTTAAATGATTGAATTTTAGCATAACTATGAAAACTTAACTCATTTAGGAGTTACTTAAGCCGATTATAATGTGGCCCTCGTCTTCGAGATAATAGCAAATATATATATATGTATGTTCTTACTATTATAGTTTAGAGCGCTTAACCCCCCTGGGCCTGGGATTGGAGACGTACCTCCACATAAAATCAGGTGGATTTCTATCCGAGCATTTACCAATAACTATAACATTTTAAGATATGTATTGATAAATGATAAATCAATAAATAACGCTACACACTCATAGCCCCACACTAGGATTTCCTGTGTCGTGGGTGCCATGGACAACACACAAGACAAGAACACACACACCCAGAACAAGAACGGAAATTTAAATTCATCATTCAAATTTCCGCTTCGCTGGGAATCGAACTCAGGACCCTCGGAACGGCGATCCGGCGTGTTAACCATTGCGCCATCCGGGTCGTCAATAAACCGAAAATTATAGTTATGATACTCATAAGCAAAGACACGTATTATAATTATCTATGAAATTCGCTTTTAAATCGAATCAGCCGTTCGCGTTCTAGAGATTCTCACGGACATACAGAAAGACAGACAGATATGTTTTTTAAGTTTGTTTGTGTTTTAATTTTGTTGAAATAATTATACGCACTTGCAAAATACGGTTATTTTGAAATCACAGACAGATACTTCATTTTTATTTATATGTATAGAGTAGATATAGAATTGATTAAAAAACACACAACAACAACTTGAAACTTATCTTTTAACAAAGATTTTCTCCTTTTTGAATTTACCGTTTCATCTTTTATCTTGATCTTGACAACGATGTTATGACACAACGATAAATATAAAGTACTGATTAGATGTTACATAAACAGACATAAATTATAGAAATCGCCATCTCGCTTTCAATCTTCACCTCACTGCAATACAAGATGTTACGCGCAGTAAACTTATAGTAAGTTCTTACTTTTACTTGAATCATACTGTAGACAATCATATCATATTATTTGGGACCCTATTATTATGTTTTAATTACTTATCCATACATGTCATGTAAAAAATCTGTACTTAACTGATAGCTGTCTATACATGGAAGTTTGTCTCTAGTTTTGTACGCGCTAATTTCCGAAACGGCTTAACCGATTTGAGTGCGCCTTTTACTAATAATATTTACAAGCTTTATTCATTAATTATTTTATTTTAATCGGTTAATAAATAAAAAAGTTATGTCAGTTTATAGAATTACGCCTAAAAGTTTGCTAACGTGCGCACCATGAGGGACATATTTTTGAAGCGAAGCGAGGGCAAGTTTACTAGTTAATAATAATTTACTCATGTCCCTATCAATTTTTTTGCTGCACAAACTTCTGTCGATATTGCTAATGTTTTTGGGAATCGAAACAAAATTATTAACAAAATTAATATAAAGAAATTAAAAAGTAGCTGTGGTGTAGTTGTATCAATGTTTCCCTAAATAATCGATAAGTCAGTTTCTTCAGTCATTATACAAATGCGTGTATTTCCAGCTTGCTCCTATGTTCCTACCTCATAATTAAATGCGATGCAACCAGCACAGGGCGACATGAAGTGAGAAAATTCCCCGATGGATTCATGCTGGGGGCCGCTACTGCGTCTTATCAAGTAGAAGGCGCTTGGGATGCCGACGGTAAGTAGATATTAGATTTAAAAAGTACAAAATTTGACTGCCTTCTTTAGGTATGTTAACAGCCGACAAACGAAGAGAAAAAATAAAATCTCATCCATTAGCGGCCCAAAAAATCACCGGTTCCTCTGTGTTATTTAGAAGGCCAAGAGCGCTCTCCACTTCGCTAGAATAGACCAGTACCAATGCGTAACGAATAACCAACCATACTGTCAGAAGTTCTTATTGCGTTCAGACTTCCATAACGCTAACGACTAATAACATATCGTTTACGACTGCTTATCTACATTTCTTTTTTTGTCAATCTTGCAATTATTTCACAGGAAAAGCAGAAAACATTTGGGACCATTTGACTCATACCCAACCGTGTGTAATTAAAGACTGTTCCAATGGGGACATTGCGGACAACTCATATTATTTATACCAGAGAGACGTGGAAATTATGAGAGAGCTCGGTTTAGATTTCTACAGGTTCTCCCTATCGTGGCCGAGGCTTTTGCCGACCAGCTTCCCGGACAAAATTAACCAGGCCGGTGTCGACTACTACAACAACTTAATTGATGAAATGTTAAAATACAACATTCAACCCATGATTACATTGTACCATTGGGATCTACCACAGAAACTTCAAGAACTTGGAGGATGGGCAAATCCGGAGATAATAAACTGGTTCGGTGACTACGCGCGTATTGCCTTTGAACTTTTTGGAGATAGAGTCAAACTCTGGATAACTATAAACGAACCTCACCAGATTTGTTATCAAGGATATGGATCAACCGTCAAAGCCCCTGTGTTAAACATCAAAGGCATAGGGGAGTACATGTGTGCAAAGAATTTGCTACTAGCCCATGCCAAGGCGTTCCATATATACGATCAAGAGTTCAGGCCGACGCAAGGCGGTTCAATCTTTATCGCGTTTAGTGCCCAGTGGTATGAACCAGATACAGAGAACGACATTGTAGCGGCAGAAGAAACCAACCAATTTATGGTATAACATTCACAATTTATTACTTACTACTAGGGTGTTATTTGTTTATTACTATACTACCGCTGAATCGAATAAGCTAACTAAGCCGACCTCCCCTGGACGTGGAGCACCCCGTTAAACGACAGACGAGGTAACGGCGCCTGATCGTTTTTTTTCGGTGGCTGGACTCTGTATCCAGTTTAATCCTGAAGTACTCCAAGCTTGGTGGTAGGGCTGAGGCCCGGCAGGTTAGCTACCACCCTCTTGCGTCAGCCGCCAAATGACTTGTGTTTTGGCTGGAGGTTTGAGTCAACACATCTATCAATTTCCAAATATGGGTACTAAGAGACATGTTTCCCGAAGCGAAGTGAGAGCGGGTTTTAACTGTGTGGTCGGTGTATTGCTCATATTGCTTTAGGCATTAAGCCAAATATAATTTAATTGTATTCACTGTTAACATTATTTCAGTGGCAAACATACACTCATCCAATATTTTCTAAGACTGGGGATTTTCCTCCGATCATGAAAGAAAAAATTGCAGCCAAGAGCGCGAGTCAGGGATTCGCGAGATCACGATTACCTGAGTTTACCCCAGAAGAGGTGGAATATATCCGTGGAAGTTCAGATTTCTTTGGACTCAACCACTATACCACCAATTATGTATACCGCAACGAGTCAGTCATTGGATTCTTCGACGAGCCATCATTTGATGACGATTTAGGTGTACGTCTTTACCAAATCGGCGACTGGAAAATTGGAAATTCAGAGTTCGTTAAGGTATTTTTTTCATTCATCTTGAAATAGCGGCGTTGCACTGGTGACTCCCCTGGTGTTGCCCGTATCCATAGGCGACGATGATCACTTACCATCAGGTGGCTCGTCTGCTTTTACATCAGCCCTTCAGGCTATAAAAAAAAGCAGTCTGCTGAGAAATGGACTGATGACACAATGGACAATGAGCTATGTACCACACACTTATATGACAATATACATGCACAGGCATGGACGTTTTTTTCATAAGATAAGTTAATGCTTGACAACAATCCCACCTGATGGTAAGTGGAGATGAAGTCGAGGATGTTGGACGCACTAACTGATTAAAAGCTTATTCACTCTCCTCTTGAAGACTCCCACATTATGGTAACACCGACGCAGGCAAGCTATTCCAGTCCTTCACAGAGGTGACCATCTCAGTCCTCAAGGGTAGCAACACATCTGTGACCGAATTATAACGAGACTCTTACTAACGACTACCAACTGGACTATTACTAAAAATAACTAACAGGACTAAATTTCACTAAACTAAATTTCACTAACAGTCCCTGTCCTAGTCCTCAAACTTTCTAACAAACTAACCAGCTAATGTTCTAACACCGTCTCCTAACCGGACTAACTATCCTACTCCCCATTTGAGCCTTATTCTAGGTCGGTCACAGTTGTAATGGGCGGCAGCAAAAGGGTTGTGCGCTGCATGCTCGTTTTCCACATTAATTCCATAAAAAAGGCAGATCGTCTGCTCATTTGTCGGCTATTTACAAGACAAAAACATGAAATAGTCAACAAAATGCGTTCTTTTCATAAATAAATAATTACGGTACTATTACTTAATTTAATCTGTAATTTTGATTCATTCTAGTTCGTTCCATGGGGATTCTACAAGTTGTTAACGAGGATAAGAGAAGAGTATGACAACCCTCCAGTATTTATCACAGAGAACGGATTTGCAACATACGTCGGACTCCAAGATAATGATCGCATCACCTACTACCTCAATTACATTGACGCCATGTTGGATGCCATTGACGACGGGTCTGACGTTATTGGCTATACAGCGTGGAGCCTTATGGATAATTTTGAATGGATGCAAGGATATACGTGAGTAGAGACAAAGACTCTTGTAGGTATAAACAATAGTATTTGATAATAAAGGACTAAATCGATTGTTGAATACAATCTCATCATCATCATTATCGCAACCCACAACTGTCCCACAACTGGGCTCGGGTCTCTTCATACAATATGTGGGATAGGTACAGGCCATAGTCCATCACGCTGGCCAAGTGCGAATCGGCAGACTTCACACACCTTTGGTAACTTTACAGAGAACTCTCAGGTCTACTCACAATGTTTTCGTAATTGTTGATACACCCATCATTGTCGCAAATTAGAGGTTTAGGATTCGAACCCTGTTTGGGAGTCAAACGTTCAAACCACTCAGCTATCACTGCTGCTGAATCCATATATATCCATATCCATATATATTCTCCCTTAGTTATAAAAATCACACTTCTTTTCCACAGCGAACGATTCGGCCTGTATGAGGTGGACTACACGAGTCCGGAGCGCACGCGCACTCCGCGCAAGTCCGCCTTCGTGTACAAGGAGATGTTGCGCACTCGCACTCTCGACATGCACTACGAGCCCCCCTCCGACAGCGTCATGACCATCGCCGAGGGATTTTGATTCCACATCCTGTAAACGACTGGCATCCACGAAAGATTACAGAGTGAATGAATCACACAATATTTTGATAAGTTTTTTTTAAGTATACTTTATCTTGGCCGTAAGCTATGTTAAGTAGTTTCATTTTGAATCTAAGCAGTCTGCAACTACGCAGGACATCGTATGGAATAAAATTTGACTACCCGTCCTGTTTTCCCCCTACTGCGGCAATACCCAAAATAATTGCTATACGTTGTTTGAATATGAACGACATTGTAATATGTACTTGAATAGAGAATTTGCTTCTGCTCAAATCTTCAAATTCTTTCTTATACATCTTAGAGATCGCTACCAGAGCGATAAGATCGCCCTTTGTTACCACTGTCATACATTCATAGAACATACTTGTGAAGTCTGTATTATGTGGTGTACACTAAAGAATATATAGTAATAATACATAATATACATTCTTGGTTTCGAGGAAACTTTACATACACTGTCAATGTAGATCTAGTAGAATCACAATTTATATCTATTTAGTTATCGATGGAACTAAAAGCATATATAAATTAAAATTAACTAAAAAAATTAACAGATTTAAAATGAAATCAGAGCATATCAAAGGATATTAAGTAATTAAAAAGAAATTAACAAACTTTTATCTTAAGCTCTTAAACTCCTCATTCACAAGCTGGCTCAATAAATGTACCCTTCATATCTGAATTGAAAGAGAGACCCGTGTCATTGTTTACTTCAGAGCCCGAGGCAATCCAATTACATTTCGATCGCAATTGACGTATCAAAAGAGCTTTTCAAACCTCACGGCGAATCGGCTCACTGAGAGCGCCTCTCGGAACTGCCAACAACTTGGAACAACTCCACAAAGTACTAACGACGAGCGATATCGATTGCATGTATTGCTGGTTCACAATAGGATAGCAGCAATCACAGGTAGGTATCGCGTGGACCTATTTTATTTTTGGACGTTCAGTCGTTTCCCTACTTAAGTCTCCAATTACCCAAATACATATATGACGGGAGACTCCGGGCTTCTATACAATTATTATTGCACTCGCCTTTGTGCTCAAGTCTTTGGGGACTGTGATTCGGTGCGCTCGCCGAAATCTTCGCTGCTTTGGTAAATAGAACGGCGTAAGTATCTGGTCTACACCCTTGCGTTTACATGACTCATTGTTCCCAAAGCTGGAAGAGTTCGAACGGAGATAGCTTTATAGACTGTTGTGCGATTTTCTTCTTAATGCTAGGATACTTCTTATGCTTATGATATTCATCACTGGAATTCTTATTGACCGTAAATAACGGCCCTAGTTGTGACTACCGCTTACAGCGTGTTTGCAAATTGATCCAACCCTTGGTTATACCACACAGTCTGTAATTTTACTCAATTACCTTTACCTAAAGGGAAATTGAACGGTTTTTTATGAATATTCGAAAAGTCGCATGGAATTAAATATCAATTTTTCATTTTTATCCATATAATAATCGAATGAAATGCATCAGAATCAAAACTGCAGTAAATTCCTGAGTAAGGGCGCGTACACATAGAACTTCCGTTTTACAGGACCCGTTTCAAGGAATCCGTCGCTTACGGACTTTCGTTCTTCAGTGTTGATCTGATAAAACGGGTCAATATTTCCGTTGTGTGTGGCATTTTCTACTGGAGCCGGAATACTGTCATGGGTGTGAACTGGCTCATACAATTACATACGCTAATAAAATATACGTTTAAACGGACCTATAAAACGGACGTTCTATGTGTACGCGCCGTAATAGGCGACGCGACGATGTGTTTAAAGAACACTTGATAACTGCACGATCTGTCCAAACGAAAGCAACTCGAGGCCGCTCTTGTCTACCTAAAAGGCCTCAAATGCATTCGCAAATAACACTATTTGCCGACACTGACAGTTACCGTCACTGAAGCTAGGAACAGTTTTCCGCCAAAGAACTAAATTAATTGCAAGTGATTTCATGACTTTATATGAATTCAATTAAAACAAACTGCAATAATAATGCAGATTTAATAAGAAAGAGGTAGGTACTGTGAAATTAAAGCCTTTGTCAGGTCCTTACTTAAAACAATATAACATACAAACAATTTTATATAATATTTCACCCTTCAGTTCACTTTAAAACAATGAAATATTGTCATTGACATTATACTATAATATACAGGGTGTAATCGTTAAGTGTGTACAGGCGATTATTCCGTAACTATTACAGATATCAAAAAACTTTAAACTGATATCGAAAGCACTTTACCTAATGAGTAAAATGACAATAATAATTTATTAAAAATAAAACGAGAAATATCCAAAAAAATTACATAAAACTGTCCTATACATTTAGTATGAGATAGTAGAAAGGTTTTACTTTCTTTATTTAAAGTGGAATAGTACCTACTCCCGCGATAAAGAATTTGAATTTAGAACGAACACCAAAGAGTATCTTTCTTTGGCTGGCTGAAAAGCAACATACTAAATAAAAACTATTTAGTATGTTGCTTTCAGCCAGTTCAAATTAATACGATATTGAAACAAGGTTTATTATTAATTTGAACTGGTACTATTCCACTTTAAATAAAGAAAGTAAAACCTTTCTACTGTCTCATACTAAATGTATGGGAGAGTTAAATGTAATTTTTTTGGATATTTCTCGTTTTTATTTTAATAAATTATTATTGTAATTTTACTCATTAGGTAAAGTGCTTTCGATATCAGTTTAAAGCTTTTTGATATCTGTAATAGTTACGGAATAATCGCCTGTACACACTTAACGATTACACCCTGTATATAATAATTGTTCTTAGTGCTCGTTCAGACACGGCGGGAACCGCGCGGGTCTTATTTACATGGGTATTCATACAATCGTTCAGTAACCGCGCGGTTATGTCTGATGCTTATTACTTAATAAGTCAATGGATTCTATGTATATTGACTTATTAAGTAATAAGTCAATGATAGTATTGTGCAGATTTATCACATCGTCGTATTTTATTTACAAAGTTGCAAAATATTGTTATGCAAAATATTTCGATGTTTTATTTTTTACAATGATTTAGTTATGTAATGTGTGTTTACTGTTTAGAAATGTTTTCCCCTTCGTTTGACTGAAAAGGGTCGTCTTCCTTTTCTCCTACGTAACTTTTGACACAACAACTGTCGGGAACCCGTCTCAAACTTTACCCTCTAAAGAAAATAGGTAAGATATCTTTTGAACTGAGAATAAATTAAATAAATAAATAAAAATCTTGTCAAACATCTTGAAGGACTCATAAAAGGTATTTTACAAGCTGATTAAATAAATTAATAAATATTGAATAATAACAATAAAGTTTATGTAAACAATGTAGAGACTAATATTAAAAAATATAGATATCTACAATATGATTAACTATTAATATTGGTTACCAAAAAAAATAATTAATGATTAATAGGAAACTCGTAACAACAAATATACTCTTCTAAATTAATCAGTAAGTAGGTACCTAGTATTTATATTTTTATTTTCTATTTTTATGCTCAAATTTTCACCATGATTCAGGGTAAACTGGCAATTCTCTGTCATTGTTAAAAGGCATTAATTTCGCCCTAGTAACCAATATTATCAAGAGTAGATGCTTGTACCTAATATCTTTGCAAGTAACCCCTACTGCAAGATTTAAAAAGAACAATTGAGGTTTGAATATAATTAGCAAATAATATTATAGAAAAAAAAATCGTCCAAAGATTAATCCATTTTACGTCAGCGACGCCGCGTCAAGAAGAAATATCGTTTTCGCTGTCACCCCGGCACCGGCGCCACAGCGCTCACACAATGGAGTTCGGTAATCGAACATTCTTTTAAAAAATTACAACATAACTTGGAATAATTAGTAAAATTACTGCACACTCATTCTTACTATTAAATATTATTATGATTGCATATTTAAAACACTAAAAATAATTATTTACCATGGCAATTCCGCCATTGAAAGCGTTAAAAAATATTTAAAATTTAAAATTGTAAGTCCGTCATTTTAAGATAAATAGGCAATATGAAATGAATAAGTCAATAGGAAATGGTTAAAAAAACGTATCTATTACTCTATCAAAAATACCATTTGTTTTGAAAATTATATCACCGTTAATTTATTTTTTTGCAATTTTTATTAATATTCTAAAATTAAATTATGAATGATGAACCTTTCCCCAAATAGATCAGATTTATTAATGTTATAGGAGATAACCGAATCATATAAATGAAATGAAATGTCTACGAAATGCGTAGACATAAACAGCATTGCTCTGAAGTCGCTCCATCCAGACGTTGGTTCATATAATTTTCTAAAATATCAAAACACCATTCCATTATACGCATGCATATTATACCCGTAATTCCCGGCGCGCCGGATTACGCACCTGTCTCTACTCTCTACCGGAACTGCCTACTTTTATTATACTCCCAACGTTTTGTCTTTAGGACACAAATTTGTATTCTGCCCTTCACCTGAAACTTTCATCTCTCTTGTTCCAGTTTGTAAAACAAATTTGAACAAAATGTGTCATAAATGTAGATAATAAAATAATACTAGCATAAAACGAAATGTTTCATTTCAAACATCATCATCACAACCCATAACTGTCCCACTGCTGGGCACGGGTCTCCTCTCACAATGTGAGGGGTATAGGCCATACCACGCTGGCCAAGTGTGGATTGGTGGACTTCACACACCTTTGAGAACATTATGAAAAACTCTCAAGTGTGCAGGTTTCCTCACGATGTTTTCCTTCACCGAAGCAAGTGATAATTTAATTAAAATACGCAGATATTTTTTGAAAATTAGAGGTGCGTGCGGGGTTGAACCCGAACCCCCCTGGTTCGGGAGTCCAACGTTCAACCACGTGGCTATCATTTCAAACATAAAATTATTTTTTTCATTGTCATATATTTATTATAGACCAGCAGTAATTATTCATAAAATTCGTAATAAGATCATTGAAAAAAGAATTCTAGCAGGTGCCGTTAGTCCGCTCGGAGCGTTACAATCGAAAATGGTTTCAAGGCACTCTAAACAAAGGCTGCCGCAAAATAAATATTCATGTTAAGAACTGAAAAACATTTGAATGTGAATTCTATCATCCGATATTTAAATCTGGTAGCGGTGCGGTCGGGCGGGCGGGAAGGTGCCTCGGGCGGGGAGGGAGCCGGGGGCGGGCGCGGGGAGGGAGCCTGGTAATTAGGCGGCCCGGCGGAGGCTGTATTGATCGGTGCGTCTCCTAGCAACGCGCGAGATGGCAGCACCGCCTGCCCTCGCACCGGGAACGAGGTTTTTGTTCGAGATCACTCTAGGTGAGACCGTTTTGATGTAATCTCCAAAGAGATGATTTAATTCGATCCGTCTGGTATACCAACGGGGGAGATTATGACTCTATTAGTAACCTTGTGGTCGGTCCGTTTTAATGAATTATTTCAGAAAATGTTCGGATTAAGCCGAGCTCGTGAGCACGAAGTTTTGTGTCGTCGAACAAAGAAAGACATGTAAATTTAATAAAGCCGAGGCATGGCAGACCTCCAAGCGGTTCGAGACGAACGCCGTGCAAACATAATTACGAAAATATTACGAGGATGTGCCTACACATTTCGTTCAGCCGAGGCATTCGCTGGAAGGCAAGCCTTGCCGTCGTCGCCACGTCGCTTGTTTCCATAATTACGTACAAATCCCCGCTTATGTTACACTCCAACATTCTCAACACCGACATTGTATACGTCGTGGATAGCTGGTAACAAAATTTAGGTAACTTTCTTTATTTAATAAAGCGAGAGTACCTACGTTATAAACATAAGGTTTAGTGTTCCGCGCTTAACTCGCTTTGAGAAATATATTCGTGACGTTTATGTTTGAAACTTTCAGGTAGAGATTTTCAGAGTTCTCTAAGTAAAAACATAAAATAAAAAAGGCTACTTAAACCTCTTAATAGAAATTTCATCTCCAATCTAAGACATTCGGGCAGAATGATTTTATTTTTGTTTATTTGATTTTCGCGAGTCTCCGTAAAACATAACGATGATAATAAATGATCTGTAAAGATTCCTTACATTTATTAAATTTACAAGTTATTTTATAACTACCATTATATAGATTTGTATCAAAAAGTAAAAACCCACAGGACCGCTTTTAAGAATAGGAAGAAATGTAAAGAAATATGTGGTTGAATAAATAGCCATTGTAAAATATTTCAGCGCTCTGGTCAGTAGATGTAAAAGTATTCGCGACATCTCGGATGCATGTCTCGCAGCAGTGTCGAGCTATTTTTCAAATAGCAACGTCGGAGCAATATTTAATAACGGCTGCACCGCCCCTTCTTGGGTTGCCCTGCATTTTATCCCCGCATATTTCAAACGAGCAGCGCCCTACATTTTCTTAGAAATTCACTCCCTGTACAAGGAAAATAGAAATTATTAGAAGCAAACGTAGATTCTTTCGTGTAGCACATTCCGTGTCGTACGTTGAACTACGTCTCGTTATATTATTCTCAATTTATAAGATCTCTTGAGACAAAAAGCAAGAAGATTGAAAATTATTTTTCAACAAAATATTACTCTTAACTAGGAAACGGGTTTATCGACATCACGACGATATTGGGACTCAGGTGGCTATACTTTTTAATTAATTTCTATAAAAATGGAAATAAGAAAATACAATGTTAAGGCGTCCGTTTAATTCATCCATCAACGACCTTAATTTATTTTTTTAAATATATTTCTTGCGTCGGCGTGACGTTATAACAAAAGCCAGATATATTATCCTAAATAATTTAGAAATAGGATTCCTAAATAATTTAGAAATACAGTGGAAGAGACGGGACATGAATTATATAATGAACGTAAAAGTTGTAGGTACATAGGTAAACCCGTTAAAGTTAGAAGATATAATAAAATAATATTTAATCCCATGTTCTTATGTAAGAGATGTTTCCAGGCAGATAGTTATAAAGATAAGCTTAAGGCATTAGCACATTTTGAATGAGTTCTCTGATGACTAGTTAATGATTAAAACTAAAATCCTACAATAATCTGGCTCAACCTTTCTCCGTTGAATCCTAATACAATAAATAAATCTTCCACGTCACATAATTAAAAGTCGTAAAATAAAAAGAAAAGAGGAAATTATTAAGTATGTAAAGTACTCGCAAAGTTGGAAAGGTAAAATACGAGTATAATGGACTACTACAGATTTCACTTACTTTTAATGAAAATTGACGTGACGAGGCGAGGTTCTTCGAATGGGGCGGAGAGTTTCAACGCAATTGCATTTGCACAGAGATTTTGCCCTTTGAAAGTACTAAGTTTTCTAACGTAATGAAATTGCGAACCTCGCAATAAAGGTATAATGATACAATTTTGTATGTATCAGTGACGCGTTTGTTTCATCGAAAACTTCTTGACGGGGCAGGGGAGGCGGCAAGACGTCTTGCCCGGGAGGCAGTGAAGCCCCAACTGATCGTTGTTGGAACTTGTATATTTGGGAGCGGTGTAGAAAACTGTGATAGCGTGATTCAGGCTTCATGACGTCACCGTGTGACATGTGTATGATGTCGCCACAGTACTATACATTAAAATATCACTAACATTCTAGATTGTAAAAAATACCACCCACTGAAATCGTTAGAATTTTTCATAATCAAAACAACGAGTCATCTACAGTTTTTAAATATAAAATCATTGACTTATAAGCATAAAATATAAATTTAATCATCGTACTTAAACATTTTTCTAGAGGTTTAAATATAAATCAATTAAATAATTTGACGCATACCTGTCGCTGTGCCGGGCTAATAATGCCATTTTATATGAGTCCCCTTCAATGCAGACACCTGAGAAGCTAATTGGTACATCAACTGAATTTTCGCTCGAAGGCGTACGACTTCCGAGGCTAATTAAAAAACCTCGGCCTCTGCCCGTCATCGCCTGCCCCACTAACGAGATCCTAACGAACAATACTAACTCTGAAATTGAAAACTCCAAATAATTATTAAACCATACAAACTTCGCCCTTACGTTTTCGGTAGAGTAAACGTGGCTACGCTTTGTTGCGGGAACTTTTGATTGAGTGTTTTAAAACTTGTTCGTCTCGTAAAAGCAACTATTTCGTACTACATCATATATTATGAGTCTCATGAAAACATATCCTATCCATTTCTATTGAAATAAAATGATAATAAACGAATGTTAACTTTAAAAATAAGCTGTAGTTTTTAACTAATAAAATATATAACCCCCTAAATACTCCTCCGTAAATTATAATTATTAATGAATTCTTCATAAGTATGGTAACATAACATAACATAAACTATAAGTCGAAAGAACACTGTGCAGACAGATTTAGCTGGAGGGCTTTCACAATAAACACGACTCAATGGAACAGTCACCCGCTTCCAAAGTAATTACTACACATCGGCGCCGTCGCACCAGCCTGACCGAATGTACTTATTAAACGTGCACAAAGAGGAGCAGTCGGTAAACAGCCAGCGGTTCCGGGAATCAGGTGGCGGAGGTGATGCAATTGACAACAGGATGTGATCCTAACTAAACGACATTCAACACGCGATACACAACCTTACCTCATTGATTTATCGTCTATATTCGTAGCGCCCTCGCGCGACCGTTCGACACAGACGTCAGCCGAGCGCCGCACCGTTGCCAATAGTTACATCCGGGCCGCGAGCCCGGTCGAGCTCAGCTATATAACATTTATATAGTGCCTCCGCGTACATAGATCATTATGTACTCGCCCGGCAACATTCAGAACAGCTGAAATTACCGAGAACTCTGTTTGGTATATAGATGCTGGGAATCATATTGAATGTTGGGTTGATAAGTCTAGTTGGGAGATTGGATTTAGTAATAGATTTACTTGTAGATCTACGATTGAATATTTCTGTACCTGCTTCGTAGCTATTATTTGTGTAACTTACTACTGCTCATCTTGACGATTTGACGGGTTAATTTACAGGTCAATTAATTTGGATTTATTAAGATGTTAAGCAAATTATTTCGAAATAGGTGAAGATTCGATGACAATAAGTCAATTTGTTCGTCAATGGACCAATCATTATTTACATAATCGAGGTACATGAGAATTGGTTCCTTAGACTGTTAATCTTGGTGGTGGAACAAAGAGTGCCGTTGCGTTACGTGGGGCAGTACAGGGTTTTCTAAATTTAAATTTACTAAGTAGGTAGTTGCGGGCATTCGATAATTTAAAAAAAAAAATTAACCAACTCCTGAAAGGAGGAGGTTCTCAATTCGATTGGTATTTTTATATAGGAATATCAAGAGAAAAGTGTTCTACACATTTGTAAGGAAGACATTTAAAGTGTATGTTTTTCTTAGTATGTCAACTTTCTTTTTGCAATTTTAGCAGAATACGATAAAGCCATATAAACGTTTTGTGTACTCGTTCTAAAAATATGGGTTGCGTAGTGAGGTCTTCAAACTACAGAACAATATTCCACTTCGTACAAACATTTTTTTTAATTGCTGTTCTAATAGTAAAGTCCAACATATCGCACGTGGGTTAAAAACCATGTCTTTAGTGTTCCTGATTCAAACGATCCCAATTGTTTAGGAATTTGTAGCAGCGATAGCGAAGATAGACTTTCGAATAATGTTTGTAAAAACCAACTTGTAATATATTGTATGACATGGGGTCTTTCAGGAAGCGGGTCCATCACTTCCTTGCTGGCTAGCAAAGCGTTGGTGGCGCCACTGGTTTTACTGACGCCCATGGGCGACGGTGATCGTTTACTATCAGATGACCCTTCTTTTTGTTTGTAGGGTATAAATACAAAAAGGTATATAACATCTAGTCTTCACCAATCAGCAATCGCAGTGTGGTGGAATGCTCTAGGCCATTATTAGGATAAAACATTTAATTTTAACAATTTCGTTACATACAACACACACAGAACAGCAAGGTAAAATGTATTGTACACTAGAACGGCAAGCAAGCGAGTTGAGTGAACATATTTCCCATTATCTTGCAAAGCCAGACTACATGTTTAGCTGGAGACGGAACAAAGTCATAGAGATGGACTTACTACTCGCATTCGCTTTGTGAATGTAAGCCTGTTTCAAATAATTTGCAATGTTCCGAAATACTTGTCTTACAAAGCGTTCGGACTGCTCCGGAATTCTACTGTGTGAAGGTAGAGTTTGCGAATTTTGGTATGGAGAAAATATAGCTAATATTACCTACCTACCTTATATTACTATTTACGACCCGTGCGAGTTCACTAAGTTAGTAAAATAAAACACCTGCACAAAACATCTAAGCTTTACTTAAGTTATACGAATGGTACAGTAGACCTAACCCATAAAGCCGGGAATAAAACGGACGTAAGTTACCGTCGAAATGCCGTAACCATTCCGGCCGACAAATGAACGCTGAAACGAAGGATCTTGTGCACGTGGCGAGTTACCGACCAAATCCAGCTCGTAAACTTGATCGAATACCACCTCTGGAATTACTGTTTTATTTTACACTCTGTATCTACTTTAGTGTCTACTCTCTAAATTTTCTTACAGGTTTCTTAATTAACATATCTTTTTATATTTGAACCGATTGAAATAAAACAAACATCAAATTACCTCAATTACTCCAAGCTTACTACAATACATTAGTGAAAACGTCATTAAAATGAGTTAAGCCGTTTTTGGGATTAGCTGAATCATGCACATGCAAACAGAGAAACAGACAAGAATTAAGAATAGAAATCACAACTAAGCTATCTGTTGTACAGATATCGATTAATCAATTTTAATATAATTTACCTATTACCATAACATTAAATTCGGAAATAAGGAACGTGAAGTTGTGACGAAAATTAGTTAACATTTCCAATTTTGTTGGAAAATTCCCCCCCTAAGCATATGCATAATAACCTAAGCATAATGCATTCTCCTTGGCTTAAATCTTTGTTTTGAAATGCCTGGTTGAAAAACGAACGTTGTTATCCTACATTTGATATTGGAATACCGATTAGCCGTGGCCATTATCTGATAAAATGATCCACGACAACGCCCTCTCGTGAGATGATCGCAGATATTTCAAGGTTAATATGACTGTGGCCATAATAATAATATATTACCTAAGCGCACAGCCTGTACATTTTTATATGGTAATCAGCAACCCACCCCCGGGTTTGCCTGAGGTAATGTAATGCTTATGTTTGTAAATTGACTTGGAAATATTGTTACTCGTATTGTCACTGTTTTTATTGGATTACCTAATTCCGACGGTAAATGGTAATGGTTAATCTCTTACATGATTATTTCTCCAGCTAGCTTTTCTTTCAATGAAAGAGACCTGGACGTCATAACCTAATGCCTTGATCACAAAATGTACCATGGACAGGATAAATTGGCTTGGACTCAAGGATAGACCACCTTAATACATGGAAAACCCAATTAATTTTGTTACATTCCCAGAATTATTCTAAAATGTTATTACAATATGTAACGGACATTTTTTAATCGTGTAAAATCGTTTACATTATGAAACAGAGATAGGAGCGAAGTGATAAGTCCCGGCGGACTAACTTTGCTAACTCAGCGGGATTTGCTGGCGCTCGTTAAAATAATAATCAACACAACAACACTTCAACAGATTTGTATCATATTTGTATATTTACAGCAAACACTTTAGAGTTTACATTTTATAATTGATTTACATAGCGACGTATTTTCACTTCATTGATTTTCTTCTTTGGTTTGGACGTTAACAGTTTTAGACGTGGAAATGACAAAATAATTTTCTAATATAAACCAATGACTTATTATTTATATGTGAAGCGTCGATAGCTGTATGTTTATTTCATACTAACACTTTTTGAAGACGAACTATCGCATGAACAATTCCCAACGACGACGAAGTCCAAGCTATTAAACCATTGACTTACTAAACTTATTAAACCAATGTCGATGAACTCAGAACTATAAAATTATTTGTTTGGTTTGTAATAAGCTTTTGTGTTTAAAATGATAAAGCCAACCTTTTTGAAACTTTCTGAAATGATTAAAAGATTTTAATTTGAATAAAGATGCTTTAAACAATGAGCTTAATTTTTAAGAGCGCTGTTTTGGAATGGAATTTTTGTCCAAACTCAGACGGAATTTTATAATAAGCTCAGAATAAATTTTACTATTCTTGTGCTAAGTGCTAAGAATCCTTACTTAAAATGTTTTTCAACATGGCGATATTACATACCTACTGTTAGATAGTTAATAATTTAATATCTAATATAGGTAGATTCGTAAGATGAGATCATCTAACACAGTGACGTAAGAAAATCGCATTAGACATACGAGACGCTTTACATACATTTATAATATAGGTATCTTGCTTTGTGTGACGCTCTCATCTATTACCATCCCACTCAGCTTCTCTCTCTCTGTCTTTAGCAGGTCAATGACCTAACCTAAACAATAGATTATGTATAAATCTAGTTATTTATTAAAAATGCGTCTACCATAACTATTTTAGAAAACTTAGTTCAAATATTTAGCATAAGAAACATTAGGTATTACTGCATTGTTGACAAATGAATCGCCTGAAATAACATTTAAGATTAGAATTTTAAACTGCTTTAGTTAAATAAAACACACAGACTCAGTATTAAATCTCGTAGAGCCGTAGCGGCATTATCTACGCGTCTACGATTATTTTAAGCTTGCACCAGGCGGCAAAGTATGACAAGCTTTTTTATTTATTTTGCTTGTTATGGAAAGAACAAAATAAGTTGGGTCTTGCACTTTCTCATTTTGATACTTTGCTGATACTAATGTCCACGCGAGACGGTGACCACTTACTGTCAGATGGCACTAAATCCGGCGGCATAAACACTTGATAAATCAGCTGTGAAGCTCTGACCCACAGTGAATTGTCTTTACGTCCTGCAATGATGAAGAACCCATTAACAATTTAGCGTTGTTCTTGGTCATATTCATAGGTAGCGGTAACTTGCTTAACATGAAATAATAAATGTATGACATAGATAAATTTATATCCTAGCTAGGAATCTAAATGGTTGCTCGGTAGTTGAGATCCGTACGGAAGAATAGGGGCTCAGATTATAATAACATACTAACATACGTCTGAAGCAGCTGAAGCTAATAAAAGCGTATTAAAACTCATGGTCAATTTTGAATCAAATTATTTGATGTCGATCAAATTCTACTATCTAAACGTGGCGGGAGATAAATTAGACCTCCACGGCGCCCAAGTACCTTAGGGATAACACATGTATAGAGTATAGAGACCTCTAAAGAGGAATATCGTACACCCCGAAAAGTTAAGAGACAGTATTTAATAATAGCCTAGGTTTGAATGTGGGATACTTCCACACTGGTGACTATAATTAAAATGTTGGCAATTTTTACGGAAATTTTAAAAATTGCGCTAATATGTAGGTATCTAACACCACCGAAATATTTATTATAAGTATATATTTTTTACGTACTTACTTTTACTTTTAGTAAGTACTTTAAATATGGAGGAGACTTGAATGCAGTTGTGACTTGGATGAATGTAAGTTTAAAAGGTAGCTTTTATTAAGATATGATACGTATGCCATACAAACTACTCGTATCTAGCCGATGCAGTGTGATTGGAATTCGTTTACTGGTTTCCTCACGGCCCATTATAGCCTCTTGCCAATTCGAAACACGTTCACTTTTCCCTTTCTACAAGTTAACCCCAATCACGTTCAGACAATAACTAGTACGGCGAATAATATTAGGCAAATCCACGACATGAAATTCGAATTTAATGACTACCATGATTAAAAACGCCGAGCAAGGGGTCTTGGTCGAAGCTCAGGTATGACTGAAGCTGAACTTAAAATTGACCTTACCTGCAATAAATAAGTTTGAGTCTTGGTAACCACGCCTATTAAGAAATTGGTAATGAACATAATATTCACACAACACAACACTGCATTTTTTGGACTTACAAAACCCATGAAAAAGAAATGGTAATACCTTAAGGTACCAAGATACATATAGTCACCAATATAATGTATACCAATATACATAGATGTTTTATGGCAAGGGTTCCCAAATCGCAAATGGCGAACAGCGTCTAAACGCAATAAATCTTGCCCAAGATTCATGCCTCTCGTGACGGGGTTGTGATGACGTCACATTCTTCTTGTACTATAAACGTACATATTCCTTCCCCTCTTGTTTTTTGTTACTACTTAGATGCTGTTTAATTTTAAATGTTTTGATTTTGTGCATTTAATGGATAGAATTTTTTCGTCATTTTATCTAAAATACCTACTATTATTTAATTTCCCATAATGAGTGTTTGGGAAACATGATTCTTAAATTCACAAATCGTTAATACAATGTTATAATATTATCAGATGTTTTATATTTTTTCCATACACTTAAGTAATACAAAAACGTTTTTCTACACTACTACCTAATATGTAACGATTACAAGATTTGTTTGCATATACGTAAGCATTATATATTACCAACATAACAGTTTTAGCAATTTGTCCCAAATAAGATTGATCTCGGATTTCAAAATTACTATTTACTTTTGATATTAATTAGACAATTCTATATTTGTGTAGAGAGTAGTGCGACGTATGGTCCACCCACTTCTGACTGTAATCCAAGAGGTGCGTCCATCATCTCTCTGCGCAAGGTTCGCAACCTGATTACGACACCCACCCTCCCCCCTCCGGTCCGAACAAAATGGACCTAATATATCACTAATAACATCCAAGAGCATCGCTCGCCATCAGTACACAGTACACCAATAAAGGTATCGCTACACAAAGACCTTCATTATTCGTCTCTCACGAAAACTGCCATGGATGCTGAAACAAACTCCTAGCGTCGCGTTGCTGAAAGTGGCATTAAAGGAAATAATTAAAAACCTTGTTAGTCTCAAAGCAATAAGAGCGCCGGCAAAGGAGCGTCGAGCGCTGAAAATAAAACACAAACGCTGCGTTAGTCGACGCCTGGAACCTGTATAAATGCAGCACATTTCCAGGCGTCTCGCTCTTTATTGCCTGCCGTGGAAGACAAAAGACCTAAAACTGCGTCTGGGGAATATTAATAAGTATTTATCTCACGGCGCGATAGGTGTAAGTATGCCTCGTAGCATCATAGCCCACACTTAGAAATTTCATGGAGCTACAAAACGCAAACGCTTACGCGATGCAGCGACGGGGTGTAGTGACAAAAATCTGATTACAGTTTGAATGCAATTTACTTATTCATCGCTAAGTAATCCCGATCCGCAAAGAAATATTTAAGCCCTCGCTGCGTAAACAGGGGTTTACGAGTAGGAGAAAGTTTGCACACCCTGGATAAACTCGGTCTATATGGGAGTAGCGATCGGGGAGCTTCGGGGCCGCTTAAGCGCCCGAGGACTCCCATTCGTGCAATGCACACAACTACTTAATAGAACTCGATCTCGTTAATTTACATGTTTTGTACAGAAGTTCGGTCATTATGTAGTTTAAACACGGTAATATGAATCGTATTAATCCAGTATGATTCTTCTGAAGAGTCATTGTAAACCTCTTTTGATTGTCACCCCCACCTTATATTTCCTGTGTTTTTTATATTATTTTATTTTGATTTAATTTTTTATTTTAATTTGTTATTCACTGTTAAATTATGTTGTGTTATTATACTAATTTCATCATAATTATAATTTAAATGTTATCAAGTGTTAGTTAGCGTAATTGGTTTATCCGTGTTAATTATTTAAATAAATAAAATTTATTTTAACAAACTCATAAAAAAACTCTTGGGATATTTATATACCAAGAGTTTTTTCTCGTCGGTCATCAGTTCACCTCCTCAGTTCAGTTCAGCTTTTATCAACACCATTTAACGTGGACACAATTCTAGAACCTTTCTTCTCCACGGGTTATGTAACAAGGATATCCAGTCTTGAATGACTTGCACTGATTGTAAACTTACTAGACAAGGCCACGAGTATGAAAATGCAGACTCATGGGAAACGTAAATATGTAATAGCGAGAGTGTGCCACTGTGAATGTAGTCAACTCGTCATGGCGTCACGCGGTCTGGCAAGATGGCGGCGTCTACGAGAAAATACAAAGCCATTATTTGCAGATTTTCGTATCCCAGTTCTGAAACTTTCACTCAAAGGATCTTTTATTACACAAAAGCTTAGATCTCTAAAAAGGTAAAACTTAAAAACTTGATAACATTTTTTTGTTGATGCATAAAACAAAACATTACCCAGTGAAACTTTTTAAAGTGTGCTTTAATAGGTAACAGCGAAGTAACATAAAACCATTATTAAGCCTCTTACCCTATCCGTCTAAGTCAACATCGGTGTAGCGAGATGTGGCGGGGCGGCGTGGGGGCCCGTTGCCATGGCTACGCACGGGGGCGCGGACCCGAATTTTATCGATTCTGGTACAGACAGCAGCCGGGCGGGCTTTGCCTACACTAACATGATTCAGCGCCCGTGTTTGCAGATCTCAGAGGTTTAGAAGGGCTTTGACATTTGGTAACACGTACGAAGCTTCTGTTTAAATAGCTATTTGCCCACTTTGCTCGGGTGTTTTATAAATTACCGATTGTATATCGATTTTTTTGCGATTGTTGCGATTGTTGCGATTGTTGCACGTTGATTGTTGATACGGAGGTGTTGCATAATTTTATTGTATTCTGAAATGTATATTTTGGACGAAATTCTGCGGCACATTACTTACAGGGGCCCAAGTCTGCTAATTTATAAATGCTTTAATTGCGTCGTGTGTGAATACAGAATGTCGTATACAAAATGTGTCAAATCCGCGACAGCATATATAATTATGTACCTTTTACGTGTAAGACACTATATCCAAAATAAATAATACAATTATCGCCGCCAGCAAAGTCTAGTCCTTTATATTTTGTAAACAGGTAAAATTGAAAACACCAATTCGCATCTTTCTAAATTCATAAAGAGTGTGCAAATTAAATTTCGCTCTTTGATCTTTATAACCAATGAACAAAATTGTGTTCATTGGTTTTAAGCAATAAATATGCTCATTTTGTGCTAATGGAATGAAAAGGATTTTAGGGTTTACTGGCTCTCCGTCTCTGCAATCGAAAACGTAAAAAAAAATTCGTGGTCGATTTCAAAACGAGTAGGTAAGTAGTTACCCATGCTACCCACGCAGATAAATAACGTTACACACTCATAACCCCACACTAGGATTCCCTGTGTCGTGGGTGCCACACACAAAGACAAGAACAAGCGGCCAAACCGAGAGCAGAAATTTAAAGTCATCGTGCAAATTTCAAACTATGAAATTTAAAGTATAACTAAGTATCATGTAACTAAGTATCTAACGAAGTGTCTTAGTAAGTATCTAACTAACATGTAAATAACTAAGTATCATGGTTAGAGTCCATGGACCCCCAACGCAGACTACCACCACGACAATCAGTGCCAAAGAGCCATTAATAACGTCGTTGCTCCTGAATCTTACTTACTTTCTAGTTAATAGTTATATAGGTAGGTGGTGGAGATAAGTTGTAGGTACATTGTCTAAACGAATCTGTTCACTTCATATAATTTCGTCAACCTAACAAGGGGCATTCAAGTATCTCACCAGCTTGGGTCATCAAACATCGCAAGTTGGAAGTGTTGTTGACAGCTCACTAATAGTACCGCCTGAAGAATGATCGTGAATAGTCTGGAAACAATGGATAATAAATACAATCGCAGAGCGTCTAAACAAGGACGACTTCGACAAAACTTATTAAACTTGACGACCTACGGGGTCACTTCGACACTTCACACAGGCAACGACGACCACTTACCATCAGGTGGCTAGTCTGCTTTTACGTGAGCCCTTTAGGTCATAAAAAAGTAGATTTGTCACTAGCGCGCGAAATGTGAGACAGTCACATTTAATTTGTTTCTTTCTGTACCATACATTCCGTAATTATTTCTCGCAATAATGACATTGGAGCGGATAAAAAGTGCAACTCGCGTTATCTATTGTAGTTATAATTATATTTGGCTCGTGATGTTTCATTAGATACGTGTGTCCATGTCAGACGTGACGCAGTGACGAAATCTAAGCGCTCGGCTGTAGGTAAGAAGGCGTTACTGTATTAGTAGGCATTTAATAGTAACCGCCTACGCTTAGTTTCGTGAAGCCTGTGCTTTAGTACGCACACTCGACCAAGTGTTTAGGCGAATTAGACGGATTATACTACCTATCTTTTTATTTGTGAATTGATAAAACAAACACTAAGTAAATGTTACCGAGATGATTACAACGCGTCAGTAAAACCGGCATCCATATCCGTTAACCTATGTATATCTAAACTTGGATTCAACTCAACTCATTAATGGCCCACTACTGAGCACGGATCTCTTCTCATACCTGAGGAGGCCTAGAGCATACTCTACCACGCTGCTCCAGTGCTCATTGGTTGATTAATACTCAACCCAAGTGTCGAAAATTTTTATGCCGCCCGAAGACCGGGGCCGACGGCTTTACGTACCCTCCGAAGTGCCTAAGAAATTTTGCCACTAGCGGTCACCCATCCAACTACCGACCGCGTCCGCTGTTGCTTAACTTTGTCGATCACTCGCAAGCCGCCATAAACTAAACTTTAATGGTAACAAACCTCCCGACAAGGCAACAAACACAAAAAATCCCAAAATAATTGTTAAGGAATCTATTATCTACCCATTAACAATTTTTCTCAAATGTATTCTATGTTCTGAATGTAACTACAAATGTATCTACCTACCATGACCGGATCAAAAACCAAAACAACATTAACAAAGGACCAGTTGTATTAGTTCGACAGCGGCTCGCGGCATCCCACAAGTTGGGAGTGTGGTGCTGACAGCCCGCTAATGGCGGGTTGAGTTCGGCGCTGATTGCAATTAACCCCCCGATGCTAGACAGATCAGCTGGAAACTTGGGTGCAAATGACTAACGTTCCAATCACTTCTAACCCTTACAATAAAGTAAATGAAGATAGTATCTACGAGTATTTTAGCTAAATTATAATTTTATAGTAAAAGTTTTTAAGTAAAAGTTTATTTTATTCTTTTTGCGCATATAAATAAAAGCTTGTTTTTAAAAAAGTTTTTTTTTACTTTTCAAATTATAATAAGTCTATTGAATATTAGAATAAGTTCTTTCGTAATTATATTTTCTTACCTCATAATACAAATACCTACTGACAACAAATGTTGGAGTGACCCTGCTAAATATACCACTTACGATAGACAATTTAGTACTACCTACCTAATTAATATCTATAATCTGCTTTTTCATATAACAATAGGATACAGGGGCCCGATTCTGATAACTCATACCTAAATGCTTAAATTGCATCGCGTTCGAAAAAAATTGACACATTTCGTATACCAAATGTCTCAAATATGTGTGAAACTATTCCCACACGACGCAATTGAAGCATTCATAAATTAGCAGAATTGGGTCCCAGGTACCCGTACAGACGTAATTTAATATTAAGTGTACTAAAAATATACCTACATTCGATTAAAGTAATGAGCATTACATATCAATAGGCTTCAAAAAGATTCGGCGATAAACAAAAATGGCCCAGATGTATCCGAAATTATGCGGGCACACAAAAATCAACCCCTAAGAATAATTTAACCGAAACAAGAGCAGTAGTTGCTTCACATCGAAAACACAACTCTCGAAGCGATTTTTGAATGGGGATAAAAGGAATACGGGGTCGCAAAGGGTTCCGAGATATGAACTACTACCCTTCACATGCCACCCCTATCAATTGTTACCAGTTACGCATATATTCGCCGCAGCATTCGGCAACGGTAACGGGCAGCCTGTTGTGGGTCGTCTATCTGCAAGCACCACGCACAGAAAATATTGTAGATGCAATGATTTATGAACAGCTGTAGGTACATTTACCTTATCATATCATTGTTTTCGTTTTACAGGAAACTATAAGTCGGTCAAAAATACATACATATATTGTCTTTCTATTTTAATAGTAATGGGTGTTCACGATTCAGTTTAATGATACAGGACCTAACAGTTGACATTAAATGAAACAGTTTCGTTTTCTATGTTAAAGATTGACTACAATCCCACCTGATCCTGAACAAACAAAATCCTATTCAGTCTTGACTCAGCCCATACTATTACTTGTTGACCCAGAGAGCTGAATAAATTACCCGGACCAAATCTGTCGTTTTCCTTACGCGATTAGGTTTTTAATCTGATCTTAAATTAAATGGTTCTTACGTTACCCTGTGGGAACTGCGAAGACTCACGAATCACCCTAGATTTTCTCATTTTTATTGTCACTCTCATATTAAAGACGCATA
Source organism: Ochlodes sylvanus (assembly GCA_905404295.2). Lineage (NCBI taxonomy): Eukaryota > Metazoa > Arthropoda > Insecta > Lepidoptera > Hesperiidae > Ochlodes > Ochlodes sylvanus. The sequence goes on along the minus strand of FR990125.1, from coordinate 3,806,212 downwards.
GTTTTAGGCAAAAAAAATTGTATTCAATATGAAACTACTTACAAGTACTTATTTGTTTTAATGTTAAGATGAATAAATCATAGGTTTGTCAATTAACAGTTGATGCACCGCGAAGAGTGGACTAGCCAGGAGTCCCGGGTTTGATTCCCAGCGTAGGTATCTGAGAGATAAATATTTAACGGTCATCGATGTTTGTCCTATATGTATAATATTATATCCATATTACCCGCAAAACCTGCAATGGAATATGGAATTTAGTGAAGGTGTATTTGTACCTAAGTAGGTATGTTTGTGCTGGGCATATAAAAATTATGATATCAAATGTTATCCCGAATGGCACTAAAGTTTATCTAAATGTAATAATGTAGGTACGTGTCAAAAATAATAGACGAGTTCCTTTTTTGCTCTTATTTATAAAATATAGGTAGGTACTATAGGTACCTACATTATTAAAATTATAACAATAATAAAGCCAAATGTGTGAAACGCACTTTTTGTAATGATTGCGATTTTGACTGAAACAATAACAGAAGGCAATATCACGGACGCAATTTTTTTAAATGTTTCTCACAGCCGGCATTCGCAAAAAGTATCGCGGGGTCCGATTAACACAATATCCTTGAAGATGTCGCTCGCAAAAAGGGGCAAAAGGGGACAAAAGTCCCTGAAACATTTCTCATTGAGGCGAAGGGTGGCAGGGGTGTGGGGAGGTCCCTTTCCACTCCGCCGAGCGGCACCCCGCTACGTGGCAGTCTCCGACCACGGTGTCCATAATTTATGCTTTCGAGCGGACCACGAAAAATAAATGAGCATCGGTAACCAAAGGAAATGGAAAAGTAACTCACGTTCGAGATTGCGACGAGACTGCGTTAATACGACATGCGTATCGATATTGACTTTCGCTTCGTGACTTACCTACAACGTTACCTACCAACGTTACGTTACCTAATCTCTAAAAATGTTTTCCGGCCATCAGTTGCCGCTCATACTTAATAGTAACAGGGTTTCGATTGATTTTTTATCAATATTAAAATATCAGAAAATCCTTGAGATGGTTAGGTAACATACATACATAGGTATAACTATACTTACCTACAGCGTCGTTTTAAAAATTTAATGAGTTGCTTAATTACAAAAAATATGTTATACTAAATATTTTCACTGAAACTGACTTTTATATTTTTTTAGATTCTATTGCATAGTTTAAAAACATTACCAAAGTACGTACCTACCTGCATTTCCATTGCATCCTTCTTTTTTTGACATTTTAGATCCAAAAGGATCCACTACAATAATTCTTAATTAGTTCAAAGAATTTTCTGCGGTCGACGTTACTATTGAGATCAAACAACAAAGAATGACTTATTAACTAAGTACTTACCTACTCGTACGTACGCTTCATTTTCAACAAAAAATGTAGCCTAGCCAGGACCTCTACTTTGTATTTTAAGATTCAAATGTCACCACCCTCTTCTGGTATTTACCTACACATCTCTTATCTTTTACTTTACTAAACAAATCATTTTAAATTTAATGATACCACCACTTACGTCTTACGTCACGTAGGCGGGTAATTTATTTGACCTACTCAGAACCTATCATCTATCGTTTCTATACCTATTTCAGTCTACGCAGTGCGGCTGTCATAGTCACCCTTCGCACGAGCCCAGCAGATCAGCGCACGTACAGCACGGCACATAATACATCATGACATTGTATTAATTTGCTCTCTGTAGTCGCCGCGTGGCGAAGCGTGGGGACGCGCGAAGCACTTTTTTAAGGTGTAATTAATGGGGGCCGAGCACCTCTCGGGCTTATTTTGATTCCTTGTTTTATTTGTGAGCCTGAATTTGAAAGCGATGGACAGCGCCGACAGATAATTCAATATACGAGAAAATTAAGGAAGTCCAATAATGTTTCCACGTTCCCTCTTCCAAAGACATATTTTGGAAGTTATGCAATGACAATTCTATTTCGCTTCTGGCCACAAAAGAAGCGGAAATTACAGATATGATTGTGAATTTAAGTAGGTTATTACCAACAGTAGGCAGCATTTAGTATTCTAGTAGCTGGCTAAACCACGACGTTTTAAAATGCTAAGTAGCACAGAGGACTTAATTTAGAGGGGTTTTTCGTTTGGGTGTTTCGTTGGGGTTTTAGGGGTTCCCCAGTACTGTTCGTAATTTTTGACGTGACAACGTCTTATAATTCGGTGGCACGCATGAAAAAACATGACTCATGCGTTACCGTAACGGCGTAGCAATCGGCCTTTGTGTTCGGCAGCGTTCGGCAGCGTCCGACATCCGTCTCTCTCCTACTTGAGTGAGCGATGCGTCTGCGTGGACAGCTGCTATACTATAGTACATTTATATGTTTTGATCGAGTATCAAGTGCAGTGAAAAGTGAATGTGGTGTCAATTGTTTATAGCAACGATAATTACAGCGATAAAGGTAATGATTCTTTCGATATTAATTATATATTCAGTGATATATTGTCGAATAGGTATTCGTGCTTTCATCATTAAAATGAATAGCATCGGCCCGCTAGTGCAGCGATTGTAGGTTATGCTATAATTGACATTGACAAATCTATTATTATTATTATTTCTTATTCTTATTCTTATTAAACAAATGAAATTAAAATTTTCTTTTGAAAAATGCTACCATTACATCAGTATTTTCTTAAGACGTTGTCACGTTCAACTATCGTCAGTAAACCGACTTTACAGACAACCATTTTTTTTCTTTTATTTTGATGTTATGTCGTAAATAAGTAATTACCGAATGAAAAAATAAACTCAATGTGTGCTGGGACACATAGTAGAAGTGAAACTGCAACGGACAATTGGCAAAACGAATCGTAACAAAATTTTAACTTGAAGTTTACGGCCAGATTGTTAATGTACCTACTTTTAATAATTGTTTTTCCACTTGTCCGTTGCGAATCGTTTTTTCGCTTATCCGTTAAAGTTTCACTTCTACTATGTATCCCAGCACACATTTCGTTTTTTTTTTGTACTATATTTATTCGAGTATTGGTAAATCCGCCCTCACTTCGCTTCGGGATACCTGTCCCTTACCTGTACCTTAATACCGGGATCCCGGTATTGGAAAAGAAAGTCCGGTACTAATACCGGTATTGAAAAAAATCGGTATTCGAAAGCCCTAATGATCACTAGGTTAACTAATTACGTAATAACTTAAGACAGGACCCATAAGTAGGGACTGAATAAATTAACCAACTTGTTATTACATGGATCTCACAACTTATTACGGTAGAAGAACTGATTTGCGAGACTTGTTTTTTTTTACAAGTTATGCATACATACTATTCGCGTCCGTAATATTGCTACATATCACATAATTATATCACTTGCTAATAAGTTTAAAAAACACAACAAAATTTTACTTATCATATTTATTCATACAAAATATAATGTTACAATTCTAACAATGATCTATAAACATTGTGGTAATTTAAAAATGAATCAAATCTTAACAATAGGCAACTTAATTTTATTCAAGTTTGGATACATTAATACAAAGTTATATTAGCAGTCTTATTTACCTTGATGCAGGTTTATTTACTTATATAACTCTATTACACCAAGAATACCATAAAAAGTGTTAAAGTAGACAAATATAACATATAAAGGCGGTATTATAAGGCTTGCCAACATTTGTACGGCGAAGTGTGGTTTTTGTTTAATTATAGTATAAAAATATAGTATGTGCACTTCAAAAACATGCATGACAAGATAAGAGCTATTTAAACTTGTAAAATATTAGGGTATTATTTAAAAAAGCCAACAGACATCTGTTCGGCTTCACGCAGCAGGTCAATCAATCGACAATTATGATTGTCAGAATTCGGTGTTACGAAATAGTTTGCGCATCAATTTACTTTTTAGATGCGTAGAGATGATTATATCCTTTACACAGACCAGACTCAAATCTGGATCTCAAATCTGGTATGCATCCCAGATTTGGTCCAGTTTGGAGGCACTATTAATAATGTTGGTTTGTCAGTTTGTTATTATGTATGAGCACTGGAGGGAGTGTTAGTGATGTTATTTCTGTTAGTTGTTAGTTATAGTCCAGTTAGTAATTGTTTTATTTGAGTTATTCGAATTTATTGTATTTTATTTATTCCAATAGTCTACAAAAATCGTAATTAAACGACTACTAATCGTTTTGTATCGACCCTTCAGACAAACCTCAAAATTACAACAAACTATGTATTCGATACACTTTTAGTAACCTTTCAATAACCTACTAACATAGGTTGTCATTCGATTATTACGTATAGTACTGTTAAAATAATTTTATTCCACGTATTTCAGTTTTTCACTTAAATTATTAAATTTTATTTTATTCCAATTTTATTTTTATGTGATGTCCTAGTCAAGCTATAGATTGGGACAACAAGCGACAACCGTATCCTTAGTGTCTCACTAGATGGCAATACGTATCGTGTTATTTGTGTTCTCACTGGTGCCATCTATTGGAAAATCGAAGGAAAGCAAAATAGCCAGTTGAATATCCAGTTTCAGGGTGATACCATTTGCTCGTGTGAGGTGGTGTCTCTGTTTAATTATCTACATTTTGGTAGTCGTATATCTTTACTGAGAACTACTACGTACTAAACACTGGTGTTGCCATACTAAAACAAGTAGAGATTAGTTCCTACAGTAGTCGTACTCGTATGTTTCTGCTGCATCGTCAATGAGCCAGCCGACTGTGTATTTATATCAAAAAATACTAAATCAATGTAAATCTGACATCGCTTGATGCACAAACGCTATCAAGTTGCCAAAGTCCTCGTCTTTAATTACGTCAAAGAACAACTTATTGTTCGCTTGGGAATGATCTATCCCCAGTAGTTCCATATACGTGTACGGTGCCAGCGCTAAGTGGTTCCGTATGCTCAGTTTAGCATCAGCATCCGGAATTACATGACTAAGCTTGCTCACCAACTGCGGGTGAAGCTTCTTGAATATCAATCCCTTCTTCCTGCCGTCCAGACACTGTTCGGCGAAGCAGTTGATGAAGTCAAACGTAAACGCGCGTAATATCTGCTTCTGTTCTTTGAACTGCGGACCGTCCACATACTTCTGTTTTATCATCGAGAAGATTTGTTTGTACCTGCAATGAAGATTTTTAATGAGATATCGTTATCGCAACCCATAAGCGTCCTAAGTACTGCTGGGTTCGCATCTCCACTCGCAGTGTGAGGGCACGGGCCACAATCAACCACACTGACCAAGTGTAGATTTGCAGACCTTACACACCTTGTTGACATTAATAAATTATATAGGCAGACAGACAGAAAAAAATTCTAAAAATAATATTTTTGTTTTCTATTGGCCCTATTCATACAAGTTTTTCGACAACGGCGACCGACGCCGAGCGGCGGGGGTTAATGACTTTTAGCGGAGTAGTTTATATCGCGCGCTCAGTTTGTCCACATTATGGGTTTGTAATGAACAATTACGTTAAATTTTAAGCACCCTTTTTAATTACATAATTATTTGGAACTAGCGACCCGCCCTCGCTTCGCTTCGGGAAACTTATTATCAAGTGCTTAAATATAAAGTTTCATGGTTCTTTAAGAGATGGCGCTAGGCGTTCTTATTCTTTAAGTTAGGAAGGTTCACCCCTAGATGGCGCTGTGCTTAAAACCCGAAGAAATCCCATACAAACTTTCAACCTCTATTTCAACCTCTTCATCCCTTTTTGTCGCAATAAAAGGTAGCCTATGTCCTTTCTCAGGGTCTAAAGATTGTCTGTGTCAAATTTCATCAAAATCGGTTGAGAGGTTTAAGCGGGAAAGCGACACAGACAGACAGACAGACAGACAGACAGACAGACAGACAGACAGAGTTACTTTCGCATTTATAATATTAGTAGGGATGATAATCGAATACTGAGTATCCCCTATCAATATGTCAAGTGACTAAAAAATCATTTTGTATACATATATAGATATAACCATCAAGTCTCTCCTCTGGACTTCCCCGGCCACCCCTTCAAACCAAACCCCCAGCTATCAACAAGTGTACTGACACGAGCAGCAGGCCGGCGGTGCGGTCGAGCAGCGCGGCGGACGGCGCCAGCAGCGGCAGCGCGAGCGCCAGCAGCGGCGGCGCGCGCGCCCCGCCCGCACCGCACGCCGCGCCCGCACGCGCGCACCGCTCCAGCGCGCGCGCGGCGCCGTACACCACCCGCATGTCCTCTGCAACCGACCGACTTTGTTCTAGTGACACTCTTTATGACGCGTTCAGGTCAATATCACTACATAGTATAAAAAAAGTCGCTTTCTCTGTCCCTATGTATGCTTAGATCTTTAAAACTACAAAACGGATTTTGATGGGGTTTTTTTAATAGATAGAATGATTCAAGAGGAAAGTTTATATGTATAAAATATTAAAGTTTTTCGCAAAATGAAAAATAACGCGCGTGAAAATAAATTCGTGCGCTGGTTACGTTTAACAATTTTGGACTTGGGTACTATGGCACAGGTTTCCCGAAGCGAAGCGAGGGCGGGTTTACTAGTACATTATATAAGAAATCAAAAGAGACAAACGCATTCTATGGGATTTAGCCTGCGAGTGAATGAGAAATGAAATGTAGATTAAAAAATTTTAGTTTTCATAGATGTACGAGTACGTTGAACCCAAAAAATTTGCGGAACACTGGTCTAGTACTATCGTACCTACCCCTACTGCCAAACCTATAGTTAGTTCACTAACCGGGATTCGCCTGCAGCCCCTTGTCGCACATGTCAGCGAGCTTGGCCGCCACCAGCGGCAACACCTGCAGGTAATCTATGTCTGAAGGACTCATACTCATGAAGTATTGCTTGCTCCTTGTACTAGCAAACACCTGGAAAAATTGTTATTACTTCAGCACATCAGGTAACACAACTCATACTTAGTTCATTTTCCTCTACTACTACTTTTTCGAATCGCGTAGGTTATTTTAACTGCAGCAGATTCTCGCGATCTTTAGCTCTCCGTGACCATTATCCATGTATTGGGTCAAATGCAAACTCAAATAATTTATTTCAAGTACATATTTTAAAATACACTTATGAACGTGTTATATTATGATCTGACAAAGGTGGTACGTTCACGCAAAGTGCCATATTAAAGAGGAAAAGAAACAACAAGCTAAATTTGACCCACCACGTAATGTAACATTGCGATGAAATTTAGAATAAGTTTTTAATTCAGACGACATAATAACTTGCCTACGTCGGTGTTCAGATCCGATTATAATGTGCCTTTAAGTCAAGAGTGAATAGGTTTTTTCTGAGTCGACGCGCTTTACCATCTAAAGGCTACGTCGCCACTTACCATCTGGTGGTATCGTAGTCAAGCGGTAACTTATACTACTATAAAAAAAACACTCAGGATTGACACCAAACAAGGAAACTCAACGGTTAACAGCACAATGACCAAATTCATTGCATTGCATTTCAACTTTAGAAGCGTGATTTGTAGTGTTTAAACTATTAATTTGTTTCTAAATATACTCACAAGATTGGTATACATGTCAGTGACTGCTTTCATAATGGCGCATTGCTCGAGCGGCGAGGAGCGCAGGCAGACCTTGCCCAGCGAGTCCAGTATGGAGGTCACGTGCTCACCGTTGTCTACATTCACCCATTCCACCAACTCCAAGATCTGGGGACACATACTTATTATGACACATTGTCCAAGATCTGGGGACACATACTTATTATGACACATTGTCCAAGATCTGGGGACACATACACTATGTTATTGTTGTGTCGTTCACTGTGCCGGACCTAGGGTATCAGTACGTTCGCTAATTCGGAACGTACCGATAACCGCCAGCGGGGGCTTCTAGGGAGAGACTGCGTATTCGAAACCGAGGGTGCGGGTACTTGCAATGATACTAATATTCATACCCTTGGTGTATGTTTCGGTTATCATCATGAGATATTTATTATAATTTTAGGTAAATAACTTAGATTTTAGGTAAAAACCGAAAAGACCGTTTTTTCGAATAACATTTCCAAATTACAAACAAATTTCAAAACGTTTACACCAAATTGTATGGTAGGGGAGCCCAAGAGGGGATTTCGGGATTTACAGAAGCGCGGCAGATTAATATACAGGGCGATACCCTGTACCCGGTTAAGTAACTCCACCAAAAATGAGCCTCATATATAAGGCCGCACGTGAAGGATACAGGATCAGATTAGTAAAAAAAAATTGATCATCAGACATTCTCAAGCGCGTCAGATTAAGGTAGGGTGAGTTAATTACCTCCTAAAAAGTGTATATTCCACTAATCTGACAATTTGAGAGTAACGTAAAGAAAGGGGAGGGCAGCAAAGTTGTAAAAAAAAAACGTCATCTTGACATTCTCGAGCGTAGTTAATTTTTTATTTATTTTGAAGGAAATAATGCAAGAATAACGAAAAATATATAATCTGACGATTTCCGCAAGCCGAAATAACAAAAAAATCGTCGATAAAGTTAAATGCGTGCAGCTGCGTGATGCCTATATTTTCTTCTCCGCGTTTCTATTCCTCTCTCACTCTTTCTCTATCTATTACTCTCTCACTCCGTCCCCACTCCAGTTTCTGCTGTCATGACGCCATCACCATATTCCAGCAAAAATTTTTTTGAATGTGTTTTTTTTGGAATAACTTTTAAACGGCTTTATCGATCAACTTCAAAAACTAATCCGCCCTTGAGCTTGAAAAACCACGTCGATCGCCACCAAGTTGGTCAAAATCGGTTGATTCATTCGAGAGATATCGTGAACGAAAGAAACCCGAAAAAGTGTTTTTTCGGGATTACTCCGAAATTTTTGGTTCGATTAATTAAAACTTTTAAATTACTTATGAGGATGATAAAACTGCGTCGAATGCCGCCAACCGCGTGAAAATTGGTTGATCCATTCAAAAGTTATTGCAGTTTGAAAATTCCAAAAATAGTGTTTTATGAAACTTCTATCAGACTTTTGAGCTGGGAGAGCTCAAATGCATAGAAATATTATTTCTTTGAACTCCGCGAGCTCAAAATAAATGTCATAAGTACAATTTTAAGCGCCCAGGAATGGAATTAGCGGGAAATTGCAGGGATGGCCTTTAGGGTGAACCGTTTTTTTGTCAGATTAGGCGAATCCCTCTAGATAATCGTCAGATTATGAGACAGTACGTTTAGAACATAAAGATGAACCATATATATCTTAATCTGACGCGCTTGAGTATGTCAAAATGGCGAATTTTTTTTGCATATTATGAGAATGGCCACGAGTTTGCGTCCCATCGAAATCGTCAGATTAGTGAATGAGAGCTTATTTTTGGTGCACTTAACACTCCCTTAGAAAATCTGACGCGCTCGATAAAATTTTTTTTTTTTTCATTTTCAACCCTTACATACAACCACCCCCACCATGCAAACGGTCAGATTAACATACGTACATTATTAAAAATACGTAGGGCATTGATGCTATCAATATCTGACGCGCTCGAGGATGTCCATGCATCATTTTTTTTTTACATATTTAAAAATCTATAGCCGCTTCCCCCACCGATGAAAAGTTATATATCATATAACATTTTTTTCTTCTTATCATCTAAGCTTTGCAACCCAATAGGTCTCTGTGACGCTCGAGTAAATCCCCATTTAGCACCACGGGCTCCCCTACCATAGGCCCGTTGAGCCCGACCCGCGGACACCTCGCGCGTCGAACACCCCGATTCGACGGGAAGACCGAAAAATTAGTGTAGTAACTTAACAGTTTACAACTGGAATAATCCAATGCTAACATCAATTACAATGTGTAAGATTCAGACTTTGATTGTTGAGAAGTAGACGTAATCTAGAAACTTATAATTATAACCAATTATCGGTCAAATCAAAAATAAATTTTCTAAGCAGGCAAACGTGCCGACGGGCCATCTGATTGCAAGGGATCACCTTCCCCATTGACATTAGCATCACCAGGAGCGTCATCAACGCGTTGCCGACCACTAAGGAAGCGATGGACCCCCTTTTACTTTATATAATACTACAATTACACTATAATTTTTGTGACTCTTTGATAGTCGCTAAGTAACTTACTAATGGTAATGAATAGATACAATTTTAGGTCTGGCCAAAGTTACATATAAAACCATAGGCGAGCCAAGCATTAGTGTACCTCAGCAAAGAAGTCCTTTTCGTTCCAGAAGGGCAGATACTGGGCCAGGAACCTGGTCACCACCGGAACGCCCTGCATCAGCGTGCGCTGGAGAACGGACAGTCGGCGCAACAGGTCTTGCTTCTCCACGTAGCTGTGCGGGGATACGTCTAGGAAACCTGCCAACAAAATAAAATTTCATATAATATAAATACGTCCTGTACGGGTCGATTGTGGTATTTACAACAGATTCCCATAACAAAGATTTTAAAGATTTTGGTCTGTGTCCATGGGTTTGTTTCCACTAATCCCAGAAACGGTTTTTACTGTGTTTGCGTATTGTATTATGGTCGTAGGATCATTTAATGTGTTTTGTTTCAATTATATCATAGAGATGTCAAATTAAAGACCCGGTTAAATTTATGTATATTTAGTTATTCAAAAGTCAAAGGATCACTTTATTAGTTGTTACCTATCTATAGTATATAACAAACAGAATTAACTTATAATTAATAAAAAAAAGTATTTATTATATTCTACTAGCTTTTCCCCCGCGGCTTCGCCCACCAAAAATCCCTAAATATGTTGATAAAATCAGAGAACTTCCATACTAACTTTGCACCCCCGTGTTACACCGTTAGGGAGTAGGAATTTTACAAAATTCTTTAATAAAAGGAAACCCTGTGCAAAATTTCAAGTTTCTAACCCTCATAGTTTAGGCCCTGCGTTGATATGTCAGTCAGTCAGTCAGTCAGTCAGCTTCTCCTTTTATATATATAGAAGATATAGATTCTATTGTATTCTATTCTATTCAACCCGGGCGCAGCAGTTAAAAAAACAATTTTCATCAGTCTTACACGTGGTGAGCAAGTGCTGCAGGTCGTGCGAGAGGAACGCCCGCTCGCCGTCGGTGGCCAGCGCGAGCAGCGTCATCCCGGCCGTGTTGGCCAGCAGCGCGCGCAGCCGCGCCGGCCGGCACAGCGGCCGCTGCACCGCGCCCTGCAGCAGCGACACCGGGCTGCAACCGACGCCGCCGCATCAAACAACGGTGCCCCACCACGCCACACCACCACCACCAGTGTAAGCAGCAGTGGGCCCTGACCCCATTTACCACCAGCGGTACGATTTGGTGTACGACGTACTACACCAAATTATTCGATGGTGCAAGGTCTCGAGGCACCTTTGGCAAAGGGAGATCTCCGGCCGGGCAAGACGTCTTGCCCGGGAGGCGTTGAAGCCCCGACTGCTCGCTGTGGGAACTTGTATATATGCGAGCGGTTGTAGAAAACTTCGATAGCGTGATTCAGGCTTCGTGACGTCACCGTGTGACGTGTGTGCGATATCGCTACACACCCATCGACAATGCTGGTCAATAAATATTAATAATCACGTTAGACTCATAAGTCATATTCCTACACTAGGATCCCCTGTGTCGTGGGTGTCCTGTACAACACACAAAGACAAGGCACACACATACCAAACGAGAACAGAATTTTAAACTCATCAGTCAAATTTCCGCCTCGCTGGGAATCGAAACCGAGACCCTTAAAACCGGCATGGTAACGATGCGGCATACGGATCGTCAATGCCGATGTGCTAACCGAGCCACAACAAAACATCACAATCATGACAACAAAAACAAACGTATCAGTCATATTAACGCGGTCCTGGCAGGCAAATAAACACAACAATTTTCAAACAAACTATTTTTACGCACATCGTACATCACTATTGAATTGGGTATAAGTTTTAAAAGATCCGTGGCGACTAAGTACTTATACATTTACTGTACTGTACTTTATAGATTTTTGCACATATAATTATAAAATAAGTATATAATGATGAATATAAAATACACAGATGAATATAAAATACACAGCCGCGTAACTTCCATGCATTGATAAAAGCACTCACTCTGAAAAGTCGAGGTATGTCTTCTGCTGGCTGTTATCAGCGTACTGTTTCGACCCAACATTTATGAACTCCATGTTGGGAACCAGTGGGTCCGCCGTTTTGCTTTTGCCGCCCATCTAAAACAATAATTAAAAAAATGATCTGCAACTCCTCTGTTAAACTACACATCTCGCCTTTCGAGAGTCCTGTCAGAATGGAAAAGACTGTGGACATTAAAGGCATTATGGTTATGCGACCTAAAAGCTTTACACGCCTTTTGGAACGTTATGACTTAAGCTTACTAAAGCTGACTTAAGCGTAATTTTACACTTACTGAATTTACAGGATTGTCCCAGAAGAGTCTTTGCTGGTTTATCCCCGAATTGTGTAAATGACTCTGAAACGAATGTTCACAATAATAATATTATTACAGTTCCAATACTGTGCAGTAAATGCATTACAAAAACAACTATGTAATAACACAATCATATTCAAACAAATTAATGTGAGAGAAGGAATTGAGGAATGTTAATCATAGAAATATACATAACTAATGAAGCCTATGAAAAATATAAATTTACATAAAATTACCTAAACACCAGAAATAAAGGTAAATATAAGTGCATGCATTCTGAGCTACTTTAAATAAGGGTAACTGACCTGGCAATTCTTGAACCGCTCAACAAGTGTAGGGTTTAACTTCCTAAAGGATGTGTGTATAGAGATGGATGGCACATCGTTGGGCACACATTCTGGCTTGTACGACTTGAACAGGCCCAACAGAACTTGAAGTTGACGATACATATTCTGCGTGGAAAAGAAAATTACAATAATAGAGAGATACTACCACAATATTACATCTTAACCTAGTATAAAACAAAGTCGCTTCTGCTGTCTGTCTGTCCCTATGTATGCTTATATCATTAAACCTATGCAACGGATTTTGATGCGATGTTTTTTAATACATAGAGTTAATCAAGAGGAAGATTTGTATATAAAGTTTTGTGTCAATATTACAATGGGTGGAAATATGACAATGACAGCTGAGAAAGTCGGAAAAATAACGCGCGTGTAAATAAAGTCGTGCGAGGGTTACGTTTAACAATTTTGGAGTGAGGGGAGTGAGGGTCCGTGCCGGACTACTGCTCAAAGAGTTCTAGGTGAGTGTGCTTGTCTTTGTTTGTTGTCCATGGCACACACAACACAGGCAATCATACTGTGGGGCTGTGAGTATGTAACTAGCTTAACTGTTATTTCTGGTCCCTAGAATCCCATGTGAAAACAACATTTGGTATCAAATAAACTGTAAAAAATCCATCCCAAGGTAAAAACCAGCATTAAGTATAATAAAATAAGTTTAAATAAGTCTTTTTTGTGTTACCTTTTTACCTTCCCGTTTCTTTGCATTATTAAGTAGCTCAAGAGCACGTCTTCTTGTTACATCTATTGGTTTCGTCAGCGTATAAACTAACTTCATGCAGTGGGCAGTCTGCAACAATAGTCACATAATGCATATGCTATTATAATGCGCTTGTACTCCTAGCATTTCATTTTCAAAATGTGATCTTTAGTTAATGAATATTAACTGCACCAAAACAAAGTACCTAATTGCTGCTAGTATTTTAGGCATTTTATAAGAGATTTTAGTATTCGCATCTTTTTTAAAGTACTCAGTGGAACAATAATATATAGGTTAAGGAGCAGCCACTTTGCTAGGGCATTAGTACAATGAAAAATTTCTTAATATTTGCAGCAATTGATATTTAATAAACAAAAAACAGAAAATTTATTTATGTATCTTTTAACTTATGAGTAAAAAATACTTGTAATGCTAAATAGTCAAAGCCAAGGCACACTACAATCCAAAAACACGTAATAATATTAAAATATAAAATATTAATAAAAAATAAAATACTATGAGGTACTGTAATTATTGTGTAGACTCACCAAGGCTTCATAAGATAACATTGTGTAGAATATTTCGTAGCCCGAATCTAAAGAGCTCATGTCAATACAATCATTGTCCATAGCAGCTGAAATTATATGAATAATACATGTTAAGAAAATATTAATAGATACTAAAACAATGGCATGTTGAATAACAAATTGAATAACCACAGTTACAGGAAATTTCTGAATAAGTGGCTATAAGAAGTAAAATTTAATGTAGGCTTCTACCATACAAATTTAAATTGAATACAAATATATTATTACTTAGTTATTTTAAGAACTTTATAACATACCTGTAAGCCAGTCCAAAACAAAAGCTATCCTAGGAAAGTTGGCTTGATTTTCAAAATTTGCCATCAGCCACCGTAACGAATACACAATAGTCCTCTCTGTTACTCTTTCTCTTGGTATCAAACAAGTGCCCAAGCTTATCCATTTCGTATTAGCTGAAATTGGTTAGTTACTTACTAACTACTTACTTACTTACTTACTACTGCTAACGTAATGAATGGTATACAATAGAAAAACATATTTGCAATACTCACGTATTCTTAAATTTAGCCATACTTTAAACAAAGTGTGAAAGCTTTCATAATCCAAGCCCTCGTTTTCAACGGCATAAGCCAATTCATCCACTTTACTCTGAAACAAATCTTTATCGAACCCCTTCTTCAATGATTTAATATAATCAATTATGTCGTCTATGTCTGCCATTGTTGTTCATATACTAGATTTTACAGTCGATAACTTATTAATTAAATTATATATCACAACACAACATACGCTAACTCAAATTCAAAACAAAAATACGTTATTATTTAATACATTGACAGTGACAGGACTGACAGGTGACAGTGTAACGTAACGGATAAACATAAACTTACAGGCATACTCTCATTTAAGTTTATAATCTATGCACCATACACCAGCAAGAAGTCGATTCAAAAATTGATTTTTTTGGCTTTAATGTCATTTGTCAAATTTACAATGTCAATAAATGAATGACAAACTGTTACAGGACTGTCGTAGCTTTTTTCATCCCTGCCATTTTTGCCTTTTGTTTAGAAAAGTTTTAATTTTTTAAGTTAATTTGTGATGACGTTGAATTTAAATTTTAATTTGATAAGAAAATAACATTTAAGGTTTTATGATAATTATTATAAAAATTTTGATAAAATCTATGCTTTCTAAATCTTCGAGTCTATGATTAAAGAAATGAAGTGCCAAAGCTGTCAAACAAAATGTCAAATAGACAAGGTGTATTTATAAAGCTTGTTAACAACTATAATAATACATTTTTTATTTTCTTGCTTTAGAAGTAGCTTATTATTTATTAACTTTTTACATAATTAAACGAATTGCAATAGTTTGTTTTTATTTGTATCTCTAATAGTAAAATATTTTATATCATTAAGATGTCAAACTACATTCATAAACAGTCGACATTTGATTAGCTTGTTTGTTTATGGTTTTTAAATGTTCAGTGTGGCATATGAATACATTTTACAACTTTATGGGAAATTAATATTTAATTTTTATTAACCTTTTATAAATTCATTGTAAATAAGTAAATAAAAGTAATTGTAATTAAATAATGTAGGGTCAAAATATAAAAGAGTTTACTCAGGGATGTTCGGCCACAAGGTTAAGCTATTTACAAGTTTAGACACGAGTTTATCAAGTACTATGAAACTGTATTGTACACATTCACTACATAAATGTTTGTAACTTGCAATATTGCCATTGGTCAATCGTTTAAATTGTTTATATGAAATAAAGTAATAACTTAACGGTTATTGCCTTAAATTACCGTAACCACTACAATTGACTTAAGTTACCATATTTTATAAAATGATTTTGGTGGCGTCCAATAAGATAAATTCACATTAATTTTAATATTTCAATCATTATTTTTTATAGGCAATAATTAATTCTTTGATTACTTTTGAGGTAATCAAATTCCTCTAAGTCTGATATCCCTAAATCCATAGACAATACTCAAGCTATCCGTTACATTTCGCATCTCTACTCTGCTTGAAATGTCAAAATGAACGAAAACGAATTGTCTCAATTGTCGTTTGAAGTAAACAGTATGGATATTTGCCAGTAGAGTATTAAATAAAATATGGTTAATATAATTTCATCAAACAGTGGATAAATACAAAAATACTTAAGCTGGTAAAAATGTGGCCCTCGCTTTTGAATCTGAGCCGCGAAGAATGTCAACGGACGCTCAGGAGACTCGGTATATATTTAGTTTTATAAATGGCATTCGTTTTCCCTCCTATGGTTTTCTCGCGTTGTGACCGTTTTGTTTGGTGATTTTTAATATGAAAAGTGCATTACATACTCGTACTATCTCATGGTTTACTTATTTGTTTATAGAATTGGATGCATACTCGCATATGATCAATGTGTTTAGAGCACAAGGGCCATTGGAAGACAACAGAAAAAAGTTGCTCGAGGAACTGCGCGCCGTTTTGCATATTAGCAGCGATCGCCACAACGCCGAGGCGCGTCGCGTGTCCAACGACGAGCTGTTTACCACTATTGCTGAGCAGTAAGTTTTATTTCAATTGTATTTTATGTTTGAAGTTCATGATTTATTTTTAAATCTGTGTTCTAATAATGTCAAAGATGGCTGAGCTTCAGCTTGTGAGCATGATATTGAAGTGCCTCCTCACATTTTGCATTATAAACTGAGTGTGTTCTAATAAGATTGGATGTAAGATGTTAAATTTGAGTAAATCAATTGTCATTTATTTCTTAGCCTTGTAGATATGGGTAGATAGTTTGACAATTGGAAATGTTAATCTAGTTGTGTGGTGTCATTTGCATTATTTATTATTCCCTAAGAATTATCAAGTAAGTTATAGTCATTTTAGTTTTTTAGCTTGTATTAGTTTTTGACACATAACCTATGTATGAAGTATGTTGATGTCATTGTCTTTTTAATGTCATTTTACAAACAATGCTTTTTAAAATATCGCTTAAATTATTTATATAACTATCTATGGATGTAATTCTTTCCATAACTAATAAATTAAATTAATTTTCATTTTTATTTTTCATTCTGTATACTTACATATACTTCTGTATAATTTTACATTTATGTAGATTTAATTTATTTTTAAAAGTTAAAATTTTAAACAAAATACATCCACATAAAATTAAATGGGGATGAACCGAGTTATCCAAATTTTTTATGAGTAGCAAATTAATTTTCAGGTTATCAGGTCCAAACACTGGATTAGGATGGGTCTGCGAGGGTCGGAGAAAAGTGCCACTGCTGCCTCGTGGCATAGCACAAACTGTGTACACAGAAATAGCAGATAAAATGTGTGAGAAAGCTGAAATTGAAAATGCGGAGTTAGAAAAGCAATTGGAGGCCGAGGAGTTAGCTGCTCCTCAGTCCAACGAAGAACAACTGAGTGACACCGAGGGACTTGCAGCCGAAGGTGCTCAGATGAATGAACCAATGGACCACATAGTATACCCCCCTCTTGCCATGGAAGATCATTCAAGTAAAGTAAGTAGTGTTTAAGTATGAACAATATAACAACTAAAGTTAGTAAAAATTTATATTTCAATGACTTATGTATATTCATGTAGTCTTATGTGTATTTAAATTTCTTACCTTAGATATGGGAAACAGAATTAATAAGTCGAAAAAGAAAAATACCTGAATGTGGGGCTACACCAGATGAGATATCCACACCAGTCAAGAATATGAGAAACATACCAGCCAGCACCAATCAGAAACATTTAAATTTGTCACAGATATACTCAAAATATTCTCAGCCACCTACTAGTAAGTATACCATTAGTAATAGATACATAGATATATTTTATATAAACAGAGTTGTGCTTTAGTGACAACTTATTTTTCCAGAAATGCAATTATATATTTTTACATTATTTTGTAGTAATTTCCTTTTTAAAATAAATGTTAAGCTACATGAATATTCTCCTGGACATAAAAATCAAGCTACCTCACATTTTAAATTAAGTATACTAATTACAAACAAAACAGTTTTCTAATTACAAAACAGTTTTCTAATTACAAAACAGTTTTCTAATTACAAAACAGTTTTCAACATTACCCTCCCCATTGTTCAAACAAAAAATGTACTGGTTTTAACAGTTGTGGACAACCTTTCATTAGATTGCTAATGACTTATAGGCAGCATGTTATCGTAATATGCCCTGCCCATCACCTGAAATAAATTTTGTAATAGCATTCATCGGGTATCACTCCAATGAGCTATGTAAATATATTATCTTTAACTAATTAAAATTTTAATTCATTTTAAAGTAACAAGATAGTATAGGATAACTTGTACCACATTTTAGAATCGATGTGTATGTAACATAGTAATTTATTTATGTGTTCATACAGGTAAATCATCGAGTCAATCAAAACATTCTTACAATCAAGTTAGCAAAGTGTCAACTAGCAAATCAAGTCAAGTACACCAGCCGCGCGCGACTCCCCACAAGCACAGGGCGCACAGACAAAGTTCAAAAAATACCACACAAGTTATGTCTAAGCATCATAAGAAACAACAGGATATATCTCCCAGTAAACAGTATAACCCAGCCTCTCTGCACTTAGAGTACGCGGGGACGCCAAATTCCTTTCAGGCCTCTTATGCTCAATCAATATTAGGTAATAAAAAATCCGATTTTATGGATGAGCTAAAACCTAAGGTTTTATCATCACCCGGAATGGTCACTGATTCACCAACTATGCAACTTTTAACACAACCAGCCACAGTGCCTCACGAGCTAGGAGTATCAGACAATGCACATCCGGACGACCCTTCCTCTCTTCAGGCACAAAGTACGCCTGTCAAGCAAACAAACTCTTCTAAGCCTTGTCACCTAATAATAAAAAAGAGAAGTGACGTATCTCACACAGAAAAGAAAGTACAAATGCCAGAATTCAAAATTTTACAAAAGCCTGACGGAGTGAAAGTAATTTCAAGTAGGCAAGTCGTTGTAGCGCCGAGTTCTGCTCACAAAGTTGTAAATGCCACTAGTAAAGTCAACACTACAAAAGTAATCGGGTCTGCACCTAAAACTCGTCCATCGAATCCTCATGTATCTGAAAAAATGATTGTAGTATCAAAACCTATGGATAGTAGATTAATGCAAAACTCAAAAATTATAGTCACATCTTCGGCTGTTAATACACCGACCAGAGAGCACAAGCCTGTTAGTTCGAACAGCATTGTGCCAAAAACGTCAGAATCATTAACCGCTAAAGGAATACCGGCTACAGATTTGAAAGTTTCTGCCAAGACATTTGTGTTAAATCCGAAATCGGGACAAAAAATGGTTGTAGTGCCGGCTAAAAACAGAACGAAGTCGGGAAACGATGGCCAGATGCCTCTGTTACATTTTAAGGGGATACCGACAGCTATGAAACTGGTACCTGTGAGTTCTCAGAATGCCAGTCTAACTCAGGTGAAATCTTCTCCCGTCACGGTAGTGTCGAGGCCCGCTGTAGTCAACACGATGCCGTCAAATGCTAAAATTGTTAGCGTCGAACCCATTAAAACGGCTAATTTAGCGGATATAGTTCCCGTTAAAGGGCTGGCACCAGTTAGTACACCTAAAATGACAAACCCCATCGTCCGACCCGGCAGCGGTAAAGGCAGCTTGATAGTTGTGCAAAAGGGTACCACGATAGGCAAAACGTTAACATTTACGAAGAATGGTAGCGATACGAAAATAATTATGGGTAAAAATGTAAATAAACTTCTCCATACGTCGAAGCCGGAACAGGCCGAGACGAGTAAGTGCGCAGGAAATGTAATCGTGTTAGAACTGAATAATGAGCAAACCGGTCGTACGACGACTATGTCCGAGATATTAGACAGTCGAAATACCAATGTCTCGCGCGTCCCTGAACAGGAAAAACAATTAACTCACCAAGAAATAACTGAAGACACGCCTGTACTGTTCGACAGTCAACTCACGGAAGACTCCTGCAACACTAACAGTTTAGACTCTACAACGGAAAGTATAGCAGACATTGTACAAATGGATGAAGGTAACTTAAGGATTATAGACAAAGATGACGTCAAAACCAACCTCAGTAAAGAAGTAGATGGAACGAAAGATTCGTCGAGTGTTACAGATTGGGAAATGGAGTTAGATACTGTATCGAAAAAAGGAAAAGATGATGACGATAAGTTGAATTCGTTACATTTAGACCTTGGAATGTCTAGCGATAGTGAAAATGAGTTTATGGCAGACAGTACCTGCCAGCAACACTCGTCGCAAGAGAGTATACCGCGGTCGTCGGCGAGCGGTAAGTTGTGCACTTGAAAAGTTTATCTTTGCTCCGTTTATTGTTGTCGCTAAATTTGTCTCCATTTTTTAGGGCATAATGAGGAACTATTTAACTCGACTAGAAGCTATTCGCTCGCCACGCGAACGCTACTGAGTCAGTTGCAAGACGACGGCTCGTCCAGCAACGATTCCTCGTTCGCGTTGAAATCCAAGAGCATAGACAAAGGGAAGAAAGTCGATAAAATAGATAAATCGGAATCGGAAGCCTTGTTCAAGGCGAAGGAGAAACTGTCGGAGAAGGTGGCCGAGCCCACCTCGCAACAGAAACGGATAGATATCTATAGTACAGCGATCACGAGTACGGATATAAATTTGGATTCGTTTTCGTATCTAGATGAAGGGATGTTGGTGGGGGATGATGTGTTCGGCTCTGAGAGCAAGCGGGACGCGCGGCGGAGCGTGGGCCTCGACGACCAGCTCAGCCGGTTGCTGGGCGAAGACTGCGCCCACTCCGCAGACTCACAAACTGTAAGTGAAAGTTTGCCTTTAAACAAGTAACGAGCAATAATTTAGGTTACATACAACATGGTGAAACGTTTCTTTATAATGCATTACGATAAGTTCGGACATATAATGTGAAGTGCAGATGTGACGTTTTGCGGGCGACACGATTTTTGTACAGTAATTTAACTAGACAATTTGTTGATCCTGATTCGGCCTTACGGTGAATGTTTGTTTTCATAAAATATTTTAAAAGAGGCTAAAACGTTTCGAGCACATATCTATAAAGTTAGAGTTTGAGTCTCCATTGTTTAAGAATACTTACCAATTGTAACTTAATATAGTACAGACGATTTTGTATCATGTAAAGTGTTAAGTTGAATAATGGTATTAGTAAATACTATAGTTTATTACGACAATCCTGTAGAACCATTTCCAGGTAGATTAGATGGGACACCATATTTATCTATTCCCTTGTATATAATTATAATCCTTGAGTTATTGCCTAGACAAAATGAATTACAAACAACTTGCCTTTATGTATGCTTATCTTATATATATCTATTTTATATAAGATATTTTTGTCATTGTAGAATACAATATATAATAAAAAAATAGACGTAATATTTTTAAGTGACAAAGTTTTAATATCAGTAGACATGATTGTTCAATGTTTATATTTTTTGCATATAGTTATTCGATATATATACCTAGTGATATAAATTGTAACGAACGGAGATATATTGCATATTTGATAGCTAGTTAAATAAAAGTAAAATTAATGCTCAAGCAGTGAAGTATTGTAATATAATTATATTATATATAAAACCATAAGAAAGATGATGTTTAAGGGTTAGGATACTATGTTCAAAATATCAGTGATTAATTATATCATTTGTCCATTTTTTCTTACGTGTTTAAATACTTACATAAGGGCATATACCATTAAAAAACAGGTTGCCAAAATATCGCAAAATCGTTATTTCGATTTTATTCGTATCATGTTTACCAATAAAATTGTAATTATAATTTGACGACAAAATTATTGGCTATAAGCAGCACTTTAATTATTCAATTCCTGCACTTGGGTTTGTCAAAAGTCTGCAGTGAAAATGTCAATAGAAACAATCTTTAATCCGACTGTAGTATTACCAATTTTGATTACTCTCTAATGGTTAGTTTCTAAGGTCTATCTTTCCCTTACTGTCCATATAAAATTTAGTTATGTGTAACTTAATTTTTGCGTTTCAATAAACAAAGACATGAATTTTACCTATGAAATTTATAAAACGATACAAGGGTCTATTATTTATCAATTTCAAGTAATTATACACTAAAACTGCCTTAATTCCATAAAAAAAAGAAACTACAGTGAAGGATAGACATACATAATACCTATAGGAACTGGTCGCAAAACCACCATTCAATTTTTACTATTAACAGTTTTGATATCTTTAAATTATTTCATCGCCGGTAATTTCAATTTCGCCATGTAGTCGATAAATAACTCATGTAAACAATTCGTAAATGTCCGTTTTAAGTAGAATTAAATCTACTATTTATGTTGTAAAATTTTCAATGTCGTAAACAAGCTAGGAAACTTAACTCATGGCGAGTTAGTCTTAACAATCGTTGGCTTCATTAGCGGCCCTACGGGGTATGGGTCTTGATGATTGAGGAGGCCTAGTGAATGCTCCACCATTGTGTTCTATTGGACGGGACGGGATGACGGTCAAATTCAAGTGTAGCAATTTCTTATGAAACCCGAAAGCCACCGGTTGTTTCAGTTAATCAAATACTCGTAGACGTGACGTCGTTAAAAGTATTATTTTAGTAACTATGATTGTTCCCTTAATAACTGGAATTAATAAATGTAAACGAATTGTAAAATACATTCATGAAAAATCCATTTCAATTCAATTTTGAATTTGGATTTGAGGGTAGGTTTACTTCTCTACAATGCTGGTACCACAGTTGTCAACGTAAAATTACCCTATAGCATGTATCTGTGGCGGTTTTGACACAAAAAATCACTCCTCGTTTTGAATGTAGAATAACAAGAGTAATAAGTGTTAAGACTATCAACTCCCAGAACTTATACCGAATAAAAAATGTTTTTTGTTACCGCCTGCCTTAAATGTCGGGATGTGCACACTAGATGGCATGACATACTTATGATTATAATGAGATGACTGCAGAGAACCAAACAGTAAAATTATGTAAAATTTGTACACTGTACAGAATGTGGTTATAATTATACTAATTAGTCATCTCTGGTGCTACCCCTTACATAGATAAATTATAAGTTTTGCACAACGCACAAGTTACAGTTTGTTATTTAATGTATAATTTATGTTAACAAATAGGTCCTCTGTTAGTATAATTTTACATAAGTTACTTAGGATTATTATACTGTATAGACTCGTCACAGAGTTGAGCATGGGCTTTTAGTGTGGACGGACTCACATGTTACAACGGTAACCGATAACTACTGCAACATCATCTAAATGAGGTGGCTAATTGTATTAATAAGCAATAAAAATGTTATGCGTAGAAAAATATTACACAATTATATATATCAATATTATAAGCAATAATAGAAATTAGTAGTAAAGCTTCTGGATCATACATAGGTGAATTAATATTTTGCAACCTGTAGAAATAGCTGTAAAGCATAAAAGGTGCTTTTAAATGTATATCATTACTTAATATATGATTGGCAAATATTTATTCAATAATATAGTACCTAGGCTTACTACAGCTGTATACCAGAATGATGCTATCCTTACTTCTTAATATGTAATGGAGGTATATTCACTATTTGATAGTAAAGTGGTATAGTGTTACAAAATACGTTAAATTTTTAAATATTTTGAAAATTCGGGTACCCCTTTTGGCTGGGTTGGCTTTGATCTTACAGGTGTCATGTCAGCTCAGCCTTTCACTAATCAATGATTAACGTTAAATCGCAGGAATTAAACATTAATTTTTGCAGGAATTAAAAATAATAATAAATATCTAATTAAACATTGTTCTCAATAATAAGTCAAATGTGAATTAGGATAGTTTACTTCTGGTTTAAAGAATTACAATATTGAGGTTTTGTCGCAATGGTACCATTTACATACCGTGATGATGCTTGCGTCATCAAAGTTCAATTGGCTAACATCTGCTTACGTCTCTGTACACCATATCATTATTACATCGCATATTACAAATTACGTATTCCTCAACATATGATCTTACTTACTTATAAGTTATACTCTAGAGTCATTAAAATATTTTAATTCGTGTCTAATTTATACAGTAGAAGTAACCATTAACGATATAAAAATTGTGCAGGTAATATTTTGCTTATATTGATTCTAAAGGTTGTGTATTTATGTTAAAATGGATATGATAATCCCTCGTAAAATTTGTATTATGACTTGTTTTGCATCGGCATTGCAATAATGTTATGTCAAAGGAGTCTTAGCTATGATTTGCAATGCCCGGGTTGCGATGTTGGGAAATAACATATAAAAAAATTTCTGGCGCCCGAAAATTTGTTATAGGTTATAAGTTTTTCAGGCACCAACAGTAAAAAAGAGCTTGAGTTATGCATGGCGTAAAGGAGATACGTAATCGAATTGAATGCGTTCATTACATTATTTTAATAAGTTTTCTGTGTTGTATATTTCAACCTATATAACGATACACACTAAACCAATTTTCTAAAAATCATATTGAACTAAATTTCGGAGATGCGCAACTTTATAAACACCGAGATGTTACATCTTTAATTCCACGAGGCAGGTGCGGTAACAACAGTTTTTCACAAATATTTATTCATTTAATAACAATTATCACGAAATAAAATAATTCGCTGTATGGTTTACAAAAAAAAAATACATACAATGATTGTGTTCCATTTAACGGTTGCGTTCACTGTTATAACTTATTATGGTGTTGCCTTTTAACTACGAGATCATATTTCTATTGGGAAAAGGTCTTAAGCATATTAGAGGTTAATTCGACTAACTTATTCGTTAACAAAAACCATAGCAACCATGTACTTATAAAATTTTTAACTGTACCAATAACACCATTTGTAAAATTCAATGTGTCTTAATACCCTGTAAGTCTTTTATTGTAAATATATTATTATTCGTGTTATTTTAGAATGTACGTATTTATAACGAATTGTTTGTTATACAATGTATTATATTTATACAGATTCTATTTTTATATATATAAGTATGTGCAATTTGTTTCTCTATGAGCAATATGATACGATTGTTCATGTCATGGAAATTATACATAATAACATTATATAAATTCAAGGAAACTAATTTTATTTCGTGTCTTGTGTATAACCTGGCAGACCGACATTTTCGAAGAATTTTGTTACTCGTAAGTCAATTTTTACGTGTTATACGTTTGTACTGATTCGGAAATTTGTCCGTCTCTTCCAGTAACTTAAGTTATCTAACTAACACAACATGTAATTTGTTACGGCATTTTACCTTACCATACTTTGTTTATATTCTGCCATTCATTTAACATAGAAGATAGTTGGCTTATTACTGATAAACATTCGGATTACATAATTAAGTTTACAATCAATTTCCGAAATAATGTAACCTTCCCAAACTAAGTAATAACTTTGGCAATGTTTTAACTTGTTTTATACTTCCATAATCAGCCAAGTTCGTTACGGAATGTCTTCCTTAAACGTACAAGGGTTACCGACATAGATTGCAGGGTTCGGCTCGAGTAACAATAGGCTGATCTAATAGCTCGAAGGACCATAATTTTTAACAAAGTCCTCCAGTGGCGACCGAGTTCCGCGTTCAGATCAGATATCCAGGGCTAGGCAGGTATTGCGTCTTATAAAACATGTAGTCATCGAATAAATTTTAAACTTAATAGTTTTGGTTTGGTAATCGTAGGTAATAAGTCAATCCACGTCTCTTACGTGTGGTTCTACGTTGTGTCATATATCTCGAAGTTAAATACGACCTACGCTGGCAAAGTCAAGTATACTGACAGGAGACAAAAGATCTATCCAAACTCTTAACGATATTTCATACGAAGGGATCAAGGGTCTAAAACTGTCCATCACAAATTAGGTACATGTCGAACGAAATAAAAATTTAAGTGCGCACGTTAGGGCATATGGAGATAAATTAAAAATAATATTTTTAAATAATATCGTTATGTTTCTGTCTTGAATCAATATATATGTACATATTTTCATTGGCTTCAACCCATTAATGGGCCACTACTTTATGTAGATTTATTTTCATTACGTATTTTGATTACGCAGCTGGATAAATCGATATTTTATAAATTATTAAAATTATTATTGAAAAACTATTAAAAAATATTTAGGTATTTATTTACCTACATGCCTTAAAACATGCCTTGAAAGAGTTAACTGAAGCCATAACGGAACCTTATTAATTAGGCGCAAGTTCGCAGGGAACTTACATAATGTTCAAATGATATGTGACACTAATTACGTTGTGATATTATATGTTGTCCAATATAAAAAATAACAATAAGTACATAATAATCAAATAATGTAATATATTTTTAGGAAACGCGATGAAAACATTAGACGTATAATTAATGTACCTACCTATTGAAACAAAGGCGCTATTACTCTCAGTCTGTTTCTGTACCTAGTTGTTTTAAAGTAAAAAAAAGTATATTGAAAAAAATAATACTAATTTCTAATAAAAGAACATACATGGTTATATGTTCTTTTATTAGAAATATTAGCTTAACATGCTTAAAAAAACCGAGATCCATTTAAGTCGAGCACAGCGCTAACCGTTAGTAGATTAAAGGGAAAGTTGTAATTTATGTATTGGTCTACATTCTAATTTAATCTTTTTTCCTTAAAAACACAAAAAATATTATCCCGTGGCCAATTCGGCAGTTGACTTGCTGCGTAGCGAACGATCCCGAGATCAATTTCCGGTTAAGGCACATATTTATATGACAGATCAATGTTCATATAGATGTGAGTTTTTTTTCACTTGACATACTCGAGGACATGATTGACGAATTCTATACGATACTATCCATATTATCTCAAAATACTCGGAGTTTGTGGACACTGTGTGTAAACGCCCGAAACAGCGGTCTAATGCCGCCGCGCCGCGGCGCTGTGCCGTACGGGCGGGGTTAGTGACCGGCAACCGCAAAGCGCCGTGTTCAAAGAAAATACAAAATGCCGGAAGCCTTTATGATACACCGCGTTTCGACTGATATTTATTTCCTTTAAACAGCGTGCGCTCAGTTTGTCCACACTTTGGGTTTGTAATGGATTTGGAATTGGAATTTGGAACGAGAATCGAATACTGAGCACCCCCTATTAATATGTCAAGTTACTAAAAAATCACCTAATGGGGCCTTGGGTGTGTGATATCTAATTTGTGTTTTCCATGCCACCCGCGACACCGGGAATCCAACTAAACAATTGTGATTGAACTTAATCTGTCAAATTAGTCAGAATTTACACAATTTCTACCAAAACTAGTACTATTTATAATAAAATATTATTAAATTATTTCAATGAGGTCGTCCATAATTGTAGTTTCGTCTGTTCTCAGTATTACTTACTCTCCTTCAGGTTTTGTCTTCATTCTCCACATGACAACATATTCATTGAACACCTCGCATGACCTCGCTACAAGAACTATAACATACTTCCATTAACATTTCTATCGTTTCGCGATGGACACCAGATAAACGATATAGACTTAGTCCAATTATACTTTACATTTATTAGATAATATAATTAATTGTAGATGAGTGCAGATGTAACGAATTTATATTGTAACACTGATTTCATTTGTTGTAAATGTGTAATGTGAGTGATGCATCGTTTTCGATGGTATTTTTGTAAACGTTGGCCGGATCTCGTGTTGTGTACTGGTACATATTTCTGTCGCTGGAGTAATCACTTTGCATTCTAAAGAAATAGTGCCATGAATAGTAGTCGTTTGTGATATGACAAATTTGTACATAGTAATGTTATGAACTGTTTTTATTGAAGATATCATTGACAAAGGGTCGAATGTAAAATGTTAGAATAATAAATTTGTACCATAATAATATAATTGTATGAAAAGCGCATTTTTTGGATGTGTATGTATGTATGTATGTAAGTATGGTTTAAATAAACTTGTTTTAGGTGTAGCAAATGTTATAGATTTACATATTTTGGATACCGATGCAGGTGAATATGTTTAAGAGGTCATTGTATAGTGGTACAAATGTGTTCCGATATGTGTTAGCATCCTAAAAGGAATTATACTTTTGTATAAACGTGTTAATTTTATTTTAGGCGATGGCAACGATTGACCTGCATCACATTTTAAAACCTAAAGAACTTACATTTGTTTGTGAGCTGTAAATAATTTGCGTAGATTAGTTTCGTCCTAGAATCACAGCAACATGTACATGTTAATACAATTTCTGTGTTTTGGCATTAAGTTTATTTTATCTACTTATTTTAACAATAAACAGTTTTATCATAACGGCTTATTACTCCCTTCCCCATTCTTCGTTTGTGGATAGTAAATAAAATTCTTCTTAAAAATATATTTATATTTAAAACGAGATAAACATTACATGGTTACTCGCAAAACATTATATAGTAAAAAAACAATCGCGTAATACAAACCTAAGTAAGCGAGCTACAAGCGGAATTTGGAGTTCAAAAAATAATTCCAGGACAGGATAAATACTGCATTCGTCTGGTACTGTATGGTTTACGTGGAATCGATCACTTTCACTTATTCTATCGTATTCGATATGTTAAGCCGTCACCTTGTGGATAGCTTCGGCGATGTAGTTCACGTTCTTGGAGGAGATGCCCGCGACCGAGATGCGCCCGTCCTTCGTTAGGTAGATGTGGAATTCCTTCGTCAGTCTTTCCACCTGAAATCAATGTCATGATTACTAATGGAGCGTAAACCTAGGGTAAGTGGTAAATAATTATAACTTGAAACTTACATTAAACGATACTGTTACTTAGAAAATAAATAAAGTACAACTTCATTGATAACATGAAAGAAACCGAGACAGGGATTGGATTGGAGTCGTTAAGCAAAAACGTTGGCAAAAAAACCACGATACTTAGGTTGGCTATATCTCCACCAATGTCGACTGGAACTGTGTTGCGTAGGCCTCCTAATGAGAGGGCCGTGCCCTGTAATGAGCCACGTTGAACTCCCGAATAGGGGGCCTCTGTTCGAATACTGAACCCGCGTTAATTATTACTGGCTTCGGTGGAAGAAAGTAAGGAAACCTGCACACCTGACAGTCCATAATGTACTCAAAGTTATATGTGAAGTCTGCCAATCTGGAGCCAGTAAGAACTAAGCTCTAGATAGCTAAACCCTTTAATATACACAGATGAAGAATTACAAAATAAACAAGCTAGTCGCATTGTGAGAGGAGTTTGTACTCCACCAATCCGCGGCCATGCAGTAAGGCTGCCAGTCCACTGAAGCGGAGCGGAGGAACGGACCAATATTCACCAATAGGCTCGCAAATGCCTGTCCACTGGAGCCGAGAGTCGAGATTTTTAAGCAATCCTATTCGTGATTTTTTTCCGTTTCTCCGCTTAAGTGGACAGGCAGCCTAAAGGCGCGTTCACATAGACATCCGTTTTAACGGATCCGTCGCTACTTGAGGTAATATTCACACAGCATTTTGGGCGCGTTCACATAGAACGTCCGTTTTACTGGAATACTGTATTCTGTGTGAAATTGCTCATACAACTATGTACATACGCTATTAACATATCCGTTTAAAACGGACGTTGTATGTGAACGCGCCCTTAGGCCCTGGCAGTCGACGGCGTGCGAGGGGTGACGTCACCTGGTCGGGCTTGAGGCCGGTGAAGCAGAACATGCCGATCTGGTCGGTGATGTGTTGCCAGCGGCGCGGGTTGCCGGCGCCCTCGATTCCGGCGCGCAGCTGCGTGCGCATGCTGATGATCCGCTCCGCCATCAACTTCACGTCGGCCAACCTGCGGCCCGGCCGGACGGTTACGTTATTTCATTATAGACAGACATATAATTAATCAAAATAGATAGAAATACGATAAATAAATAAACGCTTATTTATATTAGTAAGTAGGGGTTGCTATGATTCTGAAGGCAATTAACAGTAAAACTATTACAGCATGCAAACAGTAGTAATAATTACAGTAGATATTATACATACTGAATACAGACCATTGCTTGCAGACGTCTGCAACTTTTTCTAATTATCAAACTAAGCGGGACATAAAATAAACGCTAACACTCGTACCCCCGCACTAGGATTCCCTGTATCGCCGGCGGCAAGGACAACACAAACAACACATCACTAACACCCGTGCCCCGACAACAAACATTTATCTGCCACATCTGCCCCGGTTGGGAATTGAACCCGGGACCCCTCACTTCGCACTCACTACCTCACTACTAACGAGGCAACGGGCTCGTCAACGTAACGGAGTGTCAATAATGTCCACTGACCATTGCTTCCTCAGGTCGGGCGTGTTGAGGATCTCCTGCACGAGGCGAGCGCCGTACAGCGGCGGGTTGGAGTACATCGTCCGGATCATGATCTTCACCTGCGACATCACCTTGGCGGCCGACTCCGAGTCCCCGCACAGGAACGTCAGCGCGCCGGCTCGCTCGCCGTACAGCCCTGCGGTCATCATCAATATTGTTACGTATATTACGTCATGACACTGATATTAGCGCAGAGACTAATAATAATTTAGGATAACAAAATAATGTACGCATGTGTATCATAACTATATGTACATGATTAACTATATGTATTTCGTCTGTACATGGAAGATATTGAAGACAAACAATTATTGGGGGTGTATAGTAAATAAAATTAGTAGGTAATCAAAATATCCCAACAAATTCTCCTTACACAAAGTACACAATTACGAGTTGGTAAGTAAAGTACCTATATCAAAGCAAAATAAATGACAATATACGACAGCTAAAACCTAAAGACGGGGATATGCAGTAATTTTGAAATACATTCACGTAGAAATATAGCTATAGCAAGATATAACTATACTCAAAATCTATTTAGGGTATCCAAATAAACGAACTGTTTACTTGTTATGCATGATTTGCATGCTGGCAATATAACAATGTATTACATGCCCCAAGTAATAGGTACCTATGCATCTACAAAATTACATAAAAACGCGTAATTTTTTAAAACGAACACATTTAAAAAATGTACAGCAGAATAACAATAACAAAAAAACTCGATAGAATAACAATAACAACAAAAACCGATAAGATATTGGGGTCAAATACGTATGTAAACAATACAATTCACTTAAGTACTTGCTACGAGGGCATATAATAATGACGACATCTAACTATTGTGGTATATCATCTGGAAATTTATGTATAATTGCACCTGATAGCACTTTATGAGATAAGCTTGTAACTTCTTCAAGATCTGCGCACATTATATCAACTCAACTCAGTATCGATAGTCGATACACGAGATAAGTCGTTTACACTGCAATTTGATAATACAATTAAATAGGTATTTTGAATTTACAAGATGAGGATGTATAATAATGTCTGAAAACCATCAAAACATCTGTCATACTGATGTATGTTGCTGTATCGTTCCAAACGATTTTACTCTATCCAAATAAAGATGCTTTGTATTTTTAAATAACACTTGCATATCTGAAGGTTGTTGCCAAAGCAGTGCCAACTATCTTGCAGCCATATATTATTTGCAGAACCAGGTGTGCAAGTCCATTTGAGCTAAGTTTTGTTCATCCAAAACGCGATAAAGGGAATCCTATAAATAAATAAATAACACCGATAAACACACACCTACAACATAAATTGAAACTCATCATTTAAACTGTCTCTCTGGGAATCGAACCCAGGACACTTCCAGGTAACCATTATGCCGCATAGGTCGTCTATAACATAAGGAAGTATAATATTGTTCCTCACCCATATTCTTGGCGAAACTTTGCGCAAGGGTGACCTGGTGGCCCTCCTTGACGAAGAGCCGCACCGCGAAGGCGTCGTTGTCGACGTTGCCGGTGGCGAAGCCCTGGTACGCCATGTCGAAGAACGGGAACAGCTTGCGCTCTTTGATCACCTGCCAATGTAACATTATTGCTACGACCCCGTACAGAGTACAATTCATTGTCGATACAGCCCTTGTACTAATAAAAGGGGGTGTACGGCACAGACGAGTTCATGTGGTAAAGAGCCAGTAAAAGTCCCATCAAAATCAGTTCAGCCGTTCTAGATATTAGCCCGGGCAAAGCGACAGATAAAATTTAAAAAGGTCAGTTTATGTATTAAGTATAATGTACTTGAAAAAGCACAGTTGTTTTTGAAATCATACATAGGTACACTTCAACTTCAATGCGCCGTGTCGGAATAGTTTGACCAATTTCGTATACCAAATATTTCAAACTATTCAAACACGACGCAATTGCAGCAATTACAAATTAGCAGACTTGGGCCCCTGATGGTAAGTGGCTTGTGTCTCTTTTCTGTGGTAAGTGGTCGTTGCAGCCCATCAGTAACATCAAAAGTATCACCTACACATATGTTGCTGGGCAACAAATAATAATAATAATAACGCTACACACTCGTAGCCCCACACTAGGATTCCCTGTGTCGTGGGTGCCATGGACAACACACAAGACAAGAACACACACACCCAGACCAAGAACGGAGATTTAAATTCATCATTCAAATTTCCGCCTCGCTGGGAATCGAACCCAGGACCCTCGGAACGGCGATCCGGCGTGTTAACCATTGCGCCATCCGGGTCGTCAAAGAAGGGAGCTAAGAATTAAATGTGTTTACCTTAGACAGCTGCTCCCAGTCGCTGGGCCGCGGGTCCACGCCCGTGGGGTTGTGCGCGCACGCATGCAGCAGGATTATAGAACCCGCTGGGATTTTCTGAAACATAATATGACCTTTGTTATTTCATTTTAAACTCAATAGAAATTTATAGAATAAACAGGATTATTCAATCTACTCTATTAAACATTTATCTGTTTCTATTTGTTTAAAACACTTGTAGTTACTCTCATTGTGTTAACTACTTTTCGGGTAGGTGTGGAAAATAGACAACACGCGAATTTCGTAGCTCTGTTATTAAAAATCTATATTTAATATATGTGCATTAATTACATATGTTTAATGAGTACGTATAAAAGTTAAATACCTACCAGCTATTATCTCCTTTAAAAATTTCCTGTTTATCTAAGAGTATTTTTGAACCACTTTACAATACTTCACTTCACTTGTTAAAATGGAATCTATTAAAGAATCACTCGCATCAATGACGGAGTACTTTCACGAGCGTATGGAGGAATTTCAAAAAGAGATCCAGAAGACCAGCCCTGCAACTACTTCATCCTCAGAGTTTGCCGTCTTCAAAAAGTATATAGTGACGGCCTTGAACACTTTGCAGCAGCAGGTAGTGTTCCTGGGCGGTGAACTTGATAAACTGGAGATGGCGGGACGTCGGAAAATGCTTCTTTTGCATGGGATTCCCGAGGTGGATTCGGAAGACACATCCGCAATTGCCGTTCAAGTTTTCAACGACAAACTCAAAGTGACTGGACTTTCAGGTGCGTCATTTAGCCGATGTCATCGACTTGGCCGTCCTTCTGGTAAAAAGCCCAGGCCTATTGCAGTAAAATTCCGGGAGGCGCCGCTTCGTGATAGGGTGTGGGTTGAGAAGACCAATCTAAAAGGCACGGGGATCACATTATCGGAATTTTTGACTAAACCACGACATGCGTTGTTCATGGAGGCTCGCCATCGGTTTGGCATTAAACAATGCTGGACTCGTAATGGCTCCATCTTTGTACTGGCGTCGGATGGCTCACGCTACCAGGTTGAATGCTTGGTTGACCTTGACGCTGTGCCCAAATCGCCGGCTTCAGTGTCCCCGGCCCCCGTAGCAGACACTCGCAAAAACGAGAAAGTGACTTCCCGCGTGAGAAAGCCTTGTAAAAAGTAGATAGTCTTCTGTCCTATAATTTTAATTATTAATTCTTCACTTTAATTTTCTGTAGTACTGTGCTAGTGTTTCTATTAAATTAATAAATTGGTTTTGTTTACGTCTTTCATCAAACACAATTATTACATTGCTTATTTGCTAGGGTAATAAGTAACGCAACTTTATCCAACTACCTTCAGACTTCCCTAACATTTCGTTTTCTTTTTTAGTCGTATTGTTTATGGTTGATTTTTATCACATACAGCCATGTCACTACTTGTGATACCGGTAACGCTATTATACCTGTATTATAACGCTAGATACCGGTATTACAAATAATTGATATTTAATTTCCACTTCTTATTACTCTATATACGCTCGGTTTTTAGAAATACTTTTTCTTTTGTGTTTAGCTGGAGGGTGTTTAGCATATAATTATGTACATATAAATATAGTTTTTTTTTTTGTAATATTTAGTTTGTATTCGTTTAAGTACGTTAGGTACAATAATTTTTGTTCAAATAATTTTAATTAGATATTTTAAGTATAATTATGTCAGAAGATA
This sequence comes from Ochlodes sylvanus, assembly GCA_905404295.2. Classification (NCBI taxonomy): domain Eukaryota; kingdom Metazoa; phylum Arthropoda; class Insecta; order Lepidoptera; family Hesperiidae; genus Ochlodes; species Ochlodes sylvanus. The sequence goes on along the minus strand of FR990125.1, from coordinate 3,771,816 downwards.
GCTTCAGCAGTAGTAACAATAGTTTAAAATTTAATTCCTTTTCCTCTAATTCCGGCGGGTTAAGCAGTGACGACAGCTTCGTAAGTATTCCTTCCCTTCACAGTAACTTAGATTCCCAGTTCTTGAATATGCAAAATAGTTTCAATATTTGTCACATTAATGCGCAAAGTATTCCAGCCCATTACCCCGATTTCGTTAGTTCTTTTAATAGCAAACACATCCACGCAATATTGGTTTCGGAGACATGGTTAAAACCTTGTCTACCTACTGCATCATACTCGCTTCCGGGTTTTCATTTGATTCGCAATGACCGCACTGGTCGGGGCGGTGGCGGTGTTGCTATTTATCTTCGTTCACATATCCCCTTTTCAATTCTTCATATGTCAAAACTAACTGAACCTGGAAATGAAGCGGAATTTCTCTTTGTTGAAGTTCTTTTCTCCAATACGAAGTTACTCTTAGGAGTTTTTTATAGTCCTTCTCTAAACATCAATTATTTTTCAACTTTGGATAAACTATTGGAAGATTTTACGCCTGTTTATTCTCATTCTATACTCATGGGAGACTTCAACACTTGCCTTTTGAAAAACGATGCAAGGGCAAGCCAATTAAAATCCATAGCTGAGGCAGCAAACTTACATATCCTCCCTCTCTCTGCTACTCACTTATTTCCCAATTCCTTACCATCACTCCTGGACTTAATCCTTGTTTCTTCTCCGGAGCACGTTATTCAACATGGACAGTTTGCTGCTGACGCTTTTTCATATCATGATCTTATCTTTCTATCATACAAACTCAAACCCCCTAAAGCTAAGTCAAGGATTATTTTACAGCGTAATTATCGTGATATGGACGTGGAAGCATTCCGCAGGGATGCTGCAAATGTCGACTGGAGTCCCATTTTTAGTGCCGACAGTGTAGACGAACAGGTTGCTCTTTTTAACTCACTCCTCATCCAACTCCTTGACGTGCACGCTCCTGTTAGGCCTATTCGCGTTCGCCATCTTCCTGCTCCCTGGCTCACAGAAGAAATAAAAGAGTTGATCGCCAAGAAGAACAAAGCTAAATCGAGATACAAATCGGATCCTTGTGAAAAAAACCGCCTCAAATATAGATCTATCAGAAATCACTGTAATAAGGTGTGTAGAGATGCACAACGACGCCATATCCACAGTTCTATCCAAGATCAAGATTCGGCCAAGGTTTGGAAGTTCTTGAGGTCATTGGGAGTTGGGAAATCACGTAATAATTCGATTCCTAATAATATAGATTTTAATAGTCTCAATCATCACTTCTCAATGTCCCCTGACATGGATAGTAACTCAAAGAATATAACTTTGAACTATCTGGCTTCGCTTCCCACTCCTGACTATCCTACCTTCTATTTTAGTCGATTCGACATTCGTGATGTTAAGAAAAGCATTCTCTCCATTCACTCGGACTCGGTAGGTAGCGATAGCATTAGTCGTAAGATGATCATTCCTATAATTGATATTGTTGTTCCTGTTATCTCACACATCCTAAATTTTTCCATCTCCTCGTGCGTTTTCCCTGCTATATGGAAATAAGCACAAATTACTCCCCTTCCGAAAAAGAATAATCCAACCTCATATACTGATTTCCGTCCTATATCCGTCCTTCCTTTCCTCTCAAAAGTTTTCGAGCGTCTCGTTTATCAACAGTTTAACAATTTCCTATGCACTCGTAATATACTGAATCCTTTCCAATCCGGTTTCCGTCCTGGTCATAGTACGACTACTGCTTTGCTTAAAATCACTGATGACATTCGCCTTGGGATGGAGAACAAACAAGTAACGGTGTTAACTCTGCTGGATTTTAGCAATGCTTTTAACACAGTTGACTTTGATATTCTGATTGCTACTCTAAGCTCTCTTAACATATCTCCGTCTGTCGCTCGGTGGTTTCGTAGTTACTTGTCGGGTCGCAGACAGCTTATTCGTGTCCAGGACGCGTACTCCTCTTGGTCACAAGTTTCTGCTGGCGTCCCGCAAGGTGGCGTGTTGTCTCCTCTCCTATTTTCTGTTTATATCAATTCGATTAGTCTCCATTTATCTTCACTCTACCACCTATATGCTGATGATCTCCAAGTATATTGTCAGTGCCCGGTTGAGGATCTTACTAAAGCTATTGCGTCTATAAACACTGATCTGGCTTGTATCTCGAACTGGTGTTTGTTACATGGATTACAAGTAAATCCTCAAAAGACCCAAGCAATTATCATAGGCAGTTCTAAGCAACTTTCTAAAATAGATTGGTCAAGCCTACCGCAAATCAGTTTTGAAACTGTCAATGTGCCTTTAAGTCAAAAGGTAAAAAGCTTGGGAATATATATGGATAACTGTCTTTCTTGGCGAGCTCAAATTAATGAAGTTAGCCGAAAGATCTTCTCTTCTGTGGGCTCTCTTAGACGACTGCAAAATTTTCTTCCAATCACGACAAAAATTGCGATTTCTACTTCTCTTCTCCTTCCAATCCTTGACTACGCTGATGTTTGCTATTTAGATCTAACTGAGGAGCAACTAAACAAACTTGAGCGTCTTCAAAACGTCTGCATTCGTTTCATATTTGGTATTCGGAAATATGAACACATATCCGAGTATCGCACTAAGCTCAAGTGGCTCCCAATTCGTCTTCGGCGGAATACCCATATTCTTTCTACTTTATATTGTATCCTGTTTAACCCAAATACTCCCAAATACCTAAAAGAAAGATTCCAATACATGCACGTTTCACATGACTCTCACTTCCTTCGCTCAAATGTAAACCTTGCCCTTTCTACTCCTATCTACTCTTCTTCTTTCTACAGAAAGTCTTTTACTGCAATGGCTGTGCGTCTTTGGAATTCCTTACCTGTCTCAATTCGCCGTGCTCAGTCATTGGACTCCTTTAAGAAGCAAGTGAGGGAACATTACCTATCAATATCACATTAGTATTACTATCTTTTTATCCCTACCTACATATTTTGTTACCTGTCCTTTTCTTTGTTGTTTGTGAATGTTTGGAGCTACTGCTGATATATTGTTTTAACCATTTATGTGTACACCCCTACCTCTTTCCTGTGTGTACTATTTTTAATATTTAAAGGTTGTCTGGAAGAGATCGCTAGTTAGTGATAAGACCGCCTGTTGTACTTAAACATCTTTATTAGAATGTTCTGTAAAACTTTTGGTGTACAATAAAGAGGATTTGTATTGTATTGTATTGTACTTTTTGAAGTGAAAACTTTTTTTTTTTATTGATTTAAGGTAGCAAACGAGCATGCAGCACCACCTTCAGCTGCCGTCCATGACAACTGTGACCGACCTAGAACATGACTCATATGGGGACTGGGATAGTTAGTCCGGTTAGGTGACGTCACATCACATCACAACAAAAAATCCTAATGAGAATGTATTAGGGGTTTATCGATCATAGTGATGTGCTATTGGTATTGTGCATACAACCAGCGGCGCAGAGAACCTTATATTTTATTTATCTTATTTTATCTTATTTTATCTTATTATAATTATTAACCCCTTCGCCTATCCGCACTGAAGCAGCGTGACTAGCTCGGAGCCGTCAGTAACAAGGAGTCCCGTGACCCACCGACCGCTAATTAGTCGCCTGGTGTATCTATAAATAGTTCCCTTATTTTAGTGAACAAAAAGCCCGATTCGCGCACATTATGCAATAATTGCCTGCTGACTTCACGGCCGTTATCAATCACGTTCGCGGTACGTGATCTCCGTAACTTATCATGTAATAGCTTCTATCAAACATTACGGCGTGGGGGATAAAACTCGATGATCCAATTTGTTTATGATGATGACGAATGATTCTTGTGTGACGTGAAAGATATGTTTTTATTCATAGATCGTTTTTATGATATATGCAAGTAGCTTTCAAAAGTAATAAATTTTCGTGTATTTGTCGTAAAGTATATATTTTCCACCTTATTTTTTTATAATAATATCCGGCATACGAGCCACCTGATGGTAGGTGGTGGCCGGCGCTCATGAACATCTGTAACACCAAAGACATCACCGATGCGTTGTCGGCCAACAAAGAAGGAAGCGGAAACAAAAATAGAATAAAAGTAAAATAAGCAAAAATAAAAGTATGTAGGCGTACGAGCAGTTATAATAAATAGTCTTTCCAGAATAGAACCGAAATATTATAATATTGTTATGTTTAATATGGCTACGTTACAAATTAAATTAGTCCTAAGACCTAACTCAACATTCTTATCTGTAACCTAAATAATAGCACAAAATAAACAGCGATCCGATAGTTTAAGGCAATTATACATAAGGTTGAAAATCGCGGGGAACTATTCGACCTTGAGACTACCATTATGCAATATACGTTCGACTTGTGCCAAGGAATTAAAATAAATGTTTCTGGTATGAATTGAATATAGGAAAAAACATTAAAAATTTTGCAAACTGGCATGGAACTTTTACATTTAGTTATTTTTAAACTTGGCCACAATCCTATTCAGTCTGTATGTGAAAAGCACGCTTAAGCATTAATAGCAAATTTTGTGCGTTAATACATTTTACCGGCAACTTACGGCTGTTCTCAATATTCTATCTAAATAACTATGAAGACAGTTGGTAAGCAACTTACTTTTGATTCATAACCTTCCAAAAATTACAATGCTATCGTCACTTACAACTGCAGTGAGGTACTCTAATTTTCATGATTGAAGTGGGCATTTAGAGGGCATTTTAATAAGGAAGTATCCATAAATGCATCCAACATTATTTGAGACATGCCAAACTTAATTTTTTAAAACAATACAAATATACGATAATTGGAAAGATTAACAAGTGCGGTATTACTCACGGAGATATCCTCGAGTGCACCTTGCAGGTCAAACCCGTTAGTCTTGGGGTCGAAGTAGCGGTACTTCTTGTGCGGCAAGTTAAGTGTGTTGCAGATCTGGGGGTGGTTGCCCCACGTGGGCGTGGGCATCCATATCTCCTTGTTCTGGGCGTAGTGCTTCGTGATGAACTCTAGGCCCAAACGCAGGGCGCCAGTTCCGGACAGTGTCTGAATAAACAAAAAACCCATTTCAATTCAATGATATCTATACATCAATAAAAATATTTAAAGTTGGAGTGTCTTTTAGTAATATTTAAATAACCGCTTTTTACTAAATGCATAAAGATGAACATATACACGGTACATATACCAAAATAACATTTTTTTACATTTTTTGTCTGTCTAATCTATCTCTGGAACGACTGGACCGATTTTGACGGGATTTTCACTGGCAGATAGCTTCTGTCTCATACATAATTCCGTAACTATCTTTCGCATCCTCAGTTACAATAATCTCATAGGAGCGGGTACAAATTGTGCAAATCGCGTTATATAACCCATCTATAGTTAAAATATCTTTGTTTCAATTCATATTTTGCATACGCAGCTCCAAGTGCTCATAGCCTGACTTGCGTCGATCCTACCTGATCGACCGAGTTACCGACAGCGGACGCGGTCGTCATTTGGACGGGTGACCGCTAGAAGTAAAAATGCTTCAACGCTTCTGTGATTAGGATTCGCTTTACATGCAAAGCCATCGGTCCCGGTTGTTATCTTTAGATTGTTGTCCTTACGTTATGTCGGAGGCCGTCGTACGTTACCCACGCACGTTATTATTTGTAAGCATTTAAATTCAAATTATGGCATTTTGTATGTTTTTTAAGCATTCTAGGAAATAGGACACAGAACTTCAATCAAATCAAGTCAAGAGCTAGTCACTGAACTGTGACCTCAATAACGAGATTAGCTTGAGAGCCCACTTGAGAAATGGGGTATGCTATCTACGCGTTTGATTTATTACAGCAAAGCCTCACCCTCACAACGATTTGAATTAAGAACATTCAAATCGAATTTAGAATAGAATTAAGTTGAATTCATTCAGTTTTTTGTTTTATCTAACATCTCGTAATTAAAGCTGAAGATTTTTTGCTTTCTTTTTAAAACATGGCACTCTCTTAAAATGCCTTTCCGATTTAAAAAAAAATGTGTTTCATAGCCACAATTACGATTAATTTTTAGTAAGCTTTAAATATTGACTACACCGAAGCGAAGCGAGGTTACCAGTCAACTATAAATTTAATCATGACATTCCCAGTTCAATTTGAACATGTTACTGCAGAGTTTCATTAGTTCTACAATTTTAAATCGATTATTGATAAGTGATAACCCACAGATTGAATAAACATTTACATAATAAGAAAACAACATTACATAATAAGAAAAACAAAAGACGCACGCTATAAAGACACGCAGAGAACGATAAATATCTAGTATGTTAGCAAAATACGATTAGGTAATACAATGTAAAGCAAGTGTACCATCCTTATCTACTTTAAAACCATTTTAGATATTCTTACATTGATTACGATTAGATACAGATAAACATGAATGACTAGTAATATTATCAGAGATTATAAATGAATGCTATAATTTTAAATGAATTAGTTACCGACTGCTTGGCAAGTGCCTCTCTTGAAAATATGGCATGCTCCAAAACGCTACTCCTTTGCGAATTAATGTTATGAACATGAACAAGAAAACGAAACGGTCACCCATTCAACTAATGACCGCGCCTAAAGTAGCTCAACTCCGTCAATCACTACTGAACGTCACAAGAAATTCGACTATGAGCGATTTCTCTGTTTTACATTTAAACCCATAAACTAGCAGGCCCATCCATCTGATTGACACGCTCACATCTGGTGGACATTAGCAACCCTGCTAAACCGATACGGTGCTTGCCAACAAAAAGGAACAATATAGTTTGAGATGACATTTATCTAGCAATTTGTACAATGAAAATCAATTTTCGGAGCCGATTTCATATTCTTGGTCCTTCGAGCCGAATCTCAGTCACCGATAAATTGTTATCTTTTGTAAATTACCATCAAAAATGTATGTCATACACTTTTATAATTATGTTGGGCTAGGTCAGAATGTACAGTCGATAACTTAATATCAAAATAACAGTTAATATTAATAACCTAGTTAACACAACTTATACTGTAACACACACAACACAAATTAATTATATTGTAATTGTCAATTATATACTTTGTGTATTAATATAGAGGGGGAATATAGTTCTTTACATTTTGAATATAATATATGTATTATGTTAAATTACCTGTACAGTACAATTTGATTTGTTTTGAATGACCGGGCTGTCGTCTCCGAAGGCTAGTTTGGCTACAGCGTCTGTGTACGAAGCCTCACCACCGATAGGGGCGTACTCGTGGTTCAAGCCCTTTTTGTGAAGGATGTCTTCTGCCTGCATAAAATGAAAACATGTATTATGAATATGAGCAATGAGATAAAGTGCTTTATGCACAATTACATAACCAATGTGGAAAGTAACCTTGGGCACCACACAACCGCAATAGTTAGCATTCTGCTAAGATCTCTCAGGTATGCAGGTTTGTTCAAGCAAATTAAATTTAGTTGTAATAATTTTAATGTACAATTTATTTTGGGGAATGGGACATTTAGTAGATAAAGATTACCATTACATAAAGCGATTGCGATTGGAAGTTAGAAAGTGCATCTTAAATTAAATCCTATTAATATTATAAATGCGAAAGTTTGTATGGATGTATGAATGTTTGTTACTCTTGCACGCAAAAACTACTGAATGGATTTTGCTGAAACTTTACAATAATATAGCTTACACATTAGAATAACACATAGGCTATAATTTATAAAAATATAGTGTGAATTATCCAAAATATACAACTAAATCTTTGCAAACCTAAAGAATAAGTTTCTCGAAGCTAAGCTAGGGCGGGTCGCTAGTTTAAAATAAAGTTTCATTAAATACAATTCACTTTGGTAAATCATCAACACGCGTTATACATAAAACAACAATTAACAATACTAACCTTCTTGACTGAGGGCAACACAAAAGGTTTGCCTTCATCGTCTCTGTACGCTCCCACTCCAAGATTAACTTTCTTGGGGTCTGTGTCACGTTTGTAAGCCTCTGTGATACCCAGGATCACGTCAGGCGGACCCATAGGCACATTGCTCCACCAGGTGCTATGAGAAATATATAATGATCATGTGTGATGATGTGATAATCATTTTAAAATACACTATAGAAATATAACATGACGAAGGATTTAATAAATGTCAGTTAAAAATCATCCGTCAATCTATTAGCATTACAATATAGCTAAGGTTGATTCAATTTATATATGGTGTTTTTTGTCATACATAATTCCTACTATTTTTTTATTATTGTCTTAGGTCAGTTAAGTGAACTAAAATTTAGTACTAAAAGTACATACTATAATTAATATATGTCTGTGTTCTTAATTTTTTTCATTTTTTACTATAAAATGGTTCTTGTGTTATTTAATATAAAAATGATAAAGCACCTTCGCAAAACATTGGTAGAAGCAAAAAAAATATGTTTTAAAGTGTATTATATTGTATAAATACAGGTACATGATTAAATGATTTTGAATTTACCACATTGGTTCAACAAAAATTTGATTAATTCAGTTTCGGTAATTTCTTAAATAGCTAGCGAAAACTCTATTACCACTGTAGCTTTAGGCATTATCCACACATGTTAAAAATAGCCAAATATTGATGACAATTAAGAAATTTCAGGCCTTACACTATAACATGTGAAAATATTAAATGTCTTTTTATTTCAACTGCAATTCAACTCAACTCTCAACTCAAATCATTTATTTCATGTAGGTATGATGCATACACTTATGAACGTCAATTTTTTGCATTTACCACCGTTTCGCTAAGGTGCCTTTAAATATTGATTTTTTAAATATTTGAGGAGAAAAAGAAACGGCGAAAGAAACTCCTCGGCACATCTTTTAAAAAAATAATAATAATGCTAGATTACAAATTTTATACCTACATACAGATACATACATACTAACATGAGTAGAACTGGTCGCAGATGTCTATGTCCAAGCATCTTTGTCATTAATATATTCTTCTACTGTATAATAACCTTTCTCTATTAGTCGTGTTTTTACATGTTTCTTAAATATTTGTAAGGGCAAATCAATAACAGACTTTGGTAACTTATTAAAAAAGCGTACACCGAGCCCCACAAATGACCGCTGGACCCTACGAAGGCGGTACGAGGAAGTCACTAAATGGTGCATATTTCTAGTTTGCCGATCGGTAATATCGGATTTTTGTTTATAACAACTCAAATTTTTCCTAATAAAAATTAAATTGCTATAAACATATTGGGAAGCTACAGTTAGTATATCAATTTCTTTGAATTTTTCACGCAATGATTCGCGTGATTTTAATTTATAAATTGCCCTAATAGCTCTTTTCTGTAACACAAAGATTGTTTTAATTTCCGCTGATTTACCCCATAGTAAAATACCATATGACATAATACTATGAAAGTAGGCAAAATAGACAAGCCTTGCTGTTTCAACGTCTGTAAATTGCCTTATTTTTCTTATAGCATAAACAGCCTTGCTAAGTTTACCCGCAAGTGTCGCTATATGGGACCCCCACTGGAGCTTACAGTCTAAAGTTATCCCCAAAAATACTGTACAACTTTCCATATTTAATATTTCCTTATTCAATTTAATGTCCTTATTACCGCTTTTAACATTTGGCAATGCAAATTCAACGCATTTCGTTTTATTGGCATTAAGAACTAAGTTATTAACAGAAAACCAGTATGAGATATGGGCGAGAGTACTGTTCACATCGTCAAAATTTATTTTATCTCTATTAGTTTTAAATATAAGTGAAGTATCATCTGCAAACAGTACAATATCAGCATACTTACTAATATGAAACGGAAGATCATTTATATATACTAAAAAAAGGAATGGGCCCAAAATTGAACCTTGTGGGACACCAATCGAAACTTGAGATCCTGATGATTTAGCTCCGTTTATACAGACACTTTGAACCCTACGATTTAAGTAGGACGATATTAGTTCAAGTGCTTTATTTTTAAGGCCATAATGACCCAATTTCAAAAGTAGTGTTTCATGTTCTACACAATCAAACGCTTTCGAAAGATCACAAAATACACCTATAGCGTTCTGCGATGCTTCCCAGGCCTCGTATATATGATTCAAGAGCCTAGCACCCGCATCTATTGTACTACGACCTTTAGTGAACCCATACTGCTCATTATGAAGTAGATTATTGGCAGAGAAATGAGTAATCATTTGATTTAACATAATTTTTTCAAAAACCTTGCTGAGTGTCGGTAAAATAGCAACTGGTCTGTAATTATTAACATCTGTTCTATCTCCGGACTTCCAAAGTGGTATTATTTTACTATATTTCATAAGATCGGGAAAAGTCCCCAGATCTACGCAATTATTAAAGATTACAGCTAGGTGAGGGGCTACAACATCTAATATATTATTTATTACTTGTACAGATATCCCCCACAAATCTCCTGTTCTTTTGTTTTTCAAAGATTGGAAGGTTTTAATTATCTCAGTCGTCGTAGTATGTTTGAATTCGAACAGAACACTACATTTACCAACGAGCCCTCTTAAGAGGGTATATGCTGGAGGGTAAATGTTGGAGATCTTATAAGAGCCCAACAATAATAGAGCCCATGTTTTGCAAACTGTCATTTTTATCAGCTTTACGGCAGATTGGAGATACTCATTAATATAACAAGCAAGTCACATGAAGAAAACAAACATGACACTAGATAATTTTAAGTGTAAATAATGTAACCTAATTATACCTCTTTAATTTGTATAAGTACTGAAAATCCAATAAAAATATACCTAATTGAAATCCAATTGGAATTTTAACACCTGTTGAATTTGAGTAACTAATAATTTTAAAATCAATTCTTGAATAACTAAGTAATTTTTAAGAACAGCTTCAGTGAATGGTCAAGAGCAATGTTTCTAAATAATTTTATAGATTTTATTTGTGAGTTTATTTAATTATTTAGAGGTACAAAAGTAATTGGTGTCATTCTTATGTAGAGACATTTTATTATAATAATAATTATACTAATTTCTGCGACTTCAACGTCGCAGTGCCGGCAACACGTGTTAATAGTCCATCAATAACAAACAGCTGAGGCCGTATGCCGTATTCTTTACACATTAAAAAACAGAGTTGCAGTAAACAAAAAACATGTTATAAGACTACAAAAATAATAGTAAGCACGTGTATATGCATAAAAAGCAGTAAATGAAATAATGTATAAAACAAAATGTATATTTAAAAGCAAAGTATACTATAAAAGGCTACAGAAGGATACACTTGTTAAAAATTACGAAGATTACGTAAACTAAAAAGCCGGTACGCTACCTACTAGCCCTCAGGGCAGAATTCCCGAGTACTGCTTCAACATTATTGTTTTTCAACACTTGAACTGTTAGTTTCTTTAAGGCCTGAGCCATTTTAATTTTATAAATGCGACACTACACTGACGACCACCCAACAATTAAATTACCAAAGTATGCAAATTTATTGAGGGGAATAAAATAACTGGAACTATGAATGGCTGACAGCTGACACTGCTGACAGTGACAGGCACTCACACTACTGCAAAGTGGGAAGGAAGGATTCCCCTTCCCCCTCTCTCGCTATTGATAAAATAGAAATATCATATGTCAGGGTGGAGGTTAGCAAAAAATAATTACCAACGGGACAAAAATATTTAAAATAAAATAGTAGGTATTTTGAACAATTTCAATGTCTTAAAAAACATAAAATTGTGAAAGGACATCCTACTTTTTAGAATTGTTGATTTTTCGATCGATATATAAAATAAATGTATTTTTATTTATTTGAGGCCTGTCGTGTATTTTTAGGATTAATTTTGTGCATGTCTTTGAAGACTTGAAATACCGGTAAGTAATAGTTAATCATTCATCATATCATCATAAATTTAATATAAAAATGATCTTTATATAAATAGATATATAAAGCGTTTCGATGACACATTAAAACATAGTTATAGTTAGCGAAAATCCGAAAACGCTATAGCGAATTTTGTTTTCTAACATTTATCTGTAATTTATATGAATTAGTGATATATACAAAAATGTGTTGATATTAATAAGACCCACAGATTCACCTATCTGTCTCTCAATAATTATTATACCAAATTAATAATCTTAACCCATATTTTATCTTAATCATAAAGATCGAGATGTTAAAAGCTATTATTTATGAATTCCCAATTAACTGGTAATATACTAAAAACAGGCAACATTTAAAAAACACGCCAGATTTCTGCGCTATGCGTCACTGCTACAATGTCGCGGAAAGGTCAACTATATAGCTCAGCGGTGTTTAGTTTGTTGTTGCAGCTTTCATTTTGCCACGGCACGGGGCGCCCTGCGTCATTCGACAATATGACGTGTGGTATCTTCAAAATATTATCTATGTTTTAATACTATTATCATTTTCGTACGACGATTCGTTGCTGACCAAATCATACCGACCTTATTTATATCGATATTTAGCGCTTAATATGTTAATTGATTGACCGACGACTTTACCTAAACTTTAAAAGTGGACACGTCCTCTTCTTCTTTGCTATAATAATAAGATGCATTAATATCTAAAGAGATGTTGTATAAAGTTCTATGAAAAAATCGTATCGGACATGACAAAATTTAGACGATTAGTACGATTCACTGAGTTACATGACATGTGTAGTGGTAACATATACATCAATGGTCATAGTAACCCTACCAACCAGCGAAGCGAGGGGTGCCGCCTTCCCGGGTTCGATTTCCGTACCGGGGAAGACATTGTTACGTTTGAATACGGGGATTGCCCATATGGGCAATACACAAAAACGTAAAAACGTAAAACGTAACAACGTAAAAACGTAAAACGTAACAACGTAACAACGTAAAAACGTAACAACGTAAAAACGTAAAAACGTAAAAACGTAAAACGTAACAACGAAAAAAAATTCAATGTGTGATATCACACATTGAATTTTTTTACGTTTTTTATATTAATTACCAACAAACGAGCTAGTGGAACCTTGTTGGTAACTTTGGTAAGTGGTCAGGTCGTCACTGCCACTCTTAGGTAACAAAAAAAACGGTTGTCTGTAAAATCGGTTTATGGACGATAGTTATACGTGAACGTCATAAAGAAACATTGATAAAAACGCCTTGTCGCGTATTCAACATTTGTTATAACTAATGGCTTCCGTCGAGGTGGGCGGGGGTTATTGTAAAAGTTCTCGAAGAAGCTCGCGTGGCGGCGCCGGCGTTCCAGTAGCAGAACTATTCTAACTGCTAGCTCTGGCGTCACGCTCTTACGTCACGCTCTGTGGTCAGCGGAACGGGAAATCTTTTCCTGCGCGCAGCCCATCAATTTATTAGAAGTTATCTCGTCAAAAGGCATCCACGAGTCTACGATACATTACAGTTATGAAGGTTACGGAAATACCCTTATTATTAGTTCTTTCTTAGCCATTGCAACTGAAACCTGTTAAAATGTGTTCAATTTTTCAAGTTAATAAATTTTACTCAATATCTTTTTTGAGTTAATCAAACATCTTGAAATTGTTAAAGATTATGCTACATGATTTCATTAGTTCTATACATACAGGTCAAGCTAATTCCAGTTCAAGTTCATGTCGAGTTCCAGAGATCAGCGCGTTCAAACAAACAAAAATACTCTTAACTGAAGTTAATAGATTATCTTTTTTTTTATAATAGCAACTCCATTCTTGATTTCTTGAATGACTTTGAAGTTTGTAACAGTTTGAAAATAGAACCTCGAAACCGGAATGTCAGAATTATTATGACGTTTTTCTTTTCGTACTGAGAAAGAAGTGACGAATTGGGTGTTTATTTTCGTGTTAAAATCATATAATTCAGAAATATGGCTGCTGAAATAAAGCCTGCGCCGAGGACACCGAACGACAGATTTTCTACAACAAAGAAGCCAGCACTTTTGAATAAATTAGAGGGTTGCACTGACGATGTAAATGCTGCCGTGGTGATTCCTGGCGAGGATGGAGTTATTAGTGTTTGTGATGATAAGTACGTGATTTGATTACCTTTTAGGCGTATTATTATTTGGATCGTTTATGAATAGTGTACCCGTAATGTCGAGCACAGACATGAACATATTCGCAGATCTGTCGTGGCATACCACCCTTTTTTCTACCGCTAATATTCAATAACACAGTGCCCTGATGCGTTTCATACCGCCTACTTTAATCAAAACTACATGCCATTTTAATTACTCAGAATTTTATCATTTGCAATGTAGCATGTACAGTGGCTATGCTGTATTGTTTCAGCTTAGTCCAAAATATGGCATGTAATGTCATTATTTGAGTATCACTGATTCATCAATTACCACTGGGACGATAAGTCTTGTTATTGTTTCATCAAGGTTTTTATATATATGTTTTTAACAGACTGTTTAGCTTTTGGCACATTGTTTACATTACCTGTGATTCTATAGAACTCAGGTAATTAAATTGTGGTTATTTAGTAAAGTTACCAAATTCCAAATGTAGCAGTTATGAGGTATGACAAACATGAAGCATAATATTATAAATGCGAAAGTGCTATGTCTGTTGGTCTGCTACCTTTTAACACTTTATCTGCTGAATCCATTTAGTTATATAGAGATATTCTAAGACCTGTAAAAGGACGTAGGGTAGTTTTATTCCAATAATACATTGCCTTGGGATATTTGGTAGTTTTCCGCCTCTCTTACCTGCAAATTCGTAAGCAAAAACTAGTACATATATCAATATATTTTTTGGCTAAAACTGCCATTCATAAACTAATAACCCATCAGTTAGCCCATCCCGTTAGCCCATCTTTTACACTCATTAACATTCACTGTGTTCAATTTCCTGTCAGTGACTTAAAACAGTTCCAAATTCTTGTTTTCTTTGTCTATAGGACTGTACGAGTTTGGTTAAAACGTGACTCAGGGCAGTACTGGCCAAGTATCTGTCAGTACATGCCATCGGGTTGCACGTCAATGTTCTACACACCTGAGACACGCCAACTGTTTATTGGACAAGAAAATGGCACTATCTCCGAGTTCACATTAGCTCAAGACTGCAATAGGATAAACCCGGTGAGTACAGTTTTGATGTGACAATAGAAAAAAGAGAAAGAAAGAAAGAAACAATTTATTTCCTCTAAAAAAACACACTGTAACAATAATTGTGTTAATAAAATCTTCCAGTCGCTAGTACAATAATAAACTTCCAGTGTGTCTGGATAAATGAAAGCTGTACCAGGTGAACATGAATTTCGAACCTCAAATAGGTGTTCTTTTTTGCTTCACTTCAACATATCCATGGCCACTAAAGGGCATGGGTCTCTTCTAGCTGAGCGGACATAAGGCACGCTCTACCATGTTGCTCCAGTGTGGATTATTGGAATGGTTACTGGCTTACCCAAATGTCAGAAGCTTTTATGCCACCCAAAGGCCTCCAACAATTGTTATAACTGCAATAGCAGTAACAACCGGCACCAACACCTAAACACCTAAAAAATGTTTGCCACTAGCAGCCAGCCATCAGCCATCGCAACTATTGACCATACCCACTATTTCTCAACTTGGTTGATTACTCAAGATCAACATTAGCCGCCAGACTATGAGCGCTTCAAATAAGTTAATGCTTTTTTTCAAATTATAAGTTAATACTTGACCTCATTTCCACTTGACGGTAAGTGGAAATGAAGTTTAAGATGATCAGTGGACTGGCTTAGGAAGAGCCTATTCCCTTTTTTCTTAAAAACGTATGTAATTCTTCGTTACGTTGATTTGAGATTCGAATTTGCAAATAAAATGAATACATGGAAAAACTGACACCTTTCTTGTTTAGCAAGATTTTTTTTGAAGTTTTAATGCTACAAATATCCTTGGGTACTGATAATCACTTTATGTCATGTGTTTCGTTTGGTCATTTGCTCGTTTTTACCAAATAAAACTGCTGAATTTACATAGCAATGTTATGTTGTTAGAGAACAGTTCCCCCTTTGTACAAATGGACCCTAATATGGTATGTGAACAATTACCTGCTTTGTTAAGTAAATTACGTAACAGGCTTACATTCACTGTTTATATTTGCTCAATGTCCTATTGTGATCAGAACATTGTGTTTTTTGTTAACTGTTATTACTTTAATGTAGATTGAATTGTTGGCCAAATTAAAATACTCATTAAGCGAAGGTCATGCATATCTGTTTTTGTTACCATTATTAATTGAGTAAGTCGAGTCTCATAGTAAGCTATCAAATAACATGAAGAACATATAAACTTTATTAAAGTATTTGTTATCTTTTTGAATTTTTACAAGCCTGATTTATAATAATATATTTTTTTATTTGAATATGACTCTTTTATAATTAGCCCACTCTATAGCAAGGTGTACTGTACTTCAAGCAGGAAAGATTGGTTTGAACTCTTTAGTTATACTGAACTGAACAAATTGAACTGTATCCTTGGATAGAGGAGCTCATTACAATCCAATGATAGCATTTATTATCATTAAGACACACAAATTTTATGATGTTCAGGATTCTCCATCCGTCCTTGTCACACATGGTCATAAATCACTCCCCTCCCATGTTAGAGATTTATCATTTGAGATTCATACATGTAACATCACGACTCTTCTGAGTCCTTCCCCCCATTCCCTTGTCACACTGTTTCCCCATTCTCACCCTCAACCTGTGACGTCATTCATGGCTGGCTCCTTCCCATATCAATCGCATATTAATCAAGGCAGTGTTCACACAGACCCGGGAGTACCTAGCGCACACGGCCCGAGTGACTGCGGTGGTGTTCTCGCTGGCGTGCGAGTGGGTGCTGTCGGTGAGTCGGGACAAGCTGTTCTCGTACCACTGCAGCGAGACCGGCCGCCGGATCGGGGGGTACTCGTTCGAGGCTTGGTGCACGGCTTTGCAGTATCCTTTTAATATTATTTGACATTGGTTCTGTTGTAGGAATGCATCAATATTATAATTAGGGTAATTTTAATATATTCGGCCGTATGGTGGCGGCCTACAGTACAGAGCAAGGTGTCGTAAGAGGCGTCACAAGCCGACTCCTGCTTAGTGGTAGGGCTAAAGCCTGGCGGACTATCTACCACCCATCGCTTGAGCCGGCCGCCAAAAAACTTGTGTTCCTGCTGGGAACTTGACAGCCAGTATTTAATTTCAAATTCAAAATTATTTAATCTTACAAAGAATAGAAATAAAAAGTAGAGATAAAAATTGAAATGGTTTTAAGAACAATGCTATAATGTACACATGTAATTATTGCAATAATTCTCGTTCAATTTAAACGCTTCATTACTCTCATCATTGTGCAAATGATGTAAGGATAGGTATTATGTAAATCTAGTGTAATCATGAATGCAAGGGTTTCCTGAGCGGGCGCTAATCAGATTCGACTCGCAGTCGAAATACGCGTTCGTCGGCGACTACAGCGGTCAGATAACGATGTTGAAGCTTGATAACAACGGAGCCGCTTTGGTCACCACGCTCAAAGGACACACCGGGTACGCTGGCCTTTACGAAGTTTTATAAAATGGATAAGTTGGACCTAGCTCTTTTAAGTTTTATAAAATGGATAAGTTGGATCTAGCTCTTTTGAGTTTTATAAAATGGATAAGTTGGACCTAGCTTTTTTTAAGTTTTATAAAATGGATAAGTTGGACCTAGCTCTTTTTAAGTTTTATAAAATGGATGAGCTGCGCTTAGATCTTAAGCGAAGATATTATGAGTAAAGCGATACGTTTAAACAACTGAAGTCGCAATTTTGTACCGCTCCAATGACTGTATGATGTATGAATGCGAAAGATAATTACGGAACGTATGAGACGGAATGAGATAGCTAAATGAAAATTTGTCATTTGACTGTCTCAATTTCTGTCTCTATGTGGAGACTAGTGCTCACTCGTATATTTTCTGACTGCGCCTGAGAATTAGCCATAAATAACATAAGTAGAAAGAGGATATTGGCTGTCTCTCTGGCTTAGACGCCTCACAGATAAAGATATTTTGGTTTGATCTTTCGCCCAAATAATCTCTGATGTTGCAGTAATGTCTATCACAAACTTTACTAATATCGTCATAGTAATACATCAAAACAGAATAGCCTTATTAGTTTATCAAGAGATTAAAATGTTTCAATATTATCTATGTAAGTCGGCCTTACTTCGCTACAAGAACATATTCTTGCAATTAAATATTAGTTAGATTGTCATATAATTATGGGTTGGTAATAAAAATATCAATTTATTATTATGCTCATAATTACTATTAATGGATGATATTAATAAATCCATATGAGTACCTCTTATACATATATCGTATATCGTATAAGTAAGGTTCGGGATCTTGCCTGTTTAGTTATTATTATTTATTCTTTATTGTACCTTACATAAGTAGGTAATGGGAAAAAAGTCGGACTAGTTAGTTAGTCAGCGACTTATTTCTATGAGGTCTACTAAACCATTCTCAATATGTACTTAACCCCTTTTGAGCAGTAAAATCTGATTTTTGGACTGTGATGACGATGATTGAAAACAACATCATCGTACTAATCACGCGCTGTCGTAAGTTTGGTACTCGGATGAGTACAGGGCACATTTTATTTCGTTTATATCGTTTATATCGTTTACTATAGATTATTATACTACTAGTATTGTAGATACAATGGCTTGTTCCAATTATAATATTTGTATAAATTTTTTTATCGAAAGAAAGTAATGTAAATATTAACAACTGATTAGAGTTACATACTTTTATAGTATGTATACACATTTTTAATCTTAATTTGTTGGTACATACGTAGTTCATTAATTAAATTACTCCGTAATGAGCCTCGGGGCGACGTGTCGATGTGAAACGCGCCTGTAGGTACATTATACGTACATGTTGTATAATTATAGTACTTTGTTAATTACTATGGTGATCGAGGACGAATTGGATAAGGTATGCTAAATAATTAAATTTCTTGTTGAAATTGTTTTTGTGTTGTTCAATAAAAGTAGAATTTTCGTTACTTAAACTACATAGTCCTTTCTGTTTTGTTATCGTTAAATATGTTAATTCCAAGGCTTTAGTTTAATTATAAAGAATGTCGTTGACTCGAGTTGGCCATTCGATTCGCATCTATTCGCATTGGAGACGTGTGGTGAACGCTTCAGGCCGTCTTACAAACCCGACTCAATAAAGCAATAACAGAAATAAAAGCGAAGTTTTGCTTGGCCATAAAAAACCAAAACTAATCTATTGTAATCGTTTTCACAAGCTGGCAGTTCTTTCAGACGTAGAATCATAATAAATGTAGATACATGTTTATACTTACCACACGAAGAATTTTACAATTTAATTTTTGTATAACAGTTTTCATTGTTTTTATGAAAAAAAAAATTAAAAATGGAAAATGAGATGGCTGGGCTTTGCCTGTACTTTCTTGTTGATGATGCCTTGGTGTTTGATCATTTGTCGACGATAGCCGCTTACCGTCAGTACCATGTCGTTTGCATGTTTGTGGACTAGTAACATTTAAAAAACGTTTTCAATGTAACATCCATAGCATATACCCAACCGGAAAGGTTCTATAATAATAATAATAAATAACGCTACACACTCATAGCCCCACACTAGGATTCCCTGTGTCGTGGGTGCCATGGACAACACACAAGACAAGAACACACACATCCAGACCAAGAACGGAAAATTAAATTCATCATTCAAATTTCCGCCTCGCTGGGAATGGAACCCAGGACCCTCGGAACGGCGATCCGGCATGTTAACCATTGCGCCCTCCGGGTCGTCAAACGTCTATAATGTTATACTCCTTGAATTTCCACAATCAATTGGTATAGTAATAAGTTTTCTTAGTTTTACGTGAAGAGGTAGCTTTTAAATTATATATAAGTTTTATTTAAATTGACTCCTTCAGGTCTGTTCGAGTACTAAACTGGGCACCATTACCTCAACTCCTGTTCAGCGGGTCGTTCGACCAAACTATCATCGTTTGGGACATCGGCGGCCAGAAGGGAACGGCGTACGAGTTACAAGGACACAGGTACCTGTTTCAATTAAATGTTTAAGTTATTTGACAACATGTGAAATTAGAAATACCCGGTTTAGTACCTAGCACCCATTCCGGGTGAACTCTAGGCTGTACTACCTATCCTACATAAATAATAAGTTAGTAGCAGACTAAAGGTCGGCGCACTAACTCGTCATCGACTCAACTCCGACTCCGACCGTTCCGTTCCGTTCATGGGTGTACGGCGAGTAGTATATCTTTCAAGTATACGTTCGAAATTCAACCTTGCGCCACAAGATATAAAAGTCATAATTGAATTTTAGTTTTTTCGGCGTTGGGTGGGAGTTATGTGGGACTAATGTGCGAAGTCCTTAAGTTAGTGCGCTCTACCACCCAAGAGTACATCACCACTTACCATCAGGTGGGATTGTAGTCAAGCATTAACTAAAAGCAAACAATAACATAATAAAAAATACAATTTATCACTTGTTATTATTATTATTATGTTGGGGCCACACTAATGAAAACGTCAATGCCGAACTACACTTGACAAGGCTACACTTGACAAGTGTGGCCCCAACATTCGAACTATCGACCAACGGCGAATGCCGTTGTAAAATTATCGCGTTAAGTATTGGCCACACCAACGTTAAACGTCCGTCATCGCGATAATTATCGGCGTTTCCCGTTAGTGTGGCCCCAGCATTACAAACTCACAGACCAACTGACGAACCGATAGGCAAATTGTAATGTATACACCGTCCCCAGCAACAAGGTGACCGGCCTCTGGTACATCGGCGGGTGCGCGCGGCTGGTGTCGTGCGGCGAGGACGGCGCGCTCGGCGTGTGGGAGATGGGCGTGCGGCGGCGCGAGACGCCCGCGTGGCGCGAGGCCGACCTCTGCCAGCTGTGCCGCGCGCCCTTCATATGGAACGTGCGCGCCATGATGGAGAAGAAGCAGCTGGGTTAGTGGTGCGCTCGCGGGCGTGGTGTTCTCCAAAACGTGTCCGTCTACGGCGTGTCTAGCGACCGGCGTGTGCTTCGGTGGCTGCGGAAATGAAACTTCGTTTTGAAATTTTGGTTGCACTAGTGACAATAAATTGGTCATTTTTGTTTAATGTGTCGTCGATCAGGTTATTGAAAGTTATAGGGTAGTAGGGCCTAGAGCGTACTCCACTACGATGTTGCAGTGCGGATTGGTGGAGGGATTAGTGGCCAACAAATGTTGAAATTTTTTGACCCCTCGTTTCGCAGGCAATGGCACTAGCAACAAGGGTAGAGGTCTGATTACTGCACATTACAAATATAGTCCCATGTAGGGCCGCGATTCCACGGCCGCGCACGCTGTGCACGGGCACATCGATAGATCGATTTAGCCCCGAGTTGAATACTAAATTTCATGAAAATCGTTGGACCCGTTTCCGACATTCAATTCTTGTATTCCATTTCAGCATGGTATTAATATCTCATTTTACCTAAAAATGTCGATAAGTTAATTTTTGCTCTACGCGGACGATATATACACAAGAATTGCTCGTAGAATGGTATTAGTATTAGTATTAGTTATATACGTGTGCGTAACACATGCCGGCGCGCAGGTCTCCGGCAGCACCACTGCCGCTGGTGCGGCGCGGCGGTGTGCGGCGCGTGCTCCCCGCACCGCCTGCCGCTGCCCGTCATGGGGTTCGAGTTCCCGCAGCGCGTGTGCGCCGCCTGCTACGACACGCTGCGCCACGAGCCGTGAGTGCACCGCACGGACACTCGCGACCAATAATGTGTATGCATTGTCACGTTCGTCAACAACTCGTTCTAAATTGTATATTATACGTTATTTTGACGTCGTTTGATGGTTAGTTAATTTAGAACGAATTGTTGTTCACTTCTTAGTAGATTGGTACAGGTTAAGATATTTTAGAAAACGTGACAATGTATACATATTATTGCTAGTGACTGTACAATTAATCTAAATTTTTAACATGAGCCATGAGAACCAGAGTGGCCAAGCAACATTTTTTACAATATTGAATTAATTATTTCAAATAGTTTAAAATGATTATGATTACACTCAGAGTGGCCTAAAAATGATGATATGATTATTAAAAAAGTGGCAGGATTTAAACAGTTTGACAAAGGAAAACAGTATGATTCAACTTAAAGACCACACCTGGTTACTCTTTGATCTCATTTTACTCATTTTGTGTGCCATATTGCTTTATGTGCAATAGGCCACAATGGTTATTATGGCCTATATCAGGTAACATAACAGACATTTTAAGAAACACTAATAACCACTGTCGCCTTGTTAAGCCGTTTCCGTCTTTACCAGGCACAACCAAAACACAAAGACTATTACGGGATTTATTTGCACGAATAAATTATTTTCTGTGATAGTTTATCACAAATTTTGAAATACAGACACCGTTCAGTTCAGTTGTATTATAACGTATGACAATGTTGAACAGGCGCGAGTCGCTGGCGTCGTTCCACGACATGAAGCACGCGGTGGCGTCGCTGTTCGTGGACGAGGCCACGGGCCGCATGTGCACCGCCGGCAAGGACCGGGTCATCAAGGTACGACCTTCACTTCAACTTCTCCCTTCTTCTCTCTTCTTCTCCCTTCTTCTCTCTTCTTCTCCCTTCTTCTCCCTTCTTCTCTCTTCTATACATATATATAAAATTCTTCCGTTATTGAGTGACTGACAGACAACGCACAGCCGAAACAACTGAACGGAACAAGCTGGAATTTGGCATGTATGTTCGTTGGGGAGTGTAGGGGAGCACTAAGAGAGGAGGAGTGTTCTTAATGAAAAATAGCTCCATCTAGTGGCAAGGTTTGGCAGCCGACTTTCCCATATAAAGCCGACGGTACACGTGCCAGATGCCAAAGCTTCCTGATATCACCCTGTTAACAGCAGTCAAATGTTTCCGGTCGTGAAATTAATCACCAGTTT
Organism: Ochlodes sylvanus; assembly: GCA_905404295.2. NCBI lineage: Eukaryota > Metazoa > Arthropoda > Insecta > Lepidoptera > Hesperiidae > Ochlodes > Ochlodes sylvanus. Next base: position 3,748,813 of record FR990125.1, on the reverse strand, counting down.
AAGATGATAAGTTGCATGCTTCTTCACCGGCGAAGTATCGGAATCGTCTCTAATGTTGATAACTTTGGTAGGATTGTGGCTTTTTTTTGAGGCTTGGCTTTAGGAAATATAGTCAATTTACCATAAAATGCTTTGTTTGTCGGGTGTTTACACAAAAGGTGAAGTTCACGTGTACTTTCCAGGTATGGGATATCAGCGTGCTACTAGCCCCAGCGCCCAAACCTGGCACCAGCGACCAGTAGCAACGGAAATGCGACCCTCCACCAACGTCATACGGTCGGTATTCGCCGTCAACCACTTCACTTGCATTCATTGATATATTGGATCGAAGTAACATGTAAAGGGAATTGTTGTTTAAATTTAGAATGTATACGAACGTAATCGATTACGTTATTAAAAAAACAGCGTTGTTAAAGACATAACTAAACGACTAATTAGTTGTGGTACGGCACTCGTCTCCATAATATAAATACACTAAATAGATTACCAAACACACCAATGGCGTCATCTAGCGGAATTTTCCAGGAACTAAATTTTTAAATTATGGTTTATCCCGATTTCAGTGTTAGTTATCACCTCGCTCGCTACTACAAAACTATGAAAAAGGCGTTATTGAAATTTCACTAAAATTTATGAGGGTAATATTATTTTGTGTTTTTGTATTATCGAGATGAGTGATGTTCGGTTACTGTGATCCTTAGGCCAAGTAGTCCTAACGAGACTCTAGTCGGGCCAGTCCAAGTGACATCCCACGACGTATTTCAACACGAATTTTTTTAGAGAATCTATCTAAAAATATGAATAGTTGATGTTATTAATATATTTCTGATTATTTCCTGTTCGTAAAGTATATTAAATGTTAATGGTCCAACGAATGTTTTCATTAAGATTTATTTTTTCAGCTATTCTTAGACTAAGACTGAATCTTTAAGAGTAATAAATTATAAAGGGGAGCTCGTCAAATGTTCGTATGTGTAACATAATGAGTAGGTGTTATAGCGGACTTTTGAATATGAAATATACGTCATTCAATCGACTACTTGTGTTATAATAGTTGCCTATCATTCTTATAATAGCGGTTCAATTTGGAGTGATTTGAATTAGTTGTCTTGTATTAAAAAAAAAAAGAAAAACGTATATTAAAAAAATAATGTTCTATACATTTCATTACATCAGATTTCATTAGAAATAATTATAATGTGAGTGTGTGCGGTTACAATGAAATATTAAATATGGTGTTCATTTAAATTATGGTGTAAAAATATGTATCAAAATAAATATAATGGCTGTTTGATTATAACAAGTTGCTTGATAGTTTGAACATGTTTTTGCATGAATAGCGTGCAGGTAAACTTTCCTAGACACTACTTTTGTAACTACAAAAATAACTTTGTATGGGTGGGGCACATAATATAATATGTACGTTATATCGTCACGGAAAGCTGACACTCGTGTGCCGCACATGTATTGTACACATGTACACATGTATTATATTGAATAAGTGTACAAAATTCTATAAATAATCATAAATTGACGATTTGACATTCATTCGCGAACATTTAAAAGTACCAATATACATCGAAAAATGTTGTTATAATTGTAATTTTTATTAATTTAAATCTTGAACACTGTAACAAAATACACATTTTCTTTCATTTCTTGATTTTACTAAAACAACTCTAAGTTAATTATAATACAGAACACATTTTGTTTACTATCATCAGTTGTTAAAAGAAATAAGAATACTAACTAAACATTTTCAGCCTTGCTCATAAAAATGTTATAATCAGGATGTACCAAGATTATGTTTTATCCACAGACCACTTAACCAATCTGTGGTTTTATCATTTTCATTCAAATGCCAGCTGTCAAAGGAAAGATAGAGACAGAACTACTGAGCTTTGGTATAACTTGGTTGTAATATATTTATTAGTAAGGGCTATTGTAACATATTAAGTTTAAGAAGTGTGTAAGGTGCGGGCTTGTCGTTAGTTGTGGCGATACATCTCTGAGCCCCATCGTAGCTTCGGATGGACAGTGCTAAAGACAATATTATTATATATATATGTACTATGACTATTATAACATTAGTCTGTGCCGGTTAGGTGTTGTGCATGAAATATTATAGAACTATATAGATTAGATTCGCGTCAGCTGAGTAACTGAATTGTTTATAAAGATTTTCAATATTTTTGTAACAAACCTAATCGCACTTATTTATGTGTAAGTAAATTTTATTGCATTAAATATTTCATTAACATTAATGTTCAATATTTTTCGAGAATTTTGTGTATAGATAATTTTATTTAGGGCAAAATGTCTGTGTTTGAATTATATTTAAGAATTTTTGAAAGGGAATTGTTTTATTATTTGAAGATTGATACGTAACATTTTCTTTATAGAATGATAATTTGGAAAACAAGGCAGTTTAGGAAAGCTAAGTAAATTCTAAATTTCACACCATATAAGTGTCCCACTCTAAACTTGTCCACTTCAAAGTCTACCTATAAAACATTTTTAGGTATTAAACTTAGCTATTGATCAATTTAAAACTAATTACTTATCGAGTTTTAATTATTTGAAACTAATTTCCGGTGCGGACCAATTGAAATTATTATTATTAATTGAATATAAAAATCTAATTAATTGAATGTAAACATAAAAAATATATGAGATTACAACCGTAGTCGGCTGTTTGATTGCTAAAATTAATGACTTGTTCTGTAGTCGACTGAGGATATCACACGGGTATTAATGAAGCTTCGAAGCTACTCGGAGTCGTGAAAAGTGCATTTAAGGTTAACTACAGTTGGCTAGTATAAAAGAAAAACTATCTGATTTATATGTAAAGGTACTTTTAAGGATTAAAAACTTGGTGAACACAATACAAGGAATAAGTACCATGAACTATAATTATGAAAACTGAAAAATATCTTTATTAAAAGCTCAGAAGCTAAGAAAAAGTATGCTCCTGGGTTCAACATAAACAAATATTTATGATTGAAATTGGTGATTCGTGTGTTGTGATCGACACGAATACCCCATGAAAACGAAGCTTGCGAACAAATCAAAATACATAAAAAATATTAATTTGTATATTGTATTGATTTGTGTATCTCTTTGTATTTTCTACAGATACTTTAAATTTTTTTTTCCAAATACATACTATTATACATAATCATTATTTACCTTAGTCTACGACTAAGACTTAATTAAAATCGTTTCGATTGTCGATAACTTTAGGTATTTCATTGTGCTACTTATCCTAGTTTTATTCTAATTATTTATAATATCGATTTATTGTGTATTTAATAAATCATAGGCATGTTAACTACGTTTTGTTATCGAGGTTTGGATAAATATATTTTAAATAATAAGCTTTTATGTTTAAATCGTATAAATAAATATTTTCTTATTCACCAAGCTTGTGTTTGTAAAGTAACACTGTATTATAGTCACTGTAATTAATAGATATGTTAAATCTATATACATCTAGGTTGCTTAAAGTTTTTATGCCAATAAAATAATGAGTATACATAGCGTTGTCTATTATTTAACAACAACATTTCAATGGAGGTAGATAATGTTACAATTTGATCTCTATAGAAGGATACAATAAGGTTTTGTATATAGTTACTGAAAGTCAGGTAAAGTAGACTGACAGAATATGATAGTATTGTTTGACTGAACAGCTGAACAACTGGCTAATATATAGGTTACATAAAACAGATCGGGACGATTGTAGACCAGCGTTAACTTTAAGTAAACAAAAAAGGAAAGTATTAAGTGTTTGTATAATTATAAAATTTTTAATATTACATCCATTGAACTGATCGGGAAGTGATTCGTACTTGTACGTCTCTGAAGACAATTACTATAAAACGATTTGAGGTAAGTATCTGGAATATTTTCACAGCGTTATTTCAATCTGAATGAATTTACTTATTTACTATTGAAGATGGAATGTAATGATTAATTTTCCACTGAAGTGTAAATACTATTCAGAATACATAAACGCACTTCTAAATTCTCGATGATGACGATATGACGATATGTCGATATTCACAGCCTTGTATTCAGGTACACTTGGTTCTCGCTTCCACAGCGGGGGAGGGCGGGGCCGGCGCGGCGGGGCAGGGGGTCGTTCACCCCGGGCACGAGTACTGGTCTCTAGGAACGCACACCTGGCCGTTGAACACTTGGCCCGCGGGGCACGTTAGGTGCGTCCTTAGGCCGGTGACGCAGAAGTAGTATCGTTTGCACTCGGTTCCCTGTTGGAGGAAGAAGCCATCCCGTTGGCAGTGTTTTCCGCCGTTCTCGACGCTCTCCTTCCGCGGCGCGCCGCACTCGTGCGCGTGGTCGACGCACGCGTGCCCGTCGAAGATCTTCCCGCCGAGACACGATAGTGTCGCTATACGATCGCCGCCCTCGCAGTAAAAGTATCTGAAAATACCGATGAGGTTTTCGTGAATCAGCGTACCTATTTGTAAACTTTGCTGACAAGCGAAGAAATGTCAATGTTAACTGGAATGTGGATTAGGGCAACATCAAGTAGTAGTAGCAAATAGGGCAGTGTTTAAAACAGTTAGTTCTGATTATTAGTGTTCCTAATCGTGTTTTTTATGTTATAAGATGTTTTTACAGTCAATTTGCGTGGTGAAGGCTAATGTGATACTTCTGTATTACGAGGAGAAAGAGAAACCTGTGTTCTGTAATAATTAGTCACGACTAGTTGAAGCTGCTATAAATACATTCATCATCCTGCCCTGCTGCAACGCCGGTTAGTAGACCGATCGCTCTGCCCTCTGTATCCATCTAAATTCTAGTTTTCAGTGGAAATTCGTTTCCGCGTTAGATTTTAGCGCCCTTTATAACCCGACGCTCTACCCTAGGGCTGTTGCTGCGTAACCTACTATTGCTGAATCCTGATTATCCTATCAGAATGTGAAGTGTACTAAAGGCCATTGTCAAGTGCCGTTTGACAGACTTAGTCCAGCTTCGAGATAATTACAGACTCTCAATTACTTACTTATTCATACAAGTTTATCAATTTCTATTTATCGATCCAATGTTTTCGACTTACCTATGACAGTTAGATTCTAGCTCAGCGTGGTAGCCATCGGCCAGCCCCTGGCACGAGTAGTCCTCGGCGGGGCAAACTCCTGGGCGCGCCAGCACGCACGCCTCGCCATCGAAAGCGCGTCCCGCGGGGCACGCGTACACCGCCTTCTCGCCGTCCACGCACGCGTAGAACCCGCGGCAGCCGCTGTCCGGCGCGCGGTACCGCCCGTCGGGCCGACCGTAGCACGAGTCCCGGGCCAAGCTCGGACACAGGTAGCGCGTCGCGGGCACGCACCGCACGCCGTCGAACACCTCCCCCGCCGGACACGCCAGCATCGTGCGCAGCGAGCCCTCGCAGTGGAAGTATCGGGTGCAGTTCGACTCCAGATCCTGGTACATCCCGCTGGGCATCCCCTTGCAGTTCTCCGATATCTCCGGGCCCCGGCAGTGGAACTCGCCGCTGGACGCGCATTGCGTGCCGTCGAACACGCGGCTCGGGCCGCAGCCGCCGCGCCCCACCACCCGCTCGCGCCGGCACTCGAACCACGAGGAGCAGTCCCGCCAGTCCCGGTGCAGCCCGTCCGGCCTGTTGAAACAGGGGCTGCGCGCGGGCGGCGGACAGCTCACGCCCGAGGCAGGCTCGCACCCGCTCCCGGAGAATAGCAATCCCGTTTCGCACACTCCGCGTCTGATCACGCGACGCGCTTCGCACACGAAATATTCCCGGCAACCGGTCGAGCGGTCGGCGTAGGCGCCGTCGGCCGCTCGCTGGCAGAGTGACGAGCAGGCTTCGTCAGAGCAGAAGTCGGCGTCCCCAGCGGGCAGGGAGATGGCGGCAGACCGCGGCGGGGGGCACGCCGACGTGCAGGCTCCGTCGGGGCAGGACGTCACGGCGCGCAGGTCCGCCCCGCGACACTGGAGCTTGCGGCGACATTCGTGGGAAGTGTCCGGATACTCGCCATCCGGCAGACCGGCGCACACGGGCTCGTAACAGGTCCCGGCGCCTCGCGAGCAGGCTTGGCGGTCCAGGTCGAACCAGGAGCCCGAGGGGCAGGCGTGGTCGACGACGGTGCCGTTCTCGCAGCGGTAGTAGTGACGACACGCGGTCCCCGGCGACGCGTACGCGAGCGTGTCCCCCGGCGCGCACGCCCGGCGGGTGCAGGAGTGCCGCCGGCGCGGGACGCACGCGCCCGCCACCTCGCTGAAGACGCGTCCGGGGCTGCACATGTAGCGTCCTTTCGCAGCCCCTCCGACGCATCGCACGTATTCCCGACAGTCAGACTCGAAATCGGCAAACAAGCCATCCCTCGCGCATGCAATATCCTCGCCTCCTGCAACATGATAAAGTACTTATGTGAATAGTGATTGTAATTTGTAAACAAAAAAGAACACGTATAGTATATTGAAGTTACTTAAATTTTGCAAGGAAACATATAGTTTGAGTTACGAAAAAAGCTCTTATATCGTAATTAAGATTGGAGACGATATTAAGATAAATAATTTGCCTAATCAATAATAATTTGCAAATCGATATGCGTTAATGAGAATGACGGATGCGGTCGGTGTGTGTCGCAACGCGGTACTCACCGGCGGGTATGAGAAGTAGCAGAGCGACGCCGGCGGCGGCCAGCAGCGGGCGCGAGGCATGCGCGCGCGCAGACATGTCGGCTGCGACTGGCTGGATCGGAGCGCCCGGAGCGCCGCGCCGCACGAGACGAGCGCGACGCGGCGACCGCGGAGCCGCGGACAGGGTTCCTTGACATTCGCACGCCCCCGCCGTAACGCGATCCCTGCTGCGGCCCGGATGCAGCCTCCGAGTTAGGAATCTAGACACGCCTTGTTTTGTTGAGCGCCCGCGGTCGAGTGAAAACGACCGCCGATGTAGCGCGGCCGTGAACTTTGTCATCTTGTTACGTAAGCACGTTGAGAAAATAGGGTCAATTCGTTAGTTAGGACAGATCAATTTGTATACATTTGGTAGAAATTTGAAGAAAAGTAGTTAACTGATTGAACTAAATTTAACTTTATAATTATAATATAATAAATGTAGAAGTTTCATAAATTTTCGTTTGTTTAAACAGATTTTAGCGGATTAGATTAATCACAGCCACAATGCGGCTGTACCCGCAGACAATTGATACTCATTTACGTAGTCAAGGCTTCTATTTATTTTTATCTCGAGGATCGCTCGAGTGCCATTCCGTCATCGGATCCGTGGGAAACGAATGTAAAAAATGAAAAGGCCGGTCATGTCGAATCATAAATATGTACTTGGTACTGAGGCAGAATCTCCGAGAATCCGCATTAGCCATGCGAGGTGCGCGTTCCGCAACTTTAACTACTACCTATTGACACGCATCGGATAATAAATACAGACCGATTATAGCTTTTGTTTACGTATAATATGTAGTATCAACTCGTGCAAGCCATTTGTCATTGAATGAGATCCTTGTAGCGATGCATCGTCATTGTTTGCTCATATTGTTCGCAGATGAATTGATTTTATCATATAATATGATGAGATGACAGTTTTAAATCTACAGGTAATAAGCTACATACATAATACGTAAGCGAATATACCAAGCAAAGCTTACTGGTATTTTTAAAAGACTGTTACAATATGAGACATTGTAAGTCAAAAACAAAGATTAGGAAACAATTTGCTCAATAGGTAAAATGTAAAATGACGATTCGTATGGCGAATTAGTTATGATGCCGCACTGCCGTATTGCCGGTTGTATATCAAGTGAGGGGGCAATTTGAGTGATTGAGTTTAAATTTATGTGCTCAATCTGGGTGTGTTGTCCCGGCACAGGGAATCGTACTATGGGGGTTAATTTTTTTTATTATTTATTTTAATGTAAAAAAATTAGTTTTTTTGTTAGGTATTAGGTTTTTACTTATGAAATTGCTGTTCTGGTTGAAAATAAGTATTTTTGATGTCTTTTTATTTCTATTAGGCAGTCTTTTGACGTTGTCTTTGTTTCTTTCGTTAAAAATAATTCGGAAAATAAACCTATTAGCGTAGTAACATATAAAGGAAAAAATATATAATGTAATAAGAAATGCCTGCGTTCATTTCAAATATATATCGAACTCATTTATAGACTATGAAGAGCAAGTCACCTTCATTATAATAGTCCTGATGTTATATTTTAAAATCTAATATGGAACGATACGAATAGGAATGCCAACAGTGTGACGTGCCCCGCGGGGGGCGCTTCTAATTGTTACCGATTAACGCCGATCGTTATCTCGCAGCGCTCAATTACGCCCCCGGCCCCCGGCCCCCCACCCCCTGCCGATCGTACGCTCATAGTTCCGCATCCATTCCGTTTGGTCCAATCTCCCCTGATATCATTCCTAATGTAACCCATTACGGGTTGAATGAAATATTTCTGCACAATATTTTTAAATAAGTATATTTACGCTTTTATTAGTTTATCTGTTAGGGTTACTTTGTTTTATGTATGTTTCCGTGCGATTATTTTTAGCAGCGATTATTTTGTGACATGAAAATTGTATTGTACTTATTCTTCTTATTATAACTCACCATCATCATCAAGCATTAACTTAAGAAGCATTAACTAACTTAAGTTAATGCTTGACAACAATCCCACCTGATGGTGAGTTATAATAAAAAGAAGAATAAGTACAATACAATTTTCATGTCACAAAATAATCGCTGCTAAAAATATCCTATGCAAAAAATAAAAAAAATCGTATGAACCGAAGAGGACCTCAAAAAAATTAGGTAGGTACCTATGCGGTTTCAAATTTGGGCTTTCCTGTAGAATTAAATTGACGTGAATTTCCCAAATGTTTAGCGCATTACGGATAACTATACTGCTGACCGCATAGCGAAAAAAAAATCCTTATAAGTAGGTACTATCTTGTTCTTAGCATTGTCATGTAACCAAATACCGACCCTTACTTATAATTAATTTTTAAATGCTCTGCTTCTTAATGTTTTGTTCTAAACAATAGTTGTACACAACATTACTACAATTGAAGTAGTACTACACTTCAAAAAAGGAGCAGGTTCTATCGTTATAGGCCGGAGGTTAGAAGAAGGTAGAAAATAGTTGAGAGTATACTCAAGTACTTTTCCGTTCGATTTGTAGTAGATTTCTATTTAAATTGTGTATTTACAGACTACGAAATAGTAAATACATAGTACATTGGTTCATTTTCTTATGGATTTAATTTAATACTTAATTAGTTTATATAATAAGCCACCGGTTAAACTCGGAATTTAAAAAACTTCCCGTGTCGATTTGTAACCCATTACGAAAGTGTAGAAACAGACCATAATTCAAGTCTGTCGTAGAGCTTTTTGTAGAGAAATCGTTTATTTTTCGGCTCGGTAAAGACTCCCGTTCGGAAATACAACCAAGTGCACTGCTGTGTGATAGATAATATTATCTTTGTTGTATCATTAAGTGCATGTATATTTTGTAGATTACAATAGGCTGTACTGTTACAGTTATGGACAACAGAAATACTTTTGCTGTTTTTGCTAGAATGATATACATATTTCAAACTTTATTTAGGAATATTCGATCCTTAAATTTACTAACAAGTAGCATAGGGATTGAAGATAATAATATTTGTTGATATTACATTACGATGAATCACAGGGCAATGAGAGCGTCGTATTCTATTAGGTAGGTACAAAGTAAATTATATTTAAGTAGGTACTTATCCTGATTTAGAAAAGTGGATATCTTTTGTTTTCAAAATAAACGATAGTAATTGTGACTAATTATTTAAAGTAGATATTCTCATTTAAAAGTGTTGCTTTTTTACGTAACATTTTAGAAATACCGCCGGCACTACCAATGCGTTTCTGTCCAAAAAGGAACCGCTTTTTTTAAATTGTTTATTGCTTTTCGCATTTTGCATGACGTTACTGCAGGACGTTAGCATCAGTGGAAATACCGTGTTGACAGATTGAACGAGTCGTGGTAAAACAAGGTTAACTGCGGTTTAACAAAAAATATTGTCGTCATCATAACTACGAGTAGGTACATGTGCGGTATTCCGCGGTAGCTCTCGACCATTATCTACCTTAATGACTTCCAGCGTAATGATTTATATGGAGTGGGCCTAGCAAAAACATAATCACTTACTTATGTACGCAACGCAATGTATGCAACGTTGCTAAACTGAGTGGATTAGCTGGGATTCCCCAATGTTTGGCATTTTCTTTATGTTAATTGTCTATATATTATATAAACTGGCGTCATCTATTCGCTTCAGGATTTAATTGCTGTACTGTACTCAAATCACATAAAAAAAAATTACGGTTGACTTGGAAGGGAGACATCAAGCTCTAAAAGTTCGAAGCTGGCCTCGCATCAATACTCCGTAGTTCAGCAGGACGTAGGTACGAGCCGAGGACATTCGATCATTCGAGTGAACTCAAGGATAGTTGGCTCTTCTTACAAACCAGCTACGTATGTAAATATATGACAGATTATTAATAAATTATTACATTCCTGAAATTTTTAGGGATCATATTACATCTCATTATTGATTAACAGCATCCGGTTATCACTTTCAGGGCGATAAAATTTTAATAAGATATCCATAAAATTAACGCTAAAGAATTTAATGAAGAACCTGCCTCTGCGTCTTTGCGTCTATTAAAATGTTTACTGATTCTAATGGCTTCTTTAATATTTTATTATCGTCTTAATATCCTAAATTTATCGATTACTTGTCATGCGTGACAAATATCGTTATATGCTAACGGATACAAAACGTCTTTTGTGACGTGAAAATAATGGACCAGGTAACAAGTAGGTAGGTATGTGGAAGTTTATGGGTCTCATGTCCATGGTGGTCGGATCATAAGCGATTATCGCAACTATACAATACAAGGTCATTAAACTCACGTCATACGTAACCGACGCCCGGCATAGTCCTCATATTTCGTTTTTTGCTATCCAACACCACAGTTGTAACTACCGTTCTAATTTACATCATACGTTGTTGATAATGTTAGGTTTTGCACCCAAGTTATGGACCAAAGGGTGTCGATGACGGTACAATGTTTATAAAAAGAGTGTGTGTTTGTATATTTATGTGTGTGCTTCGCCCAGGTAACAGACGCTTTAGTACCCGCACGTGAAATTTTTTTTAAGTAGATCTCGTATTATTCTATTTGAAAATTGAAATAAAATACCTAAATACTGAATGATAAATTACTATAAAGACCAATAATAGTCCCGATAATGTCTCAAATATCTTCCGTGTACAGACATCTTTTTTGAAGTTTAATTGTATCTATGTTTATAATTTACATTATATAAACCATATCCTAAAATTAGATCCGTAACCAAAGATGTAAATAATGTCTAGAAATGTTGTAAGTAACCTATGTACAGAGCAATTAGGGATAACTGTTGCTAATAACACCCAGCCCAGCACAACGTATCTGCATATATTAATAAATAACTAAGTAGGTATGTCGTGCTTTGAACTTTTAAGTTAGTGAAATATCGCGGATGTATCTTTTTGTTCGCATTCTCAGCTCATAAATATTGATGGTCGCAGTACCTTGTTTCGGCTCCTCTACAGTTAAACTGATCCGGGTGTAACGTTCAAATGGGAATCCGTTACGATGGTTTAGTTATACAGTTTTTTTATGTTAATAGCCGATTAGCAGGCAAACGAGCAGACGAGCCACATCGATGGACATTAGTTGCACGAAACGCATTACCAATGATGTTGCTGTTGCTAATGTCCACACCATGTGTCACTTACCATCGGATTACCCGACTGTTCGTTTGCCTGCTTACACTATAAAAAAAAAACAAAATGTGTGCAATTCACACGTGCTAGAAGTGAAACTTAAAAAAAACGAATACTGTCAGTCCAAATATATGTATTGATGTTTTTCGTTGCTTACGGAAGCTGCCATTTTGCCGATGCCTCCTATATCATTTTCTCCCACCTAAAACTGTGTCTGTCTCTTTTTTGTTTCCGTTTCATTTCATTTGCGCGTCATTTCCGTTTCATCGAATTCCAAATCACAACGATACTATAGAAGTTTTCACTTCAAAAACCAATGCGTTGCCGACCAGGTAAGAACGAAGAGGAAGGAAAGAAGTTACTGGCTGTCAAGCTTCAGCCGGAACACAAGTCGTTTGGCGACTGACTCACAAGAGGTTTTTGGCTGCAAACACGAAATTGCTTAACAATTTTGGCCAATAAATAGTCACCCGTTACCGACGCGCCCGCAACTCTATCATCAAACATTGGCACAAGCTGTCGAGCAACGAGCGCTTCTCTACAACTACTTGTAAACAAGTTACCCATAACATAAGCAGTAAAAATATCATTAATCAAATCAGTAACTTAATTAAATACGCTGTGCAATACCCCGCGTGGAACAAACGATAAAGGAACTGTATTGTAACACGCAAACATATGAAAATGAATGTCTGCGTGGTAAATTATAAATTAAGGCAATAATAATAGACAATCAGAGCGTGGTATTTGGACGAGAGAATTGGCTGAACTTGCCGTTTCCGTCTGTCGGCTGAAGACCTAATCCGGTTATAAATATTCAGCTTATTTACTCGCATATCCAGTGTTGTCCGGGGAGTATCTTGATTATTCTGGGCCTCCCTAAAGTATCCTTAGAGAATAATATATTGGAGTTTTTTTTATAACAATTCGACAGGCAAATATGACCTGAAATTAAGTAATCGTCACTACTCAATCTCTGGGGAAATTCATATTCAAATTCTCATGCGTAAAGGCTAAATTCATATGTGGGGTAAATATGAATTTAGCCTTTACGCAGCCTTATTATTCCGTATCATAGTTACGAGCTGATCTCTGATACGCCATACAATCCTTTACCTTTTAAAATATACTGACATACCTACATATTTTAAGAGGTACAGCAGGACATTTAAATTGATACTAGTCTTCTAACTGACTCTACTACGATATAACGCAATGCTTCAAATAATATAAAGCCGGATACGGCCGGTACTATTCCAAATTTCCAACTCAATCGGGCTTAGACTTATAATATTGTTGTTTAATATTAAACTCAAACTCAAATCATTTATTTCATGAAGTTGTTTTTAAATCTCTTTATATAATATATAAAAGGAGAAGCTGACTGACTGACTGACATATCAATGCAAGGCCGCCTAAACAATAAGGGTTAGAAACTTGGAATTTTGCACAGGGGTTCCTTTTATAACGTGGGGGAGTACTAAGAAAAGATTTTTGAAAATTCACTCCTTAAGGGGTTAAAACGGGGGTGCAAAGTTTTATTGAGAATAGATGAGTATTAAAATATTTTTTCGAAAAACATCCCTTACGGGTCACCTAATTGTATCATTTCCATTGGTTCGTAAGAAAATATGATTTAGATAATACTATCTAAATCGGGTGTAACCGGTCTAAACATTTTTTCGAATTTACCGTACGTCACGTACGGTATAGATTCAAGGCATAGATTTTCATAACTTAAACTTTCTTGCTGGCACAGGCAGTGTGATACTGTGCCAAAATAGATTAACATAATGTAGTCGTGCGTAGGGAACGCCTTGACCGTCGAGATAGGGACCTTGGCACGACTTGCGACCGATGGCTATATCCGAGCGACCTACAATCTAGACACGCGGACGGTGCTTAATCCCGGATTGTTTGCATTAGTGGTTCCCGACCTTTCTTTGTGCACGGACGAAAAATAAATTTATAAATAAATGTAGTAAAGTATTAACTAATTAAAAAACCGGTGAAGTAGAGTCGGTCTCGCGCACCGACGGTTCCATACTAACTTGAAGATAAGTTCCATAATAAATTCGTTCCGTTCGTTCGTTTCTTTCTCTGATATAACTATAAATTACCAATTTTCGGATTTTTCCTTTACTTTTACTGTACATAAGTTCTCACTTCTTGTCATTGCCGGTTTTGATTAATGTGATTACCTTGCGAGCGTCAAAATATACCACACTAGCTGCCCCAGCGAACTTCGTACCGCTCTATAATTAATAAACAAATAATAATATGGTGACATATCGACAGCAGCGCCACCTACCGGGTCCAATTGTAAATCAAAACCATTCTTGGATACACCTGAAGACACACAAAAAATTTCAACCGAATCAGTACAGCCGTTTTTGAGTTTTAGCGTGACTAACGCACAGCAATTCATTTTTATAATATATGATATAGCGTATGCCACCCGGGGATAGTGTAGCTTTCCAACAGTGAAAGAATTTTTCAAATCGGTTCAGTAGTTTTGAAGCCTATTCGATGCAAACAAACAAACAATCAAATCTTTCCTTTTTATAATATTAGTATAGATATAGAAGTATAGATATAGATAAACGAAGCATAAACGGCCGTATCTTTTGAATGCGTTTGATTTTTTCTCTGCTCCAAGGGATTGCAGACCTGAGTATTTGCAATTAATTTCAGCCTTATATCTCCATGCGTTCAACAGACAGACAACAACGACAGACAACAAAATGATCCTATACGTGTTAAGTTTTTTCTTTTGAGGTACGGAACCCTAAAAACAACAATACATTGATACTTAGGTTAGGTTATGTCAGGTTATGTATTCATCTTAGCATTAGAAGTTATAATCTATCTAGGTATACAAATAAATAAAATTGGAGTGTCTGTAATATTAAAATAACCGCTTTTTACTAAATGGATATATACACGGTGCATAATTATACCAAAATAACATTTTTTACAATCAGTCTGTTTGCCTGTTTGTATGTCTGTTTGATTGAGCTAATCTCTGGAACGGCTGGATCGATTTTGACGGGACTTTATGCGTTTTAAGGAGTAACTTAGGCTACTTTTATTTCATTATTTTGTTACATTCCACGCGGATAAAGTCGCGGGCACAGCTCGTATTCAATAAAAAACAACAATACTTAGGTGTTAAACGACTTCGTGTATCATCATTAGTGCGGGCGTGAGCCGTGCTAGCCGGAACTCTGACGAATGAGAAATCGCTAGTGTATGAGTATATTGAGTATTGTGAACAGGAGTCATTAGCGAGGTATTTCTGCCGTTCCACTCGGCAATCGCGGTTCATTGCCGTCCATATCAATCCTTGTTAGATAACCGAGTGCATGCAAGAAAGTTCACATCCGTTTGCAACAGTACTCTGTACCCAATGTATGTACTAATTATTAATAATAGTGTAACAGTACTCTGTACCCAATGTATGTACTAGTTAAGTTATTAATAATAGTGTAATATACCTTCCTCGTTTTGCTTGGGACCGTGTTTAGACGGGGTTTTTATAATTTGTGATTTGATCGAAATTAAATACATAATTATGTACAAAAATTTACCCGCACGGATTAGTAAAGAGCCATTTTTAAACATACATATTGATAACAAAATTTATCGAGCACAATTTTCTGGGTTCTTAAATTAAAACCTATTTACAAGCTATAATTATATATATGTATACATATCTGTAGGTAAATATTGATGTCTATCCGTGTGTCATCCTACATACGACATGCCACCTGGTTGTTGTGGGCCGTACGAGCAAAATTTATGCAAACGTATACAACTGTTTTTTCAGAAACCCATAAATTAAATCATAATACGAATAAAATTTAATTCTGCAAACGAGCAATATTTAATTCTGCATCGCAGTTTGATAATGTTATAGATATATTTTATTAATGGTCTGATTTGATTATACACTAGTAATTGCCCCGGCTTCCAATGTACGCATACTCTATAATAATTAGGGATTAAGTATTGTAATTGTTAGGCGCGATCCTTTAAACTGAACATAAGTTATTTATTTACTAACCGATTAAATAAAATAAACACTAATGTTAAGTGAAGCTTACCAAAATATATTAGTGAAAAACGCAACCAAATCGGTAAAGCCGTTTCTGAGATTAGCTCGTATAAACCACAGATAAACAGGCATAAAATCTAAAAATCATTGTTTTGGATTCTATTGCGTAAATAAAGACGCCCAGTAAAAGATTTTCTGAAATATTTTTCATGTAAACACAGCGATCAGTTACATACCTACGCATAGACTCCGGTTTGATTAAGTGGATCACCTATTCATCTGCAATAGAGATTCACAGGTAGAGAGGCCGCAGAATGATGCCAATCCGACCTTTTGAGTCTTCTGAATCCAGTACACTGACCTTATCAATGATCCGTCCACTTGGCCTGAAAAACGTCACTAGGCTTCTTTTACTTACACGCCATTTCCATTGAAGGACCTAAAAATATGCATTTAAAATATTTTATAAAATAAAAAAATATTCACAAATATGTTACTTATGTTACCTATATGTTAATTAAGGTAAACTATTTTTAATAAAAAAATATAGGTAAAAGTAAGCTCCCAATTAAAGATAATTATTATTATTTTATGCAAATATCCATATCGTAGCATATATGTGTGCATATATGTGAAGTGTGCACATGTGTGTCGTTGCAGAAGCAATGTCAGCGGGCTGGCAACGGCGGAGTTCGCTCTTGACTCCGTTGTAACCTCAACCCGCTTATCCTCCTCGCAATACCACTTCATCGCACAATATTTATTGCATAAATCTGCATAACGACCATAACTTTTCGTGACTAATCGCGGTGGGCGACTACGAATTTTACTTCGCCACGGTGACCTTTCGACGGACGGTCCAAGGCCCCACAGAGACAAACTGTCTGCTACGGAATCGCCTCCGGGTATCTTTTTATTTACTTATTTGGGTCACGTTATTCCTAGCAACGCAGCGTTTATGGGGTAGTAATCTATTTTAAAGATAAGTTACGCACCTGCAACGAAAAAAAGATATGCCATCAAACAAAAAGAGTTACGGAAAGATCAAACATGAAAAGATTGATTCTGTCGGATTATAAGATGTTTTTTCTTAAGTTAGTAATTTGTTGAAAATAGTAAAATATTACAAAAATGCGAAAGTGTGTTTGTTTGTTTCTCGTTTTCACGTCAAAATCGTTGCAATGTTAGCATTAAGTCCGCCTTTTGTTCTTATACTTTGTATGGTACAAAAAAGTATAAATAAATAAATAGTAGGTACTTAATTGGAGGGCATAGTACTTTTTTCGCGGGAAAATATCAATACTCCACGGGAAAACACGTTTTAATCAAATCAGCGTCAAAGATGGCGTTACAAGCGCAATAGGTGAGGAATAAGTTTCCCTAAGCGAAGCATGGGCGAATATACTAACATAATATAAGTAAAAAATACAATTTTGACATTATCTACTTTTGTATTATGTTAGAAAAAAGTCGGGCAATCCTAATAAAAGCCTTACGAAGGTTTTACCGATTTGATACTAAGTAGTAGAACTACTGTGTTGGGAATTTCCTTCTCGATACATTTAGCGATTTCGAGTGCCTTGTATTTTTGTGATTGGCCTGCAATTTTTTAAATATTAAATCATTCTTTTTTTTGTCAAATTAAGTAGTTTCTTTAAATACGTGATAGTTCATCGATATTATTATGTATTTTAAGATGTCGATAATATCTCAAAGGATCTCATTAGAATTGTAATGTTTATATTTTAATAACGTCCGACGTAAACGATGGACAAACTCAAAGAAGACGTAATAATCTAATAATGTATTTTATTATTACTAACAGGATTCTACAAAAATAATGATGTTATTGTGTGATTTCACGACATACGATATAATTACTCTACCTAGCGTCCTCAAAGGTCGTCAATATATCCGCAGTAAGCTTCATATGTGTTTCTAATTACATAAGTATACCTAGACATATAGGATTTAGATAATCATAATTCGATCACAATATTTCTGCACCTGGTGCTCCAATAAAACAATAATGGCTTTTATTTGCTAATTGTTTTTGGTAATTTACCGTTAATTTTATTCTGCGACTAACATTACTGATTGTTAGTTATTTCTTTTTATTAAAATTATAATGTTATCATTGTTTCGTTTTAGGACATTTACTGCAAACACCAGGTGCGAAGATTTTGTGACCGAGTTGTACTGCGTAACGAAGACGTAATACTTACGGATGCGTAGAGTCCTGAATGCAACCCTGACTCTAGCCTCTATTCCTGGATCGGGATAAAGGATCAAGGACACAGAATACAGAAGAATCATCATCATCTATCAAGTTTGTATGTAAGTAACTACTCTTTCCTTAAAAAAACCGTCACGCAATGAGGACAAAACATCGTATCATTCTGTTTCGTTTTTTTCGTGTCATAGGGTAAGCTGTTCCTTTTCTTTTGTGAGTGAGACTCGACAATGTCGTCGCCCTACCCTAAGGCCGCTACTGTTGGTGCCTTTTGCCACTTGACTCCTAGAGAGAGAGATGTCCCTTTCGCTCTACACTAGGGCCGGCCGAGCGTGAAAGTATATGGACCTAATTATTAAATTGATAGTATAAAATTTGACTTTGCTTCATGCAAAAATAAACATATTTAAATTTTCGTGTCTATGATGCGATATTGGACATATTATGAAGTCATTGAATTCACGTAAGCTACGAAATTGCTCAGTATCAATATGTGATTTTAAATATTATGTATAATATTATGAGTAGATATAACAAAAAATATAGAAAATTGAAAATTCAAAGCTTACCAAATATACGTAACTAATGTTGTTAACAAAGAATAAAATGTACGCGACCTCAATTATAATTTAGATGTAAATGGTGAAAAATACCGGTCACATTTCCTTAACGATGTTATTATAATTCGACGAGCTACTTATATGTTTGTGTACGTATACGTAATATTTTGAAGAATCATTGATAGTGGGTCGGTCGCATCCTGTTTCGTTGTTAATATTCACCTCGTTTGGTCGTGTCGTAACTCGTCGTAACTGATGTGATTAGTTTCCCATGGTTCATCGCCTCTTTAACATTTATAACCGAATTCAAAAAAGGAGGCGGTTATATTATTATGTTCGACGACTATACTTCTACGTATGTCTAGCAATTTCTCCGTCATTTTCTTTGTATTTGGAAGCTCATGCTGGTGAAGTACCAAGTAGTAAGTAGTAAGTTTTGAGTTATTTTTTTTATTGATAGGTATAAGGTAGCAGACGAGCATGCAGCAACACCCTTCCGGTACCGCCCATGACAACTGTGACCGACCTAATACAAGACTCAAATAGGGACTAGAGTGGTTAGTCCGGTTAATAGACGGTGTTAGAATGTTGATTAGTTTGTTGGTTAGTATGAGGACTGGGACAGGTACTGTTAGTGATAGCTTGTCGCGAGATTTACCTGTGTAGACAAACAAGTAGGTAAATGAAATAACTTGATCTGATTGTTTTTAAAAATTTCAAAATATGTAAATAAATACGAGTAGATATAAATTGTGTAATGACGTTATAATTTGATAGTAAAAGGTTTAAAGGAAAAGTTTATTTTATTCTTTTTAGCGCATTTAAGTAAATGCTTGTTTTTAAAAAAGTTTTTTTACTCTTTCTTTATTTGTACCCTTTGATTACCATACGAGTAATAGTTAAGTACAATTAATGCACCTATCTAACTACATTATTTTTAGTGCGCAACAAAAATATAATATGGAATTTTATAAAGTTGAATCAACATTAAGTAAATAAAACCCCAAGGCAAAACAGATTACGAGTAGTAGACTTACAACTGAGCCTGCGTCGTCGTTGGTGAAGGCTTATGACTTATGACCATGTTCATAATATCACATGAATATTCATGGCAATAAAATTACTTCACACCGGTCAATAACGAATAGTATCGCGCGTACAGTATCATGAATGGACTTATGTTTCACGATAAGTGTCACTGATTTTTATGCCTAAAGCAAGAAAACGAGGAGACGGGTCACTTGATGTTAAGTGATCACCTTCCTTATTTTTTTTTTTTTTTAATGAGATAAGTTAATGCTTGACAACTATCCCACCTGATGGTAAGTGGCGATGAAGTCGAAGATGTTGGTCGCACTAACTTATTAAAAGCCTATTCACTCTCCTCCTCTCTCTCTCTCCTTATGGACATGAGCAACACCAGGGGCGTCACACACGCGTTGCCGGCCCAGAAGAAAGTGATGGGCCCGTAGGCCGTACCTAGAAGAACCTTTATAATAAACTTTGTTTCTGGTTTTATGAATAACTTCCAATCACGGCCGCCTGTTTTGAGAAAAATTTCTAGCGTCCTAATTAACAGTTGACGCGAATAGGTACGTCATTAACTGCCTTACAATAGATGTGATAATTTACTAAGCGCGTAAAAAAGATTGATATAAATTAGCAATAATATAGCAGGGTATTAAGATCTTGCTGTGAAAATATATTTTGTTGTATAA
Organism: Ochlodes sylvanus; assembly: GCA_905404295.2. NCBI lineage: Eukaryota > Metazoa > Arthropoda > Insecta > Lepidoptera > Hesperiidae > Ochlodes > Ochlodes sylvanus. The sequence continues at coordinate 3,728,425 of FR990125.1, read as the reverse complement.
CTAAGTATAGTGAAATAAGTACCTAAGTAACAAGTAAAAGAAATAAATCTTCATCACGTTACGTTTATGGCATAGACAGCACATTAATTCCACGATTTTGTAATTACGTCCACGTGTTTAAATGATACTGTTTTAGATGATAATTTGAAGTATAAAATGTATATTTATTGCATAATTTGAAGCGTATAGTAAGATTACATTGTATTGTAAATGTTTTTATAAATATCTCGTTCACATAATTATATATAACACATTGCCCAACCGTGTCATAGAGCAAAAAATATTGGACGAATACGTCGATCCAGTGAGAATATTTTGTTTCACTCGTGCGCTTCGTATTCAGGATGTAAACAAGTTCCGTAAATATCGAATTAAACGTTTGTTCTATTAATATGGAAGTGCGAAATTTACCAAATTGGGATGCGTGTTAGTTACGACTAGAAGCACAAAAACATAAATAAACGCTTGCACGCTTCCATCTTGCACATCCATGCGCTAGGATTCGGATGTCGGTTAGGAGACGGTTTCAGAAGACATGGGATACATATAGATTATGTACATATATTATATGCAGAAAACTAACCATATCAGTCATAAACAAATAGAGAATTTTACGAAGGCGGATTCTCACGCTCACATGCGGGGTCACTAACAAACGAGCTACAGGGTCACCTTGATGACTTAAATTTAAAGATACGAAACATAATCATAAGTACAACATGGGTATGAAAAATCTCTTCGGGAAGAAATTCTTCCAAGACCACGCACTGTTGAGATTTGTTGAACCAATGGCGAAGTTTGAATTGAATTTTCGTTTTGTTTTATTCCATTTGACTACTAGAGTGGAACTAATTTTAATGTACAAGTGTTTTACCTTCGAAGACGATAATTTGTCATGTCATGGTCATTAAAACGATGTCGTGAACCCTTCAATCCTGAGCAAAACTTTCTATTTAATTGATGCAAATTCTGCGAAGGTATAACAGGAGGTATAACAGGTAAATAGGGTTTTTTGAGTTAATAAATACTACTTAATTATTATTTGGGGGACTAATAGCTTTCGCAAATATCTACCATGCACCATTTGTAGGTAACATACGATACATTTCAGGTTTATTACGTTTTGTATCATTAAATTAGATATGAAATTATTGAGGTACCTAAATCCTTGTAATGTATTATATCATTTCCTAAATCACATTGATGTAAATAAATATTTCTAACATAATTTAAGGCTTTGAGGTATGACCGAGTTACGAGGAATTTTCTCAAATTAAACTTAAATGTCTGCTACCAGGGCAGGGGCTCGATTTTTGAATTTCACTCGTATACGAAAACACGAATTTCTCTCTCAAATTAAAGGGTAAAATCTACAAATCCACTATAAGACCTGTCGTAATGTATCTTAGGATCGGAATGCTGGGCTGCAAAAAAGACGGATGAGAGACGATTGCATTTAGCGGATATGAGAATGTTGTGGTGGAAATGTGAGGTTACGAGAATGGATAAAGTAAGAAATGAGTATATTAGAGGAAGTTTGAAAGTAGCACAAATTACAGAAAAGTTGAAAAGAAGCCGTATGTCGTGGTATGGGCATGTGATGAGGCGAGAGGAATCGCATGTGACGAGATAAATGATTGATAGAATGTGGATAGACGAAGGGGACGAGGACGGCCAAAGAAAAGATGGATGGATTGTGTAAGAGATGATATGAAAGATAAGATAAGGGATTCAGTGTAGAAGTGACGGCCAATAGGGAAAAATGGAAGTGAAGAACATATTGCGCCGACACCAAATAAAATTGGGAAATGGGCAGGAAGATGATGATGATGATCTTATTTCCTTGTTTTTAATTGAATGACAAGTCATCGGTGAAATTCAAAAATCGAGCCCCTGCGCATAGACGAGGCTCCCGAATTTGCAAAGTCGTGTCTCACTCCTGTTAAGGCTTTAAAGGTGACTAGCTCGCCATCTAGCGTCCGATGGTTGCATTACATCTCAAATCAATGGGCACAGTGGAGAGGTATGTGTGTCACTAGCTGACAGCAAGGTATAACATACTCTTACTAGTTACTCATAATGTCAATTTATGACCGTCCACGAACGTGTTAACTGACGGAAATTCGCAGAAAACAAGTCAACGTTGCCACCAACTATAACAAAAATATTTATATCAGGCAGTTTAAAGTTAACTTCAGTTTATGTCTAGTGTCCGTATTTTTGTTAGTTATTGGTTCAATTGTCCATCAATAGATGTCGTTGTGATGTCGGTAAAGCAGAATAAGGCTTTAGCGTTGCTTATTCACGTGAAAACTCTGTCATTGTTCACAGATAATGATACTTAATCCCATAATCTTTCTGTGTAGTTATAATAGTTATTATTAAGTAATTGTTGTATGTAGTTAATCTTTGATAAGGTGTCGTTTTGAGATAATCTAAGTGAGAGGTTGTGTTTACTTCAGCGGCGCGCGCTGTCGGTAAAGCAGGTGCCGCGGTCCGGTGGGCGAGCGGACGGAGCGGGCGACACGCAAGCGCTACAGGTAGGTTAACATTCACGCTCCGTCGCATTTGGTGGTCCTATGGCCTGTGCGCACTCGACGCGACCCTACCGCCACACACATTCCGAACGCGGACGACGAAATGTTTGAGGATCTGTGACCGGTGACCGTGTGAGTGATCAAACCCAGTGCCTGGTGTTGCAGCGAGTGATTGTGATATGACGAGGTCGAGCGCGGGCGCCTGATCGTGCCACTCAGCAGCTCACCTTAACGGTAAATTTTGTAGCTAACTACGCCCCTTGTTTACTCTCCGGTCAGGTGACTAAACCGCTTTTATCTAGAAGATTCAGGGCTCGTTCAGTTAGCGGAATCGTGCACATTGTTCCACATTTTTAGTGCAACTCGCGAGGTGCGTTCCACGTAGCCCCTTACGGTGTTTATCCGTGAATTATGACACCGACGAATCTCTCACAGATCGAACATTGAACACCTCGTAAGTCAATACATATGTATAAGTTATGGTTATAAAGAAAGTCGGGAAGTTTAGTGAAGTTACGATGCTTCGCTCGGCCAACGAAATTTACCGTTGGAGAAGAAAGTTTAGAGAACACACATGTGTTTAAATTGTTAACGCTTTAAATTTCACTCACCCGAGAGTCTTATTGGAGGAGTAAAATATCATAACCTGTTTTGCTATATAATACTTGCAAGTAATGTAAAAAGAGCTGCTAAGTATAATTAAATTTCTTGGAATTCTTGAGAACCTATCACGTGCCACTACCCGTACATTAAAACATAATCACCAAGGGTATCTTCGTCATTAATTTTCAACCCGCATACAATCTGATGACATTGCATCGTTGCATGATAAATGATTATAATAAATTCCTATCGTTGCTGTTGACGCTCGTCGCCTACTGAGAACAATGATATCCCAATTTCCCAATTCCCATAGAAAGTTGTAAACAACAGGCCCGCTAGCGATATTGCTTATTCATATCCATGGAGACATACGTGTTTAGCATTACTAGCAATAAAATCAATATTTTTAATAGGCTAGTTGACTAATTTTGAAAAACTAAATCATAGTTTGCCAAATGGTCTAATTTAACTGAAATATTAATATTTCAGTAAAATACTAACCGTAACATATTTTATTTTATATTTTCATGAACTATTTGACGTTTCCGTCAAAAAACGCGTCAAACTGTCATGGCGACTCGTGTGACGTCATATGTTGGAAAACGAAGAGCTGTTTGGTTGAGCGGAAAGACCAAAATGCTATGTCAAGTTTGTATAGTTTTGCAACGTGTGACGTCACGCGTCGTATTGGCGTTCGCTGTCACGTGACTAGTGACTGTAATTTCGGGATTTTATTTCTCAAAAATATTAAATAATCATGATTTTTTTTTATCAATAAGGTCGATTTTTCGCATTTGTAAATATTAAGCTATCATAAAAAATAGAAATATTCAAAATATTTTCTTACTGTCAACTACCCTATTGTATGGACTCAAATGGTGAGTTTATCAACTCTTGATTTGATTCTGATTGTTAGTCGAAGATTTTCTAGTTCTTTAAAAACGGTTACTTGTTTACTGTAAAATATATTTGACCTATTTAATTATCCGGCTATGGCCAAAATCCGTGTCCTCTGCTGCATCAGTGGAAATGCTTTCTTCGAGATACTCAAAAATTCGATTTCGTCGGTCAATTTTGACTAACGTACAGGTTTTGTCACAACTGTAATGGACACCAAGATTATTTAATTTCCAAATTACATTCCAAACATCCTTACTTACATATACTTACGCTGAATTATTTTAAGGTTAAAAGAATTGTATTTAATTTCAACGCATGGCAAAGATTTACTGCTCTTTTTCATTCGCCAGCCATTCATTAGACTAGATCCGTGGATGTCGACCTAATGGTCGTTAATTATTGATCAATATTCTTCGAATGTTCGTTTTAGGGAGGCATGGCCGCAGATTTCTGCCTGTTCAACATCATGCACAGATTCAAATTGGGACTAATGCAAAACATGTTTTAATTCCTCATATCGAAATTCCAAAATTCCTTTCGTAGCAACATACTGAGTATTAGAATATAATATTCATGATTGTTCTTATGTCTAAGGTCGACACGTCGTTCGGTAGTTTAAGCAACTGACAACAACCCCGTTCGGTCACATTCGGCTACGGGCACTAACAGAGATTCAATTAGGATTCACACATAAATGGATCTGTCAATTTCAGTCAAGTTTTATCCGTGTTTGTATTTTTTGTTAACAATGCCGGCAGGTACCATAGAGATAAGGTAACATTAAGATGTTTACTGACTTGATGTTTAATCCTAGTAATCGTCAAAATTTCTGGAGAATCGTTAGGTTGACGTTCGTATTGCTCATACAAAACCCAGAAAAGATGATAGACAATTAACCCTGACAGGAGTCTTTTTACGTTTTTTTATGATTTATTAACATTTTTGTTACACCGTTCTCGGAATGCATATTTTTCCTGTTGAGTACAAGGATAAGGATAAGGATAACACATAAGGATAATCCACGAATTACATGTTCGTAAATGTACCTACCATGATTTTGAATTTGAATTGTGAAACGGTCAAATTTGGAAAAGAGAAGTTACGTAAATATTTTCTTGTTTACATTAAGTAGTAAAATTACCCAAAAATCTTTAAAACATTAAAATAGTTATAGTCCCATACAAAAGACATCAACGATACGGGTCCTTTGCAATGGACCCGAATTTTGAATTTTCTGAATTGAATTCTCTTCCGAAATTTGAACTTTTATCTCATTTAATATTTATTTTGCGATATTAATCTTACAAGTAAAAAAACCGATATCAATATGATGAAAATTTAAGACATTTAATTTAAGGACCAGTTTTCAAATAAAAAGAATCATCAAAATTGGTTCACCCAGTCGAAAGTTTTGGGGTAAAAAAATACAATCGAATTGAGAACCTCCACCTTTTTCGAAATCGGTTAACAAATAGGAATATCTTTATCGACGAAAGTATCTTTTTGTATTATCATAACGAAATAAGGATCAAATTGAGGTTTAAAAATTTTGGCATGTTAATTACAATCACATTAATTTATCACGCGATAATGACACTACAACTATATACAGTTAACGTTATTTAATTATGTATCGCTATTTGAACTCCTTAATTCCAATTCATATAATATGTGTTCTTTAAACTTACGCACGTATGTTTTATGCATCAGACCATAATTCTATAATTTTCGATCATTAACTACTGGAAATGAACCTGTCTTGAACGTCATATTCCTGTGTGAAACATACTAACCACATCCGCGCTAATTACGAGTATAAGTTAGGAGTTAGGTACCTGTTTCTCTTTCTATTATACTCCTACAAGTTCATATATCAAGTTACAGAGGTTAATGAGATGCGCCTGTAATTATCCACTTGAATATTTATGTTATGCGTTATATAAGTTATTGTTAGACTTGAAGATGAATGAACTTGCAACTTCCGGATCATAGGTGATTGTGCAAATGAAGTTGTTAAAATATAAGTAACTACATATTAGATGCAAACATAATTATGTATGTCATTAGATTTGATAAATCCCCTTCACTGGGGCCCAAGTCGGCTAATTTAAAAATGCTTCAATTGCGTCGTGTTTGTATAGTTTGACACATTTTGTATACGAAATATCTCAAACTATTTAAACACGACGTATTTGAAGCAATTACGAGTATAAACTAGCTAATTACGATTATAATCTTTGTGTAAATTTGAATGTTTATTTATTTATTTGTCTGTGTCTTTCTATAAATGCGTACGAACAGGACGGCAGGATGCAGACAAACTCGTTGGCAACTTTTTTTGAAGATGACTAAATATAATATACTGAGAAGATTAAAGAAAAATAAATGTACGAATAGTACATTTTTACGACCATGATTGGCATATTTCACCTGAGCATGAAGCCAAATTGGATTCAAGTTTTAAAGTCTCGTGTACGTGTGAAAATTGACATGAGAAACTATTCAGTATTTACACATTGTATATTACAAAGGATTATTGAAAAATATTACAGCGAGTCTGTTAAAGCGAACGGTTTAAGAATATGGTTAATGAATTCTGTAGCATTGTATTGAGCGCCATCAACAATCCCCATTCATATTTTATGTACCCACCTAGATATTCCAATAATGACTGTTCAATAATGAATTACTCATTTACTACTCTATGTACTAATCAGAGTTATTTCTCTTACAGTTTATTATTTTTATAATATTACACCTACCTTATTATTTTTTCACTTGAGAATTTACTATTTTATGTCGATAGTAATGCAATTTATCGACCATAATTTTTAGAGTGTGTTAAAAAATAATTCATTACATTTATGACGCAGTTTTCAAGACTAAGTTTCAGTATGTTTGCATTGTTTTTTAAACAAGGGCCTGTAACTGCAGCTACAATTCTTCTAAATGTACGTGCAGTTGTTAAGCAAAATTTTTTTTTAAATTCACCTTTACTAACAAGTTCCTATTCCTGCTGCAGTTAAATATTAAAGCACACTTTATAAAGCTACCATGAGAATCTACAGATCGTATCACGAACCCAAGTCAGTGTATGCCTGTTCCAATCGAATCCAATTGTTGTAATTATACTTATTAAACATTGACAAAGATGGCAAGTTAATTTAAGAGCGGCATTTTTATCTCGCTGATCAGACACTTGCATTCATAATTCAAAGAATACTAAGAATTAATGAATGAATGGAAGGCGATGAGAATCATGTAATTATTTGGTTCGATTTAATGGTATTCAACTTTCACTGGAAGAGGGTCGCATCCGCACGCGAGGTCGAATATGCATCGGTCGTTCGATGCTTTGTGCTTCGTGTCTCGTGCTTAGTCGCGACGCGCGACGCCGGCTTCGGCTACGTGACTTGAAAAAGATTCAAGTTCATGGGCATAGTCTGTCGAGGCCAGCTTCAATGGACCAGGCAAACGAATTTTTTTTTACACGTCAAATAAATCTATAAAAAATTACAAGAAAAACTGTGTTTTTACTTTTTCCATATCTCAATAAATGGCTGAGATATTAACGATCAAAGTGCGTATTTACGGACGTTGGTTTTTTTAAAAACGCAGGCGGGCGGTCACTACTCGATGACGTCATCTCTCAGTAGTCGCGCGTAGTTGATAGGGATTTTTGACCGAAATGTTAATTTAAACTCAAGTAAAGCCGCGAGCAAACCTTAGTTATCAATAATAAAATAACATATATAATTCACATACTATCTACTACATCTATGCAAAATTTCAAGTCTGTATCTATAGAAATAAGAAAGTTATAGATTTTTGAACTGCATAGACCCATATTTTCTATATTTGCGCCGTATCATGCTCGCGGCCGAGCCACGTCGTGACGTCATAGCGTAAGCGCGGAAATTCAAAAAAGGGCTTGAACTTCTCGTCTTTATAACTTCGGAAATACTGCATGTATTGAAGTGAAATAAAAAGTTATGTAATGTATATGACCTAAGCTCGGATTTTAGGTGTATTTGATAGTAATATTTTGACCCTTTTGCCTTCTCCATTGTTTGAAAATGAAAGCGAACTGTTAGTTATTTGAAGTACGTTCTCAATATTTTTGTCGTCTGAAAATGTTCATGTTGGACACTTCTCGTCCTCGTTCCAGATTCGCTTCCGATACTGAACTGTCCATGCCGTGTCTCAGATCGCCATAGATACTCTTAATTTCGAACACCCACATTCCAATTTTTTTATTTCTTGTCTTCTTGTTACATCGAGAACATTTGAGAAATTCTATTTTTAAATTTCTTCTATCCTGCTCGCACATTTGTCAATAGATGAATCTACGCGACAATATAATATCTATTGTATATTCGTTCTCCATTCGGTAAAAACATTCTGACGGCCCTTTCCGATGCCTTATAACTCATTGCAATTAATAATGCGTTCTATGTATTAATTAACCTATCGTCGATAAATGACAGGCTATCCACTGTAAATCAATTTTAAGGGTGGACACTAAGATCTAAGTATCTATCTTTATTTATTAATAAAATGAAGTTGTACAAACAAGTTGTAAATAATACAAAAAACAAAGAAAATATTAACTAAGTACCTATGCTTGAAAATACGAAAGTGACTTTATGCCAATCCGGACTTTGGCAGCGTGGTGGACTATGGTCTATACCTACCACTCGCATTGCGAGAGGAGACCCAAGCCCAGCAGTGGGACAGTTATGGGTTGCAATTACTATATTTTTCAAGTTAGATTTTATAAATTCCATAGCATTAAAATAAACGTACACATCAAAAAGAAAGACTATCCTTTGTTTACTATTATATACATTCTGTCATATGACCGTGGTGTTCAGTGAAGTCTCATAAGTGCACAATCGTGTAGAATCAATACACGTTTGTATGATGTCACCGTATTAAATGATACGACACCTGGCATTTTAGAACGATTATGAGAATAAACTAGTGCCTACTAGTGGAAAATTCGTCGAGTGCTTCCGTGTTTTAGGGAGTACGTTAACACGTCGTGAACACGAATGTCTTCTACTCGTACATCTATTGTCTGAGTAGTAAAACCATAAAACCGAATGACATAATGTCATACAATTTTCGCCTCTCCATAAATGTCACACTGTGTATAATTGCATTGCTATGACAGCGAGCGTGTTATGTGTAGGGATGCCACCTGTTAAAATTATACAAGTATTATTTATTGAAGTTAATTATGTAGGCGTATTAAAATAGATAAATCATTAAATATAAATCACTGATGGGTACTAACCAAGGCCAGGCGGCCAGATGAATTTTAAAACCGTATTCTTTTATCGGTAAGAGTTCTTTTTAGCAACTTTATTTGTTAATGATTTTTTTAAAGATAATGTGGATGGATTGTGTTCGCCACCCGGATATATCGTTATCAATTTCAAACCGCGGTAGCCCGGATATGCATTCCTCAAACTGGTAATAAATAGGTCTGGCAACCCTAGATAAATAGACTGACGCATGCAGCGGCATTATTGACAGATTCCCTGACACCACGCCGATCGTAATATACCTTTTGATCATTATTTTCTTGCTCCATTGCGCGTAAAAAAATTTAAAAGCATATTGAAATAATAATTTTGCTTTATGAGTAAGTTCAAGATTGATTTTTTACGATACTCAGGGTATCGTAAAAAATCAATCAATTTATTGACAAAAAAGTTAGTAATTTAAGTTCCTATAATATCATCATTTCCTATCAAATATTTATTGCTTACATCACGTAAGTAACACTTATTTTTAATACGTATCTATTTTTGCGTAATTAATGTGAAAGCATTTTGTTGACATACATACAACGTACATACATTCATACATACATTTATAATTAACTTATTTTTATAAAATAAAACGTGTAACTATAGGTACATATAAAAACTAAAAAGACGTCGTCACTTTAACATCTGTTCCCAAATAGGTATTACATTTTATTAACTACTAGCTGTGCCCGCGATTTCCTCCGCGTGGAATTTTAATGTTGTTGGGAATGTTATGGGGAAATTTCTAATATAAAAGTAGCCTATCAGCTGCCAGCCAGAGAAAGTCCCGTCAAAATCGATCCAGCATGGATAAAAAAGGGGATGAACTGAAACTTTTTATTTCATCAATGGATTCAATTGAAGCTTTGTCATATAAGTTCCTCAAGTGACGCAAGTGAGCATTAAGAAAGGATTATTGGAAATAGGCGGGCGGAGCCTCGGGGAATCTAGATTCATATAAAAGTGTTCAGGATAGTCAAAATAAAATGTAAGTATTTCGCAGAAAAGTGCATATGGTTACCCTAGGTACTAAGTACCCTCGGTATTAGATTTCGAATCTAATGTTTCGAATCTAGTGCGCATGTTCGGTAGTAGACCTCACGCAATGGCTGAAGAATCCGTAGGATGGCTGAATTCGGATTAGAATACGACGTATGTCAATGATTAATTAAAAAATATTGAAAATCATACGTCACATACATAATTACAGCGACTATAATGGCTGCGTTTGATTTTTATCAATACGATTTCACTACCGCCAGCTGTTTGGTGCTCCTTTGTCATAGACCTTTACGTGCTTCATTTAAAGTCAGATCGCATGCAATATGCGTAGCCGCGTTAAGTAACTAGGTTGCGTATTATGATTGACTTTCTTCGTGTATGAACATTGTTATGTTACCCTGGTTACCCTGCCATTGCAGGGTTTGTTTTGCCTATTTCTAGTAATTAGAAACATTCCATTGCAATAGTTAAAAGAAACAACCTAATATCGTGTACTAACCATCTTCAAAATTTAAAACTAGTACCGCCTATTCTGGAACAGATCCATTTTCAAAATTAATTAGTAAGTAATGACAAACTATCCTCTAATTTTATTCAATTCAAATTTCGTGATTCTCTAAGAAACCAAACAGACGACAATCAATACCACACATTTTTTTAGCCTGTATATTTAACAGAACACTACATGAAAATGTAGAAAATGTTGATATAAAAAATGTTTATTGAATCGAATCGTAACAGATCCATTATCAGTACGATGGTGTAGGGATAACTTTCATTACTACATCGAACACTGATACTTTCTGTCATACACCTATACTCGTATGTCGCGCAGACGTAAAAACGTGTTCACACACAACGACTTTTACTTAACGAACTATTGTTAAGAAGAAATTATGACGCACCAGCATTAAACTTGATATATTCAAGTTTAAACAGTAATGGCGTGGCCACAGGCAAATGTGGCCATTTTACTGTTTGATTATACTGTGCGTTTAGATCACGGAATATAATGGCTAATAAAATTATTAATCACAATAACTACTAAATTAATTACTTAAAATTGTTATTATTAAAACTGTTTCATTTCCTGGCCTGGTTATAAAATAACAATTTAAAGTTTACTTCCTTTACAATAAAATACGTCATTATGTCACGACTTTTTTAGTGTGTTCGTTCGACACTATCCAATATTCTAGACTAGCTTAGTAGTTTCAGATACTATTTACCTAGTCATGTCTGACTTTCTTCGTTTGCAACCTCGTGTTAACCGCTCTTTGTTTTCACTTCCAAATCAACATTCAAGATGAAACTCAAATCGGCAAACTTAGAAAGCTCTGTTATGTATTGAGTTCGAAATCAGAAAGTGGATTACTTAAATTTGCAACATAAAACACGTATAAAGTAAACCGTTTAAGTCGTAAATCCGATAAATTGTAGCAACATTGTCGTTACGTCATTTAACACTCGTTTTACTTGCTTAGGTCAGTTGGGACATTTTATTGCGGAATGATATTTGCGGTTTGACATTTTGTATGTCTTTAATAGCTAATCATACGTATTATAAAATAGTCTGTACATGAAAAATATTAGAGAAAAACTGTCATTGGGGATATTGAAATACATAAACTTTTACACATTAATTCCTCTGCACTAGCATTCTCTGTGCGCGGTGTAATCTTCCCGAATCTTTAAAACAACTCCCAAAAAACTACTTTTTTGTATGAAGTATTACAGGGTGCGATTTGGTGGCTGTTTTATTTTAATCGGTTCATAAATAAAACGGATATTTGGCATAAGTTTATCGAACGAAGCGTGGGCAGGTTGGTAGGTAGGTACTAATGTCACATAAAATCTTGAAGTAGGTATTTCGTAAAATGTCAACCAGTTCGATAACAACACGCAATACATGTAGTATTTAACATGACAGTTAGATAAACTTTACGAAATTGTAATACAAAGTAAATGATTGACCAAGCGTGATGAATGAAACTGTAATTTTATTTCCTTGACGATGTAATTTATAATTTATTTCGTACAACAACGCTCTTATGTTTTACGAACGAAAGGCGTGAATCGCACCGCTCACGCTAAAACATTAAATGTTGTCAACCCACCAAATACACCACTTGGTTGGCCAATCCTATTTCCTGTGGACTGGAGGCATGCAGGAAATATCCATCCTCGTTCATCGACATCGACGGTACTGTTGAAAGTAGGGTTGGCAACTTAATTATCGATGGAGCAAAATATTCAAATTTACTGAAACATCCAGGAATCACAACATACTTTTGAATTTATGAATCAATAGAACGATAAAATAAAATCTTTTATTTTTTGTTAGGCCAAATAAGTTACCCTTTCGGTTTTGTTTAAACTTGTCATTATTTTGAATTAGGTAGGTACCTACATTAATGGTAAAAACATAATAATATGTATACATCAGAAACAGATAATAATATAGTAAACCGGTCAGTCAGATGTTCAGTCATTCAAATAATAAAGTCTGTAGTCGTCGTTCCATAGGGAAAGGAAAGTCGGGAATACTTTGGACAAAACCTGCGCCCAGCTTTTGAAAAATTCTTTTAAAAATCGTGGGTACTATGAACAACCCAACCAGACCGAGAACAGAAACTTATCATACAAATTTCCGCATCGCTGGGAATCGAACCCAGGCCCCTTGAAACAATTGCGCTATTCATAGGTCGTCAGTCGTCAGTAATCGTCGTCGTCAGTCTTTTAAAAATAGAATAAACTCGGAAGGATAGCACCCCTAGTTAAAACGTATTTTCTTATAGGTACCTAATCTTAATTTTAATTGAAAGTCTCGATATTTACCAAGTTGAGAAATTCTACTAGAAAAAGGCAAAAGTCGGCACTACTACGGTGTATTCTAGGAATCGTTATGCAAGCGGATTAGCGATAGAAATTACGTAACTAAATGAGGTTGCTACGAGTACTTAATTGAATTACATCGGTCATGCGTTGATTCAGCGACTTTTGTGATTTTGATAATAAATAGATAACTCTGTGACAATATTAATTTATATTACTATTTGGCCTCAAAATACAAAAATTCTACGCCCAATGTGCCGCGTACGTTACCTTCGGTTGATGTATCGAACTTGGGAGAAATCGTTCGGCAGTAAGTTAGTCACAGCCTAAGTAAGTTAGTATTGTTTTCAGTAGGTATATGTTAATACCTAAAAATTACGTACTACTGTACAGTGGAGAATAGTAGAGGTCATTGAACCGGATGCAATGAACGTCACGGTATCAGTCATGTGTCAGATTAAAAAGTAAACTAGCAGTTGTAAAAAATGAAGTAACTGTGTCGGAGGATCAGTAATTAGTACACCTCCGCTTCTTTGGCCAAAATGCTTCGGTGACATTTATTTTTTGAGCCTTGACTGCCGTTCGTAACATTTTATACTTACCTACCCTAAAGACAGATACTTGGCAACTGTCAAAATATCAAAACACTATAACTGTTATAACTTAACTTATCCAGAGATTATGGAGAGATGTAATATGAAACGGGCTATTAATCTTTATCGCTCTAGGCACTTGTTTTACAATGGTATGCGGACTTATTGCCTGAATTGCTTACCTTTGTTATTAAAAATGTTCGGTGATGAGTTACAATCAAGTAGCTCTGCTGTTTACATAAAACAACCTTATTACCTCCTGGTAGCTAGGAGTCGGTGCCGTGACATTCGTGACATACGAAGCCGGGCCTCGCTCCACCGAGCGCTCCGGCCACCCGTGAGCCCGTGACCGCAGGTGGCGGGTCACGGACCGTGCGTGAGTAAACAGCACTCATGCTAAACTTGTTTTACTCTGCGTACCTACTGTGAGTGGCTATCGAAATAATGTACAATCAGTTTCTATATCTATAATATCATAATCCTCTGACTCCTTTGCGAACTGCAAAAAACAATTCGTTGTAACATTGTAATAGCCTAATAGGAAAAAAGGAATCCATGCTAATATTATGAATGCGAAAGTAACTCCGTCTGTCTGTCTGTTGCGTTTTCAGAAATGTTGTATGGAAGTAAGTAGTTTGAGACTCTAGAAAGGACATAACTTAGTTTAATCCCGGAAATACTTTCCTTTGGGATAATTCTGACGATATTTAGTAATTTTCTGACTTGAAAAAGTACTTGAAAAAGTACTTCACAATAAGTTTTCTTTCAATTAAGTTAAAATAGTTTTTCCATTGCAGCACGTATTTATTGTTGCATGGCGGGTTTCATTGAGTTCTCGACACGAATTACAAAGATTACCTCGCAAACATCGACGTGTCAACCTCAATGCAACATAACAAGCTCGTAAAACGGTTTAGATAACGAGATAACTAACGGTGTAATGAATACAATCTTCGATACAAACGGGCACTGCTCGTCTCTTCTAGTTTAATATAGCTATACATACGTAAACGTGTTTATAACTGAAGCACCCGACGACTGTCAATCGTTAGTGTTCGGTCGAGTTAAGCACTTGCGGACGCTCGGTAGGCGAATGGTTGACCGCTTTTTTTCTTGTTACGTCATTACTTGACAAATTAAGTTAAGTTATGAACTTGATCCCATATACTAGTGTACCATATTTATATTGCTCAGCATGTATATTTTACTTTCTAACTTCGTAACTATGATAAACGTGTCGCACGCACCCGTATTACACGTTTGTTTGTGTACTTACTAACTACGGAGTTACCGAATGGTAAAATAAGAAAAACCACTGAGAGTATGATCACTTTCTAAGTGTATACGAATGGTTGTAATGTCGGTGTGATCGAAAGCAAATTATATTTATGGCGTGTACATGTCGTATCTACCTAGCAAGAAGTGACTTGGAATAGGATCTAATTAAAAGAAAAATAATATGTTTATCTGTTGAATTCAAGGAATTTTTTTTGTTCAAATGGATCTATCAGATCAGACCTAAAAATAAATTCTTAGTCACTACGTTCACTTGAGGTAAGACTTCTACTTTTTGTAGGGTCAAAACACCTGTGTACATATACCACTTAAATATTCGCGGCAAATGTTTCAAAACAATGAAAGAATTTGTTATTTTTAATCAATCGTTAAACAGATCGTTTTTGAGTTACCAGTAACGAGTCGTTAAAGTCGTTCCATATAATAGTTTCTTATAGGAACATTTTTAAATTATGCCTCGTAGATAGTTGTAGTATCCGTAAACAAAACGAATAATTTTTCTAATATAAGTATTCGTACGTGCCCCGCGCGACACACGGAGATGAACGGCCTCTAGATAAAAGGCATCCGGTGCGTACAGTTTTGTTCGTTGACAGCTTGCGGCGCGTACACATTGAAGTATCGTTTTGTATCTGTCACAGGCCTCCGATATCTTTATTATATCACACGATTGTTACCTATCAACTTTTAAAAAGTCACATGTACATCGTAGTGATAGTAAAGTTGTTAGTAACTTATCCAGGGATTATGAATTGATAGAATGTTGGAAACGGTCGCACATCGTTGTAGTGAGAATTAAGAGAAATGAATTGCCAACTTGATAGTATAATAGGACTCATTTCTCAACAAGGAGTCAATCATAAAATATTACTCTACAAACTGGCACTTTCAACTTACGACGCGACGGATCATTCTATTACTCGCCATAGTCACAAGCGTATTAGCGTTTCGTCACGGTATTTAGTTTAAGGTTGCGTCTGTTATGTAAGTCACGTAGCGATTAGGGCTAAGAGACTTTTTGTTGTTGGTTCTTCACGGGTCGTTTAACCGACGCGTGAATGTTAAATGCGTCTCTCCCGCGCGATATGACAACAACGTTGCGTAAATAGCTCAGCGATTTATATTTTTGTGGTTGTTGTATTACGGTTGTTTGGTTTCAGTACATATTTGCTTGTAGCAAATAGTTTGTTATTATTCAAATTGAAAATTATTAAGGTATTTTGTAAATACGCTTATAGACGTCAATTTATATTACCATACCGTATTGGAAAAGAGCTACATAATTAAGAAGAAACCAGTTGAAGAAACTCCTTAGCACATCTTTGGACTCGAAATATTGTTTATAGCCACTGAAAAACGGCCAAATTGTATTTTTTGTTTCCGTATCTATCTCTAACAGAATTTTCTAGCACAAACAAAATATACTAGACTGGTAGACAATACCTGCATGCATGCTTAAAGTATATTGTCCATTGTAACATTTCTAGCTTAAAGATATGTTTCGAGACGATTAAAGATGTGTTAAGATATATTTCAAATCGATCTCAAACAGTGTTGACTGGCAGATAATGCCACTGCATGAAATATGCCCAATCTCTTAAAAAACTGTTAGCTCAAAGTTAAAATGCAACTTCCATTATGTATTAAAGGAGTCCCACGGAAAGTAGCCTTTAATGCCTGATAGACGCGACCGTAAGATCTTTGATAGGAAACAAAATATTTGCTGATCAAATAACCCGATTAGAATAGCTGTTTGATGGAGATAATTGTAGGGTATATCGGTGGGTAGATCAGATAAAATTCCGTTAGTTTACTGGTTGTACCATATTAGTGCAGGAGGTGTACTAGAGCACTGAGAGCCAAGTGCTTCGAACGTCGGACTCCCGAACAGAGGGCCTGAGGTTCTAATTCTGCACGCATCTATAATTTTCAAAAAGTGTCAGTTATGGGTTGCGATGAAGAAGATGACGATGTGCGTATTAGAAATTACTTACTTATTGAGTTCACTTGCTTCGATGAAGGTAAATATCGTGAGGGAACCGGCACACCTAATCCGCGATATTCTACATAATATTCTCAAAAGTGTGTGAAGTCTGCCAATCAGCCAATACGCACGAGGCCAGCGTGGTGGACTATGGCCCATACCCCTCATATTGCGACAGGAGACCTACTGCTGACAGTTTTGTTTTTGATATGTATTACATTACAATGATGACTGGTAGTATACAGGTATTTATACTATATACTACCTGTATACAGGTATACAGGTAGTATACAGGGATGGTAAGATTGAAAGAAAATAAAGTCACCTAATTCATGGTGCAATGTTTTTTGGCCGAGATATAGGTTATAAATAAGCAAAAATTGCCTGTGGTAAAACTAGTATACCCTAGTATACCTACTAGTATACCTCCAAGACGGGTTTTACATAGTATACTCAATCAGCTGACTATTTGCATTGGTTTAAGCAGTGTAAACGCCTCAGAAAATAATGCTAATTGGTCATTGAGTCCCTTCATATTATGCTAAAATTATTTCACTGCAGGTAGTTATTCAGATTTTAAGAGACGACGGCACTAGTGCAGAACGTGCCTCGAGTTGGCATTGTTATTCAAACATTCGTATTAGTGGTCGCATTGTTGGAAATAAGATTCGTTGGAGCGGTTGCCCGTTCCACAAACCAAACAATTGAACATTAACACCTGCGTTCTGCGTTCACTTTTGCAGTGCAGCTGACGATAGGGTTGCTACGTTATTGTTTTGACACAATAATACCATCATACGTGTTAGATCGCGGATAGGTGCAAAGTAGATTAATATTTCGTTTGTAATAATGGAGTTACGCAAAGTAATGCCTGATATAATTTATTACAATCATGAACTTTGAATTTATCGTATTTTTTTATGTTGATTACACAAGAAAGTAGGTAGGTACAATGAATGTTAGTGATAGTTAATCCTGTTAGTTGTTGTGTGTAATAGTCCAGTTAGTAATAGTTAGTAAAAGAGTCTCGTTTTAGGTAATTCGGTCACAGATGTGTTGCTACCCTTGATGACTGATACGGTCGCCTATTTAAAGTGTAACCGGCTCCACACTCTAACCGGAACACAATTGCTGTTAAAACAACAATTACGAAGAAATTGTACTAAGTACCGTGGTAGGCGGTAGTACTACCTCGGACGAACTCTAGGCTCTAATACCTATATAATTATACAAGTTGTCCTGGCGTACTTCGTACCGCTTTATAATTAAAAAATGTTTTGGTGATATATCGACAGCAACGCCACCTATCGGGTCCAATTGTGAATCTAAACCATTCCCAGATCCCCTTGAACACACACAAAAAATTTCATCCAAATCGGTCCAGTCGTTAAAAAATGTTTTGGTGATATATCGACAGCAACGCCACCTACCGGGTCCAATTGTGAATCTAAACCATTCTCGGATCCACCTGAAGACACACAAAAAATTTCAACCAAATCGGTCAAGCCGTTTAGGAGGAGTTCAGTATCATACACACTCACACTCGAATTATATATATTAAGATATTTTACCCATGATGCTGGCGTGCTATTACGTAATAAACCCCAATTTAAACTGCTAACTGAAATCTGTAACACCGGTTCTAGGAACTAGATTGGTCAACCTTCTCACTTAAAGTTTACCTACATATAATAATATTTCGTGGTTTCATTTTCGATATAAATTAACAAGTAGTTCTTTGTCCTACCAGGCAACACTCGCACGCATTAAAAGACACCCTCTTTTTTTTTTTTTTTTTTTTTTATCCTACCTCCCTTTATCTCGCTAGCTTACTAATCATTCTTTTTCCGTGCGAGGCAACGAGTGCACGCGCCTTCTTTCGATTCTCGCTTAAGTTTTTTTTCAGAATCCGTTAGTATTAGTAATAGTTTTCCGCTATGCCTAAAAGATCATACGATGAAAAAATGGAGTATTATTTGAGAAAAATGGAGAAGTTAAAAGAAAAACACAGTCGTAAGCGACGTCGTTTAAGTGAATCCTATTCACCACCTCATCAAGATAACCAAGGTATGTCAGTGTATTTTAAAGCCCCGTTTTATAGTCCTTACCGTACAAGCACTATTCAAAACGAGAGTCTTGTTACGGTCGTTTTGCCATAGATTCAAATTTGAACACGGCAAATAATATTACCCGCCATAGATTCCTAAGCGAACAAGGCGTTTATATTGTATTTAAGAAATATTAAAATTACCGTTGCCTTTTAGGCGGTGAAAACGCAATGTGGGATTTTGTGGAGCCGCTGCTTGATCCCGAAGGCACATCGCCAATATCCGACCCGGTCGATGCCCCGCTGGAATCCAATGCGATCCAGCGTGAGCACAGCTATACACCGCCCCCATTAGCGCAAACCGAGCCAGTCCAGACTCCGGATGACTCGAGTGCATTAGATCCGGAAATTTTGTCAGCTCTCGGCGAGGCGACCGACCCAGGTCCCAGTGTGGGCCCAGACATACATAATAACTTGACACAACTGTGGCAACCATTGCTTATAAAGGGAATGGCCAAGGATACCAAAGAAAAAATTTTAAAACAGTATCTTATACCTAGTAACTGTGTACTATTACAAGCCCCGAAATTAAATATAGAGATCTCAGCGGCAGTCGCCGAAATGGTGAGGACTCGAGACAAAAAAGTCGAAGCTGCCCAGCAACAACTTGGCATTGGTATTACAGCTATAAGTCGGGCTATGACGTCATTGTTAACAAGTGACAATAAAATAGAGGCAATAAAAACGTTTAGTGATGGCTGCCGCATTTTATGCGATTTGCATTATGCAGAAACACAGGCGAGAATAAAAATGATCTCCCCTGGCTTGGCCAAACCCTTTCTCAATGTCATCCAAGACAGCGAGAGAGATGAGACCTTGTTCGGAACAAGTCTGCCGGAGAAAATAAAGGCCTCGAAGACGATCGAAAAGCAGGGCCTGCAGATAAAAAAGCTTGCGCCACCACCACCAAAATTGAACTCTGCCGTAGGTCAAAGCTCATTTCAAGCGCGCCAACAGACGCAGGGAAACTACTACGGGCCTCCTCGTTACCCGTCGGCCAGGGGGGGGCGAGGAGGTCAACGGAGGTTCCCCACGGCGTCGCGTCGACCAACGCAAGCGAATGCAACATCGTCGGCACAACCCCGAGTGAACCAGGGCCGGCCCCGTGTCGCAACACGCCCATAGTGCAGGTACACGCAGGTCGCGTCAAATATTTTTATGATTGCTGGCTTCAGGTTACAAATAATTGTACCATTCTTAATTGGGTACTGAATGGAATATCAATTCCTTTTATAACCAAACCTTATCAACTCCGTGTACCTCGAATATCTTGGTCTCCCAGTGAACATCATGACATGTCATTGGCTATTAGTAACTTGCATAAGTTGGGTGCTATAGTACAAGTGGAACCAAGTTGTGACCAGTTTATTTCGAGTACATTTTTGGCTCTAAAGGCAAATGGTGGGAAAAGGTTTATTTTAAATCTCAAATGTTTAAATCGCTTCATACCTAAAATGCATTTTAAAATGGAGGATTTTAGAACCGCTTGTAGGTTAGTACAACCGAATTGGTATATGGCGACCATAGATTTGAAAGAATCGTATTTACTCATCCCTATTGACATAGAGTTTCGTAAGTATCTTCGTTTCCATTACATCGCACCAGACTCGAACAAAACTGTCACTTACGAATTTAATGCGATGCCATATGGACTAGCAATAGCACCCAGGTGCTTCACAAAAATTGTTAGAGAGGTGGTAGCTTATTTACGCTGTCGCGGATTTAAATCCGTGTGTTATTTAGACGATTTACTTTGCATCGGTAGCAGTTATGAAGAATGTATCCGGAATATGAAGGAAACCATAGCGTTATTTGAACGTTTGGGATTTGTTATAAACTATGAAAAGAGTAATTTAGAGCCACAAAAAACATGTAAATTTTTAGGATTTATTTATGACACTATAAATATGACCATATCGTTACCTATGGAAAAACGCATAAAAATATCCCGTCTACTTAAAAAGTTTTCTAAATTACCCACAGTTACAATCCGAGATTATTCCCAGTTGATAGGAGTACTAGTTTCTGCATGCCCAGCGGTGCGTTACGGGTGGTTGTACACTAAGATATTAGAACGACAAAAATATTTATTATTAAAACAGCACGGTACCTTCGACGCAAAAATTAAACTTCCTGATATAATTTTAGATGACATAAACTGGTGGAAGGATAATATCGATTTGACTCATAATTTAATAAAAAATCCTATTTATGTAATGGAAATTTTCACAGATGCGTCACGCACCGGCTGGGGGGCATTTTGTAATAATCAAAGGGTTAGCGGTTCTTGGAAAGAAACCGAGCTCAATTTCCATATTAATTATTTAGAACTATTGTCTGTTTTTCTAGCCCTTAAATGTTTTGCGCGGGATAAATCTAATTGTGATATCTTACTTCGCGTCGATAACACTACAGCTATAAGCTACATAAACCGCATGGGCGGAATACAGTTCCCACATTTAAACACACTGTCTCGTGACATTTGGCAATGGTGTGAGAGAAGAAACCTATGGATATTTGCTTCCTATATAAACAGTAAAGAAAACATCGAAGCCGATGAGGAGTCACGCAAGATGAACACGGACGTAGAGTGGGAGTTGTCAAATGCTGCATTTTCTTACATAGTTAAAAAGTTGGGTCAACCGGAAATCGATTTATTCGCCTCTCGCACCAACGCTAAGTGTCACGAATATGTGTCCTGGAAACAGGATCCGGATGCCAAAAGTGTTGATGCATTTACGATTCCTTGGAAGTCTAAATTATTTTATGCATTTCCACCTTTTTCATTGATAATAAAATGCATACAGAAAATTATCCAAGATGAAGCCACCGGTATTCTCGTCTTTCCTATGTGGCCTGCTCAGGCTTGGTACCCGCAGTTAATGGATCTGCTTGTCTCTGAGGTGGTTATACTGGAACCTCGGCCAAATTTAGTGTTGTCGCATTTCAGACGACAACACCCGCTCCACCAGACGCTTACCCTGGGGGCGGCGCTGCTCTCCGGCTCGCGCTCGTCCACCGCGGCGCGCCGCCCGCCGCCTTGCCGTTAATGCTGGCCTCAATATCCACCAGTACCTTGCAGCAGTACAGCGTTTGTTACAAGCTATGGTGGCAGTTTTGTGAGAAAAATGACTTTAACGTGTTACAGGGGTCAATCTCCGAGGTTATTAAATTTTTAACTGAGCAATTTGAGAGCGGCGCATCCTATGGTACGCTTAACAACCATCGCTCAGCTCTGTCCTTGCTCTTGGGGAACAATCTATCCGCAGATGATGGCATTAAGAGACTCCTGAAAGGAGTATTCAAGTTGAGGCCTTCCTTGCCTAAGTACTCTCACACCTGGGATCCTCAACAAGTGTTAAGTCACATTTCCGAGTGGGTACCTAATATCAATTTAAATTTAGAAAAACTAACTAAAAAAGTCGTCGTTTTATTGGCTCTGTGTACTGCACATAGGGTGCAGACGTTCTCATTAATTAGGCTAAAAAACATTAAAATAAATACAGATGGTATCAAAATTTTCATATCTGACATTATTAAAACTTCAGGAATAGGGAAAGTTCAGCCAGTTTTAGATTTACCATATTTTACGGAAAATCCTTCGATTTGTCCCGCTAGAACGCTAATAGACTACATGTCGATGACAAAAGACTTAAGGTCTTCTGACACCGATCACCTCTTAATAACTGTGAAGCGTCCACACAGGAATGCGACAGCACAGTCAATAAGCAGGTGGATTAAGCAAACGTTGTGCGCGTGCGGCATCGACGTGGCGGAGTACGGCGCGCACAGCGCCCGGCACGCCGCCACGTCACGGGCGCGCGCCGCCGGTCTCAGCCTCGACCTCATACGGAAGACGGCTGGCTGGTCCGCTTCCTCTCAAACCTTTGCTAAATATTATCATCGACCTATTGTTGAAAAATCAAATTTTGCAAAATCAGTTTGTCTAATTAATAATTGATAAATAATTGATTGCTATATCATGATTGATTCAAGCATATAATAATGTTTATTTTTAATTTTATAATTTCTTTTTCTGTTTAAATATGAATTAAAAATTCCTTAGTAGTGATCTTATCTCGTGTTTTATTTGTAGTGCAACTATTCAGAATTACACCACAAATATTGACAAAACGGTATCTCTGAACATCTACTTGTTAATTTATATCGAAAATGAAACCACGAAATATTATATATGATCACACGAACTTCTTAAGTGAAGTTCGATCAATATAATATGAGTGGTTTCATTTGAAGATATAAATGACCCAACCCGCCCGAAACCCACGTTTTGTATAAACACGAGATTTTAACCAAAGTTGCATCTCTGAAAAGAATGATTAGTAAGCTAGCGAGATAAAGGGAGGTAGGATAAAAAAAAAAAAAAAAAAGAGGGTGTCTTTTAATGCGTGCGAGTGTTGCCTGGTAGGACAAAGAACTACTTGTTAATTTATATCTTCAAATGAAACCACTCATATTATATTGATCGAACTTCACTTAAGAAGTTCGTGTGATCATATATTATAATTTATTGCATACGCCTTTCTAAACCGTTACATTTTTATACCCACTCATTTGTGCTTATATGCAAGAATAAAATTGTCGTATTAAATAATGATATTGGGTACTTGTAATCTACAAATGGACCAACCCTACTAACCCTTATTGAAATCCTTTTTAATACGCTTTTATTTTTCACTTTTAGTCAAAACGTTTTCGCCTCTGTAGACAGCGTACTGCGTTATGTTTATGTCTCGATGTAAACATACTTGTACGGTGTTAAGTGTCAACCGCATCGCATGGAGATATACATAGGTACATATATTTATTTTATATTATGCCAACCTACCACAAATATACTATGAAATTGTAGGTCGACCATTAAAATGTTAGAAATGGGATGGAACAACATGACAACAATCAAATAAATTACAAATACTTTTGGTAATTGGCTCTTGCCAAATCGTTGCTTGCTTTTAAAATGTTCACTGCCAGTTTTGTAGAATGATCTTTTTAGGCAGTTGTTAAAATTACTTAAGAATTTCGAGCTGTGAGATTCTAATCCTACGTACGTACATCGATGTACGTACGTATATCTATGTGGGCAAGTTTTATGAAAGAAACGTCGCTTAAAGATAATTATTTAACAAGATAACGTCAGAAGGTGAAAACTCATAATGAGACGTGACAATAATTGCACTTGACTTCACTTTACGTAATACATTATAATACCGACACCGCGTTTACATAAAATTTCATAATGTATTAACTACATATTAGCACTGCTCTCGCTCCATTAACTTTAATGAGAATACGACCTTTTCTCTTCGTGTTATGCTGTAAACAGAAGTAATTTTGCGGAACATTTATTAAGAATATGAACTTCTGAAAATATCCCTGCAATCTTAACTAACTGGAAAAGTGACTGTAAAGGCCATAATTACGTTGGTCATTTAATTTATAGATATTTATCTATTGATATATTTCATTTAAAGGACTTTGTTCAGTGACGTAATAATAATAGCTTGGGGTCTTTGTATTAAGAAACAATAATGACTTCGGAGCCCCAAGAGATGATGGGCTACGTAGATTCAATAATGAGTTACAATGAACTCATTACAGAACAATGAGGGACTGTTGCAAAATGTCAGAGATTTTCGCACTAACTTCGGAATGAAATAGGTCCAAGTCCATTATTAACTTCTTTGGTGAATTGTCGTAACATTTAATTTATTGAGCTTGTTTTTATTATTGTACTTCATTTTATTAATTATATAGGTACCTACTTACTATGAATTATTGTAAAAACTGGGGTAGGTTTGAAAATTTATCATAGTATTTGTTTTTCAGTTCTATAAATCCAATTTCTTTGACTATTGTTTAATCAAAAGAACAGAGGCTCCTTATCTAATCATGCTTATACATACGTTGTAATACTTACGACAAACATGAAGTTAATTTGTTATTTTTTATTAAATTTTTCAAATTGATGTGTATGATACAAGACTATTTTTCAAAAATTAGGAAAAGTCACTTCCTTGAACGAATCAACACGTTCACGTAGATACCAATTATAAGTTCTGGTTAATTTAATTAACGGTGCACTTTGCACGGTGCTCGGATGTTATCTCGAATTTGTGACACCTAGAGCATTCAATACTTCAATATGAATTGGTACTGTTTGTAGAGGGATTAATGGCCGACCCAGGTATCGAATATTCTATTACCATATGAAGGATTTCAACATGGTTTAAGTTGAAGGCTACTTTTACTTACAAGACTTAAAATGCCTTTCGAAAAATGCAAAATGTTCTGAAATGTGTAGAGTCGACAAATCTACAATTGACCAATCTGCTACACGATCTTTTGACCAGCTGTGAGGAGGGATTACGGGAGAGTTGAATAATTGTTTAGTCAGTCGCCCTTACTATTGACGTCAGCACATCGATATTTTTTTAATAAGTGCTGAAATTATTTGATTATGTTAATAATTAATTGCTTCGGTGCAGGAAATTAACATCGCGTGAGAACCTGCTGAGAATTCTCTTCGCTTCTCCGTAATGCTCACAAAGGTGTATAAAGTCATCCCCCGAGTCCACAATAAGACAATTATGAATTGTGATGATGGTTAGCTTTTGACCTTATCTACACTTTAAGTTTTAGTACTTAATAAATAGGTATTAAAGTATGTGCAATTTAAAATAGTACATTAATATATTGTCATGTATAGGTTTAAGTTGATTGGCAAATGGTTTTGTTACAGAAGGGGCCGATGAGCACATGTCGGCGTCATCATGGTGATCGTTACCAGAGTGAGTAATGTTACTTTATCTCTCGCCGGCTACGTGGTGATGGTGGCTGGTGACGCCTAAACATAAACACTAACCATTCTAATAATATTAATATACCTACTAGTGGTAGTACTAGTACCGTACCGTCGTTTTGCTTCAAAAACATTCGTTCGAAATCATACCCGCGTCAAAATATTGTTATTCATTTTGTCAGGCGCTTTATGCTTATACATTTTATTCAATCGTGTCAAATCGATACAGTTCCAAATAGACAATAATTAATATATTAAGTAGTAGGTACAATCAAACTATAATTTTCAAAAAAATACTTAAAATACAGATTTATCGAGATACATTCAAGATCGTATGAAACAATTTGTGTTAAGAGTTTGACTAAGTAGGTATATTAAGCGAGGTTACGGAAAAAAGTAGTAAGAGTCGTTACCAATTTTAGCCAGAAAAATCACATTTTTCTTCCGATGTAACTTTAATTTGGTTGATAGTCATTGAAGCAGATCGTTCTAGGTCATGCTGCAAATCAACTTTTATGTTCGATACACTGAAAATCTTAAGTACATAAATATAGATTTCGTTTACTGCGTAAACTATCTCACAGGGCTCCTACACTGGATGGATCACCGATTTACCAAAAATTACGTAACAATTGCAAATTCAAAACGCCAGGTCACAGAATAAAATAAATTATAGTAGGTACAAGTAATACACCGGTGTTAAATATAAGTACACGAGACGGGATAATGTAATTAAACAATAGATCTAAAAAATTGTAACAACAATATTATAGTATTATATAAAGATTTATTAAAGCAAAAAACCTGCGATTTCATGAAAAATTCAATCAAATCTTATAATTATGTATAGATACCATTTATAAGCAATCTCATTTGCAAGCGTAAGCTAGGTAGGCATATATGAACTATGCTAACAAAGGTGGCTGCCTCGGGTATATCTTCAGAGCGTCCTAGAGATTGTGCTGCGATTTGCAAGTGCATAATAAATAGGCAGAACCTTCAAGTTCAAAGTTCAAGGCTTCGTCGACGCACTAACCGTACGATATGCATCGTTAAATAACAGATTGTTGTGTAGTTTATTATACGTGAAAAAAGATATAAGAAGTAGTTTTTATGTATATCGTTTTCATTTTTTTATGAGTTACTTTAATACTTATAACTACTCCTAAAATCCCACTAAAAATCCACTCCAATCCTACCAGTCTTGCTCTTGACTTGAAGACGTCTGTAAATATGTATCTGCCAAACAGATTTTTAATTATTATATACCTTTTTTTAACTTACACATTTTTTTTTCATATAATTTAGTTTTTACAAAAGAAAATTACAAAATATGTTTTCAGGTCAATGAATTATGACATTTTTTTATTTGTCTATGCACATTATTTTCGTACGTTCAACAAATCAACTGATGACAAAGGCTTTATAAGATTAAAAAGAAATAAGTAGCCTTGGATTGCCGAAGCGTACTCGTAGATCCTGGTTAGTTTTTCTAGTTGGTCGGTGAAGTGGTTCCAACTTATTCAAGTTTTTAAACATCCAATTGTCATACAATTTATTAAAACATAACTATCAAGACAATTCGGTGCGTTTAGAAGTTTTTAAGTAGTGATAGGAGTCCGATTACCAGAATCTGATATCAATATTGTTTTGTTTAAAAATTGGAATTAGGTAATTTTAATTACTTTGACACTCTACCTCTAAGTTATTCAAAATTAAGTAAGCGGTGGGTTGATGAAAAATTTGAATGATACTCGTATTTTTTGAATTGAGTTCAAGCTGGAAGGCAGAGTAGAGTGATCTACAATTTAAGCGGTATATGTAGGTGAGTTCCGATCAATGCGTTTAGCAACACATTCCGTCAGTCTGTCTCAGAATCTAGCTCTGTGCGGGCCCGAGGGCGTTCACCTGGCCCGTATTACACCTTACACGTAGTCGTACCCGTATGACTCGGTGGAAAGAAAATTCATTCATTTTGAGGGAAAGATATCATTAGGGTAGGAGTGTAGGGTTTTTTATAGAATTTTGTAGGTAAAGCTATGGGTAAGTTACTGTCAGTAAAATATTATCTACCTATACTTACTATCGCTTTAAACATAATATGAATTAAAAGTACCTTTGTAATGTGTCTAAAACACGTGTAAGTTTAATTTAGTTGTTGTTATGTTAGGTTTAAGTTAAGTTTAGTTGTTATTATTGCTGTATATACAGCCAGTACTTATTTAATAATCAGAGTCCAAGTTGGAGCGAAAGTGACCACACCCGAACACAATGGACTGTTGTTGTTGTTCTAAGGCTAGCGTGGGAGATTATCTAGGAGCGATTTCACAGCACTGCTGACGTACTATTTGGTATAGTTCGACTACAGTCACCTACGTATTAATATAACATGGACAAGACCATAATATAAAGGTATATCACAAAATACAATGCACTTCATATTTTGTGACTTTATTATACCTACTTAGTTACACTATCTACGGGAGCATTTTTTGCAACTTACTCTGGTAATGGTCAGGGTTTTTGTTCTACATTCTTATTTACGTAATTAGGTAATTTAGTGGATTCGAATGAAAACTCAACAGTAGGGCAGGTAGCTAAATTAACGTCGTCAGGATATGTTATTTAAGTATAATGTTATTCGAAAACAAAGGAAATTATTACCAAACTGAGATATAGGATTACGTCATCGTCATTCTGAAATCCCACGCAATAGTCGACATCGCCTTACAAAACATGGTAAATTGAAAAAGGACCATATTATTGCTAAAGTAAATTTTCTTAATTCTATAAACGCCTTAATTTGTTTGCATACCATTAAAATTGTAGTTTTCCGGCTGTGATAATGTGTATCTGAGGTAAATGTTACGTAACTTTACGTTCATAAATGTGGGTATTTAATCCGTAACAGAACAAATCTATTTGCATCAGGTCACATTGCCAACGTTTGTAAATTGGTAATTTGCCACTCACGATTTGCAATACTCTGACTGTGTTTAGCGCACTGTATTTATTTGCACATCGTGCAATACCACTACCGGTATGACCAGTATGGTAATATATAATTTAAATAAAACAATAAACATTATGCGCGTTGTGTCGTCATTATGTTATCGCGAAAATCCTGATTGACGTGCATTAGAAAGTGTTTGGTTAATATTAAAAGGGTTGTTGTATAAATTGTACATTATGCTAAGAACAAAACTGATGGGGCCGTGTTTGTACTTTGAATATATTTTTAAAACGATGGGGCTAGCCATGTTATTGACGCTATCAAATTACAAAAACAGCAATTTTGTCAATCTGCCTGTAGGGCCAACACGCGGATAAGACTAGCCGGTATGCAGTACATTAATTTGAAATTATATTGTATCAAAGGCGGTAAAGACGTTTTACGGCAAAAAATCTTCAAACAATAGTTCGGTGGAAGATAATGTCCGTAAGTAATAGTAAGTAGGTAGTAATAATAATAACACCAATAGTCTTTATTTTTTCACAATTGAATATTAAGTAAGTTTTATGAAGAAAACTTATTTTTATGTTTTTGTAATTGCCATCATGTCGAGATCTACGTCATAATCAGTTCATTATTCAAGGTTTTAGCGTTCAGCATCTTTTAAAAGTTATAATTATAACTAGTAAACCTGCCCTCGCTTCGCTTCCGGAAACCTTTCCCTTATGTACCCTCACTTCAAATTGTTAGACATAAACCGCGCACGAATTTATTTCCACGCGCCTTTTCATTTTGCGTTAACTCCTAAGATATTCATTTAAATAACATAATTACATACATGGTATAAATGCTTATCATAATGTGAACCCTGTGTGTCACACCTGAAAATTTGATAGTGTGACAAGCAAAAATTATCGGTACCAAAAGTTTTATCCAACGACTATTAAACCTGAGCTGAACATCGACTGCAATCACACTACACGTCTATAAATAGATTTGTAGGCAAAATATATTTAAAAAATCACTCCGTGAACACTTTAAAAAGTCTGCCAATAAAGCTGGCAATCAAGTTCGTGTCACTTTTAAAATGATGTATTACGTAACTCTAACTTCTTACGTACGACTTTCCCTTCATTCACTTTTTTTTAAGATGTCAACTTGTTCATTTAAGTATACTTAAAACAAAAGCAATTCAATAAGGAGACGACACGAACGACATTATTAGAAGACCTTACTATCGTCTGTTTTTGCAATCTTCTCAATTGTTTCAAACTACGAGTACATCTGCTGTGAATTTAACAATTAACAATAAAATATATTTACTTACATAGTTCCTCCATTAATTAGAAATCTACTTAATCCAACACGGATGATTGAGACATTCTCATATACCTACCCAGACAATGCCAGGCCCCTTTGTCAGAATGACTGTCTATATTTACATAAAAAACGCAGAACAAAATCGAAATATGTTTTATTATTTTTGTATTGACAACAGCTGGCAAGCGAACAGACGGGCTACGTCATGGTATGTGGTCACGGTGCCCTGAAGCACATGTAACGCCAGAGATAGGTATAGGTAGCGACGCGTTGCCGGCTGAGAATTTAAAGGTGTATTAAAGACTTAAGATTCACAAATCATAAGTTCACTCGAATTTAAATCGCCCGGTGGATACTCTAGCAAAATTAAGATTTGGCTGCGTACTTATCTTCGCGAATGCGTGTAACATCATACATTTCCATATACCTACTTATCAGATTTGGGGTTAAATGCAACGAGCGATAAAGTATTTTCGCTGGTTAGTAAGTAATGTAGGTATGTTTGTGTGGCATCCATACGTTTGCGGTTACTCTGTTCATAGTATTGAACGATTGGAGATAATGAAATCAGCGAAATTAACTCAGTTCGACCTCAACAAGACGCGGTCATGTGTTGTGATAAAGTTATCAATGGTTCGGTTTATATTCACGGTTCGTCATTTCTTTCTGAATAATAAATGAAGTTGTTTTGAAAGCCGTAACACGAGAATGGCAATTGATTTACTTTTTGAGGTAAGACTCTGTAAACAAGTTAGAAGCAATTTATTTTACTTCTTCTGTTTAACATATTTTAATTATCGTGGTTCATGTAGTCTAATGAATTTATTTTGTGCTTATAATACCTAATAATAAATGATCACTTGTAGAAAACCTATTTATAAATAGGTAAGTATGTTTTAATATCTTATTATGATATAGGAAATATATTATATGCGATGTTATTTACTTACCTATTAAATAATAAAATTAAAATAAAGTGTACAGCTAATTACACCACCTAAAGAGTTGAATATCAATCGATCAATGAGTTCAATTTTGTGTTATGTTCAACACATGCGCATGTGACATGACACATAGTAATATATAATTTAGAAAGTGATATTTGTAACTGGAAACCAATTTATAGTTTGAGCTTAAAAGAGAACTAAAAGATATACCTACATAGGTAGGTAATATTAATTTATTATTGATAAACCAAAACGTATTTAATATATACAGGGTGTAATCGTTAAGTGTGCACAGGCGATTATTCCGTAACTACTTATGTATGTACTATTCCACTTTAAATAAAGAAAGTAAAACCTTTCTACTATCTCATACTAAATGTATGGGAGAGTTTAATGTAATTTTTTGGATATTTCTCGTTTTATTTTTAATAAATTATTATTGTCATTTTACTCATTAGGTAAAGTGCTTTCGATATCAGTTTAAAGTTTTTTGATATCTGTAATAGTTACGGAATAATCGCCTGTTCCCACTTAACGATTACACCTTGTATACATAAAAATTACTGTACAACAACACCAACCGTATGTGCCAGACCTAAGCTAGTCTTAAACCCGAATTAAATATTAGAAAGGTTAAATGCGACAGTAATCTACACCCGGACAGACAGCGACATACTTTCACGAGCACAGATAACGATATTGACAGCCGAATACTGCAGCGTACTGCGCATGACGACAAACACTCATCAATTAACAACACTTTCTATTAAATTTATCAGTTCATATTATATATGATTAGAATCATCTAGATTCTAGACTTATCGTAGACTTGTGTCTTGGTCACAATACAATGTGATACTAATTTGATTCAAGTATTTTTTTAAATACTTTCGAATTTCATATAATACTTTCGAATACTTGTTATTTAGATTTAATGTATAGGTAGTTAGAAAAATTAATAACACGCTTTTTTGATGCTAAGTGAATTATAAATGCAGAGCAATAAATTTAGCCAATGTGCTGTTAACTGGTGAGGAGTTCCCTCGTCCGGACGTCCGGAGACAATCATGAGCGTAGTATCTGGCCATGCTCGTCATGAAATTGCAAAATTTCGAGTCCATAGAGTAAGAGGTAGTAGTTGTAGTAGTAGCTGAAAGATAAAATCAGTTTAATTTTTATGAATATTTACATAATTATAATTTATAATATTTAGAATTTAGTATGATTATTCTTACTTATCTACAGTTTTGAAATGCCTATTACGGGCTATTTTAATCTCGTCCCCACGACGAAAAATCTTTAAAAATCGTAACTGCTGAACTGTTTTCGTCGATTATGTAATAATCGACCGATTGTATTGTAAATTATTAGGTTTAAATTGGTATCTAATGTTATACATTTTAAATATAAACGTACTTTCTACATGTAGAATACCAGCACCTTTAAATTTAATTTTCGTGTTTGAATACAAATACGAAAGACATGAAACACCTGTAATCATGTTCATGGCGAGCATTATCTCTGATCTCAACGCATTAGCGATCTTGTACGGGAATTGGCTCTCCTCGGAATTCACGAGACTCGGAGTTTCCAACTAGCTGATAGGATGAAACATAAGTCGCAATCCAATTGTTTCTGACAATTGGATTGCGACCATTCGATAGCTCATCGTTGGAAATCCAATGACGCTCACCAACTATGAGTCCAATAACAAACATCTTCTAAATTCCCCATTTGTCTATTTCCAGGGTGATTACATATGGATCGAGCCGGTGTCGGGTCGGGAGTTCGATGTGGCCATAGGCGCGCGGGTGCTGGCCGCGGAGGGGCGACGGATTCGCGTGCGCGACGACGACGGCCAAGAACAATGGCTGCCGCCCGAGCGCCGCATCAAGGCCATGCACGCCACCTCCGTGCACGGAGTCGAGGACATGATCTCCCTCGGCGACCTCCATGAAGCGGGCATCCTGAGGAATCTCCTCATTCGGTACAACGAGAATCTTATCTATGTAAGTTTTTTGTGGTAGTATTTGAAAATGTTGATAATAAACGAGCAATAAAGGTAAATTATTCAAGCCGTTCATTTACGTCACAATAGCAAAGATACCACTGATGCATTGTAAAATTCACGGTTACTACGTTTGGTAACTAGTTAATCAGCAATTTCTAGTAGGAAGCACCTGGCGCGGCAGTAAAGGAAAATGACTTTATCTTTAATAACCAAGACGTTATTATATGAGAAACATACCTAACTATAAAATATCAATAATTTATGTACGAACATCTTTTAAATTTCCATTTGAAACATTCCAAATCTAGTTTAACTACATTGTTGCATTTTTGTCAACAATGATAAATAATTTATACTTGATCGTAAACACAACTTGTTTCTGGACTAATACCCGAGCTATGGCTGGCTATAACCCATTAATGGCCCACTACTGAGCACGGGTCTCTCCTCATACCTGAGGAGGCCTAGAGCATACTCCACCACCACCACCAGTGCGGATTGGTGGAGGGGTTAGTGGCCAACCCAAGTGTCGGAAATTTTAAGCCGCCCGAAGGTATCCGACATGGCTTAACGACTGCTACCAAATGATAACAACCGGGACCGACGGCTTTACGTGCCCTCCGAAGCACGGAAGCGCTCAAGAAATTTTTGCCACTAGCGGTCACCCATCCAACTACCGACCGCGCCCGCTGTTGCTTAACTTTGTCGATCACTTGAGATCAACGCAAGCCGCCGGGCTATGAGCCGGGCTATACCCGAGCTATATTAAAATTATATTATTTGTTACATTAATTGCATAATATCGTAATATCTGCTTTCAGACGTATACGGGTTCCATATTGGTGGCGGTGAATCCTTACCAAATATTACCGATTTACACTGGAGACCAAATCAAGTTATATAAAGAGCGAAAAATTGGTGAACTGCCCCCGCATATTTTCGCTATAGGAGACAATGCATACGCTCACATGCGTCGTTATGGACAAGACCAGTGTATCGTTATTAGTGGAGAATCGGGTGCAGGAAAAACAGAGTCAACCAAACTTATCTTACAATACCTTGCGGCTATAAGTGGCAAGCATTCATGGATAGAACAACAGGTAATAAATTGTAAAAGTTAATTGTAAAATTTAACAAAAAGTAAGTAATCTGATAAATTATTAAAATTCTTTTTATTTCAGATCTTAGAAGCAAATCCAATCCTTGAAGCCTTTGGTAACGCAAAAACAGTTAGAAATGATAACTCTTCACGATTTGGCAAATACATCGATATTCATTTTAACAGCGGTGGGGTTATTGAGGGCGCTAAAATAGAACAATATTTATTAGAGAAATCTAGAATAGTTTCACAAAGTGCAGAAGAAAGAAACTATCACGTTTTTTACTGCTTGCTGGCTGGATTATCCAAAGACGAGAAGAAGAAATTGGAATTAGGAGAACCATCGGAATATAGATATCTATCTGGGGTAAGATATTCCCCATTGTATATAGAAGCTATATTACTAAATGACGTGAAACTCACAATAACTTTCCTTTCCAGGGCGGAAGTTTTACATGTGAAGGCAGGGATGATGCAGCTGAGTTTGCGGATATTCGGTCCGCTATGAAAGTTCTTCTGTTCACTGAACCTGAAATCTGGGAAATACTTAAGTTATTAGCAGCTGTGCTGCATTGTGGGAATATCAAGTACGAAGCAACTGTCGTCGACAATTTAGATGCTACAGAAATTATAGAACAGGCCAACGTACGACGAGTAGCAACGTTATTAGGTGTACCGATGCAATCACTTATCGATGCGCTAACAAGGAAAACGTTATTTGCTCACGGAGAAACAGTAGTGTCAACACTTAGCAAAACCCAGTCAGTAGATATAAGAGATGCTTTCGTCAAAGGGATTTACGGTCGGCTTTTTGTTACTATCGTAAGGAAAATCAACGCGGCGATCTATAAACCGAAGTCAACTACGCGAACAGCCATTGGCGTCCTTGATATATTTGGATTTGAAAACTTCGATCAGAATAGCTTTGAACAATTTTGTATTAATTTCGCTAACGAGAATCTGCAACAGTTCTTTGTGAGGCATATTTTTAAATTAGAACAGGAAGAATACAATCATGAGGGCATTAATTGGCAACATATTGAATTTGTAGATAATCAAGATGCTTTAGACCTAATTGCATTGAAACAGCTGAACATAATGGCTTTAATTGATGAAGAATCGAAGTTTCCTAAGGGCACGGATCAGACGATGTTAGCCAAGTTGCACAAAACTCACGGATTCCACAGAAACTACCTCAAACCCAAGTCAGACATTAACACTAGCTTCGGCTTAAATCATTTTGCTGGAATTGTGTTTTACGATACTCGAGGGTTCCTTGAAAAGAATAGAGATACATTTAGTGCTGATTTGCTACAGTTAATTCATGTATCAACAAACAAATTCCTACAGCACATCTTCCAAGACGATATTATTATGGGATCAGAAACACGGAAACGGGCTCCGACTCTATCGACACAGTTCAAGAAGTCATTAGACTTACTCATGAGAACTTTGGGCACATGTCAGCCGTTTTTCATTAGATGTATTAAACCAAATGAATTTAAGAAACCCATGATGTTTGACCGGGGTCTCTGCTGTAGGCAACTCAGATACTCAGGAATGATGGAAACTATAAGGATAAGAAGGGCCGGATATCCAATCAGACACAGCTTCAAGGAATTCGTGGAAAGATATAGGTTTTTAATATCGGGAGTTCCCCCAGCTCACAAGACTGATTGTCGGGCGGCCACCGCGAAAATATGCGCAACGGTTCTAGGTAAATCAGACTATCAGCTAGGTCATACCAAAGTGTTCCTGAAGGACGCCCACGATTTGTTCCTGGAACAAGAGAGAGACCGAGTCCTTACAAGAAAAATTCTGATACTTCAGAGGTCAATACGTGGATGGGTTTATCGCAGAAGATTTTTGAAGATGAGATCGGCCGCAGTTCTTATCCAGCGGCACTGGCGGGGGAAGCTGCAGAGAGTGAGATATAACAAGATGAAAGTGGGATACGCGAGGCTGCAGGCGTTGATCCGCGCGCGGGTTTTGGCTCATCGTTTCAGGCATCTACGAGGGCACATTGTTTCGTTACAAGTACGTATTTTATGTGTGTAATTAAATCTTTTTGTAATAATTGATAGGTTTATTAACACCTAACGCCGGTATTAGACGGATCAGGCACGTGGAACGCACGCTATGCAACACTGACTTAATAATACGTACTTATAAAGATGTTACAAATAAATGAGGAATAGTTATTAATACAAATTGGTATCTAATAACATTCATATTTGATTTCTAACAGTTGCCTTGAGAACTCTAGTTAAACATTTGGTTAAATAATATGGTAATAACTACTTCTCTTTAATGTGCGAGGCGATGTGATTTATTGTATCACATTTGTTTGCGTGTTTGAAACTATTAGTACCTACCTAATGGATACTGGACGTTTCATTGGTTAGAGTTCGCGGCATGATTGTTGCAAGGGACATCCCCGCCGTCATTTATTAATGGACATGTGAAATAGTGGATAAGTAGATTGGTAAGCGAATTGTGCAATTTACACGCCAGTAGGTAGGTACTCGTAATAAAGCATTAGGTCTTAGCACAGTAGACTTATCCGAAGTCAACTCCATTGCGACTCAACTTTAGGTAAGCCTTGAAATATATAAACTGTGGAACATACTTCCTCTATCGGTGTTCCACGGCTTCCTTCTTGGCCGGCAACGCGTTGGTGCCGTCCCTAGTGTTGCCTTGTCCTTGGGCGACGGTGATCACTTCACATCAAGTGACCCGTCTGCTCATTTGCCTGCTTAGGCCATAGAAAGTATATGATGTTTGAATCTTCAACATTTAATTTTCAACATTTAACCACGCGCGATTGACGCCAATTCGACGGCCAACTCCGATCTAATCGATTCGGAACACGTTTAAAAGTTCGAAATTCAGTGCTGTCCGTTTCGAGTCGGATTGGAATTGTCGACGAGTTGGAGTTGGTTGCTTGTTGGTTGGTTGGTTGGTTGGTTGGTTGGAGTTGGTGCGATCGTTAACGTTCCGTCCAACCAGGCAGCGGCGCGCGGCTACCTGGTGCGGCGGTCGTACGGGCACAAGATGTGGGCGATCGTCAAGATCCAGAGCCACGCGCGGCGGCTGATCGCGCAGCGGCGTGTGCGGCGCATGCGGCAGGACGCGCGCGCGCACACCGAGGCGCTGCGCCTGCGCCGCCAGGAGGAGCAGCGGCTGCAGCACCAGGGCAACTCGCGCGCGAAGGAGATCGCCGAGCAGAACTATCGGGTGAGTCATTCAGCTCGGCGATGGTATTCAGTGTTGTAAATGTACAGGAACACGAGAGAGCCATTTCGTGTTTTTTGATTTTTTATACCTACTACTAAGTCTCTAAATAAATGCAATGATAAATAAATAAATGAAATAAAAATAATAAAAGCAGTGATAGCCGAGTGGTTAATCGTTGGACTCCCGAATCGGGGAGCCCGGATTCAAACCCCAGCACGCATCTCTAATTTTCAAAAATTAAGTGCGTATTAGAATTCAGTTATCTCTTGCTTCGGTGAAGGAAATCGTCATGAGGAAACCTGCCACCTGAGAGTTCTCCATCATGTTCTCAAAGGTGTGTGAAGTTCACTAATCTGCACTTGGCCAGCGTGGTAGACTATGGCCTATACCCCTCACATAGTGAGAGGAGACCTTATCGTTATTAAAATCTGACGATTGCAAAAAACACTGCATAAATACACGCAGCGTATTATCAGTTCCTGCGGGAAAATGCGTTTGCTCATGAGTTCATGACATTATGAACCAGTGACGATTACATGCGTATCCCAAATAAGTTGCTCACACATTCCGCCGCGGGGATATGAAGGAAGACCCGATACTTTTTCGACAGGCCAGGTTATCATATATTTTCGAAAATTCATGTGCCCTTCGTATACGGGAAGAGAGATAGCTTAACACGAGAAACTCAAATAAATACGAAGACTAATGCACTGTAATTAATTAGTAAAGCACGCGTCATGTTATAGACCGGGCGCTGGATGGAGTTGAGTGTGCAAAATGTGAGGACCGCATTCGGTGAATGGTTTTGAACTCAGAAAAGCATACACATATTGATTGTGAATGTTGCCAGGAGGTATATTGGTCCATTTTTTTTTTACACCCCGCCCCCTTAGCCTCCAAGACAGAGACATAATTATCATAAAAAATTGTACTAATCAATCTTTTTTTATTTTGACAATAGTTATTTATGAATTTGCATAACGAAATACAATCAATACCTATGTAACTTTTTACAAGAGCCAGCCATTATTTACAATTGGACGTACATTTACAGGGTTGAATCAACAATTCCGGCAGTGGTTGCTCGTTTCGTTCGTCATTTCTCGTGGGTATAATTTACCATCTTTCTTTCCCTAAGCCTAAAAGCCTAAGCTTTGCCTAAGAAGGTGTAATTAAAAGGCTGTAGTAAAACGTTGGTTTTTAGGATAAAAAAACGGATTATCTCGATTTTCGAAAAAACTACAAGTCCGATGGAAAAAAGTTAAATGGCATAGTTGTAGTTAATATAAAGATCTACAACTTTTGTTTACCTTTTTTTCACATAACCTCAAAATGTATATGAAAAATGCAAAAAACCAAATTTTTGGTTTTTTATTTTTAACTTTCCAAAAATTTGTTCTTTTTTCACCAAATTTGGTGAAAACTTACCTTTTTTTGTCTCAAACACACTGTAATTTTTTTGATTTAAAATATTTATTTTTGCACCTTATATTGACTTAATATCGAAAAAGCACCCTGATTTTCAATCGAAAATTCTCGCGTAAAAATATCTTTTTTTTTTAAAAGTCGGTAGGCTTTTTGTTCGTTGAAATATCTACTTTCCAATGGTGAAAAAAAAATATACATTACTATGGTAAATTTTCTCAGAAAATGCGCTTATACTGTAACTAAATCAGGTACATTTCTCAAACGAGTTTGACGATTTCCTGTCAAAAAGGTGCAAGTACCTTTCTGACAGGAAATCTCTAAAATCAGAACTCGTTTATCATTCAAAATTTCGAAAATGCAATTTTTTTTGCATGTAATAAACGTTAATTAGCCTCTAAAAAGGGGGTGGGTGGGGGAAAGGGAAATGGACCAGTACAGCTGCCGGCAACATGTGATTTTCTATTATTTAGGGTCTCAGGTAAAAGAATTTGAGCATAGTTGCCGGTCCTCACATTTTGCATACTCAACTACCTCTGGCGCCTGGTCTATTATGTGTCGCGTGAATTACAACGTTGTACATAAATGTGGTAGAGCAATATTGATGTAACAAAAATCTCAAACAGTATTACAAAATAAGCGAAGTACTTTTTTAGTGATCACTCCCATCAACTTCTGCTTCTGCATTATAAACTGTATTTCAATATTTCCACATCGATGTAGAAAAAAAATAGTTTCTATATGAAAAATAATAGAAAACATCATTAAACCATATCATATGTATCTGATAAAGGTCTCGAGATCTCGGCTGAGATTGCACAGATTGTGGCGAGATAGCGGCAATTATTCCAACTACAAAGTTGAATCAAAATGTTACCTCTTTATCATTCTCGATTATCATCAACTGGGACGTCACTGGTCAATTTTAATAAACAGACATCTGTATACTCAGTGTATTTCGGGCTGGTGTCAGTGTTTCTACGGCTCGGTAGTGATGATTCTGTTATAATTGTTATTACTCGGCATTTACTGCTCACTCTCTAAAGGTAACATATTTTCTTAGTTGATAGACAATATCGGACATCACACGTATTTATCATAGACATTAATAAAATCAATCAAGCAAAAAGGAGCGAGCGTTACGCAACGCTAACGGGTCGGGTACAAGTCAACTAGAATTGGATAACGCCCAACCCGGTTCCACCACCGTAACCTGAACCGTGCTCAAATCATATCATACTACCTTCAACACTTGACCAAATCGCTCGCGTGCATTATTACAAACATGGAAATTAACTAGTTAATTCTGAGTCGAAGTGAAAATGTGGTGCAACTGTGCGAACAGTAATTTCAACGTCGCGACATGTAACGTTAGTATATAGCAGTATCTCACCGTTGGCCATAGCTGGTGTTAGGGGAGTGGTCTAGTCTAGTGATTAGAATTCTACTTACTAACTTTCCCTATTTAGTAATGCACATCCATTGCATGTCAACTTTTCCTTTCGCATGTAAAACTGCAGGAAATGTACGGCCGGACACAAGCTTGCCGTGTTGTTGTTGCTATGTAGTTTCGCTTTTGTTTTAAGTAGCTATAACTTATGAGTAGATAATAATAATATAGATAATGATAATGATATAATTGACTGCACATAAGTATACTGAGTCAACTGAACTTTTAAAAGCGGAACAGGAGAGCAATTTTAAGAGAGACAGGTTGCATTGCAAATGTTACCTAATATACTTAATTACGTTATTATATTAACAACCACAATGCAACCTGTCTCTCTTATAATCGCCCTCCTGTAAAGCTTTTAAAAGTACAATCAACTCAGTATACTTAGGAGACATCGTTATAATTTATCAATTCACATCCTATTGTTGTATTTTATTACTTAACAACAATATTACATTACTTGAACTTTATCATCATAGTTGTCACATCACATCAAATGCGCACTTGTCTTGGTTGTTGACAAAAAATGCAAGTACCTAATGCGCTTGTTCGACATCATAAATCAAATTTACGTTGATACACACACATCTATAAAAAACTCTCTACTTCCTACTCCTAACAAGGTATATTTTACTGTGAAAGTATGTGATTTTTATTCTGCTATGCAACTCACTTGAAATGTCTGAGTCGCGTTTTAAATTCGAATTTGTATTAAAATTCACCTTAAACTCGCATATTGATAAGAATTTCTCGAACATTACAATATAAAAGGAAATGCAACTCGTAAAAGTGATTCAAAATTTCTAAGGTCAGTGATTGTTTAAAATAAGGCAAAATATTACGATTGGGTAGTAAAATGTAAATTTCTGTAGTGTAGCAATAATTTTAATAATAATGGAACTTAAACAAGGTATATATCTTTAACGGTTTACTACATACTGACTTAGCTCGAGGCAATTTGTAAAACAATAATCACAATAACATAAATGAAACAAATATTTTTAACGACTGAAACAATTCACGTATAATAAAGACATACGTATAACAAATTTCACAATCAGAAACAATTGTGTGGCCGACCGGTACAATGTATTGATTTATTATCAGATAGACCGGTCTAATAACAAGTCGTTAACAATGTAAAAAACTTTACGCTTTAGGATTCCTGCAAAGTAATTTGATCTTTACTTTGACGCCTTCAACATTTTTCAACCTTTGAAATATATATAAATTTGAGTTCCGAGTCGTTGATTAGAAATGTCATTTGGAGATATTTAACAAGCTTATTTATTTTATGTACTAGGAGCGCATGTATGAGTTGGAGAGGCGTGACGCTGAGTTAGCCCTCGAAGAGAAGCGGCAATTGGAAGCCAAACGGACCCTGCTGCAAGAGGCAGCGCGGAAGCAAGACGAGCCGGTGGACGACAGTAAGCTTGTCGAAGCGATGTTCGATTTCTTGCCGGATTCGAGTAGCGAAGCTCCGGCTCCCAAAGATACTTCCATGTTCAGTGACTTACCGCAACTTCGGGCGGACCAACAGGAGGTAAGAAATACAATTTTATTATTATAGGGTTAACTTAGTAACAGACGACGATAACAACGATTTGCTATTTTTTTTACTAAATGTAGGTAGGTACTTATAGTAAAATGTAATTTTAATGTTTTTCAGATGGTTACCCCCATGCAGACAACGTCTGAAGATGAGGAGGATCTTTCAGAGTTTAAGTTCCAGAAATTTGCCGCTACATATTTCCAGGGGAATGTCACGCATCAGTATTCAAGGAAACCGCTAAAGCATCCCCTCTTACCCTTACATACCCAAGGTGATCAATTGGTAAGTGTCTCAATTGGAAATCAGACAATGGCTCATAGGCCAATAGGAATTATTTTACTTATTTTTCTACATTTGCTGATAAAATAACAATGCAAAAACGATAGCCATTGCACTATTGATTTAATCACATGATTAGTTTGACTGATAATGTTGATAATTTTATTTTCAGGCGGCACAAGCACTATGGGTAACGATTCTGCGATTCACTGGGGATCTTCCCGAACCCCGATATCATACGATGGACAGAGACAACACGTCAGTTATGTCCAAAGTTACTGCAACATTAGGAAGAAATTTCATACGGTCTAAAGAATTTCAAGAAGCACAAATGATGGGCGTTGACCCCGACGCTTATCTAAACAAACAGAAACCGAGGTCAATCAGACACAAACTAGTCTCTCTGACATTGAAGAGGAAGAACAAACTTGGCGAAGACGTCCGGAGAAAGTTGCAAGTACGTATTCGTTAAATAGATAGTTAATGTAGTTTTTTTATTTGTATGTATGCATTTATATAACCACCATAATTTGCTCTTTCAGGATGAAGAATACACGGC
The DNA here is from genome assembly GCA_905404295.2 of Ochlodes sylvanus. Classification (NCBI taxonomy): domain Eukaryota; kingdom Metazoa; phylum Arthropoda; class Insecta; order Lepidoptera; family Hesperiidae; genus Ochlodes; species Ochlodes sylvanus. The sequence continues at coordinate 3,685,592 of FR990125.1, read as the reverse complement.
AGACAGCTATCAATCATGGCTGGAATCTCGACCTACGTCAAATCTGGAAAAGCTACATTTTATAATCGGTCACGGAATTCTGCGCGCCGAGTTAAGAGATGAAATATACTGCCAGATTTGCAAACAACTGACTAACAATCCATCGAAATCTTCCCACGCTCGAGGGTGGATTTTACTTTCGTTATGTGTCGGTTGCTTTGCTCCTAGTGAAAAGTTTGTGAACTACCTAAGAGCCTTTATTAGGGAGGGCCCTCCCGGTTATGCGCCTTACTGTGAAGATCGTCTAAAGAGGACATTTAATAATGGCACAAGAAATCAACCTCCATCGTGGTTAGAGCTTCAGGCGACGAAATCCAAAAAGCCAATTATGTTACCAATAACATTTATGGATGGCAATACTAAAACATTGTTAGCAGATTCGGCAACGACTGCAAGGGAACTGTGTAATCAGTTGTCTGATAAGATCGGTTTACGAGACCAGTTCGGGTTTTCCCTGTACATTGCCTTGTTTGACAAAGTCAGCTCGCTCGGTAGTGGAGGGGACCACGTCATGGACGCTATATCCCAGTGTGAACAATATGCCAAAGAACAAGGAGCCCAGGAGAGAAATGCACCGTGGAGATTATTCTTTAGGAAAGAAATATTTGCTCCTTGGCACGACCCAACTGAAGATCAGGTGGCGACAAATCTTATTTATCAGCAAGTAGTCCGAGGAGTGAAGTTTGGGGAATACAGATGTGATAAGGAAGAAGACCTGGCCATGATAGCGGCTCAACAGTATTACATCGACTATGGTCAAGACATGAATACGGAAAGACTGTATACACTTCTCCCGAACTACATACCAGATTACTGTTTGACCGGTGTCGAGAAAGCCGTAGACCGATGGGGAGCACTCGTGGTGCAAGCTTACAAGAAGAGTTACTACGTCAAAGAGAAGGTTCCTGCTTATCGTGTGAAGGAAGATGTTGTTAGTTACGCGAAATTCAAGTGGCCACTCTTGTTTTCTCGATTTTACGAAGCCTACAGGAATTCCGGGCCAAACTTACCCAAAAACGATGTGATCATCGCAGTGAACTGGACCGGTGTCTACGTCGTCGACGATCAGGAGCAAGTTCTTTTGGAGTTGTCATTCCCTGAAATCACTACTGTTTCAAGTCAAAAGACTAATAAAGTTTTCACCCAGACGTTTAGTCTGTCAACCGTACGCGGTGAAGAGTTCACATTCCAGAGTCCGAATGCGGAGGATATCCGAGATTTGGTAGTTTACTTCTTGGAAGGATTGAAGAAACGTTCCAAATACGTCATCGCGCTACAGGACTACAAGGCCCCGGGAGAGGGTTCGAGCTTTTTAACTTTCCAAAAGGGAGATTTGATTGTGTTAGAAGAAGATAGTACAGGTGAATCGGTGTTGAATAACGGTTGGTGTATCGGGCGTTGTGAGAGGACTGTCGAAAGGGGAGACTTTCCCGCAGAAACTGTGTATGTATTACCGGCGTTGACGAAACCTCCTCCGGATATCTTGGCGTTGTTCTGTCAAGAAGGCGCTCAACACGGTCGACGGGCGCCAACAAATACCTTTAACGGAACAGAGCCGAAAGACAAACCACACAACTTACTAGAATATGCGTTAGACCACTTCAGGTTGCCACCAAAACGAACCGTGTCAAAAGCCCTGACTTTGTCGACGGCCAAGAGAGGCGGCGCTGAAGAATTATGGCGACACTCCAGGGACCCTATAAAACAGCCTCTATTGAAGAAACTTCAAGCCAAAGAGGAGTTGGCAGAGGAGGCTTGTTTCGCGTTCACTGCCATCCTTAAATACATGGGCGATCTCCCTTCCAAACGTCCACGGATAGGAAACGAATACACGGACCACATTTTCGATGGTCCTTTGAAGCACGAGATTTTAAGAGACGAAATATACTGCCAAGTAATGAAGCAACTGACCGATAACAGGAACAGAATGTCTGAAGAGCGGGGTTGGGAGCTGATGTGGCTGGCCACGGGGCTCTTCGCGTGCAGTCAGGGGCTTCTTAGAGAGTTAACATTATTTCTTAGGACTAGGAGATATCCAATTGCTCAAGATTCACTCCAAAGACTTCAAAAAACTTTAAGGAACGGTCAACGAAAGTATCCACCTCACCAGGTCGAGGTGGAAGCCATTCAGCACAAGACGACGCAGATATTCCACAAGGTGTATTTCCCCGACGACACGGACGAAGCGTTCGAGGTGGACTCCTCGACGAGGGCGAAAGACTTCTGTCAGAATATCGCGCAGAGACTGAATCTCAGATCTAGTGAAGGTTTTAGTTTGTTCGTTAAGATAGCTGATAAGGTAATCTCGGTGCCGGAAGGGGACTTTTTCTTCGATTTCGTCCGGCATCTCACCGACTGGATCAAGAAAGCGAGACCCACTCGCGACGGCATCACCCCGCAGTTCACGTATCAGGTCAGTATTTTATTATTCGACGGCCATTTTTTGTTTTAATATACAGTTGTGATCGGGATTACGTTCATTGTACTAAATACTTAAAAATGATGTGGTTACGTTTCACTCTCCTTTCATGAATATATTTGATATTATAATGTCATGTAACAAAACTATTAAGTCCGGGTTGTGAATATTTAGGTATTTTGACGTGACAACGTCTTAAATTAGGTTAGCTGGGAGTCACTTATGAAAAATAGTAACGCTCGGTAACGTTACGATGAGTCACCGAACGAGAGAGAGGCCCGCCGAATGCCTTGCGTCTCTCTCCCACTCAACTATGATCGGTCTGTCGCGCGCGCAGCACTAGAGAATTAGGCGCATTGAATCGGCGCGTTAAGTTTAAGTTTACATGTACAATGTTTTAGTAAACAAAATATATTTCTATAGTTAAAATTTGTGCAATTCTTATTTTCATTCAATTCCTTGTTCCTATTGCGCAATTTAATTATATTCATATCAATAAATATTCTACCGAGAAAAAGACGTTGTCACGTAAAATCTTCGCCCGTAAAACCGACTTTACAGGCAACCATTTTTTGCTATTAGTGAGCCTATGCAAACTGAACACATATACCTAAGTTATAATATATTAATTGGACAATTGTCCGGGATGATGTGGTCGCCCAGCGACAAATTCCCTTTAATAAATTAAAAAAAAAAAAAATTGGACAATTAAATCAGATTCCCCAGGACAAACACTTGGGAATCCAATTACTTTCATGTTCACAAAAACTATACATAGTATGATAAGTTGACCAAAATAAGCCTGTCACGGTTGCACTCCCCATGCCACAGTAACCATTACCCGACTCGCGCAGGTGTTCTTCATGAAGAAGCTGTGGACGAACACGGTGCCGGGCAAGGACCGCGCGGCCGACGTGATCTTCCACTTCCACCAGGAGCTGCCCAAGCTGCTGCGCGGCTACCACCGCTGCGCGCGCGAGGAGGCCGCGCGCCTCGCCGCGCTCGCCTACCGCGCGCGCTTCGGGGACAACAAGCAGGAGCTGCAGGCCATACCGTGAGGAACCTTGACCTTTATCCATAATAAGATTAATATATCCAAAATAAGTTATACATAAAGTATATAAAAGAAGTAACTAGGACCTAATACATCATTTAGTTCAAGTTCACCCCGATCCCCTGGGCGCTACTTCTATTCAGATGTAACTCGGTCTATATTATGTTCGAAAGGGTCATTTGTATTTACATACTTATAACCTTATCTATGTATGTATAAATTGATAACCTACAATTTAATTTTTGTCTGGAAAATTTTCTCGCAAAAATTGTACTTTTCAAGAGTCAAAAAAAAAGTAAATGCACTCCCACTTAACACGTTCGCTGCGGCGATCGTAATTGTGTTACGGAAAAAACACAACGTATACGTGTTCAGTAGCGAACGTGTTAGGACACTAAGGACACTAAAATAAACTGCACCTATCTGTGTCTATGTCCTGGTCTGAAATTGGCCTGATGTGAGTTGTGGTAATAGCCTTTCAAGAAACCTCCCATTGCCCCCACAGGCAAATGCTCCGCGAGCTGGTCCCGGCGGACCTGATAAAGCTGCAGAGCTCGGCGGACTGGAAGCGCGCCATCGTCGCGCCGTACAACCAGGACGCGGGCATGACGCCCGAGGACGCCAAGATCACCTTCCTCAAGGTCATCTACCGGTGGCCCACCTTCGGCTCGGCCTTCTTCGAGGTCAAGCAGACCACCGAGCCCAACTACCCGGAGCTGCTGCTCATTGCCATCAACAAGCATGGCGTCAGCTTGATACATCCGCAAACTAAGGTTAGCTAACTACTACATATTTTTTTACAAGCTCTTATTTTGATATTTAATAATACTTAGTTTCTATCCATCCATCCATCCATCAGCCCTTAATAGTCCACTGCTGGACACAAGCCTCTCCTAACTTGCGCCACTCTGACCGGTCGTGAGCTTTTTGAATCCATCGGTTGCCCGCTGCCCTCTTCAACTCGTAATTCCACCCCATACTTATGCTTCATTTTCCAAGACGTGGTCTCCATTCGAGGACCTTTCTTCCCCAACGTTTATCGGTCCGTCGAACTATGTGGTCAGCCCATTGCCACTTCAGCCGGCTAATTCTTAGTTTAGTGTAGTGTATAAAGTACTTTAGTGTAGGTCAATACCTACTGCAAGCTAAATTTGGAATGCGCCTTTAGTTCAGATGAAAATGCAATTTTATGCCAAGCATGACCGGATACTCAAGATTGGCTCCAGACAAAACTCCTAAATGATTAACAGCTCTGTAACTCTGTTTTTAGTTTTTCAAACGACTAATTTAAAGTTATATCTTTGTGGATTGTTTTATGATATGGGTTAATGGGACACGTTGTTATGACGCAGTTGCATGGAAACGGGTCGACAACTTAGTAAAATAGGGTCCACAAATTACGTCACATGAATTTCCTGACTTTTGGAGTCCCCTCCATCTTTAAACACACGTAATCACCGATTTTGCGACCCTCCATGGAGCGACCTCCCGTTCTGGCAATTATAAAATACAGACTCAGATGTCTGACACAAAAATTAAATTAGGCAGGCATTCCAACAGGTTCACAATGCTCGAGCACTCGTTTCGATACATTCCAAAATGAACGCCATCAATTTCAGGAGATTCTGGTGACGCACCCCTTCACAAGGATCTCGAACTGGTCGTCGGGTAACACGTACTTCCACATGACCATCGGGAACCTGGTGCGCGGCTCCAAGCTGCTCTGCGAGACCTCGCTCGGGTACAAGATGGACGACCTGCTGACGTCATACATCTCGCTCATGCTCACCAACATGAACAAGCAGCGGTCGGTTCGAGTCAAATGATAACACTTAGCCGTACTCGGGAGTCAACTAGTAGTTAATGCGGATGTGAACAGAATTCTCAATTGCCTTTATACGATGCTGCATTCAATGTACTTACACATTTATATAAATAAATGTGACTGATTAAAATGATTACCTTCACATTACTTGTTGAATACCTTAATCACCAATCCATTTTTATTATTACCAGTGGTAACTTAAATTGGGTTGCTAAAAAAATGTTCGTTTCTACAGATAAAATAAAGTCTCTTTTGGAGAGGGTAATAGAGAAAGCGCTCTTCTGATGACAAATAAAATTTCCAAAATAGAGTCCATTGCATTGAGTGTAGCACAAAAAGGCAGCATCGATACAGTCAATGTTCGAGAAATTACTTGTAAAATGATACACTGTTCGTTATGTTAGAGATAAGTTTCTTCGGTCTTAGCGGAATATTTAGACGTTACAGGTGCTTGCTGTTTATTAGCGCAACGTGTGTCGCAAATCGAAACTAATCAAAGATTATATAAATATAAATTTAACAATTAATTTTAATCGTACTCTGTATCTTCATCTTGTATATTTACATCACAATACATCTTCTGTCAGTTGTTTTATTCCGAACAATAATTTTTACCATAATTTTACTTTTCGAAATAATCATTAAAAAGGATTTTAAGAAACTGTTGTTAATTCCGTCCAGAATTTAAAAATATGTTCAAATGTATATTTATTTTTGATATAATCAATATTTCGTTAACGTCGAAGTCAGATTTTATTATATTATTAAGTACAAGGTTCATAAGTTCATTTAATTGGTGTTAGTCATTGTGAAGGATAATAATAAAATAAATCTTTTTAAATCGACTCCGTAAATTATTTATACTAACAACAATAAGCGCATATAATAGGTATATAATGTGCATTTTAAAACTGATGAAATTATCATATTTAATTAGGTGATTGTTAAATTTGTTTCTATTAGTGGAATAGAATTAAATTTGATAGGGCAGGCATAATGTAGGGGTGAAGCTATATTCCGTTCGACTTAATTGAATGGAATTATAAAGATCTGTTTATACTATTTATATTATTAAAATAAGATACCGTTACTTTATACCTATAGAATAAAACGGTTTTTTAATTAATTTCTACTTGTTATTAAGTGCCTTATAATATTACTAACCAGGTGAAACGTATAGTTGGTTTATGTAATTTATAAAATAACGCTTAGAAAACCACGGCTCTGTGTCGTGTATCAGTTAACTGTTAATGTTCTAAATAAAAGGTTGTCGAGGTCTCAACTTATAAGATAAATAGTGTATTTACATATTTATTCGAATTAGGAGGGTAGTTCAATTATACCTAATTATTGTACGTTTACTAATAAAGTTCAACGAACAATAGTGAAAAGTTACAGTGTCACTTCCCAATGTTACATCATTGAGAAAAACCGTTGTATTAAGAAGTATAATTTTGTATAACTTTTTACACTTCCTTCGCTTACGGTAAGATTGTAAAGAATGTCAATTAATGTGTGTAAAATCACATTCGTTATCAATATTTTTATTATTATTTTTGTGTCGAGTGTAATAAAAATGTTTATTTTCATATGGCAGGCATATTTATCGCTGACTCTATAAGCTGTTCCCTTCGCAGGACGTATTTATAAACGCGGGCTAAGTTATGTATACATAGATGTACCAATGTTATGCCATTGTTTCGGAGAAAATATTCTTTTGTGTTATCGCTTTACAGTCAAAAGTTGCATTTTGTGAGTGGTTGTAAACATGAGTCACAATGATTGTGTGTTTTTATTTCTATCAGACCTATAACAACCTCATTGCTTCAATAAGTTAAATCCTGCAACACTCCGTTCATATTTGTCAAGTCTGAAGGTGCAAATCTTGATACTCCTGGTCCTCGGATGACAGAGGAATGCGATTAAAAAAACTTGGCAGTTAGG